>CM077218.1:47306936-47939436 GCA_039654775.1 Spinibarbus caldwelli | reverse complement strand
TTCGATTCACTGTTAGTGCTAGCTGCGCTGCTTGTGCTTGGTTTGAGCTCCTTTAATTTGCATTTGGGAAAGCAACATTCGTCATTAGAAACTTTTATACATCTGTTGTTGTTTACAAAGAGAAGGTTCAGTGTCACATGATCCTTCAGAAATCATTCTAATATGCTGATTCACACGCTTTGCATTGCAAATGCATTACTGTATCAGGTGAACTACCGAGCAAGTTTACTAAGTCAGAAAATGCATATATGAAGTTTGTTTTGTGATGCAAATGTCAGAATGTTTACAAATCGTGGAGTATGGTAAAGGTCATAAAAAGGTGTGAAAAGTAGTATTTATTAATTGCTGATCTGTCACTGTATTCATGATTTGTGTGAAAATCAATAAAAGTAAATAAAAGGAATAACAATCGCTGGTGCTAGTATTTTTCATTTCAGCTAGAAACCACAGTGAATTGTATATACACTACAGGTACACTTTTGGAGTTCTGCAATAAATGTAGCTAGAGAAACATTTTTTTTCCAATTAATCTTGGTTGGTAAGGTTCAGATCGGAAAGAACTGTCTCTTTAAAAAAATCGGATTTAGATGGAATCAGGATTTTGAAAGTCAAATTTTAAGGATCCACAAAACTGAAATTACAGACAGATGAATTCATCACATACTTACAGTTTTTTTCTCTGTTTTTGTCATTCAAACAGGGCAATGACAGATAAAAGAATATTGGGAAAATTATGGCAACAAAAAACCCTAAAAGCAGAACAATATTTATTTAAGATTTATTGGAAAACAAATCAACCAATGTAAATTTCATCAACACATTAAAATTACTTTCAGTGCTAATAATAAGTGCTTTATATCAGACCCGATCAATTAATTCACTGTGTGTTAATATCAACACAGTTATT
This sequence comes from Spinibarbus caldwelli, assembly GCA_039654775.1. Classification (NCBI taxonomy): domain Eukaryota; kingdom Metazoa; phylum Chordata; class Actinopteri; order Cypriniformes; family Cyprinidae; genus Spinibarbus; species Spinibarbus caldwelli. The sequence continues at coordinate 47,938,529 of CM077218.1, read as the reverse complement.
TATTTATTTATTTTTTGAGAATTAAACAGACTTAGGGTCACTAACCTCCTTTGGCAGTTCCAAAAGCAACATACAGGAGGGTAACTTGTAATGAAGGCAGAATAAAAAAGCTGAATGCAGATACATCTGTTGATTTATTCCATATCTGTCCACAGCATGACATCTCCTTGTTTTTGGCCAATAGGCCTACTAAAAAATTTAAAGTACATCAAACCAAAAGTTTTCAACAGTTTATACATTACATTGTGATTATAATGGGGACTAATAATGGGTGTTCAGTCAAAATTGAGTCATTGACAGTAAATGTCTCAAATGATTTTGATCAGGAGAAGCGCATTTGAATTAAATTAAATATTGCAGCACAAACGTAATGTGTTCATTAAGAATTTAAAATTAAAAGTGCAACATCTGTGAGGAAATTGTCATTGTATAGTGAGGCAGTTATTGGTAAGCTGATAAAAGACAGCTTTACAGAATTTACTCCACACGAACAATTGGAAACAGAAATACTTACGGGAAATGATGTAGATAACACAAAGCAGAATCACAACTCAGAATATGACCATTATTATGGCTTTGTCAATCTCTGCATAAAGTACTATATTTTCCTGAGCACAATGGAAAAAACCTGTAACAGAATAAGGTTGGGTTGAGGCAATCAGCAAACCTTATACCACATGGCAGTTGAATACTCAATTCTGATTTGTTGACAAACTTTCTAAGATGTGCAACTGTTGTGGTAATCATAATATAACTGGAATAATTAACTCAGACCTTTGAATTATTGCAAAAATAATGCACATCAGAGATGTAACACGACTGCCATCTATGGTTTCTTTGGAAAACATATAATAGTTGTACATAATACATTGAAACACTTGTCTCGTTATTTTTAGATCACTTCAGATTATTTAGGATTATTATTCTACATTAATAACAGCTTGATAATACACATGATTCTTGTGGAAGAATATTTGGATTTTCCAACCTGAAAAATGAACCACCATAAAAATAACACATTCAGCATGCAGACAGGATTCTGTAAAGAGAAATGGTTTAAAACAATTGAATATACGGCATATCTATCAGAGTACATCAGTAATAGTTCTTATTAATTTCTGAATTTTGTACGTTCATATTAATAAAATGTATAGAAATCTCATAAAAATAATCAATTCAGAGATTATGTGAATTTCAGCCAATATGTTTTTTTTTAAGAAAATAAACAATTATAAACATCTGTAAAAGAAGCAATCTGCAGAGGTTCATTAAAACTTGAAGGTAGGATTTTACATTATTCTGCTGCATTTGGTTCTTTTTGAAACCTAAAGATTCAACAGTCTTGGTTACACAAAAACCTAAACAACCGTTGAAGTAATGTCTATCCTATTGAAAACTACGCTGACTACGTTTAACAATCGCATTTTATTCTGAGGAGTGGTGAAGAGACAGCATTAATATTTTTTTTTCTTATATGCGTATTATTTATATTACAATTAGCATAGTATTTAGGGTTAAAATAGAGAAAATGTTTTTAAATTCTAGTGCAAAGAGGCAAATTAGAGGCGTTTGTATGGAGCGAATTTTGTGCCGATATTCATCAAACAAATCCAGTCTTTTGCAAATAAACACAATCTGCTTTGCAAAGAAAACTCGTCTTTCAAACAAACGCAAACTGATTTTTGCAAATACAAAACTATTTGAGAGAAAATGCAGAGGTATGGACAAATGTGTATTGTGTGTTACAACTGTGAGACTCATTTGCCTTTTTATGACGAAATGTGACTTGATTTTCTCACAAATGCGTGCAGGCGGATTTTCTCACAAATGCGTGCAGGCGGATTTTCTCACATGTGTGCAAACAGATTTTCTCACAAATGCAATCCAAAAACAGGAGATGGCGCTGTTGGCCAATTTACTCTAGTCTCTCGAGACCTGAAACCCCTCTTTACCTTTTCAGGGAATACAGCAGACCAACATGAGTAGAGAACAGGTGAGTTTCTGTCTTACTATGTCTATAATTAACCATTTAGCCTAGGTGTTTTCACAAAGCATCCCCACTGCAATGTTAATGAAATTCACAATAAGTGCTGTAAAGTTGTTAACATGATTGATTAGTTCAAAAATCAGTAGTGACATGGCTAAACATTTAAGTAGGTAGTCTTTCTCTATAAAAACTGCCAATCCCAGTCAGTGAGTCAAATGATAAGCTGTCACCTTGCTCAGTCTCTCCAAGTGTGTCAACTGTTGAAATGTTGGTCTCTTCAGTTTCTGTCAAGAAGTCAGGTCATGTGTCATTTGCATGTGTGTCTGATACTAAATCATCTGTGGTACTTGTTTCAGTCAATGAATCTGTTTCTGAATTACCTGTCAGTCCCGTTTCCCTCAAAGAATTTAATGTTGAGCCATCTGTCTGTCCAATTTCAAGTAATATGTCTAATGAACTTTTGGTCAGTCCTGTTTTAAACATGTCTGATGTTGAACCATCTGTCTGTCCAGTTTCTATTAATGGGTCTGAGTGTGAATCGTCTGTCTATCTGGGTTCAATCACTGAACTGTCTGCCAATCCTGTGTCAGTCAATGCATTCAATTGTGAACTGTCTGTTGGTTTAAATTCTGCAGTCAAATCTGTCACGAATCCTGTCCATGGACTTCCATCCGCTTGTCACCAGAGGTCACTATTCCGTTGTATTGACTTTCACACCACACAGACTGTTACACATTACCCTGGACTACATTTCCCATGTTCCATTGCACTGATTGGACCCACCTTCAGGCAATCACACACACTATATTACAACCACTCAGATGCCAGTTTACTCAAACTGCATTGTTTAATATCATGAACTACTTAAAACTTTAACGGTACATGTCAAGTCATCTTTATTTATAATAGTGTTTTATACAATACAGATTGTTCTAAAGCAACAGGTACTCCTAAAAATCACATAAAGAAGACGATCAAAATAGATGATCAATGCTGTACCTTGATCAAGACGAAGTAAATAGAAAGCAACATCTGTAAATTTCATAACCGTCCAGAGTATCTGCAGAAACACCAATCACACAGCCCCATCCAGCGAGATCTGTAAAATTAAATTACATTTTCATTAAAGTTCATTAGATATCCTGATTCTGTGCTCTATCATCTGTCATAAACTTCGTAATGAACACTATTTGTAAGATAAACTTAAATTTGATAATCAATATGATGAATTTCCTTACATATATATATATATATATATATATATATATATATATATATAGTACCTGTTTTATTTTCCAGCGTGAATATGTATACACCAATCATCACTGCATTAGTCACTAATATGAAGAATAACATCACAACTCTCATGACTGATTCTGGACCTGAAAAGGCATGTAGACATGGTCAAGAAGATCTGGTGAAGTTCTGAGCTTCAGAAAGGGGAAATAATGATTTAAGTGACTTTGATTGTGGCATGGTTGTTAGTGTTAGTGCAAATGGGCTGGTCTGAGTATTTTAACAACTGTTTCAAGCTGATAGAAGGCAAGAGTAACCCAAATAACCACTTGTTAAGTTATGCAGAAGAGCATCTCTGAATGCACAACATAGCTAAGAACAGGAAACTGACGCTACAATTCGCACAGGCTGAAGGAATTTCTACAAAAGAAGATTGGAAAAAGGTTGCCTGGTCTGGAAATTGGCGTAAATAATATGAAAACATGGATCCATCCTGCCATGCAATGGTTCAGGCTGGTGGTGTAACGATTTGGGGGATTTTCTCTCGGCACACTTTGGGCCCCTTAGTACCAACTATGTGTAACAAAACTACGTGATTGACAGCAGTGTTTGCCTATCAACGAGTAGTACCTTCTATTTAAAGGCCGATTGGCTGTTACCGGGGATGCGTCATGTCTGTTTTCCCCTATTGTTTGCCTGTGTTGATGGTGGCTGTAGGTAAGCACGCTATGTTTTCAAGGTTTCCAACATTTTACAAATCAGAAATTTGGATGTTTGGGTCAAACTTCTGAGAATAAAGTGTGAACAGCAGTCACAACACAGCAGCAGAAACATGGACTGCTGTGGGACATTCAGAAATATTCATTCATCTGTATTGCCATAATAGCTCATTCATTAATATATAGCCATGGAAAAATAATACAAATTGGACAGAAGATTATATGTGAGCTAAAAAGAATTGGTATTTGTCTAAAAAGCTTTATGTGACCGGTAGCTACAACCCGAATTCTGGAAATGTTGGGACATTTTTTAAATTTGAATAAAATAAAAACTAAAAAAAAAATCAAATCACAAGAGCCAATATTTTATTCACAATAGAAAATAGATAACATAACAAATGTTTAAACTGAGAAATTTTACAATTTTATGCACAAAATGAGCTCATTTCAAATTTGTTGCCTGCTACAGGTCTCAAAATAGTTGGAACGGGGAAATGTTTACCTTGGTGTAGCATCTCCTCTTCTTTTCAAAACAGTTTGAAGACGTCGGGGCATCAAGGTTATGAGTTTCTGGAGTTTTGGTGTTGGAATTTGGTCCCATTCTTGCCTGGAATAGGTTTCCAGCTGCTTAAGAGTTCATAGTCATCTTTGACGTATTTTTCATTTAATGATGCACCAAATGTTCTCTATAGGTGAAAGATCTGGAGTGCAGGCAGGCCAATTCTGCACCTGGACTCTTCTAATAAGAAGCCATGCTGTTGTAATAGCTGCAGTGTGTGGTTTTGCATTGTCCTGCTGAAATACACATCGTCTGGAGGGGAGCATATGTTGCTCTAAAACCTTTATATAACTTTCAGCATTCATAGTGCCTTCCAAAACATGCAAGCTGCCCATACCGTATGCACTTATGCACCCCCATACCATCAGAGATGCTGGCTTTTGAACTGAACGCTGATAACAAGCTGGAAGCTCTCCCCCCTCTTTAGACCTGAGGACACGGCGTCTGTGATTTCCAACAAGAATGTCAAATTTGGACTCATCTGACCATAGATCACTTTTCCACTTTGAAACAGTCCATTTTAAATGAGCCTTGGCCCACAGGACACGACGGCGCTTCTGGACCATGTTCACATATGGCTTCCTTTTTGCATGATAGAGCTTTAGTTGGCATCTGCAGATGGCACGGCGGATTGTGTTTACCGACAGTGATTCTGGAAGTATTCCTGGGCCCATTTAGTAATGTCAATGACAGAATCATGCCGATGAGTGATGCAGTGTCGTCTGAGGGCCTGAAGACCACGGGCATCCAACAAAGGTCTACGGCCTTGTCCCTTATGCACAGAGATTTTTCCAGTTTCTCTGAATCTTTTGATGATGTTATGCACTGTAGAGGATGAGATTTACAAAGCCTTTGCAATTTGACGTTGAGGAACTTTGTTTTTAAAGTATTCCACAATCTTTTTACGCATTCTTTCACAGATTGGAGAGCCTCTGCCCATCTTTACTTTTGAGAGACTCTGCCTCTTTAAGTTGTTACAGACCTGATGTCAATTAACTTAATTTGTTGCTAGATGTTCTCCCAGCTGAATCTTTTCAAAATTTATTTCTTTTTCAGCCCTTTGTTGCCCCCGTGCCAACATTTTTGAGACCTGTAGCAGGCATCAAATTTGAAATTAGCTCATTTAGTGGATAAAAGTGTAAAATTTCTCCATTTAAACATTTGTTATGCTCTCTATGTTCTACTGTGAATAAAATATTGGCTCATGTGATTTGAAAGTCTTTTATTTTCATTTTATTCAAATTTAAAAAAGCGTCCCAACATTTCTGGAATTCGGGCTGTACAACTCCAGAGTGTGTATTTGAGGAGCAGTGGCACATACTGGAAATACTGTCAACGTAATCAACCAAATGAAAATCATGTATTGGTTGGGATCAGTTTTTTTTTCTTCCTTTTCTCTTCACTTACCGTCTAAAAATGAAGATTGGTCATAGCCTACAGAGAAAGAAACACAATAACATATCCAGCAAATTAACAAAAGCTATAACCTGTTAACAGGTTATATGTTATGGAATCATTATTTAATAACTATTCCAATAATATTAAAATATTTGTTATTAGCAATTATCCCATTTTAGTGGCATATGTGTACAATGACCATTTTTTGGAACGTTCATTCAAATTAATACAACACGTTGTGCCCTAACCATGTTTGTTTGTTTGTTATTTTTCATTTCTTTATTTATTTGTGTGTGTGTGTGTGTGTGTGTGTGTGTGTGTGTACATTAGCACCTTTTACAGTATTATTTGTCATTGCTATCAAACTTCTTTACAGCAAGTACAAATGTAGGCTATTGGTTAAAGTTTCAGTTATATTAAGTCACTTATTGACTTACCCATTTCCAAAACAATTGTAGCTGAAAACATATTCCTGTTTACTGTGAACTTTACATGTGTATTCACTGGCATCTTCAGCTCTCAGATTGTCCAAACGGAGGGAGAAGTTTCCATGTTGAATCTGATCAGTAAAGAAATGAGCTCTATCATGATATTCCTCATGCCGGGACTCTGCTCGACCGACTCTCACCATCTTGATACAGATGAACCAGAGTCTCTGAGTCTGTTCTTTTCCATTCCACCTCCAGACCCTCCATTAGTAAGAGTTCATCAACATAACAGGGCAAAACCACTGAATATCCCAGAGGAGCAAATGGTTGAACAAACCCTGAAATTTTTTTATTCATTTATTTTTACACATACTGTAATATGTAAATACACAGAACTGTGTTCAGAGAAAAACAAATTTCAGTTAGAGTTGTCGTTAATGTTCTTCTATAATTCTGTAAATATGTTAAAGTTCTTATGTGTGATCTTGTGTGTTTCTACTGTTGTTGCACACATGTAAGTTGTCTTTGTGTTATGAAGAATTTAAAATAAAATTTGTGACATATTGTCAAGTATGGTGATCCATACTCAAAATTGGTGCTCTGCATTTAACCCATCCAAGTGCACACACACAGGAGTGAATAGTGAACAAACGCACACACACACTGTGAACACACACCCGGAGCAGTGGGCAGCCATTGCTCCAGCGCCCGGGGAGCAATTGGGGGTTCGGTGCCTTGCTCAAGGGAACCTCAGTCATGGTATCGAAGGCAGAGAGAGTGCTGTTCATTCACAATCCCCACCTTCAATTCCTGCCGGTGTGAGAATCGAACCGGCAGGTTACAAGCCCAACTCCCTAACCATTAGGCCACAACTTCCCACTATTTAATCATATTTGCTACACTTAAGAGTACTTAAATCTAAGAAATGCTCTCATGTTCAGCTTCTGTCAATGTAGCCTTGGCCAGGAGAAGCTGTAATCAGACAGTATCTAACACTCATTGGACATTTCGACCCTGAACCGTGATGCCCTCCTGTTAGTGGGGTTGGCCGTGGTGGCCAAATCACTGCCCATCTTCTCCCCCTGGATTCCAGATTTACTCCTCTTTCCTGTTCCAAAACAAGCAAAAGGCTCTATCTGCTGCCTCCCCTGTTCTGCCCCTTTCCTGTTATTCCAATTGCTGTGAACATTCTCCATACCGACTGTGCCAGGATTCCTCTACAGCCAACCTCAACAATGAACAGCCATGCCTGCCTTCCTTTCTCCTGACAATTTTGCAGAAGATCCTGGTATTTTGCACTCTTCCTTTAAAAGTCTTGGTGTCATCCTTCTTCCCATGAAACTGACCAGATGGTGGAGACCATGGGACCTGGATGAGCCATAGAGAAAGATCTTCTGCAAAGACCTCATCAACTAGATGGCCATCAGCACAGATCCTCAGCAAAGACCATGAAAACCAGACAAGTCCTCTGCACATACCCTATGGCCGGCTTCAGCCCTAACAAAAGCTGGCATGATGTATCCCAATTATCAAGGAGAAGGAACTGGATGAATATTCTTAACTATATCAATCCACAGTCTGTCTTGTTATGCAGCCTGGAATTAAACCACACCATGTTGGTTCATCTGGCCAGAGCAGAACTGCCACCCAATACAACTGAACTGAGCTGGATCATGATGTCACTGTTTTCTCCAGAGCTGCTTTGTAGATGAAAAGAAATCATTCCATAATTTATTAACTTTACGCGGTATTTAAACTGAACTGAATCAACAATGAACTGTCTTCAACTGAAAAATTCACTGTTTATCATCATCTTTCTAGAGATGCTTTACAGCATAATTTAATTTTGTTTGCGTAACTGAAATATTATTTTCCTGTTTAAGCTGCTTTGACACAATCTATATTGTAAAGCACTATAAATAAAGATGTTAGCACTATGGAGGCACAGTGTTTTTTTTTTTTCAATAGAAAAAAATATGAAGTATCTGCAGAAGTAATGTGGCAGAAGCACTGAGAATGAAATGTTTCTCCAAGCATTATTTTTTTCTTATCAATATTTGTGGTAGTCCTGTAATTCAATCTGGTACAGATACTTGGAGACAAGAAATATTACCTTCTCCTCCATGGTTTTTCAGTAAGGTAGGATGTGACAGTTGGTTGGTTTGGTATTTGACCATCCACTTTGATTAAATGACTGATTAAAAATTGACAGTGAGAGCGCTGTGTTTTACCCAAAGAAGTAAATGTTCAATGCCTCGTCATGCTGCTGGTGGCACTCTCAATGAAAACAATTGAAAAAAAATACGCTAGCCTTAAGAAAAAAAAAGAAAAAAAAGAAAACACACTTTGGTGGACACTCTGCCTAAGGATTGTCTGGACTACCTGGGGGAACTGCCTTCTTCCCAAGTCTACTCTCTTATCCCATAACTGGGCCTTTAGTAACAGGTTGTTTGTTGTTCTTGCAGTAGTTGGTGGCTTTTAACCTTCACACACAAACTTAATCAGTGATGTTAGTTTCATACACATAGTGTGTCACTGAATGCAGCAGGAAGGTGTGAGTCTCCATAGATCTACCCATATGATTTTCTTCATATTCCAATTGCAACATTCCAATTCAAATTGCTTCAAATTCAAATTTAAATATTCCAATTGGTCCAGGCTCCCTGTGATTCTAGATCCACAGCCCTTCTTTCCCCTTCCTTCGGTACAAAGTAACCCTCTGCATTCCTCCAGCATGCTGGATTGGTGCCCATCTTCCATATTCACTTGAGCAGTTTCCACAGCCTCTGAAGGAACAATGGGTACACTTGAATGCCTTGTTTGATATACCAAAGTCCCTTTAAGGCAAGTCATGTCACTCGGTGGCCATCTTTGAAATGCCTCTCAGGCATGCAAGTGCAGCTCCTGTCTCTTTGAATGGGGAAACATCAAATTCTCCAAAACTGTTCACCAAGCTTATGATTAAATTTCATATTTGAAATCACCAATGAAATCTGACAACAACTGTATCATAAATGTTGTTTATTTTGCTTAAATAGTGTTAAAAAAAAACTTATTTCTCAGTCTAGACCAGCCAATTTGCATACACAGTCCTAGCACACATCTCAGAACGCTGACTGTTTCTATAGAAACTGGGACTTCTAACGGCAGATGCAGTGATGAGATGACGTTAGTGATTTGCAATTGGCTCTTTTCCTCAGAAGGCGGGGCTTCGTTTGATAGAGCAGCCATATTGAGCATTGCATTTTTCCCCATTCAAAATTATATGAATGACATGACTTGGGTATTCTATAGTCTTTGGATATACCACCACGGGCTGGAGGCAGATCCAGTCCTGGCCTTCTTCACCACCTTCTTGGACTTCCTTCCAGGATGCTTTGCTTATGTTGAGCTTTTTTTCTGGGTGTATCAACTGGGATGTTTAGGTTGGCACCCAGAGGTTGATTTTTAAACTTGTCACTACAAGTCTCCCACAGGAACCCCTCCACAACTTCTCTAAGGCTAGTCAGTGTCCCGTATTTCACTTCACCCAGCAGAGTTCTGGTGAACCTAAAAGGATTTTTAACGAACTTAGCCCATTTCTTTTCCCTCTGCTTCCTCTGTTTCCAAGTTCTTTCTGCCTTCCCAAAGCCTGCGCAGACATTCTTGAAGCCGACCTGTCAGGTCCTTGATGCCTTCCTTTTCATTGACAGGGCCTCTTTTGAACTTTTTATTGAGAACTTTAATTTCTTTCCTTAAGCACTGAATTTCTCACTCTCGTCTGCTTGGCTGCTTTGCTATTCTGATTTTATTCTACTTGTCTTCTGTTCCATAATGCTTTCTTGCCATATTGTATGTTATTATTTATATCGTCTGCTCAACTGTCCCTGCAAGTGTGGCTTCTAACACTTTGTCATGGTCTTAGTCCAATTGGTACCTTGTCTTATTGTCACTCATCTCGGGACATTTGATTCATTCTCTTGCAGGTTGGGTTTGGCTTGGGGTGGCACTGGGTGAGCCCCTCCTGAGGAAATGAAGTGACGCGCTAGGATGGCTCCAGTACTGTGGGGTGCTTCCTGCCTGGAATTCTCCCGTGCCTCAGATGCAACCACTGTGTACTGCAGTTGTGAAACACTTGGTCCGAGCTTGATGTATTTTAAGTCCTTTAGTGTTCTTACAGGTCTTTTCACAATGACACTTTGCTTCCAATGTGTGTATGAAAATAAAAGCTTTGACTTTGGCTTGTCAATTCACTTCTAGACAGCTTTTAAACTGAACATTTAATGCGCATACAATTGTCTCAGATATCACTAAACAGTTATTTTTGGATTTAGGCTAGTTTGTTGAGGCATACAGTAAAATAATGTGTTTGTTTTTTGTTCCTGACTTGACAAGCTTTGCCACATTTGTCTGCTGTGATTCTGTCAGTAATGACTGATCCATGTTGTTGCTTTATCTCTGTAATCTACTGAAGGCTTGTTCTCTCTAACTTCTCTTAATCTTTAAGTTCCAAATGAACTACAGCAAATAATAATGTTTAAACCTTTATATGGCAATCTGCAGTAGATCAGGCAGCAGAGCACAAGTGCAGATCCAGATGCAGCAATACAGAGAATCAACACCATTATGTGTAAAACAGAGAAACCTATTAAACGCAGACATCAGTTACTGAATACAAGTTATGGGGTACATTGTGCTTGATACTGCCCTGAAAGTAAATTGTTTAGGCCCAAATTATTGTGTATTTATTTATTTATTTATTCATCCATTAACTTACCCAGTCTCTCCAGTACTACAGTTGCATTGGCTGAGAGTCCTCCAGCAAACACTTGACACATGTAAACTCCTTTATCCTCAATTCTGACACTCTTCAGTCTGAGAGAGAAGTTTCCTTTGGGGATTTCAGCAGTGAAGAACTCAACTCTGTCTCTGTATCGCTCATCTGATGAATCTGATAAAGTCTCATTGTTTTGGAAGAGCAGAACCAGAATTACTTCATCTTCATCTGTTTTCTTCCATGAAACCTCTTCAGTGTGTTCAGGTGTGATGTAAGAGTCTACAGAGTGGTTCAGAGTGGTGTCCTCACCCACAGACGCAGATATGGACACATCTGAGCCTGTTACTAGCAAACACAAGAAAAAAACAACGTAGGCTAAATATCACGACATGAAGTGTCAGTACAAAATCATTTTTTTAACTATTTAAATTATTGAAAATAAGTCTACGATGCATGTAACCAAAGCTGGACAACATCATTTATTCATACTTACTTCAGATTAATTACTATCCTCATTGTAAACGGTGAAGTGCAATTTACCAAATGTTAAGCTCAAGTGACAAATAGTTAGCATATCCTATATAGATCATAGATACAGGTGCATCTCAATAAATTAGAATGTCATGGAAAAGTTCATTTATTTCAGTAATTCAACTCAAATTGTGAAACTCGTGTATTAAATAAATTCAGTGCACACAGACTGAAGTAGTTTAAGTCTTTGGTTATTTTAATTGTGATGATTTTGGCTCACATTTAACAAAACCCACCAATTCACTATCTCAACAAATTAGAATACTTCATAAGACCAATTAAAAAAAAAAAAAACATTTTTAGTGAATTGTTGGCCTTCTGGAAAGTATGTTCATTTACTGTATATATACACAATACTTGGTAGGGGCTATGGGGTTCAGGTCTGGTGAGTTTGCTGGCCAGTCAAGCACACCAACACCATGGTCATTTAACCAACTTTTGGTGCTTTTGGCAGTGTGGGCAGGTGCCAAATCCTGCTGGAAAATGAAAACAGCATCTTTAAAAAGCTGGTCAGCAGAAGGAAGCATGAAGTGCTCCAAAATGTCTTGGTAAACGGGTGCAGTGACTTTGGTTTTCAAAAAAACACAATGGACCAACACCAGCAGATCACAGACTGTGTAAACTTAACACTGGACTTCAAGCAACTTGGGCTATGAGCTTCTCCACCCTTCCTCCAGACTCTAGGACCTTGGTTTCCAAATGAAATACAAGACTTGCTCTCATCTTAAAAGAGGACTTTGGACCACTGGGCAACAGTCCAGTTCTTCTTCTCCTTAGACCAGGTAAGATACACAAGAGGAATACGACAACTGTAGCCAAATTCCTTGACACGTCTGAGTGTGGTGGCTCTTGATGCCTTGACCCCAGCCTCAGTCCATTCCTTGTGAAGTTCACCCAAATTCTTGAATCAATTTTGCTTGACAATCCTCATAAGGCTGCGGTTCTCTCGGTTGGTTGTGCATCTTTTTCTTCCACACTTTTTCCTTCCACTAAACTTTCTGTTAACATGCTTGGATACAGCACTCTGTGAACAGCCAGCTTCTTTGGCAATGAATGTTTGTGGCTTACCCTCCTTGTGAAGGGTGTCAATGATTGTCTTCTGGACAACTGTCAGATCAGCAGTCTTCCCCATGATTGTGTAGCCTAGTGAACTAAACTGAGAGACCATTTTGAAGGCTCAGGAAACCTTTGCAGGTGTTTTGAGTTGATTAGCTGATTGGCATGTCACCGTATTCTAATTTGTTGAGATAGTGAATTGGTGGGTTTTTGTTAAATGTGAGCCAAAATCATCACAATTAAAAGAACCAATGACTTAAACTACTTCAGTCTGTGTGCACTGAATTTATTTAATACACAAGTTTCACAATTTGAGTTGAATTACTGAAATAAATGAACTTTTCCACGACATTCTAATTCATTGAGATGCACCTGTACCTTCAGTGTTTATCATGAGTACTAAAAATATGAAGATGCAGATAAGAAGGTTATTCTTCTTATTCTTTATGCAAAATAATTTAGGTGAAACTTTCATCATATTTTATATAAATTGCGAAGAAAATATTTGGTTCGTTATGGGCAAACATGCAATGTGAGATTACAGATCTAATTCCACTTTCACTTAATATGTAACTGTGAATGATAAGCTTCTGATGATCTGAGATCAGTTGTGCACACTTAGATATAGGCTGATCATAAGGAAATTTTAGTGATCATATCTGAGTTGCAATAATAAAGTTAATTAACAGTAGCAGGTTAATAAAAAGACAGGAGTTTGAACTATAGTAATTTTAAACTGGGGATTCAAGGAAAGTATTGTACTTGTTGTGATGTTTACCACTGTAAACCTTTACAGGTTGAAAGGCTTTGCCTTTTCTCTGCACTCTCTCAGCTCTGCCATCCCTAAGGCTCCACCGGGATCCTTAGGTCCCTTGGTCTCTTGTCACCCTGCTTTTGCCACATACTTCCAGCTGTGCCGCAGCCCTCCACCCCTTTGGCTCCACCGGGATCCTCCTTCCCTCCAGTTCTGCCTTGGTCCTCACTCCCTCCAGTGTCACTCCATTCTGTCAGGCCTCCGTCTTCACCTTGGTCTGGTGCATTGGTGCACTACCTTGGACTTTCAGGACTGCGATGTCGTTCTTGCCCCTTCACAGCGATTTCCACCTTGACCAATTTTGTTCAAGTGTCTTTGCTTGTATTCTCTTTTAGTTTAGCCTTCTTCGTTATGTCATTTTGATGATCAAAGATGAGATTTAAAGGCAAAAATGTTGACTACAAGGGGGACCTTAAAAGGTTAGATAGTTATTTAATGATTATCTAGCAGAAGACACTAGCCAGGTTTAAATCACACAAGGGGAACGTTGTACTAGAACTATTAGATTATGATATTCTATGACATTAGTGAATTAATTCACATATATAATTATTAAATATTAAGGGAGACTATTATAAACAGGTGAGTAAATACCTGAATGTATGTATATATATATATATATATATATATATATATATATCATGCAATAGTTCATGCTGTCATATGGTCATGTTACAACATGCCCCATCTATTGGTCATGTTGCCACATTTCAATTCCATTCTTTCAGGGGAAAAAAAGCATAAATGGGATTAATTAAACAAGACCACTATTTGTACTAGACATTTATTTAATTAATGTGGAAATAAAGACATACTAAAGTCAAAAATTGTCAATTTGTGCCCCGCTCTCCCCTACATAGCTACTGACTATGGATTTTTTTTTTTTTGGAGAGCTGTTGGTTCAGTCAGGATTTGCATTGCTGTGGGAATCACTATGTTTTCCTTCATCACATGGATCTATTACTACATGAACATAGAGCTGAGGAAACAATGGCCTCAAAACTGTACAACTGCTCTCTGATCAGACAAAACACTCAAGAAACCACATCTGAGATCTAGATCAACACAATATACAGATGAATACTGAACTTTACTACTGAAGTATTACAGCTACAATTAGTTTTAAAAATCAAATCAACATTACATATGTAGAGAGTAAAAAAGTAGTAGTACATACCCTGCATATATTTACATCTATTTAAAAAACCAAGTACAAAACACAGTATAAAACATGAGCTCACAGTGCAAAACCATTAACAATAAATAACATCATTATACCAGTCGCCGACTGATCAGTGTTGAAACACATGAGATTTTGAGCAGTGACTGTATGACTGTTTTTATAGTGCTTTTTACAATCCATGTTGCTCCAAAGCACTTTTGTAGAAAATCATGCTGATTACAGTCTTACTGTTGAATCAGGCTGACTTTTCTCCTGATCTTCAGTTGATCTGTGATCCGTCAGCTGGAGTTTGTCTAGACCTCACTATGTTCTGCATTTAGGGCAAGAAATGCAATATAAATCATAGTTATATAACAAACTCATGCTTTTGGAGAATCTTGTAATACAAGTAAAAGTCTCCTGATGTTGCATGTCAATTTTAATCTCAAATCAATGCAGTTTATAAATGATACTAACCTGCAGACTTTTCACGATGCCTGCGAGGTCAGAAAGAGAATAAAAATTAGTGGATCTGTTGACTCTAATCATTGTATGTTAAAAGATAAATTACATAACTACTTATTCACCTAGATTTTCAATGGTTTCAATAGCTTAACTGCTGTCACATGGACCTTTTTTGAATGATTTATTAGTAATTCCTTTTTATGTTTTTTTTTCTTTTCTTTTCAAGTGCAACTTACTGTAAAAATTTCAACCCATTTCAATTTGAAAACTTTGAATTTAATTGCTGACACTGAAAGATCCCTGATATAAAGGTGTGTCTCAATAAATTAGAATGTCGTGGAAAAGTTAATTTATTTCAGTAATTCAACTCAAATTGTGAAACTCGTGTATTAAATAAATTCAGTGCACACAGACTGAAGTAGTTTAAGTCTTTGGTTCTTTTAATTGTGATGATTTTGGCTCACATTTAACAAAAACCCACCAATTCACTATCTCAACAAATTAGAATACTTCATAAGACCAATAAAAAAAACAAGACACATTTTTAGTGAATTGTTGGCCTTCTGGAAAGTATGTTCATTTACTGTATATGTACTCAATACTTGGTAGGGGCTTTTTTTGCTTTCTGCCTCAATTCGGCGTGGCATGGAGGTGATCAGTTTGTGGCACTGCTGAGGTGGTATGGAAGCCCAGGTTTCTTTGACAGTGGCCTTCAGCTCATCTGCATTTTTTTGGTCTCTTGTTTCTCGTTTTCCTCTTGACAATACACCATAGATTCTCTATGGGGTTCAGGTCTGGTGAGTTTGCTGGCCAGTCAAGCACACCAACACCATGGTCATTTAACCAACTTTTGGTGCTTTTGGCAGTGTGGGCAGGTGCCAAATCCTGCTGGAAAATGAAAACAGCATCTTTAAAAAGCTGGTCAGCAGAAGGAAGCATGAAGTGCTCCAAAATTTCTTGGTAAACGGGTACAGTGACTTTGGTTTTCAAAAAACACAATGGACCAACACCAGCAGATGACATTGCACCCCAAATCATCACAGACTGTGGAAACTTAACACTGGACTTCAAGCAACTTGGGCTATGAGCTTCTCCACCCTTCCTCCAGACTCAAGGACCTTGGTTTCCAAATGAAATACAAAACTTGCTCTCATCTGAAAAGAGGACTTTGGACCACTGGGCAACAGTCCAGTTCTTCTTCTCCTTAGCCCAGGTAAGACGCCTCTGATGTTGTCTGTGGTTCAGGAGTGGCTTAACAAGAGGAATACGACAACTGTAACCATATTCCTTGACACGTCTTGATGCCTTGACCCCAGCCTCAGTCCATTCCTTATGAAGTTCACCCAAATTCTTTTGAATCGATTTTGCTTGACAATCCTCATAAGGCTGCGGTTCTCTCGGTTAGTTGTGCATCTTTTTCTTCCACACTTTTTCCTTCCACTCAACTTTCTGTTAACATGCTTGGATACAGCACTCTGTGAACAGCCAGCTTCTTTGGCAATGAATGTTTGTGGCTTACCCTCCTTGTGAAGGGTGTCAATGATTGTCTTCTGGACAACTGTCAGATCAGCAGTCTTCCCCATGATTGCGTAGCCTAGTGAACCAAACTGAGAGACCATTTTGAAGGCTCAAGAAACCTTTGCAGGTGTTTTGAGTTGATTAGCTGATTGGCATGTCACCATATTCTAATTTGTTGAGATAGTGAATTGGTGGGTTTTTGTTAAATGTGAGCCAAAATCACCACAATTAAAAGAACCATAGACTTAAACTACTTCAGTCTGAGTGCATTGAATTTATTTAATACACGAGTTTCACAATTTGAGTTGAATTACTGAAATAAATGAACTTTTCCACAACATTCTAATTTATTGAGATGCACCTGTAGTTCAATCAATGATCTGAATGAACCAGAGAGTCAGTAAATATAAAGATTCATTCATGTTCACTGTAATCAGTTCTCATTGACACTCAGCAGATCATTTTAGGATTTTAGCATTAAAAGGGTCTAGGGGAATTTTTAAGGGTTGCAATGACAGACGCAGATTATTATGAGATTAATGAGTGTGTTCAGAAACACACACCACAATCTATATGGTAAATAAATGAATCAAACTTTAACAGTGTTTTTATGTATTTATTTACTTGTTTATTTATTTACTCATTTACTTACTGAATAGAGCTTGAGACAAATGATTCAGAGATGTAAAATAAAGAAACACCAGCTCATATGATGTAAATGTAATTTAATGTTTTGTAATTGAAACAATTGTGATTTATACTCACCAGATGGAAATATTCCTGAAATCATCACAGATATAACAAAGAAACTTTCAGAAGGAAAGACAACAGACCTCAGATCTCCTACTGTACGAGCGCCATTAACTGACAAAAAATAAATGTGGATATATATTTTTAATATTATCATCACTGTTTTTCAAGAAGTGAATGCAATGTTAACAGTATTTTAGCACAGTAATTATTACAGGTCAATACAGATTAATTCAATTCATAATCTATTAGTATGTGTTATATATTTGCTGTAAACTTTGTGAATGCTGAAATATTTATCTCAAACTGCATCACATATTGTATAAAAAAAGTGTATGATTTTCACTCACCTGTTTTCAGTATCAGTTCAGCCATCAATGTAAGAGAGTTCAGTAAAACACCACCAACTGATCCAAACACATACACAGTGAGAACACGAGGAAAATCTGTAATGCAATTTTAGACATTTAACATGAACAAAATGCAAAACTACTGCATCATTCTACCTTGAGATACACAAAAATGTTTAAAAATCTAATAACATTTTAAGAAATGTATTTATTTAGATACAAATCTGCCTAATATTATCAGCACTGAACTGTTTAATATCATTAAGTTTTCAAATCATTAACTATACATGTACTGACTGACACATAAAAATCAGACCGGAGAGATGATCAAAGTAGATAATTAATACTGTACCCTGAGCAATAAAGCCATAATAGCCTGTAAACTTCATAACTGTCCAGAGTATCTGCAGAAATACAGTCACACAGCCCCATCCAATAGCATCTGTGAAAAGAAAGGAGTGAAATAAAACATGACTTTTTCATCGAAGTGCATCAGTTATAAAGAGTTTTGCTAACACACAGTAACTAATTCAACTGGTCTTCAATTTTCTCACTGTTTTCTGCAAAACTCAACACACAATGTGTTTGTTTTATGATTATGGTGATTATGTGCTGTGGACCCTAACAATGGTGAAAGAGCTAAAAGAAGTGGGAGACAAAGAGGAAGAGGAAAAGCAAAGTACATTTGTTTCTGATCAAATATGAGCAACATTAGTTGAACATGTTCTTGTTCATGCAATGACCATGAGGGAATCAGAATAAAGAAGAGAGAAGAAATCAGACACCTGAGATTTGCCAAAGAAACTGTAAAGTAATCGACAGGGTTTTTAGATGAGAGAAACTTGTGTGCATTGTGTGCAGTAAATACTGTATCACATGCTGTGCACCATTAAACTTGAAACTGTCAGATCGATTTGTTGCTGAAAAACTAATGAACTTCAGCATGAAAACAATTATAAAGATAAACCTGTATTTGCTAGATCAATGATTCCAAACTTTTTTTTTTTTTTTTTTTAAATGTTACTATACCTGTTTTATTTTCCAGTGTAATTATGTAAAGGCCGATCATCGCTGCAATAATCACTATTATGATGATTAACATCACTGTTCTTATGACTGAAAGTGAACCTAAAAAAGATGAGAGTGTGAGGATGCTTTGATAAATAACACTTTCATTACTGACAGAAACAGAGCTGATCAGGGGTTAAAACTGACTGAATAAAGAAATACAGAGATCAGAAAACAGAGAAACATCTCACATCTAAACTGGTTTGTTTTTTTTCTCTGGAGATTTCTCCTGGAGATTAAACTCAAACAATCAAAGACAGAGAGATGGTCTGTTATTGGCAGATGTGTGAATGATTTTTCATTTATTCATATGATCATCAGTGATTGTGAAGTTACTCAAAAACTGTAAATAAACAACATATTAATAATTACATTCTGAATATTTGATCACATGCCAAAATCTATTCTGAAAATGAAGCTGTACTGATATGTTTGTGTTTGCGCTTTTGTGTTTAAATAAAGGTTAGAAAAAGCAAAGGTTTTGGCACTATCAAACGATTAATCGCGATTAATCGCATCCAAAATAAAAGTTTTTGTTTACATTATATGTGTACTGTGTATATTTATTATGTCTATATAAATACGCACACATACAGTATATATTTTGAAAATATTTACGTTTATACATTTATATATTCATATTCTTATATTTTATGTTATATATAAATCTATTTAATATATAAACATAACATTTTTCTTAAATATATACATGCATGTGTTTGTATTAAAGGGGTCCTATTATGCTCTTTTACAAAGTCTTGATTTCATTTTAGGTGTGTACTAGAACATGCTCATGCTTGGTGGTTCGAAAAACGCATTATTTTTCACATAATTTACATTATTACAATACCTTTCTCCCCAGTCTGGCACAGACGGCTCGATTAGTTCCGGGTTTGATGAAGGCCCGCCTTCCGAAAAACTAAATGTGTTGTGATTGGTTAGCTGTCCCAGTGCATTATGATTGGCGAACAGCTAGGCAGAATGACTAAAAGCAAATTAATTCTCTGCCAGCAGGAGGCGCTGTTGTAGCGGGAGAGAGCGAGGTTTCCCCGGTAACGCTGTACACAAAGCAGAACTCCGCTCACAAACACTGCTTTATCAGACATTACATGCAAGATGAAATGAAAATGACATCCAAAATTTTCTGAAGACAGTCGGTTTCCATCAGAAATACAGTGATATAAAAAGACCAGCTCCGGGTTTAGATTTTGAAACGTGCATTCGAATTTCCGGAGGCGGTGATGTCACAAATACAGGAAAACAACTTTGTAGTCCAAACGAGCCGTTCGTTGTAGTTCTTGATAAGGGATTTTTTTAAAAAACAAAATATCTCCCTTTGGAGTGGACTTTGAGATTTGTAACTTTGTAGATCTTTTTTATGCCCAAACATACACACTACACACTGACTACAATTCAAAAAGTGAAAAAGCATAATAGGACCACTTTAACTACAAGGATTTAAAGATAAAACACGTGACATCACTTCATTACAGTGAATAAATCATCAGATCACTGTAACATGTTTTTCTCAACACTGATGATCAATATAACAGAGATACTGATGCAGTTCAACAGAGATCAGATCACAATTCATCAGATACTTACACCTGAGTCTATCAAACCATCTGAAAAAACATCTGTCATTTGTCATCATCAGAAACACTGGTAAAATAACAACAATGATGAATCCTAAAAAAACAGGAGAGTAATTATATTAATGTTGGATATTATAAGACAACTGATTCACAGCTAATTGCAGCAAATCCTTATGAATATCAGTCTCAGTGAATAATGAGTGTTTTAAAATGGCATGGCATTAGAGAAGAATGAACATGTTCAAATGTCTTGATCTGAACCCTGAATAAAATGAACACAGATGAACTCAAATCATTATAAATATGAACTCACCTCCTCTGACAGATGCAAAAGTGAAGAACAAGAGGATGAATTGTAATGTAGGCAGAATATCAAAGATCGTATCAGCCACTAAGTCAAATATGTGAATTATCGGATTTATCTGTCCAGTTGTCTGTTCATCTCTCTTTCCAACCTCTGTAACTAAAACTAAATGAGAAACAATGACGATCTGATTTGATTCAGTTTCAGAACAATAAAGAAAAAAAAAAAAAAAAAAACAACAACAAAAGCAAACTGAGTGACTCTGCATGTGACTGAGATGATTTTTACAAACATATATGTGACCCTGGACCACAAAACCAGTCATAAGTGTCAATTTTTTGAAATTGAGATTTATGCATATGCATATGCATCTGAAAGCTGAATAAATAATCTTTCCATTGATGTATGGTTTGTTAGGATAGGACAATATTTGCCTGAGATACAACTATTTGAATATCTGGAATCTGAGAGTGCAAAAAAAAAAACAAAAAAAACAATTCTAAATATTGAGAAAATTGCTTTTAAAGTTGCCCAAATGAAGTTCTTAGCAATGCATATTACTAATCACAAATTAAGTTTAATATATTTATGGTAGGCAATGTACAAAATATCTTCATGGAACATGATCTTTACTTAATATCCTAATCATTTTTGGCATTAAAAAAATAAAAAATAAAAAATGGATAATTTTGACCCATACAATGTATTTTTGACTATTGCTACAAATATACCCCAGCGACTTAAGACTGGTTTTGTGGTCCAGGGTCACATATTATTATTATTATTATTATTATTATTATTATTATCAGGAGCAATCAAGTACCTGATGATAACTGAATGAATCACACAGAAATACTTACGGTAAATGATTTTGCAAAGGCAGCACAGAAAAATTATTAAAAACAGGAATATTATCACAGCTCTGTCAAATTCAGCATAATTCTGAAGTTTTTCCCAAACACTTGCAAAAAGAGCTGAAAGAAAGGAAGAGATTAAAAATAAAATATTGTAAATTAACAACCAAAATACAAATACAGGTCAAAATCATCTTGCTTTATTATAAGTTACACTGATAGTCTCTGTTATAATCTGAGGTTCAGTGTTTTATTTTTAGTCCATTTCTAATATTGATGCCGTGACCTTTGTGCTGCTGAAATGAAATGTGTGTCATGACCACAAATCATGCTGAGGATTGCTTTAGTGGTGGATTTAGTTTAGTTTCAAATTAAGTTGAGTTTATGTGAATGCAAACTGATATTAAAAGATCATAAAAGTGATTCAGTACTATAAACATACAGCGATTCAGCACTCAACACGTGTAGGACCTGTCATACTAATAAATCAAGTATCATGTAGAGATGCTTAACATTTCTGCATGTTATGATTTGTCATGTTATTGTTTCAGATTTGCTGCATAATAAAAGACTATGACAAGCACAAGTTTTCTATTAATGTGCACTTTAAAGTGTTCATGATAAGGACAGTTGATTGACATTTTTATTTGCATACCTGAATAAACAACAACTGAGAGAACTAAATATTCTGCAAAATAACTGTATTTCTGAATCCATGTTTTAATGTTGCCTGTAAATAAGAAAGTATTTAATTATTAGAATCACAATATCACACACAACATCAACATACAGAAACACAAATGCCACTAAAACAATATTTAATGAAAGTTTTAATAAATTTTCTTTTGGTAAATCACTCAAACAATGAATAAATGATATATATATATATATATATATATATATGCGCATATACATTTTTCTGATCTCCTCTAATAAACAGATCAAATTAATCATACCTGTGAACTCATTAACATATGGAAAAGCCCAGAGTAAAATGAGAGGCCTCAGAAAATAAAGAGCACAACAACAAACTGACTCATTCACAGATCCTGAAACAAAAATAGATATCATGAATTCAATTATATACAAACACAAAGTGTATATGGCTGAAAGAGTGTGATTATGATCATTGTAACACAATGAAAGCTTTTTTTTTTTTTTTTTTTTGACAAACAAGAGCACACTTCTTGAATTTAAGTAGCTATATTATTTATATTACCATATGAAGAGTTAATTTGCAAAAACAGATAACTCCATTTTTAACAATTTAATCAATCATCGTGTATTCCAATTAATCTCAATCAAACTGCAGTTGAGTTATTTTGATTAAGTAAAAATAACAAAAAAATAAAAATAAAGATATAGCTAACACAATGAAACACTGCAGTTGGGTTATTTTGATTACGTAAAAATAACTTAAAAAATACAGATAGCTAACACAATGAAACACAATAAAAGCATGATCACATAATAAAAAATAAAATAAAAATTAAAAAAACATGATTTTTGAAAATTTTAAAATAAACTCTTCATAAAATAATTAGAAACACTCACCTTCAGAAACACCCCACAAGACAAAAGCAAAGAACATGATGATATTTGGACAGATGACTAGAAACATCTGAAGATGGAAAAATGAATCTAGAGAGAACATACAAAATTATGTCTGAATGAAACGTAATAATAATTTTAGATATGTAATAATAATAAAAGCCCAAAATGGATGTTAATGAATCCAATGAGAATATTTCCCTTACTTTTTCCTTACTTCAGATACTTTGCAGGTAATATCTTAAACCTCACATACATTTAACTATATTTCTGTAGGCAGAGCAGCAGTGCAGATCCAGAAACATTGTGGTTATTTTTACGGTATAGAGTTTACTCAACCTTTTTTCTTGCCATTTAAACCACAGACTTCTACAAGTTCTCAGCCGAGCGCATCAAATAACATTTTCACAAGTAGCAGTCAACTTTGCCTTGCCAAAAGGCTTGATTTGACAGTTGCAATCAGCAGATAACATAAGCAAACACTGTAGTTAATATAATTCATATTCACAGAAGCAAATTTAGTGAGTTTAGTCTGAGATGTTTCCTGAGACGTATCAGATGTCAAATAGACGTTTAGAAGACATCTTTAAGATGTTTGTGATTTAGAATGTATGTAAAACTGTTGTCTTAAAGATGTCTATCAGATGTTTGTACACAGTAGATGCTTTCCAGATGAAGCGATCTTTCACGGCATGCCAAAAGCGGGCATGATAGTGCATGCCAGGGCTAGTCGTGTTTCCACTGTCACTTCTGGGGCTTGACTGTGCCTTACAGGGGTTTCTTTGGTGCCAACGGCCAGGCATTTTCGGCCCACTGATTACCTTGGTCCAAAGCAGGCCAACTGAGGCTTGACGAACAAAGCCTTATGTCATGAACAAAGACCAAGTTTATCTGAGTTAGGAGACTGTTGGCACCGCTGTTCATTCCCCATGTTTTCACAGCAAGATACCAGCTAACATCAGCATGAAATTACTTTTGCAATCCGATTGAAATTCTTTTCATCGTATGCAGCAGAAATGTATTATATGTGTTGCTAAAGGCAATGTAACCATTGGCATATAAATTGCTTTGGCTAAAAGGATAACAGTATAGTAGTAAGACGAGAGACAGTGCTCAAACATCCTCAGATTATATTATTTTGTGGAATATTAACATAAATGCTCATTCTTTCTAAAGAAATTTGACGCAAACATATATTATGAGGGTTTATCAGTATTTTTCTATTGTGTTCACCTTTTGACTTAAATGGACTAATGGAGTAGTTTTATGCATTTCGTTGATCACAAATAAATGGAGCTGCCACAACTGAACAAGTGTGTTCTCTTATGTAACAAACATGACAGAAGCAGACGTTTGGTCCTGATGTGAAGACTTTAGAAAGATTCCAGCATCAATATTTTTGCCTGCATACCAATGATTTACAATAATAAAAAAAATATTTGTGTCATAAGTGCACATTAGTAATGCAATCAAACTAATATGTATAATTATTTAAAGTGAATTGAAGTCACTTAAAGTGAAGGGAGGCATGTTAAGGGTAGGTTGTTTTTAGCCCTGGCTCGCACTGGCCCGGCAGTGGAAAAGTGGCTATTGGTGTCAACCATTCCTTTGTGCCATTGGTGGTGATTTAGTGAACGTGGCACTTGTGACTAGGTTGTATTTACCGCCATGGCCTTGTGACAGTAATAGCTTTTTGGTTTACTACTGTAGTTCATTTGTCTACAACAGCTAGAGGCCACAGCCATTTCAGTGGCATGTGTTGGCACAGACATGCAAACACACAAACCCAAAGGTAAAAATGACACAGGACATAAAGAGTGAATCGCTGAATTCATTCCGACACACACACACAAAACCTTTTTGTATGGGTTGACTTACCAAGTAAAGCCAGTTCCAAATTTATCTCTGCTATGGACACAGAATCCTCCTGTGAGTAAACTTTACATGTACATGTGTATCGTCCCTCATCTTCAGCTCTCAGATCATCCAGACAGAGGGAGAAGTTTCCATGTCGAATCTGATCAGTAAAGAAATGAGCTCTATCATGATAATCCTGCTGCGGTTGACTCTCACCAACTTGATGCTGATGAACCAGAGTCCCTGAGTCTGTTCTTATCCATTCCACCTTCCGACTTTGCTCTAATAAACGTCTGTCAACATAACAGGGAAGAACCCCTGAAGATTTCAGATGAACAACTGCTGGGCCAGAAGGACTGCGCACAGTGAGCCCAGAAACTGAAAAGACATTTTGTTCGTAATGTGAAATTCTGTTAAAGTTTGAATGCCATTTTGTACATGAAGATGAACCATTGTGTCTAGAGACAAGACACAATCACTGTATTTCTGTATAATGCATTTGCTGTATATAACAGACACTCTCAATTAACTGTTTCCAACATTTTACAAATCAGAAATTTGGACATTTGGGTCAAACTTCTGAGAATAAAGTGAAAACAAGAGTCACAACATAGCAACAGAAACATAAACTGCTGTTGGACATTTAGAAAACATTCTGCTAATTGCTGTAAAAACTCACTGTACTATATGCCACATTAAAACAAATTTATAGTTGATATACATCCCGGGTTGACAGGTGGCAGAAAACAGTGCACTGCAGCAATGAAAGACAAATTAAATGGATCACAGATAGCTGTTTCTACATGACCTAAAAAGCCTTGGTATATGTCTAAAGCTTTACTGTATGTTATGGGAAGTAGTAACTTCAGAGAGTGAATTTGTGGAGCAGGGGCACATACTAGAAATAATCAACCAAATGATAATCATGTATAGGTTAGGCTCAGTTTTCTTTTATTTCTTCACTTACCTTGTAAAAGCAAAGAACGATAATCACCTAGAGAGAAAGAAAAACAAAGACAAATCAATAAAAGTTAACAAAAGCTTTAACCTGTCAACGGCTTAGATGTTCTATAATCATTATATAATTACTTTTTATTATTTGTTGTTTAGCTATTATAAAGGATAATTTTTGTGGCATTGCTGATAATGTATATTTCTTCTATTTTTGTTGTTCTTTCAAACAGAACAAGCATCACAGCCCCAAAGAGTATCTGGACACTTAAGTCACATTTAAAAATGCCTAAATGTCCGTAGATAAAACAAAGCAAGTGTCATTTATTGGTAAAAAAATAAAAATAAATAAAATAAAAAAGATGCACAAGCAGTTTTTAAACAAAATATTTCACATTAAGATGTTTACACATTTTGAAAAGCTTAGATCTAGTATTGAAAATGAAGCCAAAAATAAAGAGTCATTTTTGTGTTAGTGAAACTTTACTGAAATGTGTTCATAATTTATTTGATGAATACTGTACATCTGCTTTAATTTGGACTCAAGTTTCAAAATACAAATGTACTGGTTAAAACTGCAACTTAAGGATCAGTTATAAATTTATCTATTCACTTACCCATTTCCAAAATGATTTTAGTTGAAAATAAATGGTCCTGCTGACTGTGAACTGTACATGTATATTCTCCCTCATCTTTATGTCTCAGATTGTCCAGATGGAGGGAGAAGTTTCCATCTTTAATCTGATCATTAAAGAAGTGAGCTCTATCACGATAATCCTCATGCCGAGACTCTGACTGTCTCTCATCAGCTTGATACAGATGAACCAGAGCCTCTGAGTCAGTTCTTCTCCATTCCACCTTCAGATCCGTCATTAGTAGGGATTTGTCAACATAACAGGGCAAAACCACTGAAGATCCCAGAGGAGCAAATGGATGAATGAACCCTAAAAAGGAATGAATGAACGAACGAACAAATGAATGAATGAATGAATGAATAAATAAATAAGATATTTTATATTTATTATGTGAATTAAATTGAGGGAATAGATGTTGATTGATTGATTGCACATATATTGTGAAAATATGAAACAAATACACAGAGCTGTGAGAGACATTTCAGTCAAGGTTGAAATTAAATATTATTCCATAATTCTTTAAATGTGTTACATGTGGTCACGTGACTTTCAGCTGCTACTGGACAAATGTAAGTTGTGCAAGTTTTATAAAGAACTTAATTGCTCTTAGTTTGTACACTGGACTCTGTGTGTATGTAAAAAAAAAAAAAAAACAACAAAAAAGCTTTGACTCTGGCTTGTCAATTCATTGCTAGACAGCTTGAACTACAGCAAGTGATAATATGTATACCTTTATATGGTGATCTGCAGTAGATCAGACAGCAGAGCAGAAGTGCAGATCCAGATGCAGCAATACAAAGAATCAACACCATTATGTGTGAAACAGAGAAACCTGTTAAACACAGACATTAGTTACTGAATATAAGAGTTATGGGGTACATTGTGCTTGATATTGTCCTGAAAAGAAAATATAGTTTATTTGTGCAAATTTAGGCACAAGTTATTTGTCAGGGATCTCCCCTGAAAGCCCTGTCTGTTCTGTCGCTGTTCTGTTTCCTTGTCTGTGTTGTGTTGGTGTACATGGCTTTAGGTGTGTTCGACTTGAAGTGGCACTGCGCAGAATGATCAGTGTATGGCGATTCGAAAGCATAACGATCCATCTGCTTTCTTATCACTCTCGCGGCACTTTGATGTCATACACTGATCATTCTGCGCAGTGCCGTTTCAAGTCAAACACACCTTTTGTCTTTGCTTGTGTCTGCCATGTACTCCTCCCGTCCTGCCTCCTTGTTTCCCGTTACCATGCCCCCTTGTTTAGGCCTTGTCTGAGTGTTGTCACCTGCCCCTCATGTCTCTGATCTTGTTTGCCTGAGTGTCGTCACCTGTCCCTCTCATTATCTCCTTGTTTGTCTGAGTGTTCTCACCTGTTCCTTGTGTTCTCCTCTCCTTTATATTGTTCTCCCTTTCCCTCTTGTTTTGTCAGTTTGTTATTCTAACCTGTTGTGCATATGTCAATGTTTGCCATCTCGTCTCCCCATTCTTTGTGCTACGGATTATTCCCTGCCAAGTTGTTAGTGTATTAAGTTTCTTGTCAGCATCTCGTCCTGTCCTGCAGGCTGAGCTACTGGTCTCATAGGCAGTCAGGTAAAGTGCTCTCTTCCACCTTCAATACCACGATTGAGGTGAGACCCCCCAACTGCTCCCCAGGCGCCGCAACATTGGCTGCCCAGGGGTGTGTATGGGTCACCATACTCTTACTTGGCCACATGTCACCTCACATTTACATTCATTCACATTCACCTGGGGTCTGCCACGCTACTATGCCTGATCTGTGCCTGTGAAGGTGGTATTGAAGGTGGATTTTGAGTGTGGAGTGTCAGGCCACCGCTGCTAACCACCGGCCTCCAGCTTCGCTGCCTTCACGGCTCTCTGGCAGTCTGCCATCCTGGACTGGACTCTGTGGCCGTTCACCCATGCCTGCCTGTCTACAAGTCTTTCCCTGCCTATTGTTTCGACTGTGCTCACTCCCCTCCTCACCATCTCTCTTCTTGTCAGCAAGTTTGTCTAATAAATCTGTTAACACTCACTCTGCATTTGAGTCCTCCCACCAGATCCCTGATATTATTGTGTATTTATTTATCAATTACTCACCCAGTCTCTCCAGTACAATAGTTGCATTGGCTGAAAGTCCTCCGGCAAACACTTGACACATGTAAACTCCTTTATCCTCAGTTCTGACACTCTTCAGTCTGAGAGAGAAGTTTCCTTTGGGGATTTCAGCAGTGAAGAACTCAACTCTGTCTCTGTATCGCTCATCTGATGAATCTGATAAAGTCTCATTGTTTTGGTAGAGCAAAACCAGAATATCTTCATCTGTTTGTTTCTATGCAATTTGTCTGCTGTTATTGGCATTCTGTACAGTATGTTGTTTTTTGCTGTCACTGTCTGTCTGTTGGGTTTTTCCTACCTCTCCCACACTCCTGTCTCCTGTCTCTGCTAGGCCTACCGTAGCATCCTTCCTCATAGCACTGATATTGGAAGACCAGGGGTCTCTGGCTGTACTGATTCCAGCAACATCCTAGTTAATGAACACAGCATAGGATGTAAACATTACAGCAAAATATTTTCTCACTGACTGCTCTTAACACATGAATACAAACAAGTAATAATAGAACAAAAGGGAATAGAATATATTGTAAAAACTTTAAATAGTAGCGGCAGTAAATCCTTATCCAATTATTTGTGAATTAAAGTATGCTGAAGTGTTGCTAGCATGTGCTGCATGTGCATTTGTGTGTGTGAGTGTGATCTGTGTGTGTGTGTGTGTGTGTGTGTGTGTGAGTGAGTTTTTGTGTGACATACAGTACATGCACAGGTTCCTCCTATCCTAAGAGTTAATTAATAGTTAATTAGAGCCACATTATTTAGAAACTGGCAGTATCTGTGTCAGGGTGTGTCTCTGCTCAAACTTGAACATTTCTGTTTTGCAAATCCTTTTTTTGATTGATCTTAGGAAATATTCTAACATTTTGAGATACTGTATTTTTGACTTTCATGTGCTGTAAGCTCTAATTATCAAAAAAAAAAAAAACTTTTGAAATGTTTTACTTTACATGTAATGGATCTAGAATATATGAAATTTTCACTTTTTGAAACAAGTTACAAAAAAAAAGAAAAAGAAAAAGATTTTCACGATATTCTAATCTTTTTGAGATGCACCTGTATATCTACTAACTCTTATTAGAGTGTTAGTAGACTGGTAGGCTTACTACCAGTATTCTTATTCTAACCCTACCAGTACTGGGTTAGAATAAGTTTACATGCCCTTGCAAAGTTACTTATAGTCAGTAGAATGTCTGTTGGGACACCATCACAATAAAGAGTTCACTGATATTAAGTAGACAGTCTACTAATACTCTAATGAGAGTTAGTGGACATGGTGCAACTTATTGTCAACAGAATGCTCAAAAGGGACCATCAAAATAAAGTGTTACTGAAGGAACTCAGAAGCTTGCCGTTTGGCAGGGTTAGGTGAATGCAGACGTGACCTAGAAGATGGCAGCGGTATCAGGCTCATTGACTCACCCAGTTTCTCCAGTACTACAGTTACATTGGATGAAAGTCCTCCAGCAAACACTTGACACATGTAAACTCCTTTATCCTCAGTTCTGACACTCTTCAGTCTGAGAGAGAAGTTTCCTTTGGGGATTTCAGCAGTGAAGAACTCAACTCTGTCTCTGTATCGCTCATCTGATGAATCTGATAAAGTCTCATTGTTTTGGTAGAGCAAAACCAGAATATCTTCATCTGTTTTCTTCCATGAAACCTCTTCAATGTGTTCAGGTGTGATGTGAGAGTCTACAGAGCAGTTCAGAGTGACGTCCTCACCCACAGACGCAGATATGGAGCGACTCGATCCTGATACTATCAGACGAACTGAAAGAATGAATGATCTACATGTCACTTAATAGTATAAAGTTCAATTAAAATATTTACATATCCATTTTAGGTCAAACTCACCAACATCTTTTATCTGAATCACAGTTTCTCCAGAATCCTGCTGACTGTAAACTCTACATGTGTATCGTCCCTCATCTTCAGCTCTCAGATTGTCCAGACGGAGGGAGAAGTTTCCATGTTGAATCTGATTAGTAAAGAAATGAGCTCTATCATGATAATCCTGCTGCTGGGACTCTGATCGACTCTCACCATCTTGATACAGATGAACCAGAGTCTCTGAGTCTGCTCTTCTCCATTCCACCTCCAGATCCTCCGTTAGTAAGAGTTCATCAACATAACAGGGCAAAACTACTGAAGATCCCAGAGGAGCAACCAGAGGACCAGCGGGACCATGCACAATCAACCCTGGAAAATGAATAAACATGATTAAACAATTATTATTTATTAAATAACAAACATTTGTTGTGGTTAGTAACAACCACACTTGTATACACTGTGATACGAACAGTACCAATTTGAGCCCACTGACTCTTCACATTCTCATCCTTTGGAAGTGCATGAAAGGAGTGAAATTATTTCCATATGAAATTATTTACTCATGAATCCAAAATTCAGGAACTCACACAAAACAGATGCCATGCAATAAAACAATAACGAGGTGTGAGAACCAGAAGGGTATAAGTGACATTTTTGGTGAAATGGAAATACATATATATCAAATGAAAGCTCTTAATGAGCTCTTTCTACTGGCAAAAGTACTGTCATCCATGAGTGTACAAATTTTTATTATAAACAATTGAAATCAGAACACAAAGTCAGATCAAACTATGGTAAAATTTTTGTTTTGGCTCTTCTGTAAAGTTGGTGAAATGTCACTTACGCCTTTCTGGTTATCACACCTTCTAATCTAGAGAAGAGATCTCCAAAGAGAACAAACAACACCACCCCCCTTTGTTCATTTATGACCCCCTTCTTCCCCTCTACCTCAAAAGGTTTAGGAATATCCATGTACCACATTTGATGTATCTTGTGAATCTGATGTTCTTCCCCTTCATGTTTGGTGCCATTCTAAAGGTCTCCGTGCGATTGGTAAAATGGTCTCAATTTCACAGTAGTCACTTATATTATGAGAAAGATTGAAAACTTTTGAATAATTCTGTTCTGTTGATGAGGGGTGTGTCTGTGAGAATGTTTTCTTATCTCCAGCCAGGTGCGACCCTGGGTCACGAGAACCATAACCAAAACGTCTTTTATGTTTTACCAACTGATTTGAAGATTTCTTTGTTTTTGGTTTATATAAGTGAAGCGGCAAAACACTATGACGGGAATTCTGTAGTCAGAAAACCCCTATGCAGTGTGTGAGAGTCTCTGGAGCTTTGCACCAGAACTCTCGCTGCTGTGTGTCTCTCTGCTGTCAGGTATGCATTTTGTTTTTTATTCAAATGTGTAATTGTGTTAAACACATTGTGCCCATGGAACACACTGTATAGTTGTTTGTGCTACTACATGTGCACATAGGCTAGTTAAGTTTATTCTTTAAAACACATGATTGCTTTGCTGTAAGTGTTCTTTGAAATACTTAGGTAAAAGGTTGTAGATACTATGCATTTAGACCATGTGTCTTGTGTTAAATTAGGATAACTGTTACATGTGTGACTATGTTAAATTTGTTTGTCTCCTGCGTGGAACACTTGGCTATTCCCCATATAGCTACAGTATCTATGTACAGCAACAGGGTTGCCACATGGTTACAATGTGATTCACAATTGCATTATCCTTTCTAAATTGTCATCTAATTGTTTCATTATGTAATTGGCATGATACATATTTACCTGACTGATAATAAAATGTTATATTTGATTAATTCTGAACTCTCCTGAAATCATTATGACTAGTAGACTGTGAGGAAGCTTTTGTTACCGCAAATCTGTGTCCAGGATAGGTCAAACTGAAGGCTATAGGAGCAATAGGCACGCCATCGGAGGCCTTCTGATTTCTGTCTATCACTGGTGCTAGCAAGTTGTACGGGAAAAGACTAAGAAAATTACACCTATTGTCATAAGCAACCAGTTGGCGGCGGACAATTAGGTATTAGTCTACCTACACCCTCTGACTAACATCAGACTAGCGAGTTTATGATCGTGAGACCAGCACCTTTGGCCGATGCTAGGCTCAAAAGAGACTTTAGGTCCCCAGTGAAAAGATAATTGAATATATGTAAGAACTAGAATAATCAAATATCTAAATTAATACATAATCAATCTTTGTGATCAGTCTTTGATTAGAAATACAGTCTAAATTTTCTAAATCCTGGGAACTGCAAACTAAATATTGTTGGCTCTGTGTCAAATTGCTTCTTTTGTTCCTAATTTCTTCAATGCTCAGGCCCTGCTGCACCCCAGCAGAGTCGGAGTGAACCTCCTGGCATCTGCAAGATGCCATAAACCATAGGACTAGTAAGTAAAATCTCAAACATACACTACTGTTTCTTACGTTTGGGGTTGGTATGACGTTTTTTATGTTTTTGAAAGTCTCAGCTTAATACAGTATATGAAATGAATGTAACATAATTGTTTTATTTGAATATATTTAGAGAAGTAATTTATTCCTGTGATAGTAAAGCTGAATTTGCAGCATCATTACTCCAGTCTTCAGTGTCACATGATCCTTCAGAAATCATCCTAATATGCTGATTTGCTGCTCAAGAAACATTCCTGATTATTACCATAGTATCTAATAGGGTAGAGTACAGTAGAGACACTTTCTGCTTTTTTCATCACTACACAAAAACTAGATGCTGAAATGAAGTTATTTTTCACATGATATTTATTTTGCTTGTGTACTAAAATATCATAAATTGATTATAGCCATAAGTAGTTTATAATTTCCACAATTAGCACATAAACATAGTTGAAACAGTAGCATGGTACAGTTGAGACACCCATTCATAATGCTCTAATGCTGACTAACCATTTATTGCAAATTTAATAAATTACAAAATTACAGTTTTAAATAATTACAGTTTTAAAATAAATGTATTAATTTGCTTTATTTAATTCAGATTCAGTTAAACAAAATAGGAACAAATATTTAACACTAGAAAATATATGGCAAACAATACAATTGTAAACATAACGGTAAAAATAACAATATATAATAATAATAATAATAATAATAATAATTCATTACATTTATATAGCGCTTTTATGGGTACTCAAAGCACTTTACATAGAAGGGGGGGGAGGGGGGATCTCCTCAACCACCACCAGTGTGCAGCATCCACCTGGATGATGCGACTGCAGCCATATTGCGCCAGAACGCCCACCACACACCAGCTTATTGGTGGAGAGGAGACAGAGTGATGAAGCCAATCAGTGTATGGGGATGATTAGGAGGCCATGATGGTCAGAGGTCAATGGGCAAGTTTGGCCAGGATGCCGGGGTTACACCCCTACTCTTTTTCGTAGGACATCCTGGGATTTTTAATGACCACAGAGAGTCAGGACCTTGGTTTAACGACTCATCCGAAGGACGGTGCTTTTTACAGTATAGTGTCCCTGTCACACTACACTGGGGCGTTAGGACCCACACAGACTGCAGGGTGAGCACCCCCTGCTGGCCTCACTAACACCTATTCCAACAGCAACCTATGGCGCTTTTCCACTGCATGGTACGGCACGGTACGGTACAGTACGGATCACTTTTGGGGGGTTTTCCACTGGGTACAGTACCTGGTACTTTTTTTAGTACCACCTCGGCCGAGGTTCCAAGCGAGCCTCTGTTGAGGAAGAACAGACGTACCTCTCGTTGATAGCCGAGGAGCGGATCCAGCGAGAGCTTGATGGGGCGACGCGGAATGAAAAAGTTGTTCAGGAGGTCGCTAATCTCTTGGCCGCACACTGCTACCACCGGACCTACAAACATGTTAAAAAAAACTGAAGAGCAACTACAGAAGCATAAAGGACCGCAACAGCCGGGGTGGTTCAAACAGACAAGTGGATCGACCAAATGGACGCAATCTACGGAGGTAGACCAACGAGCATTGGGAGGGAGGGTGCCCTGGACTCGGCCACGCCGTTGTTGGAGAACACGATCGCGGATGGTAAGTTGTGTTATGTAAACTAAATATAACGCTTGAAATCTTAACTTAACTGATTTTATTGACTGTCGATTCCTATTTTATTTTTCAATTTCACTGTAAAATCATGAAGCACAAAGTCCTAGTAGCTAACAGTTATTAGTGGTAGTGCTATTGTTCATGATGTTCAGGAGTTGTTGTTGTTGCCTTTTTTTGTGTGTGTGTTGCAGTAATTTGTGCATTCCCAACTAATTAGACAAACTTTGCGTTTCAGACTCATTGTCCACGATCGATTCACTTGCACTTTCTCTAGGGTGACCATACGTGCCATTTTACCAGGACGTGTCCTGGCCAGGATTTCTATATTGCTTTGATTCAAAGTACTTCGAGAGCGTTTCGAAAACATAAGGAACTGATGTCATACACCGATCGGTCTGCACACGAAAACAAAGCCAAAACCTAAATATTATAGGCAATATAGAAATCCTGGCCAGGACGCGTCCTGGTAAAATGGCACGTATGATCACCCTAACTTTCTCCATGCAACGACGACTTCTCTTTCCAACCGGTGCTAGCAGCGTCTCCTCCACGACCGCCAACACCATCAGCATCAACCTCCAGCTGCACGACGACACCGCAGCGTGTGGTCACAGGTATAAAACAAATTTAATATATTTCATATATCATATGTACAAATGGGATATCGCAATATAGGATATATATCATTATATACCGTGTGTCATGAATTCCTGTTGCTTACCATAAATACATTATTGGTAGCTACTGTAAATATGATAAGGTAGATATTTTAAGGATGTTACTGTACAGTTCTTTCATAAATTAATTTATACAAAATCACAGTAAAAAAAAAAAAAAAATTATTTTCAAAAGAATTACTCCCATTTTTAACTTTATTTTCTTCATTTTGGACCAGGCAAGAGGAAACGGAGCCTGCACCATCAGGAACATCTTGCGGTGTTAAGAGAGATGCAGGTGGCAGACATTCAGCAGCAGGAGCTGAACCGTGCCCAGAGGAAGTGCCACTTGCAGATGGCACTTGACGAGGCCAGACAAGTGAGGGAGCAGGAAGCGGCCTTGAGGGCAGAGGAACACTCTCAAACGGCTGCTTTCAATCAAGCATTCCTCAACGTTATGGGGATGCTTGTCCAGGCAATGAGTGGCCGACGGGAATAGAACTCTCTCGCCGACTAATGCCATAGGCATTTGTGTTTTTGTCTGTTTTTGTTTCTTATTTTCATAATGTTTGCACTACATGTCTGCACACTGTTAACAGTTTGTTCTACTTACTTTAAAATTTATTTTTGTTGTATTTGTCTTTTGTATATCCGTTGTGCACTACATACATGTGCACATTGTTTAAAATTTGCTGTTTACATTTTCACTTTATTTTATGTATATCATCTTTAGGTTTCAGCGCCATAGAGAAACATTGGAAGATCCGAAGCTCGCATCGGTTTTATGGGTTTATGCTTCAAAAAGGAAAAATGATGTGCCTGTGGTACTTGTAACACTGATTCCAGGTATCCTGAGAGGATGGGCAATATAATTTATTTTATTACATTTCCTGAATTCAAACAAAACAGAGCAAAATGTCCCTAAGTATTCAACCCCAATACAAATGAAGACAAAAATGTTCATTTTCTGGTTGTCATACAGTGTATGACATACACTCATTAAGTAACAATTTTCATCTGCTCAAGCAGAACGTTATTGTTATCTTGTGCTTTAGCAAGTTATCTCTGGTTAAAACTAGCTAACGTTAAAGTTAGTGAGTCCATGCTAACGTACAAACCTAAATAGCGGACTGTTCTCGCATCTTGTACAGTGTAGGTCAAAAACACATAAACGAAGGTCTACATTTCACTCTCTCCATATTAGACTGGTTAAATGTACATTAATTTAATCGTACCCTGCGATACATGAACAGTGTTAATTCTGCATGTTGTCATCCACGATCGTGATGACCGACCGTAATATAAGACTTCTCCCGCTTGCATTGTGATCTGTAAACTCGCTTCGAGTTACCCACCGTATTTATTTTTAAATATTTTATAAATCCCTCCATGGAATATTTAATTTCCGTTTGGTGGTCTTCTGTGTCCAAAATTGTGCAAAAACATAGTGGGACAAGGTTTTCACACTGCAGCTGTCATTGTAAGACAGTGAGCAACTCCGTTTGTTTGTCCAAGGGAGCAACAGTAACTAAGGGGGCGGGGCTTACCGATAGGTCAATTGTGTACAGTTCTTGCACAAGTTACACTTGCACATTGTTTAAAGTTTGCTCTTTTTTTGTAATTTAAACTACTTTATGCCTTATGTATATACTTTTTGCACTTTGTATTTTTTTAGAGTATGTTTTCTGTTTATATTTTTTCCTTTGTAACTTTGTATTTGTGTTTTGTTTCAATAAAACCAATCTGATCGAATAAGTGGCTATATTAAAGATTTATTATTGTATGAGCACGTAATGCACCTCTTGATAAAGACAAATGATTAATGCCATAATGATACAAACCAAGACAAGTAAAAAAAACAAAAAAAAAAAACAAAAAAACAAAAAAAAAACAAGGGATACATTGTTACGACGGCATTTTAGTGCCACGTTAAAAAAAAAAAAATCTAAGATTACGAGATTAAAGTCGTAATATTTCAAGAATAAAGTCGAAATGTTTCGAGAATAAAGTCGAAGTACTACGAGAATAAAGTCGAAATGTTTCGAGAATAAAGTCGAAGTACTACGAGAATAAAGTCGAAATGTTTCGAGAATAAAGTCGAAATACTACGAGAATAAAGTCGAAATGTTTCGAGAATAAAGTCGAAATACTACGAGAATAAAGTCGAAGTACTACGAGAATAAAGTCGAAGTACTACGAGAATAAAGTCGAAGTACTACGAGAATAAAGTCGAAATGTTTCGAGAATAAAGTCGAAGTACTACGAGAATAAAGTCGAAGTACTACGAGAATAAAGTCGAAATGTTTCCAGAATAAAGTCGAAATACTACGAGAATAAAGTCGAAGTACTACGAGAATAAAGTCGAAATGTTTCGAGAATGAAGATTAAAGTTATAATATTTTGAGAGTATATTCTAGCCCTTTGCGCATGCAAATGGCCAGGATTAGGAGCACCAGGAGATATTTCAAAGTCTCAGCAAATAGGTCAGTTTTATAGCGAAATACAAACAATATCTATATTAAAATAATGTTTTTTTTTTCACGCTCTTTAATGTGGCGTGACAGATCGCTGTATTTGCTTCAGTTTAAGCGGCATGTGAGTCAATCATCTTTCCGATTACAATAATGAGACATTTTCATTATAAATTAGGCTATACTGTTTTTTCATGCCTTCTGATGTTCCGTCACTTTTATATCTTGCTATAAACTTGAAATGAAGAGGAAAAACACATTTATAATTTCTAGTATTTCGTGATAAAACTGACAGAATTTGAAAGCTGAGCTGTGTTATATCAAAAGCAACAAAGCACAAAATTATTGCGATTACTGGGTGGCTGGCGTGATACAAATAATGAATGGAAGACGTTAAATATTATGTCCAATCATTTATTTTATTATACCATGAATAAAACAGCTTGTGAATAGTCACTTAATGTTATAGCCTACAGCCTATACCTCAGAAAAGAAAACAATATAATTTATGTTAAGGAGTTGGAGTCCACTTCAACCTTTAGAACGTTTTATTAATTAAATAGGCTACATGTGAGGAATGAAAGTTTGGACGCCACAGACGTTTCTGCGGAGTAGCTGGTGGAATTTTCACAAATTTGGAATTTTGGAATTTTCACAAAGAAAACAATTGCCTATACTTGAATTGATTCACATAAATACAGCGATCTGGTCATTAAAGAGCTTGAAAAACACATTATTGTAAGACACATAATTTGTGTTTCGCTAACTGATTTTGAAAGCTGGTACTTTGTTTTATATTAAAAGTACCAAAAGCACAAATCTTATTGCTATTGGGTGGCTGGCGCACTACAAATAACGAATGCAATGGAAGACATGAAATATTATTTCCAAGCATAGCCTGCTGTCCCCGCGAGTATGACACATAGCATGATTTCTGCTAATAATCCCACATATACATTTGTAGTGTATTAAAAAAGGGTTAAATAGGAGAGCTACAGCGCCCCCCAAAGGAATGTCGATTGGGTGTGTGAGCTGATGTTAAAACAAAAAGTTGTTCCTGTTCAGTCTGTTAATAAATATCATATTCTTGATATTAATCTGTTTCCGCGAGTCCTTAAAATGGACTCTTCCTCATCCCAGTAAGATGATGCGGCCGCTCGGATGCAACAATTAGTAAATAATCAAATAAATAAATAAGTAATCAAATAGGCCTAAATTCCGGTGGCCTGGCAACTTCTGCAGGTGACCGGTGCTCTCAATCCAGGCAATTTGCATGCGCAAAAGGTTAGAATACTCTCAAAATTTTATAACTTTAATCTTCATTCTCGAAACATTTCAACTTTATTCTCGTAATATTTCGACTTTATTCTCAAAATATTTCGACTTTATTATCGTAGTATTACGACTTTATTCTCGAAACATTTCGACTTTATTCTCGTAGTACTTCGACTTTATTCTCGAAACATTTCGACTTTATTCTCGAAATATTACGACTTTAATCTCGTAATCTTAGATTTTTTTTTTAACGTGGCACTAAAACGCCGTCGTACATTGTAAACTTAAAAATATTGTTCAAAAGTTTATTGATAATTCACTTTATAGAACATGCTACATGAATAATTAACTATTCAAGTAACGCATCAGACGAACATCTCTGCCCTCCTCCTCTACAGCTTGTGGCACTGCCACCACAGTCTCTGCTGCTGGAAGGAAATCCCAAGCATTCTCATAGGCCTCTCCATGACTCTCACAAAGGTTATGTAGAGCACAACATGTCAGCACCATGGACTTCACAAGGTTGACAGCACAGTCGTTTCTTTTCATAAGGCATCGCCATCTTCCTTTTAATCAACCAAAGGCATTTTCAACAACTACGCGTGCTCTGCAGATTTTCATGTTGTAGACCTGCTGTTCTCCTTCTTCTTGCTGTTAAAAACATCCACATGCCGAGAATGAAGAACACCATTCCGTCGATATGCTCCATTGTTCTGTGTTTGTATGTGGCGCGTTTACGATGTCACGGCAGTAGAGGCGGCGCAACTATAACGAGACGTGAATAATCCCGCCCACTCTAAAGCAGTACTACACTGCAGTGGAAACGCAAACCGTGCCGAGCCGAGTCGTACCACGCAGCGGAAAAGCGCCACTAGTTTTCCCAGGAGGTCTCCCATCCAGGTACTGACCAGGCTCAACCCTGCTTAGCTTCAGTGGGCAACCAGTCTTGGGCTGCAGGGTGATATGGCTGCTGACTATATATACCTGTATATTCTATAACCCTACCCCTAAACCTACTCATTACTCGACACTTTCTGCATTTTTACATTTTCAATCATTCTGTATGATTTATAAGCTTGTTTCATCATGGGGACGTAAAAAATATTCCCATACAGTGAATTTACTGGTATTACTTGTGGGGACATTTGGTCCCCATAATGTAAGTAAAACAAGTACACACACACAGCCTCTGTATGCATTTTATTTTCTATGATTGAACTGTTACTGTATACAGTACTTAACAACCAATAAAGGGTGTCTCAACTGTACCCACTTTACCTGGCCTGGACAGCTGTACCTACAATATACCACATTGGCCTCTCTGCTTTTGCATGGATGGCTGACTACTACCATCTTCTATGAAGGTATTATTATAGCAAAACCGAGCACCTGTGACAGTGGAATTTGCAGTTGTAAAGAATAGTCACACATGCGTATCAGTAAATTTGAAGTCACAAAAGTTTCTTTAGGAGTTGCAAATGTTTTATTTACTCTTTCTCTCTCGCAAACACAACACTACAGTAACACCATTTCAAATTCTGAGGTGCACAAATCCTATTCTACAAATCAAAAATTAAGAAACTCATATGCTCACAGTTAGGA
The DNA here is from genome assembly GCA_039654775.1 of Spinibarbus caldwelli. Lineage (NCBI taxonomy): Eukaryota > Metazoa > Chordata > Actinopteri > Cypriniformes > Cyprinidae > Spinibarbus > Spinibarbus caldwelli. The sequence continues at coordinate 47,897,964 of CM077218.1, read as the reverse complement.
TAGAGTTTCTGCAGTGAATGTGGGGCAAAACACATTCATACACCCCAATCAAAAATGTGAAGTCATAAACAAATTACGCACATTTGTACAGTTTATACAGTTGTGGTCAGAATTACTGGCATCCTTGATAAATATAAAAAAGAGGCCTGTGAAAATAAACATGACCTTTGGGGAATCTCATTATGAAATAAATGTTTTTCTCTAATACACAGTGGCCACAGTTAATGGCACCCTTTTATTCAGTATTTTTTGCAATCTCTTTTTGCTACAATAACAGCTCTGAGTCTCTCCTATAATGCATGATGAGTTTGGAGTAGGGGTGTGCAATATTAACAAAAAAATAATCGATAACGATAATTAGACGATATTTTGCTGAGTGTGTTATTGTGCTGGTACCTTAAGGAATGCTGTAGACAGCTGACTTCTAAAGTTTTTGATGTTCTTCATATTCTGTGTGGTGGTCAGTTCACACTGATGGAAATTTATCATTTCCAATAAGTTTAAACAAATTTTTACATTTTATTGGCATTTTTACCTTTAATAAAGCCATTTTTTCTAAAAGTGTCAATTATCTTTTGAGTCAAATACTTACATTTAATCAGTGAATTAGAATAAGAAGACATATGGGCTGTTACTGTCACGGATATGTAGGCGAGGGGACACAGAGGTAAGTGAAATCAATGACAGGTTTATTAAACAAGGGCAGGTGATATGAGGCAAGGCAAAGAGTCCAAGTGAGTGAAAAGGGAATGGCAAAGGATCTTGGGTCTTATCTGTGAGTAATCAGTCCTTTTCCTATTCCAGGGAATCCAGAGGGAACCACAGAGCGTGGAGACGGTGGAGCACAGGAGCGATGGAGAACGGGGAGAGGAACACAGGAACAGCTGAATAAACAAACGCAGATGAGAGTCAAGTAAGTACATGGAGACCGGACACTGTGATCTACGTGGAGTGTGGAGATATAGCTGGCTTGATGAGTGACTGCAGGTGCGGGTGATTTGAATCCAGGTGCTAGTGATCTTGACTGATGACTGAAACCAGGTGTGACAGTACTCCCCCCCCTCCCTAACGGTGAGTCCCGCACCGTACATCATCCAACGGGGAGGGGGGGTGGTAGCTCTGGAGGCCTCTAGGGGCAGAGTTCGGGGAAGGACCCATAGCGATGCAGGGAGCTCGGGAGGCCATGGCGAATCAGGAGACTTGGGAGGCCATGGTGGTGCAGGGTGCTGGGGAGGCCATGGTGGATAAGGAGACTTGGGAGGCCATGGCGGAGCAGGAGACTTGGGAAGCCATGGCGGGGACTGGAGCCCTCCCTGGGCTTAACGGGGAATCTGGAGCCCGTCCTGGGATGAACAGGGGATCTGGAGCCTGTCCTGGGCTGAACTGAGGATCAAGAGCCTCTCCTGGGCTCGACTCGGGAACCGGAGCCTCTCCTGGGCCTATCCCGGGAACTGGAGCCTCTCCTGGGCTTATCCCGGGAACCGGAGCCTCTCCTGGGCTTATCTCGGGAACTGGAGTGAGCTCACGAGCAGGCTCTGGAGGGCGCTGCCGAGGAGCTGGCACAGGGGGGGCGCTCTGGAAGTACGGACACTTGGGGGCGCTCTGGAAGCGTGGATACTTAGGGGCGCTCTGGAAGTGCGGACACTTTAACGGCCGGGTGGCTTGCCACATTAACAGCCGGCGGGCTTGCCATACTCTCGGCCGCGAACGGCGGCGGGTGAGGAAGAGCCGCGGACGGCGGCGGGCTTGGGAGACGCGGGTTAGATTTCAGCGCTGACTTGACAGATGTTAAAGACGGGTCCAGTACTTTCGCCCCCAGATCAGCGCTATTGGAGGCCCACTTCCGGGCTCGTGGGTACACAAGGGAATGTGTGTGGCCGTAGCCATTGGACAGGGATGTGGAGGTGACCGTGGAGGTGACCTCGGACGGGACTCCGGCTTAGGATCGGAGTTTTCCAGACACCAGATGACCGTCTCTTGCCACTTTAGGTTGGAGGTGTCTGGAAGCTCCACTGGTTGATGGAAAGAGATCCCGAGCCGGAACAGAGTCTTGAGGACTTCACCTTCTAGAGAGCTGGTGAGGGCGAGTGGCACAAATGCCTTGGCAAAATCCCACAGCTCGGGATTAGCGTGAGCCAGAGAAATGAACAGGGCTCGTTCGTCCATCGGTGTCGGTCCGGTCTTCTGTCACGGATATGTAGACGAGGGGACAAGTGAAATCAATGACAGGTTTATTAAACAAGGGCAGGTGATATGAGGCAAGGCAAAGAGTCCAGGTGAGTGAAAAGGGAATGGCAAAGTATCTTGGGTCTTATCTGTGAGTAATCAGTCCTTTTCCTATTCTAGGGAATCCAGAGGGAACCACAGAGCGTGGAGACGGTGGAGCACAGGAGCAATGGAGAACGGGGAGCGGAACACAGGAACAGCTGAATAAACAAACGCAGGTGAGAGTCAGGTAAGTACATGGATGTGAACGGTAGACCAGACACTGTGATCTGCGTGGAGTGTGGAGATATAGCTGGCTTGATGAGTGACTGCAGGTGCGGGTGATTTGAATCCAGGTGCTAGTGATCTTGACTGATGACTGAAACCAGGTGTGACAGTTACCAAGCAAATGAAATCAGTATCAATAAAAATCATCTTTACAATGCAGAGGAAACACAGAAACTGCATCTGAAGTGGCATTTTGATGTTTACACACTGTTTAATGCAGGACATGAATGCATTTAACCTGCGATAACAAATGCATAAATAATGTTTTGATATATTAAAAATAAAATGTTGAATGCTGATATTTGAGATTATTTAAATAATTAAAGATACTTTGAATGTGAAATTAAAACCGCCAGTAGGTGGCAGCAAGTCACTGTTAATAATTGAGTCATTGTGATTGAACAGAATCATTTAAAAGGTTGATTAATTCAGGAATGAAATGCCGTCATGTTGCTCAGAGATGCAAAACAGTGCTGTGGCTTTGTTTGGAGTGATTTTTATCGGTGAAATAGCGCAAAAACAGGAAATATGGTGTCTAAAATGTAAGTCTCTTAATTAACTAATTGTTTCTCAAACTGTTGTAAAAAAAAAAAAAAAAAATCACATTTGTAATTGTAATTGGAGAAAAACGGCACTTTTCATGTGAAATTGATTAACTAGGTTATATGAAGTGGTATAAATATATACATTTTCTGCACCAATGTTTTGAATTTGTGATTATTCTAAAAGTATTTTAATTAGGGTTGCAAAGGGGTGGAAAATTTCCGGTAAATTTCTGGAAATTTTCCGGAAACTTTCCATGGGAACTTCATCTGGGGAATTTTGGAAATATTCCAAGTCTGAAACTTACCAGGAATTTATGGGAATTTTTGGGAATTTATGGGAATTAATTGGAAATTTGGGGAAATTTATAAAACTTTATCATATACAAACATAAATATAAAAATTTTTTTGATCATAGGCTCACATGCATGCAAACTATTACAAATTTTAAAAATGACCTTTTTTGGATTTTTTGAGGGGAATCTATGATGCTTTTTTCAGGATTTATTTATGAATAAAAATTTATGAAAAGTTTATTCAAAATAGAAATCTTTTCTAACAATATAAGTCTTTGCTACTACTTTTTTTTATTAATTTAACACATCCTTGTTGAATAAAAGTATTAATTTATTTAAAAAAAAAGAGAAAAGATACTGACCCCAAACTTTTGAATGGTAGTGTATTATTAAAAAAGGATTTCTATTTAAATAAATGTTTTTTTTTTTGTTGTTGTTGTTGTTTTTTTTTTTTTTTTAACACTTTATTCATCAAAGAATCCTGAAAAAGAACCACAGGTAATAATAATAATAATAAAAAATATTAAGCAGCACAACTATTTCCAAAACTGATAATAAATCAGCATATTAGAATGATGTCTGAAGGATCATGTGACACTGAAGACTGGAGTAATGATGTTCAAAATTCAGCTTTGCATCACAGAAATACATTATATTTTAAAGTATGTTACAACAGAAAACCATTATTTTAAATTGTAATACCGGCAATTCTGCACAATATTACTCTTTTTTTTCTGTATTTTTGATCAAATAAATGAAGGCTTGATAAGCAAAAGATACGCAATGTTTAAAAACATTAAAAATAGTAATGTGTCCAAACTTTTGACCAGTACTGCACTTCTGTATGATAACAGAAAACTTGCTAGCAAAAGAAGCATCACAGCTTGAGCTATATAGCACATACCTCATAAACTGTCTAGCTACTGTATAAACACTTTTTGGTATTTACTAGTTAAACGTGAATCCCATAGATCAAATATATTTAGAATATCAAAACTTAGATGTAGTCTTTGGGCTCAAATGCAGAAAGTGCAGCCTCAGAGAAAATGGAGGGGAATCCCCCTCTTAGGTGACTAGAGGGGATTGTGTGTGGGGGAGGGTCATTTTTAGACTTTTGTTTTATTATTATCTCACCTAAATGTTTGTTCAGTCAGTGTATTTGTTTTTTGATATAGCCTAATTTAGTTGCACAGTATATTACACACAGCACAAGGAAGTTTTAAACATTTTTTTGTAATATTTATGTAATTTATATGAATACTTACCAAGATGGATATTTTAATATTCTGTGTGCAGGATTTGCATGTAATGGTAGATAAGCACAGTGCATATAGGGGGTGTGGCCTCAATAGCCCTGCAGTAAGCAGTGTGCTGTGTGCGATTGAGCAATGTGTAGAGTAGAAATTAAACTGAAATTGCATTAAATCTGGTTGTTTTAACCAAGATTATGCTGCAAGATTTTGTTCTCAGTTCCTGCAATTTTGCAAATTTCCAGTTTATTCCCATTAATTCCCGTTAATTCCCATATATTCCCGTTAATTCCCATGGAAAGTTTCCAGTCTTGAAAATTCCCGGAATTTTGCAACCCTAATTGTAATAGACTGAATCATGTAGTGAAAAAATGCACATGCACACTAGTCTAGACTTACGTAATGTACGTGTACACTCTGTAGGGGTCTTTTGAAAGGTTTTTGCAAAATACTCGATAATGGCAAATTGCACATCGTTATAACAACAATTACGATATTATCGCAGATGATATATATCGCACACCTCTAGTTTGGCGATCACCTGACAAGAGATCTTTGTGGAGAGTCTTTGGCCACTCAAACTATCCTCCTCACCTTGCATTAAGACAATATAGACACACATCCTGACATTTTCTGTTGACTGGAACTTTTAATTATGGCCCTGATGGTGGCATTTTCAATGCTTTAGCTATTTTCTTATAGCCACTTTGCAATTTGTGATGCTCTACAATCTTTTGCTGCACATCAGAATTATATTCTTTGGTTTTACTTATTGTGTATTAAAGAAAAACATTTATTGCATAATGTGTTTTCCCCCTCACTTTCATCAGGGATGTGATTCTTCTTTAGTTTTTTTTTTTTTTTTTCTGCCTAAAATCATGGGGGGGTTGGGTGGTCAGGGTGATGCTGGTTACTGCATGATGATTGAAATCGTGGAAATGGCCTTAAGTCAGGGGTGTCTAAACTCTGCAGGACAGTGGCCCTCCAGGACTGAGTTTGGACACCCCTGCCTTAAGCAATGAACTAAATAAACTGCGAAAATATTGTTTTCTAAAACATCATGGACAGAATAGTCCTGAGAGTGCTGTACGAGCTCGCAGCGCCACCTGCAGGACAGTTAAAAGCGTTCACATGGTTCAAAGTGCCAAATGCAAGTCAGTGCTGAAGCGTGTTACTCACCCGGTAACTATTTATGAATGGTGGGGCGAATTTGAGATTGCTTAATACGATCATAAAATTTGCAACGGTTGTGATGTAATTATATAAATATAGGCTGTAGTCTGACGCGCTACATGTCTGCTGCAATAGTAATGTGTTTTCAGTTTCGATTCACTGTAAATGCTGCATTAGAGTCGCTTTAATTTGCATTTGGGAACGCAACATTTGTCATTACAATCGTTTATAAATCTGTTGTTTACAAAGAGAAGTTTCAGTGTCACATGATCCTTCAGAAGTCATTCTAATATGCTGATTTGCTGTTCAAGAAACATTTACTATTCATTATTAGCAAGTAAAAACAGTTTTTGATACTTAACTTTTTTGTGGAAACAATGGTACCACTCAAACATTTGTGGTAAGATTTAAAAAAGAGAGAGAAATTAATAATTTTATTCATCATACATTAAAGTGATGAAAAGTGAGTGAAGAGTGAAGACATATAAAATGTTTCAAAAGATTTCTATTTAATAAATGCTTTAACAAATTTAATAAATATATTTGATAATTGCAAATAATTGCAAATTGCTGTTCGTTGAACTATCTATTTATCAAAAAATCCTGAAAAATAAAATGTATCACCATTTCCACACAAAATATGAAGCAGTAAAACTGTTTTCAACATTGATAATAATCAGAAATATTTATTGAGCATCAAATCAAATTGTAATGGTTTCTGAAAGACCATGTGACACTGAAATGAGTAACGATGCAGAAAATTCTGCTTTGCATCACAGGAATAACATTACATTTTATAATATATTCCAATAGGAAACTTTTTTTAACACATTCCACTTTTTTTTTTTTTGTAATAATATTTTACAATATTTTGATCAAATAAATGAAGCCTTGATGAGCAGAAGAGATTTATTTCAAAATCATTAATAATTGTAATGTTTCCAAACTTTTGGCAGGTAATAACAATTCTATTAGTACTTTATTATTTTATTATATTATATTATATTATATTATATTATATTATATTATATTATATTATATTATATTATATTTTATTATTGTCATGATTATTAAATGCTGCTTTTTATTTTTACAGGACAATAGTATGTATTAAGATATATCTTTTAATGTGCTAAAATAAATATTTTTTAATAATTAGTGCCGGGCGGCATGGCTTGGGGCGTGGTCATATTTTCCTGCTTTTTTGTCTCTAGCTGATCACATGCCTGTTTAATTATTTTTTTGTTTTTACTTATTGAAAGGTTAGATTTTTGTGATTATTATTATTTTATTTATTTTTTAATGAAAGATCAAAGTATAAACAATACATATTTATTTTTTACAGGCTCCTTTGGTCTTATTTATTAAGGGTGCCAATAATTCTGACCACGACTGTAAGAATGAGAACTGATATGTGAGATCTCACATGACATATCAGTATGTGAGATCCCACACGCGAGATCCCACGTGCATACTTGCACTCCTATCCAGTGATAAACACACCATGAGGCCCTGTGGTCCTTGACCCATTTTATTTGACACAGAATGTCATTATTAATCAGTCGACACAACACCAACCTGAAATTACTTTGCACTGTAGAAATATGGTTTTGGCAAGAAATGTACAGTGGCTAAATATTTTTTTTATTTTTTTATTTTTTTTGTGAGTGCTACTATTTCACATTCAATATTGTAGGCTATATAAACAGTGGCTAAATATATATATATATATATATATATATATATATATTTTTTTTTTTTTTTTTTTTTTGTGAGTGCTACTATTTCACATTCAATATTCTAGGCTATATAAGTCATATAAGTATATAAGTCACTTTTATGGATGTTTCTTTACAAACTTCAAAGTTTTTTTTTTTTTTTGTTTTTTTTCTTTAGAAGGGTATGACCATGGTGATGAGTTTTACCTGTCCATGATCTTATCCACAAATACCACAGTTAAATTCTAATAATGTCTGTAAAAATGTTCAGTTCTAATAAACACACATTTCAGGAAAAAATAATTCATTAATATGACGAAATTAATATTACAGAATATTCTGGAAAAAATTAAATATATCCCTGCATAAATCTGGTATAACGGAGCCTGTGCAGTTCTTAATTTGTGATTTGTAGAATAGGATTTATACACCTGCAATGAAGATTTTGAGAAGGTTTAACTGCTTTGTTGTGTTTGTGAGAGAGAAAGAAACAAAATACAAGATTGCAACTCCTAAAACATTTTCTTGATGACTACAATTCTACAGTTTTGCTACAATAATACTATTATTGGATGCAATAAATGTACTGTATGCAAATATAACAAAGGGACATAAATAACTGAATATTCAGGGACGCAAACTTATCACCTTTAAGTAGCCTACAAATTGTCATTTTGAATCCAAAATAGATCATTTGCGTGATTCGTGTAGATCCAAAGAGTTTCTGAGTTTTCTAAAACTCTTAATTTGAGTTTTTGTGTCAAAACCCAGCCCTAATATTTTTCATGTTATTTACATTAATAAAGATTAGAAATATACATTTTATATAAAATGTTGCCATTTTATATGAAAATATACAAAAGATAATATTTTTTGAGCCAAATAATTAAAAAAAAAAAAAAAAACACTGCACAACTTTAGAGAAAATGTACTAATGGAGTGATATTACATGTATTAAAAAGCAATTAAAAATTAATTTTATTGTCTATGACTGATATTAAAATTGTGGGTTACATGTTCATCACCTTTTTCAAACCTGACCTGATTAGTTTAAATCCCTGATAATACAAAGAACTTAGTTTTAATTGCAAAGGAAAACCGACTGATCTACTATGTACCTCTGTCTTCTATTTTCAAGGGTAAGAATTCTTTAAAAATCATCTCACCCAAATGTCTTTATTTTGTGGAACACAAAAGGAGAGTGGCATAGTCTCAGTCACCATTCATTTATTTTATAGAAAAGAAGCAGTGATAGTGAATGGTGACTGAGGCTGTCAGTCTCTTAATGTTCTGCCTTACATTTCCTTTTGTGCCCCACTGAAAATAAAAGTCAAACACATTTGGTACAATATAACATCATAGTTTTATTCTTAAGTAAATTATTTTAATTTGTAACTTGAGACTATTTATATTAACCTATAATTTACGTTATACCTCTGTGTAATTGAGTGTAAAAGCATTTTCTATATTAGTCTTACATATAAGCTTTGTATACAGAAGGTTTGTATGCTCTAAACATATATTTGTAACTATATTTTGTTTAAATAAAAAAATTATGACTAAATATGATGTGTGTTTAATAAATTATTACTAATGTATGTATTATTAAGCATGTGAGATTTTTAAAACAAGTGATGACAAAACAATCAGCGTTGTTTTGATGCCACAAGAAACATCGATTCTATGTTGATTCTATGTCAGTTTGCTATCCGGGTGGTCTCCCAGCCTGACCAGCTAAGACCAGCCAAGACCAGCCTGACCTGCTAAAACCAGCCTGACCAGCTAAGACCAGCCAAGACCAGCCTGACCTGCTAAAACCAGCCTGACCAGCTAAGACCAGCCAAGACCAGCCTGACCTGCTAAAACCAGCCTGACCAGCAAAGACCAGCTAAAACCAGCCTGACCAGCAAAGACCAGCTAAGACCAGCCTGACCAGCTAAAACCAGCCAAGACCAGCCTGACCAGCTAAGACCAGCTAAAACTAGTCTGACCAGCTAAGACCAGCCAGCCTGACCAGCTAAAACCAGCCAAGACCAGCCTGACCAGCTAAAACCAGCCTGACCAGCTAAAACCAGCTAAGACCAGCCTGACCAGCTAAGACCAGCCAAGACCAGCCTGACCAGCTAAAACCAGCCTGACCAGCAAAGACCAGCTAAGACCAGCCTGTCCAGCTAAGACCAGCCAGCCTAACCAGCTAAGACCAGCCAAGACCAGCCTGACCTGCTAAAACCAGCCTGACCAGCTAAGACCAGCCAAGACCAGCCTGACCTGCTAAAACCAGCCTGACCAGCAAAGACCAGCTAAAACCAGCCTGACCAGCAAAGACCAGCTAAGACCAGCCTGACCAGCAAAGACCAGCTAAGACCAGCCTGACCAGCTAAGACCAGCCAAGACCAGCCTGACCAGCTAAAACCAGCCTGACCAGCTAAGACCAGCCAAGACCAGCCTGACCAGCTAAAACCAGCCTGACCAGCTAAGACCAGCCAAGACCAGTCTGACCAGCTAAAACCAGCCAAGACCAGCCTGACCAGCTAAGACCAGCTAAAACCAGCCTGACCAGCTAAGACCAGCCAGCCTGACCAGCTAAAACCAGCCAAGACCAGCCTGACCAGCTAAGACCAGATTGTTAACCCTGCTGAAAAAAAAAAAAAAACAGCTAAAATCAGCCTAAAAGCTGGTCAGGCTGGTTTTAGCTGTTTTTTTTGTTTGTTTTTTTTCAGCAGGGTTAACAATCAGTAAGATATTAATTATTCTCTACCTCATACTGACAGTGTCATTTGCACACAGCACTTTCTGTATTGCTGCTACATGACAGCCATGTACAACCTGTTTGTGCATTCCTCTCTTGTACATTCCTGCTTATCTTAATATTTAAGTCTACAGTATATTGTCATGCACATTTTATATTTTGTTCTTTATATTGTATTTTTTATTTCATTTTATCTATACCTATATTTATGTATATTTCCTCTGTGTTATTCTATAATATTTGCACTGTCCACGGAGCGGACCTGACTCACATTTCACTGCTGGTTATATATTCTCTATATAATCGTGTATGTGACAAATAAAAATCTTGAATCTTGAAATCTTCTTACAGGAGCATAGACCTCTCCAGGGCAGATAATCTATTACTCTGAGCTAAATACTTGTATGTATAAATACATAGTAAATTAAAGATCTGAATATTAAAACCATCTGAATAATTTTGTTTTGTTTTTTCAATTATATTTAGGTAGGTCATAACTACCTGTAAGTCACACTTTTTGATGCCATTGGTATAAGACATTCAATATTGATAGCGTACAGACAAGTTGTCCACTGGGCCTATGGTGTTCTGAGCATGTAGCCTACATCAGGAAGCCATCTAAGAACACTTTCAACCAGACCTCTGGACTTCGCTTTTGGGCTGGTAGCTTTTCTAATAGATCAGTGATTCTTACACAGGCTATACAGCGGGCTAACGATCACATTACGGCCATCATTTACTCATATCTTGTCTTGTTTTTGTGACTGATTAAAAAAATCGCTTCCCCCTAACAGATTTTGGGGGGTGATCTTTGTGTTTATTCAACATTGTTTATGACGCTCCCGAATTATAGCTGTCATACAGAAGTGATAGGCTAGGTCTTTCTCGTAAATTGATTTAAAAAATCATATAATAAACATACGTACCATCAGTGATCATCAGCAGTATTAACGTCAAAACGCAGTTCGGTAACTGCATCTTCACATTTTTTTCTTTTTTCTTTTACTAACTATGTCTAACGCATCGGAAATCTGCCTATCAGCTGATTGTAAACAGAAGCTGCTGCAGTGGAATGCGGCTCAGAACCACTTCCTTTGACTTTTCGTTTTGCTGTCGCAAGGGCTGGGAATAAAACCAAGTAAGCTTTTAAGGAAATTGGACGGATAAATGGATATTAATATCAGCGACCATTAACCATTAGCGATCATCATCATTGACATCCAAATAGTTCGGCATCTTAGTATGCGAAATTAAACAAAACGATGTTTTTTTTCTACTAGACTTAAACTATCGCAGATACTAATCCTAGACAGACGCTGCTGCAGTGGAATGCGCCAGACCAACTGCAGAAAAGCTTTCACTTTTATTCTGTCTCAAGGGCTGGGAATAAAGCGGTTAAGGAGACTGGATGGATGAATAGATGTATATTATAGTGTGGCATGCTTACAATAATTTGGCCATTTTTTTTACGAATTATACATTCGCAAGGGTTAAACAAAGATACAAAAGCTATAGCCTAACCATTTTCCCCAATAGTTTTGACTAATATTTGGAGTTTTCTACTGATATATGATGCAACCTGATTAGTCTTTACAGAACAGATCCTCAAAACTTCATTAGCCTACATTACTGCAAATTCAACAAGACACGAAGTTATTGTTTAGATATCATTCACTGATTACAGATTACATTAAAAAATAAAATACAAATTACATATATAACTCATTTAAAGATGAAAACATGAACTTATCATTGACCATTTAGGTTAAACTATGTTCTGAATATGAATATTTTAAAGGAGGCAGATATAAGCTATACATGTTTTAACTAGGCCTATGTAATAAGCAGAATTTTTTGCATGCATTTCCAAACCTGTATGATTTTCTCTCCTTTTGTTGTCTGGTCCAAAATCTGACTTCCTCATGTTTCAAATGTTCCTGTGTAATAGAGAATTCCACACTGTTCTTTGCAAAATTGATTGTTTCTAAACGCAACCAACATTTTTGATAGATATTTACACTTTTCTACTGATAAATGGCACCATCTGGTGGGTCTTTACAGAACAACCCTGAAAACAGCAAGACCAAGTGCTTTCAACTGGACACAGTGATGTTTGGGTAAATAATTTGCCCTGTGTTGTTTACATTAATAACATTATCTAATTCATTCACTCATGCTCATGTGTATGTGACACAGGTGCTTGGCATGCATTTGAAGCTTAACAGCAGACATAAAGCTATTTTGAGGGTGAAACAGCCAAACAAAGAGCCAAAACCATCTGCAATAAAATAAAGAACATCACTGAAATCTGAAAGGTCTTTTTCTCATGTTGATTATGTTTGTGATTCCACTAATTCAGACTGAGTGCCACCGGTTTCTCCTACCAGTCTCCTGATCTTGATTCAGTAACTTATTCATTTCGTGTGATTCTGTTGTGTTCTGGTTCTGGTTTGATCCAATGACTAGAGTTTCTGAACTCTGGGTTCAAAATAAAACATGTTTTGACACATGTTGTCATGCAGAGTCTTGTTGACAAGAGATCAAGCTCCTGCACTCCAGGAGCAGACTAAGAACAAATGATCAACACAATCCTCTGCTTTTGGAAACTATCTTGAAAAGCTTTTCCCCATATTGCAGATAAATTATAAAAATCAAAACAGTGCAACCGTAAATATGAACCTAACCTGATAAAGCTGAATCCTGAGGCTGTAGTTTGATGAGATCTTACTGCCTTCTGTGGTCAGAATAAAACATTTAATTTAAACACATTGTCATAAAATGTGTGCTTTTGGACATTTATTTAATAAAATAAAAATAAAAAAGCTCAATAGGTTATAAATAGGAAAGTGACTGCATGACAAATCTATTTAAATCCATTTATGTCCACTCAAATCTTATTACAAGCTCAAGTCAGTGGTCTAGAAAAGGGTGTTTTAGTTTATATAAAGGTGGTTGCACATCATGGCTGCCATATTTAAAGGAGTACTACTCATGATGCTGCAGCCACACTGGTAGATGTCAATATAATATCCAAAACCCCTTTCACATCACTAGTGAAACCTAAACTGTTTAAAGAGCGTACCTTTAATGTGAAGTTATAAGTCTCCTGCAGACACAGTAAAATCTCCAGTGTTGAAATCCCGGTGTTAAGGACTTTTAGAGTAAAGAGTTAAAGTTGTGGTGTTGAATTTTAAAGGATTAACACTAGCTAGTGTAAACTGCTCCCTCTGCCCGGAGTAAATACAGAGAATTACCCTTATTAACACTGCTGAGTGTTACTAGTCACATCCGGGACATTTTCTCGTGTGCGCGCCAAATCCGTCTGAAATATTTTTCACAGACGCCATTTTCTTTGCTCGCGATGCGGAGCATATTAGGACGGAAAACAGCGAAATAAAGTGTGTAATCTTACTCACAAAGTGTGTTTTGTAATATCATATCGTTTTATAATGATATTAATGTGTTGTGTGTGCCTAAACTTTTATCAATGGCATTTCCTTTCACTCGCGATGCGGAACAGACGAGGACTTTTCTAAAAGGGAAAATCCGAAAGTGTTTTTTTATCTCATTTAAAATATGTATTTTATAACATCATATTAATTTATAGCGATACTTATGTGCTGTGCTCTCCTAAACTTTTCCTCAGAGAGATATTTTCTTTCTCTTGCGGTGCGAGCAGATGGGAACGTTGGTTTTAACAAGGAAAACACCGAAAGTAAGTGTTTTACCTCATTTATTATATGTATTTTATAAGATAATATTACTTTATGACGATATTTATTTGCTGCGCGCACCTAAACGAGCCTAACTGTTTCTCAGGTTTATATTGCTATGCAGTGCAGACGCGGAGGTCGCTTTTAACAGAAACACCAGAAGTAAGCGTTTTACCTCATTTAAAATATGTGTTTTATAACATCATATTGATTTATAGTGATATTTATCTGCTGTGCCCTCTTAAACTTTTTCTCAGAGATATTTTCGTTCACTCGTGATGCTCCGGAGCAGATGAGGAAGTTGGATTTAACGAGGAAAACACCAAAAGTAAGTGTTTTACTTCATTTACGATATGTATTTTATAAAATAATGTTACTTTATGACAATATTTATAGATGTGCGCGCCAAAACGATCCGAAACGTTTCTCACAGATGACATTTGAATTTGAAGGGAAACCCAAAAGTGTTTTACCTCATTTATAATACAGTATGTATATTGCAACATAATTTTATGGCAATATAAGTCATTTGTTCTTGTGTGTCTCATGACCAATTTTTGTGATTTCATTAAGCATGAATTGAGTTTTCATGATGTTGATGTGTCCTTATATTGGATTTGAGTGCTGTTTTCATTGAATTAATTTGAAAATAACACTTTCAGTAAACTCAAACTCTCTATACTGAGTGAGTTACATTGTTAATCGTTCAAAGTAATTTTGTGCCCTCACAAGTCTTGGAGAATAGCATATGAGTTGCAATGAACTACGTTAGACACTTTATTATCATATTATCTTTAAGCATTAAATTGTGTTTTGTATTCAGCAAAAGTGAGTCGTATGGGTTTGGAATTACAATTTTAAGTAAACTAGTTCTTTAATATTGTTACAGATGGTTCATGCTGGCTTAACAGAAAAATCAAAAGGAGATAATGTGCTTGAAGAGTATGAAGCCACCAGATTTTCATGTTTGTTTAAAAAAACAAAAAAAAAACTAATAATAAAGTGTCTGATTTCTTTCTAAAAAAATATCAACTCAAAGTTTTTGATATGCTTGGACTGTCATTTATTTATGTGCTGTCCCATTTATGTGCATTCATTTTGATAGGAATCATCCAACCTCAATGCAATGTTTACAGGAGCAAAGGAAGCAAATTTTCCTTACTTTTACAAAGAAAAAAACACTCTCTTCTTGGCTTACATCGAAATCCTCCAACATTTCTCTCTACAAATCCTTGTTTTGTATTTCTAATTCGTGATTCGTTTGTTTTGCTCTCTCCTCTGCTCTTCTGCGTTCGTCACTTCTCACCGGTGCATGCACTACACCGACGTCCTGCGTCATCCACCCGGAAGGGCTTACACGTACAACATTTTGCGCAAGCTAGAGAAAAGTATATAACGTTTATAAATATGGATATTTTTCTTACAAAAATACATGGATTCACTACAGGAAGCCTTTATTCACCCCCAGAGCCGTGTGAGGCATGTTTTATTATGGATGGATGCACTTTATTGCACTTCTTTTGGACTGTTGAACAGAAACACCCACCCACTGCCATTATAAAGTTTGGATTAGCCAGGAAATTTATTAATGTCACTCCGATTGGATTTGTCTGAAAGAAGAAAGTCATATACACCTAGGATGTCTTGCAGGTGAGTAAATCATGGGGTAATTTTAATTTTAGGGTGAACTAACCCTTTAAGTCAATATTTATTCACCCTTGTGTTGTTCTAATGCTGTATGTCCTTCTTTCTTTTTCGGACCTGCTTATCCTTATTATGTCAGTATATGACTATCAATATCAAGCTTTTAAAAAAGATTCAAAAGGATCAGAGTGGTCCCATGTATTTCTTCTGTAGATTATTCAAAATATAACCTTTTGTGTTCCTCAGAAGACAGAACGTCATACAGGTTTGGAACCACATGAGGAAAAATAATGATAGAATTTTCAGTTTTGGGTGAACTTCTTGTATTGCAATTCATACTTGTCTCTGACATTTCATCTGATAATAGTTTTGATAAATGGATGTGAAATGATCCTGTTTTGGTTTTGTATTTATATTTATTTATTTTTCAATTTTACAGGGGCAGTTTTGTGATGCTGCAAATAGGAGTGGATATCTTGCTTGGCTGAAAACTGCAGAGAAACGCATCTCATCGTGCTGAAAAAAATACTGTTCTCTCCAAGGAGGTCCAAACACCAGCACAGACTTTGATTAGTGAGCATTAACATGCATTCAGCTTTTATGGTAATAAATAGAATGCTGTTGTTTAACCTCCTAAATGTCAGCTTTATAAACCTTATGACATTAAGGTACATGGACCAAATAAGAATATGTTTTTTGTATCTTTGCACTGATTTGCTTCTATATTATGTTTAATTGTTGTAAGAACATGTTCTTTACATGTATTGAAAACATTGAGTGTAAAGACATTTTGGTGCAGGGAAAAAGATTTACAATGTTTCAATAAAATAAATTTAAACGTGTATTGTGTTGTGGGTTTATTTTTTAATATTTTCACCTGAACACTGGTGCAGTGTTGACCAGTTTATCCAAAAGTGTTAACTTTCAACACCAACTTTGATGTTCTCATCTTCCATTCTGGTTTTAATATTTTACATGTTAAGAGTTTGTTAGTTAACACTGTCAGTGTTAAAAATGTTAACTCTTTCAAAAGTGTTAACTTAACACTTTAGTAGTGATTCCCATATGTACTCTGGGTAAGTGTTAATTTTAACTCTGAGTGAGTTAAACTCACTCTTAAATTTGCTGTGTAGCAAGTCAATTTATTATATATGATTTTAATAACTAAACTGACATGGTTGAAGAAATGTTTTCACTGTGTGTATTCAGAAATAGTAGAAGAAAAGCAATGTACAGGATGAAATCAGAAATCATAATTACAGTCAAACACCTTCACAGTGAATCACCACACACACAGAGAGAGAGAGAGAGAATTACTATCACGTGATGCAGCAGACTTTGCACACATCAACTAACACAATCTCAAAACAACAACTGATCATTTTTAAAAGTTATAGTAAAAAAAAGTGAAAAATAGTGAAAAGGCATATTGAAGGATTATATGGATTAATTTTTTAAAAAAAAAAAAAAAAAAAAAAATCTACCAGTCAAATTGCGTTGAGAAAAAAAAAATAAAATAAAAAAAAACACGTCAAATCCTTTAAATTTTACAGTACAGAGTGTACAAAACAGAGGTTCAGAACAGAGCAAAATAAAAAAACAGAAAATAAGCAGCTATAAAAATATAGTACAAATTTATATATACAATTATAAAATAAAACAAATTATAGGCTAATGGCATTCATTTTAAACAACATATAAACGTCTAGCCCAGGGGTCTCCAAACTCTGTTCTGGAGGGCCGGTGTCCTTCAGAGTTTGTAACCACTTGTATTTTTCCCCTATATCAACCAGTAAAGCAGAAGAGATTCATTTAAAGCTACTCTTAATGTTTACTTATAACACCTCACCAATGCATTGGTCAGATCCTAGATCATGAGATTTTTATGCACGAGCAACGATTTGCATAGATTTGAATTAGACAATTTTGTGTCTTGTCCAAATCAGCTTAAAGAGAGAAAAACAATGTACATACCATCAGATATTACTGGAACTACAGCCACAGTTTTAAAAAACAAGCAAGTTCATAATTTCAACGTCACACTTCTCAGGGGAGCAAGGAGACGAGGAATACTTCAAAAACAGTCTTTAATAATACAAACGCTTAATAGACACAGGAACACCTGGAAAGACGTACAAATGATGTTTAAGGACCGACAAACATGAACTGAATGGACTGGGGCTTTTATGAACAGGACAATCAGGGGAGGAAGACGAGACACACCTGGAAACAAATTAACAATTAACACGAGGGAGAAACACACACAGACAGGTCCATAGTCCTGACAGTCACAGTAGCTATGTTTCCATCCACCTATTTTAATGCGCATTTTGGACTATCGCATAAAAAATTCGCTGGATGGAAACGCCAAGATGGGCATAAATTCTGAAAATGCGCATAAAAAAATTATGCGCACAACTGAGTAGGATAAACTTTTTATCCGATAAGAAAAAATGCGCATAAACTTCGATGGAAACACATTTACCGAATAAATTCCTCCATGCGCATCAAAAAAGTCATGTGACTTTGCGCTATGAGACGTGATAACTTGACTAACCAGCTGACCGATCTCGTTCACAGCATCTATAAGTTGTTGTAGTCACTCTGAAAAGCCTGAGCAAAGTCTGTCATCAAAGTATTTCTGTATAATTGTCTTACACGACTGTGTTCCCAAACAGCTGGCATCCTCCGAACGCAGTGACAGCATTTATTGTATTACGTCTGCTCTCTCTGAGGCGCAAGTAATTTATATCATATATGAAAATTATTATATTCAGTGGCTTCTCCTATATTCTTAGTAATATTTAGTGCCACAGTTTACCAGGAAGTGACGATTTTGTTCTCTTTGACTCGTTGGATGGAAACGGTGCTTTATTCGCATATGTTTTATGCGATATTCCAGTTTTGCGCATAATTTAAATTCGAATCTTTGGATGGAAACATAGCTACATTCAGGCTTGTAAGAGAACAATCTGTTGCATGAAGACAACATGTTTAAACCAGTTTTAAAGAGGTTTTTTGAATGACACCTAGACCATATGAACCAGTTCTTGTTTAGCAGAAAAAAATGTCATTAATGTCATTATGAAGAAAATGAAATACATCTGTAAAGGGAAATATTTAGAGTTCATGTTATATGGATTTTAATGACACAAGTTGCATTGCTTGTTGAAACTAAACTAAAGGAAACTTAAAAAGTTTTAGAGACAATGAGAAAGAGAAGTTTTAAAATCCAGTTTTATAGGCTTAAAATGTTGAAATATAAATAGGTCTGTATATTTCCTGGTGGTATATTGGAACTCAAAGGAAAATATATACTCACAGAGAAACAGAGAAATGTACTGCAAAATTGTATGTACTGTATATGGAAATTTAATGTTTTGTTTCATACTATTTTTTTCAATGCATGAAGAACACTGTCCCAGAAAGCCCTTAGTTGTAATAATTTTATTAGAAACAATAACATTTAAAAAGTACCTACTAGAAGTGACACTGTAGTACAGAGATAGCAGATGTTTATCACTAAATTAATATGGCAGTTTAAAGAAAATTTATTTTGTATGAGTTCTATTGTGTTCTGTTGTTTAATGTGTTCAAATTTTATATTTTAATAAATAGCTTTTATACTAAATAATTTAGTTTTTAGAATAAATGTCATAAAAACAGAACATTATGCACCACTTTGATTTGTTTGTATTTTTAAAAACTATGTGATGTCTTACCTGAAGGTCTTGTTTATTACTTGTTTATACCTCAGCTTGTCTTTGCTTTTGTGACTGTCTGTGTTGAGAACAAATAATTCATAATTTAAATAAAAGATATGTCTAAACATCAGGTTTTTTTTTTTTTTCTGAAATCCAAAATCAAGTCAAAGTCAACTTTGTCATGTCAGCTAAGTAGACAGAGGAATTGTGATGGTAAAAATAAGTTTATTTAATAATGACAGTTGCATCTTTCTTAATGCTCTGTCTTCATTTGAGCAAAGTGTTATATCAAGCAAAGACCACAGAGAATTACTGCTTTACAACATCATCCAGTGACATTGACAACCTTTAGATGAAGACTTATATATGTTTCCATCACCCTGTTTTTATGCACATTTTGAAATATTGCATCAGAAATGAGTGATGGAAACACCACATTTCGGAGAGAAAAAAAAAAAAAACAATTCACCAAAAAAAAAGTTTTTACACTCGCTCGAATTGGATTTTGAATTTGAGTTCTTGCGAATAATGGGAGATGGAATATTAAACCCAAGTGACTAATCATGTTTCCGCTGATGGTGTTTTCTGCACTTTTGGTCACTAGGTTACCAATACCACCGTCATCTGCTTTAACAACTTCCGAATCAGAAAGAGAGCTTTATTTCCAAGTGTGTTTACACACAAGGAATTTGTGAATAGGAATTTTGCAAGCTCTGAAAAGACTCCTTCATGTTTGGATAGAAACTCTACTCACTTATGCCTCTAGAATAGATAGCATGCAATATAATATTCAACATCGAAATATAAAGAGCAAAGAAATTTCAGAAATGGAGAGTAATAAGATATAAAGAATAGAGTAAATATTTATGCATATAAACATGTAAATAACAAATCAAGAAGAACACAGATGTATGTTCACTTCCATGAAGCTGCACATACTGGCTGTTATTATAAACTCAAATGAGATCCTTCAGTCCTTCTACATTCTGGGTGGCACATGATTGACCTGGTCCAAAAAAAAATAACTAACTCTGACCGATGGCTTGTTCAGGACAGGTCCTATAAATTTGGACTGATGAAATCAGGCTGTTAAGGATCCTGAGTGTTCATGAATGGCTTTGACAGTTTGGACCTTCTCTTCTCCTCTATTTCCTTTTGGATTTTATAGATCTTCTTGGCCAGTAAGTGGTAATATTCAGCCTGAACACAAGACATTTAGGTATAAAAACGGGGTCAAAAACACAAACACAATGTTGAGGCATCATGAAATCAGGGTCCAAATTCAGGCCTTTCTAGTGTAAATAAAGTAGTGTTGTCAAACGAGTAATCACATCCAAAATAAAAGTTTTTGTTTGCATAATATATGTGTGTTCTGTGTATATTTATTATGTATATATAAACACACACATACAGTATGTATTTTGAAAATATTTACGTCTATATTTATATTCATATAATTTATATTATAAATAAATATATTTAATATATAAACATAAAAAATAAATCTGAAATATACACATACATATATTATGTAAACAAAAACTTTTATTTTGGATGTGATTAATCGCGATTAATCATTTGACAGCACTAAAATAAAGCAATAATAATAATAAATAAGTCTGAAATGTAGCATGAAATGTTCTGTGGTTTACCCTGCTGCTGGCAGACTTATACAAGTCCCCTTCAACTTTACGTGCGTAAGCAACCAAGTTCTCCAAGTGTCTGTCCTGCAGTGCTGCAGGGTCTGGGACAGGGAATATGGCTTGAACCCTACAAGAGTGTTCGAGAGTTTAAGAGATTGGAAAGTGCACAAAAAATGCACCCATTATAATGAAAGGCAGTTCCTCTTGAACTCACAGCTTGTGCACTAGGTGATTCCTCAGGTCCTGAGTGATGTCCTCATGCCAGGACTTCTTCATGATAGGTAGTGACAGCGGTACAGGTGCAGAAAGGTCCCCTGTGGAGAATTATCAAGTTTGGAGAATTAAAAATGTTATCATCTACAACTGATCTAATCTGAACATCTATCTTTCTTTCCTCCATTACATTCACTGAAAAATTCAGGCCAATTGCATTTACTTATGGACTAGAAAACTTGTGTGCAGTATTATTACAGGGTTAATTTTATTCAGCATAATGCCAGATGAGGTTAGTAATTAAGGTTAATGATGAGCATGGTACATGCCGCTGCTGATGGATGCAGCTGCTTGACCGACAAGAGGAGCCTGGATGTCAGTATCAGGAGAGCTCAGTGTCACTGAAAACAAACAAATAAATAAATAAATAAATAAATAAATAAATAAAGCCATCCAAAAACAGATGATTCCTAAGCCAAAAACATAAAAATTGATCAAATATACAAATGATGCTCATAAAATGCACTGTGACATGCATTAAAAAAGAAAAAATGAAATATCACATGGTCCTAAGTATTCAGAACCTTTGCTCAGTATTTAGTAGAAGCACCCTTTTGATCTAATACAGCCATGAGTCTTTTTGGGAAAGATGCAACAAGTTTTTCACACCTGGATTTGGGGATCCTCTGCCATTCCTCCTTGCAGATCCTCTCCAGTTCTGTCAGGTTGAATGGTAAACGTTGGTGGACAGCCATTTTTAGGTCTCTCCAGAGATGCTCAATTGGGTTTAAGTCAGGGCTCTGGCTGGGCCATTCAAGAACAGTCACAGAGACAATGTGCTTAGGGTCATTGTCTTGTTGGAAGGTAAACCTTCGGCCCAGTCTGAGGTCCTGAGCACTCTGGAGAAGGTTTTCGTCCAGGATATCCCTGTACTTGGCCTCATTCATCTTTCCCTCGATTGCAACCAGTCGTCCTGTCCCTGCAGCTGAAAAACACCCCCACAGCATGATGCTGCCACCACCATGCTTCACTGCTGGACTGTATTGGACAGGTGATGAGCAGTGCCTGGTTTTCTCCACACATACCGCTTAGAATTAAGGCCAAAAAGTTCTATCTTGGTCTCATCAGACCAGAGAATCCTTCAGGTGTTTTTTAGCAAACTCCATGCGGGCTTTCATGTGTCTTGCACTGAGGAGAGGCTTCCTTCGGGCCACTCTGCCATAAAGCCCCGACTGGTGGAGGGCTGCAGTGATGGTTGACTTTCTACAACTTTCTCCCATCTCCCGACTGTATCTCTGGAGCTCAGCCACAGTGATCTTTGGGTTCTTCTTTACCTCTCTCACAAAGGCTCTTCTCCCCCGATAGCTCAGTTTGGCCGGACGGCCAGCTCTAGGAAGGGTTCTGGTCGTCCCAAACGTCTTCCATTTAAGGATTATGGAGGCCACTGTGCTCTTAGGAACCTTAAGTGCAGCAGAAATTTTTTTGTAACCTTGGCCAGATCTGTGCCTTGCCACAATTCTGTCTCTGAGCTCTTCAGGCAGTTCCTTTGACCTCATGATTCTCATTTGCTCTGACATGCACTGTGAGCTGTAATGTCTTATATAGACAGGTGTGTGGCTTTCCTAATCAAGTCCAATCAGTATAATCAAACACAGCTGGATTCAAATGAAGGTGTAGAACCATCTCAAGGATGATCAGAAGAAATGGACAGCACCTGAGTTAAATATATGAGTGTCACAGCAAAGGGTCTGAATACTTAGGACCATGTGATATTTCAGTTTTTCTTTTTTAATAAATCTGCAAAAATGTCAACAATTTTGTGTTTTTCTGTCAATGTGGGGTGCTGTGTGTACATTAATGAGGAAAAAAAAAAATGAACTTAAATGATTTTAGCAAATGGCTGCAATATAACAAAGAGTGAAAAATTTAAAGGGGTCTGAATACTTTCCGTACCCACTGTACACTTGAACAACAACTTACTACTAGCTTATCTACTATGTTACACACAAAACGATAGAAATGACAATACATAACTGTTTAACAAATAGAAACTGTGAAAGCTGCTTTTATGTTCTGCATTTGGTTATCCAGCTTTCAAATTTAAACGTCAATATTATTTCACAAACATAAAGACCTACAAACCTTTTAATAGCATTGGCATGCCAAATGTTTTGTTTATAAGTCATAGAAAGAACCCAATTAAAGGGATAGTTCACCCAAAATTGAAAATTCTGTCATTAATTACTCACCCTCATGTCGTTCCAAACCCATAAGACCTTCGTTCATCTTCTGAACACAAATTAAAATATTTTTGACGAGATCCGAGAGCTCTCTGACCCTCCCATGGACAACAAGGGTCCTACCACGATCAAGGCACAGAAACGTGGCAAGGACATTGTTAAAAGAGTCCATGTGACAACAGTAGTTCAATCATAATTTTTTGAAGCTACGAGAATACTTTTTGTGTGCAAAGAAAACAAAATAACAACTTTATTCAACAAACGCCATTTTGGAGAGTGTCACAGAGCATGTGTGCGATTTAATCTAAATGGTTCAAAATGCAGCAACAAGAGTTCTTTCTAGAACCAGGAATTATGACCACATTAGCCCGGTTCTGTCAACACTGCACTGGCTCCCTATTAAACATTGTATGTATTTTAAGATCTTGCTAATTACCTATAAGGCCCTGAATGGTTTGGCACCTCAGTATTTGAGTGAACTCTTATCACACTATTGTCCTTCACGTCCGTTGCGATCTCAAAACTCTGGCCATTTGATAATACCTAGAATATCAAAATCAACTGCGGGTGGGAGATCATTTTCCTATTTAGTGCCCAAACTCTGGAACAATCTACCTAACGCTGTTTGGGAAACAGTACATTCTGCCAAAATCTAAAATCTTAAATCAAGATTAAAGACCCATCTCTTTAACCTGGCTTATACATAATACACGCATTTCTATAATTCAAATCCGTTAAAGGATTGTTAGGCTGCATTAATTAGGTCAACCGGAACCGGGAACACTTCCCAAAACACCCAATGTACTTGTTATATGGTAAGAAGAATGGCATCTATGCTAATATTAGTCTGTTTCTTTCTTATTCCGAGATCACCGTAGCCACCCAGATCCAGACTGTATCCGGATCAGATGGTCACTGCAGCCACCTGGATCCAGTCCGTATCCAGATCAGATGGTGGATCAGCACCTAGAGATGACCTCTACAGCCCTGAATGTCAGCAGAGACCAGGACAACTACATGAGCACAAGAGACTGATCCCCAGTGAAGACCCTGTCTCCTACACGGCCATCTGGACAAGACCACAGGAACCAGATGAGTCCTTTGCACAATCTGACTCTGCTGCAGCCTAGATTTAAACTGCTGATTTTGTCTGGTCAGAGGAGAATGACACTATTTCGACACACTATTTCCCTGTCTAAATACTGTAAAGCTGATGTAAAGCTTCTTTGACACAATTTGCATTGCTAAAATCGCTATACAAATAATAGTGACTTCACTTGACTTGACAGACCCCTCACCCAAGACACCAGGCCCCTGGTTACCATGGCAACCAGGACACCTCACCCAGGTCAGATAAACTTTACGACCTAAAAGTATGTAGAGATAATCTTCCCCCTACTCAATTCTCTCTAAAACAGACACATACTGCTATAGGAAACGACTTCTTTAATTCATAGACAGATTTTTCTTTGAACTTCCTATCACATATCCTCAGGTCATTGTGTATATTATTACTGTTCTTGTGTATTGTCTTTTGTATTGTATACTGTTTTATGTATGCTTATGATAGAACCAGTCGTTCATGTAACCTTACCTATGCCATGTTTAGTATCTATGAATTCGTCTTCGGATGATCTAATCGAGTGTGGATATTACATGTTGATACCTATGAAACATATTAGTGTCCTAAGAATCTTTAGTAGTTTTTGCATTAACCCCAGTCGAATTACATATGCAAATTACCATGTTCAGAGACAAAGAGTCGTAAACTTTCCCTCCGAAAGTGCAAGTAACCATTGGCTCTTTGACTCCCCAGAGGTGTGACCTCTCAGATAAAGCGCTCACATCAGTGACTCGCCAGTCTGTGGTTCTGTTAGATACTGAGAAGATGAGGATGTAAGCTAGAAGTCTTCTGTACCTTAAGTTTGAGCCAGGCTTTGGCCTTGACTTTCCATTCATCAAAGATCCTAGGATCTCAGCTGATGTCTCTCTTAGTTCTCTCATCACCTCCATCTGGGAGAAAACTCTCCCAATCACCACCAAGCCAGAATAACTTCTTTTGGAGTTCATCACCCTTCAAACCCGGAAAAACTCGAAGAACTCCCACACCACCAGAACTTTCATCCGAGACTGCATCCGGACACTCATTTAATGACCAAGGAAATGCAAGTATTGTGCATTTAACTAAACAAAAGAGAGGTTTAGTATAAGCGGTAGACCCCGTTGTAAAACGGCACTGATGGTTTTTAACTCAGGTGGTTCTGACTCATTTCCATAACTGCATTCTCTGGTTTCTCTAATGGCTTTATTCATCCACTTTAGCTCCCCTTTTGTATGTACGCGTGAGTGTATGTATGTTTGTTTGTTAGACTAGTTTGTGTTAGTGTTTAGTTAATAAAACTCAGGGGCGGTTCTAGGGGGAGGGCCAGGGAACAAACTTGGCCCCCCTTTGGCCCCCCTATTAAGTTATTGCAATTAAGTTATCGCGATGGCGCCGCACATGGCAGCCACTGTGCTTAGCTCTCCAGTTGTTTTAGTGTTTTTGTTAGTTTTTCCTGTTTTTTGTTTTGCAAACACGATCAGTTTTACCAGGGAAGAACTGCTGAACATTCAGCAGAACACACCACAAAATCTTTTACCGGTTTTCGAGTATTCGGACGTTTTGCTGAACGTTATAGTTGGCGGAGCGGCGGCGCTTATAAACGCTTCAGGACGCGCAGACGGGGGAAGCGAGCCGGTGCGCTCGTGAAGCTTCGTCAGCGCGGATTTAGAACGGCGTTGCCTAGCATCCATCTGGCGAATCTCCGCTCTCTACCCAACAAAACGGACGAACTCCTTCTGCTCTCCCGGACAAACAGGGACTTTTCAAACTCTGCTGCTCTGTGTTTCACGGAAACCTGGCTGAATGACGCCATTCCGGACAGCGCGCTTCATCTTCCGAGCTTTCAGCTGTTTAGAGCAGATCGCGAGGCAGAATCAACGGGGAAATCGCGCAGCGGCAGAACGTGCTTTTACATCAATGAAAGGTGGTGTACAGATGTAACTGTGTTAAAGAAGATGTGCTGTTCTGATCTAGAAACGCTCTTCATTAACTGCAAGCCTTTCTACTCGCCACGGGAGTTTTGCTCGTTCATTCTCGTGAGTGTTTACATTCCTCCGCAAGCGCACAGAAACTAGCTGATCAGATCACAGAGACTGAACAACAACACCCGGACTCTGTTTTAATCATTCTTGGGGACTTTAATAAAGCCAATCTCTCCCGTGAACTGCCAAAATACAGACAGCACATCACATGTCCCACCAGAGACAGTAATATACTGGATCACTGTTACACAGCGATAAAGGAGGTATATCACTCTGTTCCACGGGCAGCTTTAGGACTCTCTGATCACTGTTTAGTTCATCTCATACCGACCTACAAGCAGAAACTTAAATCTGTTAAACCTGTAGTAAAGACTGTAAAGAGATGGACCAAAGAAACAGAGCGGGTTTTACAAGCCTGTTTCTATTCGACTGATTGGAGTGTTTTTGAAACTGCCGCCACCGATCTGGACGAGCTCACAGAGACTGTAACTTCATATATCAGTTACTGTGAGGATATATGCATTCCTACCAGGACTTATTTAACATTCAACAATGACAAGCCATGGTTTACAGCAAAACTCAGACATCTTCGTCAAGCCAAAGAGGATGCCTACAGAAATGGGGATAGAGCCTTGTACAATCAGGCCAGGAACACACTGAACAAGGAGATTAAAGTGGCTAAAAGGAATCTATGCAAAAAGGTTAGAAGATCAGTTCACTTCGGATAACCCAGCTTCAGTGTGGAAAGGTCTGAAAGCCATCACCAACTACAAAACACCATCCCCCAGCACTGAGGCGAATCAACAACTTGCTGAAGACCTGAATGAGTTCTACTGTAGATTTGAAACTCCCCACACCCATTCTGACCATCTCTCTACACAACCATTAACACCTCCAGCAACCCCCCTCTCCCCCCCTCCTCCACTGCAGATCAGTGAAGATGATGTGCGCCAGGTCTTCAGAAAGAACAAAAGAAGAAAAGCACCAGGCCCAGACGGTGTGACACCAGCCTGTCTGAAAACCTGTGCTGACGAGCTGGCCCCCATCTTTTCACAAATCTTCAATAGATCTCTGGAGTTGTGTGAAGTCCCTGTCTGCTTCAAACACTCCACCATCATCCCCGTCCCAAAGAGCCCCAAGATAACAGGACTTAACGACTACAGACCTGTGGCACTAACGTCGGTCGTCATGAAGTCATTTGAAAAACTGGTTCTGGCTTATCTGAAGGACATCACAGGACCCCTACTGGACCCCCTGCAGTTTGCTTACCGAGCAAACAGGTCCGTGGATGATGCAGTCAACATGGGACTGCATTACCTCCTGCAACACCTGGACAAATCAGGGACTTATGTGAGGATCCTGTTTGTAGACTTCAGCTCGGCCTTCAACACCATCATTCCAACACTCCTCCAGACCAAACTAACCCAGCTCTCTGTTCCTAGCTCTATCTGTCAATGGATCACCAGCTTTCTGACAGATAGGCAACAGCTAGTGAGAATGGGGAAATTCATGTCAAACAGCCGCATCATCAGCAATGGCGCCCCTCAGGGATGTGTTCTCTCCCCACTGCTCTTCTCCCTCTACACCAACGACTGCACCTCTAGAGACCCCTCTGTCAAGCTCCTGAAGTTTGCAGATGACACCACACTCATCGGCCTCATCCAGGATGGTGACGAGTCTGCCTACAGACAGGAGGTTGAGCAGCTGGCTGTCTGGTGCAGTCTAAACAACCTGGAGCTCAACACGCTCAAAACTGTAGAGATGATAGTGGACTTCAGGAGGAACCCCCCTGCTCTCTCCCCACTCACCATCATGAACAGCACTGTGGCAGCAGTGGAGACATTCAAGTTCCTAGGGTCCATCATCTCCCAGGACCTGAAGTGGGACACTCACATTGACTCCACTGTAAAAAAGGCCCAACAAAGGTTGTACTTCCTTCGCCAACTGAGGAAGTTTAACCTGCCACAGGAGCTGCTGAAACGGTTCTACTCAGCCGTCATCGAGTCTGTTCTGTGCACATCAATAACTGTCTGGTTTGGCTCAGCTACAAAATCAGACACCAGAAGATTACAGAGAACGATTCGGACTGCTGAAAGGATTTTGGTGCTCCCCTGCCCACCCTTCAAGAACTGTATACATCCAGAGTGAGGAAAAGAGCTCAGAAAATCACTCTGGATCCAACACATCCAAGCCATCCCCTCTTTGAACTCTTGCCATCTGGTCGGCGCTACAGAGCACCGAATACCAGGACAGCCAGGCACAAGAACAGTTTCTTCCCCCAGGCAATCTATTTAATGAACAGTTAAATGTTCCCCCCATTATGCAATAACAATGTGCAATAACCTAATATACCTGTTACCACCTCCATCTTACCACATCCCTGCTTTTCATTCTATTCTATTCCATTTTATCATCTATAGCACAACTCTACATACCAATTATTTATCTCTCAATTTATTTTTTCAAATTTTTGTTTATTTATATTTACATGTGTAATTTTTTAATCTCATTATATTTTTATTGTCTGTGTGCTGTTGTTGTCTCTGTGTACTGGAAGTTTATGACACAAAAACAAATTCCTTGTATGCACAAGCATACTTGGCAATAAAGCTCATTCTGATTCTGATTCTGATACTGATTCTAAATTTGGAATCATATCACGGCAAACAATTTTGGTGAAATGCGCAGTTTGTCCTGTAAACAATATACTGTGTGTATATATATATATATATATATATATATATATATATATATATATATATATATATATATAGGAAAAAACATTACTGCTAAATTCAAATCTGCATTCGCTGGCTGGCACAGAGCCAGAGACACACATGTTTTTAAAGAACTGCACATTATAACCAATCACATATGATTCTGTTGAGTTTATGAATGCAATGACCAATCAGAAGCGTTCAGATGAGTCATCGCTAAAACACGCTGTTTCGTCACCGCGCGCACTGGCTGATTGAATTTTCTGACTAATTCTCTCATCAGAAACAATAAAGTGAAGATGTACGAATGTAAGTAAGATATTAATTTCACAGTGTAAACAGCTTTAGAGATTATTATGGCAGTTTTTGAGAGTGCTTGAACTCGCTGGACTGAAGTGAAAATGTTCTTTGATAATGTAAACATTCTTTGCTCTCTTTGTTCAATGAAAGTGTTATAGGCTAATTAGTAACTTACAATGTTTTTATTAAATTCACATTAAATACAAAGTCAGTCATGTTAAAAGTATTTTATGGTATGACACACATATCTGGTATGGGCTTTTATGTGTAGTTAATAGATTACAGTACTAGGCTACTTTGCCCATCGCCCATTATAGATCAACTAACATAATCTATAAAGGTGCAAAATGCATTTACTTACACATTTGAGAATCAAGATATTTCATGATATATTTTGGGGATATACTGAATAAAAAATTTAAACAATTTAATAAAACCCCAGCTGAAAAAAAAAAAAAAAACAATAGATGCCATTACAAAATTAGTAATGGTTTTACTGGTTATAATGGGACTTGATTTGGTTTTACTGGAAACTGTAATGGACCCTGTTGGTCTCTACTGGTAATTGGTTGCCTTCTATTGATGGCTTGTTAAAACCAATAAATCCTAATGGAATATGTCCCAAAACACACTACAGAAAACCATTTTTTAATGGCTAAAAGTTGATGGTTTGTAATGTTTGTAATGGTATTTGCAGTGGAAACCATTAAAATTTTTTGTGATGGTTTTATTGTTTTTTTTTTTCTTTTCAGTAGGGTTATATATCAGATATACAGTGGTATTGTGGCTGCTGTATGTCACATGACAAGCATGAGAGCCCCCCCCCCCCCACTTGTGCCTCCTCAAAAATGAGTGCATGATGCCCCTGACACTACAATACAAAATTATTTGTCAAATAAATGATGAAACATTCATTTTAGTTTAAATTGTTATAGATTACTTCTAGAGATTGCAGTGATACATGACATGGTGAAAAATGACTGAATGAATAATGTTAAAGTAGGTTAAGATGAATTTTAAAATTGTGCCCCCTAAAAGCACAAGTGGCCCCTGTCTGGCCCTCATCCACTACTACCCCACCCCGGATACGCACTGCGTACACTAAACTTTGGGACACAGCTAACGATCATTCAATGAGGTTACTGTACTCTGCCTCAGCTGCTCATCCACAAGTATGGAGTCGTGTTTTCTGATCATCGCTTTCCTCTTCACTTTCAGTCTTTCCAGTGGAGAAAGGACGCTGAAGTTTGTTACTGTGGTGAGTAGTGTATAATGTGTAATCTGTCTGCAGTATTATACTAATGTTACTGTCTTCAGCTGTTTTGACAAATCTGTTCGGCTTAAAAACCTTTCATGAAACGACACACACATTCTGACTCTTTGTTATGTGTCATATTTTTATGCATTACAGCTCTGTGTTTTTATGTAAATGTGAGCTGAGTTTGTGTTTCCTTTTTGATTTTATTCGCTCTCGATGCTTTGCATTGATTATATTGTATCGACAGTGATATCAGTCTAGTTTGAAATGGTATCCAGCAGTAACGACGCGTGAGTGGCAATATCTGCTGACATGAGTAACCATTGTTTGCTACCAACTTTGTTTTTGGCTCTACAACTTGTTCTCCACTTGAACTTTGATTATTTGATATCGGCCTGCTTAATGTTTGAGTTCATCATATGATGAAACATGTTGTTGTTACTTTCAGTGCACCTCCCTGTTCCGTCAATCAATAAAATGCTTTGATACAAGCTATCCCAGTAGGTTTATTCCAAGTAAATTCTACTGTGGTTCTTTTGTATTGGGTGTATAGATTGGGAAAAGTTTTGTATATCTAATTGGGAAGTTCTGACATTGATGAGGCATGTTCATTTTGTGGTATCTCAGAAGAAACAGCTGTGTCCATTTATTTTTTTATTGTAATTTAAGTTCCTTTATTCTTAGCCCTACAAATGTAAACAATTCCTTTGTTCTCAAATTTCTTATTATTAAAACCATTTATCTTTTGAATATGTGCATTATAATAATTCATAAACAAAAATGGTTTAAATTTCTATTGTGTATCTCCACGCTACAATTCCAATTGCTTAGGCTTATACATTTACCCGACGCTTTTATCCAAAGCGACTTACAGTGCATTCAGGGTAAACATTTTTTTAATCAGTATGTGTTCTCTGGGAATTGAACCCACAACCTTTTGCGCTGCTAAAGCAATGCTCTACCACTGAGCCACAGAAACACTTTTATACACTAATGAAAGTACCAACTTTTATGCTAAATGAGAGTATTTAAAGACGTGGTTTAACTTTTCTTCTATTTGTGCACATACATATACAGGTGCATCTCAATGAATTAGAATGTCATGAAAAAGTTCATTTATTTCACTAACTCAACTCAAATTGTGAAACTTGTGTATTAAATAAATTCAATGCACACAGACTGAAGTAGTTTAAGTCTTTGGTTCTTTTAATTGTGATGATTTTGGCTCACATTTAACAAAAACCCACCAATTCACAATCTCAACAAATTAGAATACTTCATAATACCAATAAAAAAACACATTTTTAGTGAATTGTTGGCCTTCTGAAAAGTATGTTCATTTACTGTATTTGTACTCAATACTCGATAGGGGCTCCTTTTGCTTTAATTACTGCCTCAATTCGGCGTGGCATGGAGGTGATCAGTCTGTGGCACTGCTGAGGTGGTATGGAAGCCCAGGTTTCATTGACAGTGGCCTTCAGCTCATCTGCATTGTTGGGTCTGGTGTCTCTC
The DNA here is from genome assembly GCA_039654775.1 of Spinibarbus caldwelli. Classification (NCBI taxonomy): domain Eukaryota; kingdom Metazoa; phylum Chordata; class Actinopteri; order Cypriniformes; family Cyprinidae; genus Spinibarbus; species Spinibarbus caldwelli. The sequence goes on along the minus strand of CM077218.1, from coordinate 47,865,714 downwards.
ATCTTCATCTTGACAATACCCCGTAGATTCTCTATGAGGTTCAGGTCTGGTGAGTTTGCTGGCCAGTCAAGCATACCAACACCATGGTCATTTAACCAACTTTTGGTGTTTTTGGCAGTGTGGGGAGGTGCCAAGTCCTGCTGGAAAATGAAATCAGCATCTCCATAAAGCTTGTCAGCAGAAGGAAGCATGAAGTGCTCTAAAATGTCCTGGTAGATGGCTGCGTTGACTGTGGACTTCAGAAAACACAATGGACCAACACCAGCAGATGAAATGGCAGCCCAATTCATCACTGACTGTGGAAACTTCACACTGGGCTTCAAGCAGCTTGGATTCTGTGCCTCTCCAGTCTTCCTCCAGACTCTGGGACCTTGATTTCCAAATGAAATACAAAATTTAATTTTATCTGAAAAGATGACTTTGGACCACTGAGCAACAGTCCAGTTTTTTCTCCTTAGCCCAGGTAAGATGCTTCTGACATTGTTTCTGTTTCAGAAGTGGCTTGGTAGCCCTTTTCCTGAAGACGTCTGAGCGTGGTGACTCTTGATCACTGACTCCAGCTTCAGTCCACTCCTTGTGAAGCTCTCCCAAGTGTTTGAATCATGTTTGAGTCATTCCTGTTGCTCGTGCACCTTTTCCTACCCCATTTCTTCCTTCCAGTCAACTTTTCACTTAATATGCTTTGATACAGCACTCTATGAACAGCCAACCATTCAGTAATGACCTTCTGTGACTTACCCTCTTTGTGGAGGGTGTCAATGATTGTCTTCTGGACAACTGTCAGATCAGCAGTCTTCCCCATGATTGCATAGGCTATTGTGTAACCATTTTGAAGGTTCAGGAAACCTTTGCATGTGTTTTGAGTTGATTAGCTGATTGGCATGTCACCATATTCTAATTTGTTGAGATAGTGAATTGGTGGGTTTTGTTAAATGTGAGCCAAGTCATCACAATTAAAAGAACCAAAGACTTAAACTACTTCAGTCTGTGTGCATTGAATTTATTTAATACACAAGTTTCACAATTTGAGTTGAGTTAGTGAAATAAATGAACTTTTCCATGACATTGTAATTCATTGAGATGCACCTGTATGTGTTTATTGTACTTTATTATGTTGGTGTTATTGTATCATATTCAAGATATGCATGCATATTTTCTTTCATGTCTGTGCCACATAAAGAAACTCAAAACCCTTTTTTGTATTGTGGGTAGTTATATTTGATACTGACACCTGGTTTAATTATGTGAAAAGAAGTGTGTTGTGGTAAAATATGACGATCAAGTCACTGCAGATGAGGAAGTTTAAACCAGAGGGTTGTGCCATTTTAAGCGTGATTGTGTAACATGGCTGTAATTGAATGCATTCCTGGAACACCTACTTAATGATTCAGGTAAATCCTACCATAGTGTAAATGAGAGAAGGCCACAAGCCAGTACTGAAAATTTAATGCATGATACACATTTAAACATGGCTGATTTCTGTGAAAAACAGAGATAAGGAGATAGACTGAATCTGCTTAACCAATTAGAATGTGTTTACACACAACTGTGTGGTTTGTATCCAGGTGTCAGGATGAGCACATGACAAGTTGGATTTGCTGATCTAGTCACAGTTGCACAGTGTAGTTCGTCCTCCTGAACACACACACACACACACACACACACACACACACACACGCATACATACATACATACATGCATACATGCATAAATCCCCAATACTTATGAGGTATTTGACTTCCTCTCCATCAGCTTTATCGTCATGGTGACAGATCTCCCACCGAGGCCTATCCAACTGATCCCTATAAGGAGAGTGACTGGCCCCAGGGTTTTGGACAGCTCTCTCAGGTACAGTATGCACACACACACATATCTTATGCTCTTTATGTGCTACTTAGTAGCCTTTAGTTTATGTAGTAAAATGCAAGTATCTGTGTTATACTGCGTTTATGTATACATTGAGGGGGTGACCCGCTCCTTACATAATTACAACACTTTTTATAGAAAACTGTTATGAGTAAAGTCTTCATCTCACATTCAGATGACTGTTCACAAATACAGTTTATTTCTTAATGTGTACAACTTTAAGTTAGCGGCAAATTACTAAATGCACCTTTACGGATTTTATTTAATTCTTTCACCATAAGATTGTCACGGATCAGCCAGGCTCATTCACTTCCCAATCACAATGCACTCCTTCACCTGAGTATTAATTGCACACACCTGCTCATCATCAGCCGGCATTCTTAAGCACACACTTCACACAAGCTCGTTGTCTGATCTCATTCTTGTCGAAGTGGACTGATGCTACTACAGCAAGTTACCTGCTTACTTACCTTTATAACCTACTTACCTTTTGTCTCATCTCCCGAGTGTTCTTCCCAGCTCTACTCCATCATCTGTGTACCCAAGGATTTCCACGAGTGTGTCTCCATCGTCCAGGATTGTGAGGCGTGTGCTCCATTCCCCCCGTCCACGAGTTCCTGTGAGAGCAAGGGAACTTCCATTACCACCCTCATCATACTACTGTTACTATTGATTGAATTGATTACTCACTGTCATCAGCAACCCGCTGACTCCACCGATTGCAATAAAACTCACCTGTTGTATTCTAATCATCTGTCTGAGTCTGCTTCCCTAACAGAAGATCGGACCAAAACCGAAGAATACGGCAGGATGAGTCAGCCTGATCCATTCCAGGAACTCGTGGACAATCTTTGGCGAGTTCTCCTCACCCCCACAACAACTACGGTACCTCCCGTCACTAACATCACCAACACTGCCTCTTCTTCGCCGCCAGTGATTGCCAGTCCCATGGCCAAACCGGCGCCCTTCTCTGGTGTGGCGGAGGAGTGCAACGGATTTCTTCTGCAGTGCTCATTAGCTCTAGAAATGCATCCGCAGCTCTACGCTACGGACAAAGCCAAGATTGCCTTCATCATTTCCCTGCTGTCGGGGCGAGTGCTCCAGTGGGCCGAGATCATCTGGACCCAATCCGGTACTGTGACCCAATCTGTTAATAGTTTCAATGAACATTTCAGAGAAGTTTTTGGCCGGCCAGTGATTCATCCGTTGGCGAGCAACTGTATCATCTCCATCAAGGATCTCTGTCAATAACTGATTATGCTCTCAAATTCAGAACCCTTGCAGCGGCCAGTGGCTGGAATGAGCGCTCGCTCCTCACCACCTACCGGCATGGACTGGAGCCAAGAGTGTGGCTGCAGCTCTCGGCATATGATGATTCCTACGGTTTGGAGAGATTCATCCAACTCTCCATTTGGTGTGCTAACTGTATGCAATCTTGTTTTATGGAATCCCAAAATTTTCCTAGCTCCTCACTCCTTCGCCACCCAGCAACTTGCAGCACTCCAGAACCAGGCCACAAACCCATGCAAATCAACCAAACGTACCTTTCTCCCACCGAGCGGCAGAGGAGGCTGACCCAAGGCCTGTGTTTGTACTGCGGTGCTGGCGGGCATGTAATCTCCTCATGCCCAATTCGTCCTCCTTGACCTATGGTGAGTGCTATAAAGTCAGATGTGGCTAATATGCAGCCCCTCACCATAGGTCAAGGAGGACGAATTGGGCATGAGGAGAGTACATGCCTACTCGACTGCGGGTCAGCCGGGAATTTCATCTCCGAGAGCCTCTGCCGCCAGCTCAATCTCCCGACCACAGCAACCAAAACCACCTACCAAGTTCAGTCAGTAATGGGGAAACCCCTTAGTCGAGGACACGTCAAGTACAGTGCCGGTCCCATCCACCTTCATGTCGGTCGGTTGCATCAGGAATCCATCCATCTCCTGGTTCTGGAGGGATCCATCGCTGAGATCATTCTAGGGCACCCTTGGTTTGTGCAACATGATCCCGTCATCTCATGGAGTACTGGTGAGGTTCTGAAGTGGGGCAGCAAATGCTTTCCTGACTGTTTCCCTCACCTTCCCCAACCATCGAAATGTCACCCCCGAACGCTGACCATCAACTCGACGTCCGTCGAGAGCCCACGGGAGAAACAGTCAGTTGATATTCCAACTTGCTACGCCCCCTTCAGCGACGTCTTCTGCCCAAAGAGAGCTTCCCAGTTACCTCCGCACCAGCCATGGGACTGTGCCATTGATCTGTAACCGGGTGAGTCAGTGCCCCGTGGAAGGATTTATCCTCTTTCACTCACAGAACAGAAGGCCATGGAGGAGTATATCGAAGAGGCTCTTCAAAAAGGTTACATCCACCCTTCGACGTCCCCTGCTGCTTCGAGCTTTTTCTTCGTGGCCAAGAAGGACGGAGGCTTGTGGCCTTGTATCGATTACCGGGCACTCAACAAAATCACAGTCAAATTTCGTTATCCTCTTCATCTCGTCCCAGTGGCACTCGAACATCTCCGCGGAGCCACCATCTTGTCCAAGTTGGACCTCCGCAACGCGCATAACCTCATCCGGATACGCGAGGGGGACGAGTGGAAGACCGCCTTCGTTACCCCTACTGGCCACTATGAGTATCGGGTGATGCTGTATGGATTAGTAAATGCCCCCTCCGTATTCCAGAATTTCATGCATGAGGTTCTCCGGGAGTATCTCCATCGATTCGTCCTAGTCTACATTGATGACATTCTCATCTACTCCCGGAGCATGGCCGAACATCACCACCATGTTGCGGAGGTCCTGAAACGCCTGAGGGAATTCCACATGTTTCTCAAGGCCGAAAAATGCTCCTTCCATCAACCCTCAGTGCAGTTCCTTGGTTACAACATGGACAGCGGTGGCATCCAGATGGACGAGAGGAAGGTGGAAGCCATTAAGACTTGGCCCACTCCTTCCACCATCAAGGAACTCCAACGCTTTCTAGGATTCTCAAACTTCTACAGATGCTTCATACATGACTACAGCATCATCACCAGTCCGCTCACTAACCTCCTGAAGAACAAGCCCAAGTCTCTGTCTTGGACTCCTGCTGCCACCGAAGCTTTCGAAACTCTCAAGGAAGCCTTCACCAGCGCTCCGCTCCTCATCCATCCCGATCCTGGGAAACCCTTCCTAGTGGAAGTAGATGCTTCTACCTCAGGGGTAGGAGCGGTCTTGTCTCAGCAGCAGGGGATTCCAGCCAAGCTCCATCCATGTGCCTTCTTCTCACGCAAACTCAGCCCGGCGGAGATGAACTATGACATCGGCAACAGGGAACTTTTGGCCATCAAACTGGCTTTAGAGGAATGGAGGCATTGGTTGGAGGGTGCGCAACATCCCTTCATCGTCCTCACAAACCACAAAAACTTACAATATTTGCGGGATGCAAAAAGACTTAATCCCCGACAGGCCCGGTGGGTGCTGTTTTTCACCCGCTTCAACTTTACCATCTCCTATTGTCCAGGTCCCAAGAATGTGAGAGCTGATACTCTCTCCCGTCTCCATTCCCCAGAGGAGGTCTGTGAGGAACCAGAAACCATCATTCCAAAGGAAATTATCGTCAGCCCCATCCAGTGGAATCCCGAGTCTGACCCCTCCTCCAGTGTCTCCACACCCACTCCGTCGGGCTGTCCACCTGGTTTGCAATACATCACCAGAGCACGACGCACTCCACTCATTCACTCTGTGCACACATCTCTGGGCACTGGCCACCCTGGGGCCAACAGCACTCTCTTGTTGCTGAAGGATCGCTTCTGCTGGGCCAGTATGGCCAGGGATTTGAGAAGGTTTGTGCAAGGCTGCTCGGACTGTGCCATTTCCAAAAACCCACGCCATTTACCATCGGCAAACTCCTCCCACTGCCCGTTCCCAACCAACCCTGGTCACACCTAGGAGTAGATTTCATCACAAATCTACCGGCCTCTGATGGTAATACCTGTCTTCGTGGTCATTGATCGATTCTCCAAATCTTGTCGCCTGTTACCTCTGAAGGGTCTGCCAACAGCCATGGAGACGGCTAGGTTAATGTTCAATAATATTTTCCGTTATTATGGGATCCCCGAAGACATTGTCTCTGATCAGGGACCGCAATTCACTTCTAAAGTATGGAAAGCCTTTTTCACTGTCCTAGGTGTGCCCGTGAGCCTGTCATCGGGTTACCACCCACAGTCGAACGGGCAGACGGAGAGGAAGATCCAGGAAGTTGGGTGCTTCCTCCGAACATTCTGCCATGGCCACCAGAACTCTTGGAACCAGTTCCTAGGCTGGGCCGAGTACGCGCAGAACTCTCTTCACCAGCCCTCCACTGGACTCACTCCCTTCCAGTGCTTACTCGGCTACCAGCCTCCTCTATCCCCCTGGTCCGGAGAACCATCCGATGTCCCATCCATCAACTACTGGTTCTGAGAGAGCGAGAGGGACGCCGCCCACCTTCAACTCCAGGGGGCAGTAAGCAGGCGCAAAATGACAGCAGACCTTCGAAGATCCGAAGCTCCTACTTACCAACCTGGACAGAAGGTCTGGCTGTCAACAAGGGACATCAGAATATGCCTGCCCTGCAGGAAGTTAAGTCCCAGATACGTTGGTCCCTTCACCATTACCAAACAGATCAACCCGGTCACCTACCAGCTACAACTCCCTCCTCAGTATAGAATTCATCCGTCCTTCCATGTTTCATTACTCAAGCCTTACCACTCTCCTGTCTCTTCCTCCACAGAGCCTGGTCCGACAGAGGAACCCCCTCTTCCTTTGATTCTGGAGGATGGCGCCATCTACAAGGTCAACGAGATATTGGACTCCCGGCGCCGTGGTGGTCAGCTGGAATACCTAGTGGACTGGGAGGGATATGGTCCGGAAGAACGGTCTTGGGTTCCCAGAAATGACATCCTGGACCCCACACTTCTGGAGGAGTTCCATTCAACCCGTCCTGACTGACCTGCCCCCCCGTGGAAGAGGTAGACCACCACGACGTCGGGGTCCTCGGCCCTCAGGAGCAGGCCGTAGAGGAGGGGGTACTGTCACGGATCAGCCAGGCTCAATCACTTCCCAATCACAACACACTCCTTCACCTGAGTATTAATTGCACACACCTGCTCATCATCAGCACCCTCATCAACCGGCATACTTAAGCACACACCTCACACAAGCTTATTGTCCGATCTCATTTTTGTCGAAGTGGACTGATGCTACTACAGCAAGTTACCTGCTTACTTACCTTTATAACCTACTTACCTTTTGTCTCATCTCCCGAGTGTTCTTCCCAGCTCTACTCCATCGTCTGTGTACCCAAGGATTTCCACGAGTGTGTCTCCATCGTCCAGGATTGTGAAGTGTGTGCTCCGTTCCCCCCGTCCACGAGTTCCAGTGAGAGCAAGGGAACTTCCATTAACACCCTAATCATACTACTGTTACTATTGATTGAATTGATTACTCACCGTCATCAGCAACCCGCTGACTCCACCGATTGCAATAAAACTCAGTTGTTGTATTCTAACCATCTGTCTGAGTCTGCTTCCCTAACAAAGATTTAGTAAGAGGGTGTTTTTATTACTTCAACTCAATCTTATGAACATTTCAGGAGGGAATGAAGCAGCACTTCGAACTGGGTCAGTTTTTAAAGAAACGGTACACTGGATTCCTGAGTGAGGACTATGACCGGCATGAGGTTACTGTCTCTTTAAATTGTTTAAACATGTTCAGTAAACTTAAAGGGGATAGTTCATCTTTAAAATGAAAATTGTCATCATTTACTCACCCTCATATCGTTCCAAACCTGTATGAGTTTCTTTCTTATGTTGAACACAAAAGAAGATATTTTGAAGAATGCTGCTTATCAAACAGTTGATAGTCCCCATTGACTTCCGTAGTATTTCTTTCCCTTCTATGGAAGTCAATGGGGAACCAACAACTGTTTTGTTCTTTAAAATTCTTCAAAATATATATTTTTGTGTTCAACATAAGAAAGAAACTCATACAGGTTTGGAACGGCATGAGGGTGAGTAAATGATGACAAAATTTGAATTATTAAGGTGAAGTATTCCTTTAAACATAGAGTTGTCTGACTTTTGTGTTTAAATAAAATAAGTAGTCCTGTCTTTGCGCTATAGATATTCATAAGAAGTTCAGATTTTGACCGCACTCTAATGAGTGCAGAAGTGAACCTGGCTGGCATGTTCCCACCTAATGGTCCTGAGATGTTTAATCCAGATTTGAAATGGCAACCAATACCTGTTCACACTGTTTCAGTGGATGAAGAGAAGGTAGGACATCACACTGAAGTTCTGTTCCCACTTTTTTTGTGGCACACTGAAACTTGGCCTTGACCTCTCTTTAGCAATGAAGTCATATTTGCTCAGCAGCAGCATCAGTAAATGTCGCTGTATGTTTAAAATCTGTTTCCATGGCTACATGACCTGCTTATAATGTGTGCGTTTTTTTTTTTTTCCCAGCTGCTTTCATTCCCTCTGAAAGACTGTCCACGTTACACACAGTTAATGAACGAGACTAGAAAAACTGATATTTTTCTTAACATGACTGAAACCTACAAGGTAAGTCCACCTTGCAAAAACTCATTTATAACAGCAGATATGTTTATGGACTGAACAGCGATAAGATGTTTTTACAGCGATTATGGAAATTAATAATTAATAACATTCTTCCCTTATATTTAAAAGATTTTAATACCTGTCTTTAAGATTATATTGAACCCCTAGATTTCTGACTTGTGAACATGCTTATTCTGTTGGGTAAATATCATGTAAATGGAAGAAATGTAAATCTTTTTTTTTTTTTTGGTTTTGTGAAAATGTTTCAAATACTTAGAAAAAAAAACAAAGGCAGAAAACTTGCTCCTCTCTAAAAGTATTTACAGTTTACATTTTTGTTCACGAGTCAATATTCCATTTTTATTCTTGCTCCCTATTTTTTCATGTTAGTAATTCATGTACATGTTAGTACATAACTTACAAACTTGCAATATAAATGTACAAAAAGGAAAAAAAACAAAAAAAACACTAGATGAGCCATTCCAGCCAAAATGGTTACTACACGTATAATATTGTCATTTTATGCAGGCCTTCATAGAGATGGTGAAAAATAAAACAGGACTGGAGACAATCAACATTGACACTGTTTGGAGTGTGTATGACACATTGTTCTGTGAGGTGAGTTTCACCTGGCATTTATGTGCACACATTGTTATTACACATATGTGTGTGCGTGTGGGAGTCGTTATAGACAAGTTTGATGGCTTGTGGATAAAACTGTTGCCTATTCTTTGTGGACTCATGATATAGAGAGATTTTGTGGTAAATGTCTTGTAATGATGGCCTTACCACAAGCTGAATCACTGTTGCTTCATTTTATTCCAGACTGATCTCATGATGCTCAGAATCGATTAAATGCAAATGCTCAGACAGACACCATGAACTGCGTAAGATCAGATAATCGTATCTTTTTGTTATTCTTCTTTCCCAGGCAAAACATGGGATGCGACTACCTGATTGGGTTACTTCAAGTGTGATGGAGACGCTAGATGTGTTAAACAACTTTGGTTTGCAAATTCTGTTTGGAGTCTACAAGAGAAATGAGAAGTGCAGACTTCAGGGAGGTGAGAGCTTATCGCTGGCAGAGCATTTTTATTTTTATTTTTTGTAAATTCATTCCAAATCAACATGAACAATAACAATAGCAACAAAAATAAAACTAAATGAATAAAGATAATAAGAATCGAATATAAACCAAAAGCCAGAGAATAACATTATACAAGGTTAAACATTGAGAGTAGTGTCTGACATTTCTTAAGAAGAGAGAAGATTCTTGAAAGCATTTTCATAGTTACACACTCTGACACTTTTATGCACACACTTGCAAATCAGCATTGTAGGAACAGAGGGAGAGGCTGCTTCCTCAAACGCTCTGCAGTTATAGTGCAGGGAAATGTCAGTGTAAAGAAACAATGGATAGAACGGTCTACCTGAAGTCAATTCAAGTCACCTTTATTTATATAGCGCTTTTAACAATTCAGATTGTGTCAAAGCACTTAACAGTATCAAACTGGAGGACAGAGTGTCAGTAATGTATAATGATAAGTTTAAACACTCAATTTTCAGTTAAAGGCATTTCATTATTGAATTCAGAGATGTCATTGTCTAGCTCAGTTTAGTTTAAATAGTATCTGTGCAATCAAATCGACGCTAATCGCTACAAATTAAGTGTTCCCAACTGAGCAAGCCAGAGGCGACAGCGGCAAGGAACCAAAACTCCCTCTGTGACAGAATGGAAAAAAAACCTTGGGAGAAACCAGGCTCAGTCGGGGGGCCAGTTCTCCTCTGACCAGACGAACCAGCAGTGGTCTTGTCCCGATGAAGCATTTTAATTTATAATTTAACGTATTTGTTAAATGAATACACAAGTGCAGTACTGTGATCCTGTGACACTTTAATGTGCACTTTAAAACAGCTCTTATGCTCTCATTTACAGGCCTGCTGTTAGATCAGATCATTAAGAATATCTCAAATGCAGCAGCACTGGACTCTAAACAGAAAGTGAAGATGATTGTATACTCAGCGGTAAGTCATGTGTCACATCAGCAGACCAAAACACTCAAAACTTCCCTTTTTTCTGTCAATACCATACTAAAAACAAATAAATTTGTCCTCTTTAAGCAGTTCATGTAATATTCTCTCATGTAACTCTTTCCTCACTAGCATGACACAACAGTTGTAGCCCTACAGGAAGCTCTGAATGTCTTTAATGGCCTGCAGCCACCTTATGCCTCATGTCATCTATTTGAACTTTACCAGGAAGAGAACGGGTAACATATTGACTGTGTTTTTTCCAAAATATTTCTAGTAGACATTCTTTGGTCAACTAAAATATACCTTTGCTTTGCTCTTTCAGGACATTTTCAGTGGAGATGTTTTATCGCAATGACACTAATGTGTCTGAGCCGTACCCAGTGTCTTTACCGGGCTGTTCCCAGCGCTGCCCTGAACGGGTCTTTGAGAACCTCACACATGAAGTCATACCACAAGACAGGAATAAAGAGTGTCAGATAAAGGAGGAAGCCACCGGAAGTCACTTGCATAGTTTTGAATGTGGAAAAATGCAACGCATAATATGGCCGCTCAATCGCAGGAAGCGCCGCCTTCTGAATGAAAGAGCCAATCACTAATCGGTTAAGTCAGCGCACCACTGCAGCTGCCCTTACAAGTCCCGGTTGCTATAGAAACAGTCAGCGTTCTGAGACGTGCGCTCAGGACTGTGCATGCATGCGCACTGGCTGATCTAGCTTGAAAAATAAGCTTTTTATAACGCTATTTGAGCAAAATAAACAACATTTATGACAGTTGTTGTCAGATTTCTTTGGTGATTTCAAATATGAAATTTAATCGTAAACTTAGCGAACAGTTTGGGAGAATTTGATGTTTCCCCCTTCAAAGAGATAGGAGCTGCACTTGCATGCCTGAGAGGCGTTTCAAAGATGGCCACCGAGTGACATGACTTGTCTTAAAGAGACTTTCATTTACATGAATAAATGTTGGTTTTTTTCTTACATATTGTAACCACTTTTTTCATGCACATGCAGTTCTAGATCTGCACATAAGAAACTTCACACTGGAGATGGCAGGGACGGCTTCACATCACAGTCACTTATTAATCCTGGAACACATTGGGACACTTAATCAGAAAAACCGTTTGCTGGCGGTCCACGGTTGGTCCGTGGTTCATAATCAGTTTGATTACGCTAACCAAAATGTCCTTGCACACAATAATGGATCAAAAACAATGTACAGTCGCAATTGCAAATTTATTTTCTGTTAACAGATTAAACATACAAATGGATTTACAGTATATTTATCAGATGTTTTATCCAATGTGACTTTCAAATAGAAGCATTCAATTCACATATTTGTACCCGTACAAAAGTCAACCACAAAATTAACAATGGTTTAACTATGATTGTTGTTGTAAATTCACTGTAACTACCATAACCATGGTCTTACTACAACATAGTAGTAAACCTCGTAACTACAAACTTTATCATGGTTTCAAAAACTATGGTTACCACAGTTTTGCTCCAGCATTACTAAAATATTACTATAATAGAACCATGATATCAAAATCTTAGTTTGAGAGGGAAAAAAAAAAAAAAAAACTCTGATTACTACAGTTATGGTTACTAGTTTTGCCATAGTAAAAACATAGTTAACTGTTGTAAGGGTATAATGATTTTCACAATCAAGCTTTAGAAAATGCATGTTTCAAGGTTACAATAATAACATATAAAAAAAAAACAAAAAAAACAGCCCAACCCCTTTAAACAGCCCAAGGTGACTGTGACTCAATGGGGAGCATCTTCTGGCAACAAATTAATGTCCATATGTCAATAGCTCTAAGATAATACAAGTTATGTGTTCAAAGTCATGTTCAGTTAAACAGATAAACATTAAAGGGTAAGTTTGGTGAATTTGAATCTACTTTATACTGTCACAAAGTCTGTAATATGTAAATGAACAATATTCGGATAATGCAAAACATTATTTGGCTGACAAATAAATGGGGATATTTCATGGAACTCAGAGAAAGATTAAACATTGTTCGTTCACATATATTACCATCATAGTAACAGTGGCCCGCCGGTCTTATGTTTGGATCTCAAAACCTTCTTAAAATAACTTTAATAAAAAAGTGTGACAGATGCATGGTGATATATGCAAATATGTTGTGAAAAATGCACATGAAATGATTAATGAGTTTTCTCAGCTTACCTATGTTTCCCACATCTCTGTCAGCAGCTTCCTTCAGAAACTTAGATATATTGGAGCGTCTTATCTGTTGTAGAAGTGCTGAAACCACAGAACAATTTTTATCAATAACTGTTTGCCATTAAATATCAAATCACGTTTTAACTAGATTCAGTTAATTCATGCTCCTTTAAGTGACATCACCGATTAAAAGTACATATTTTAGGCTAAATAAATTAGTCTAATTTCAATAACCCATTGACAGAACCTTTACAAAGCTATCAAAACCTCCCATCTACACATAAACGTGATTAAAAGTCAAAACTTTGATAAATAAGAGAGAGTTAGCATACCTCTGAGAAGCTAACGGACTTTTTCGAAGACACGGTGAAAACAGCAGAGAGATGGAGTGTTGCAGCTGTCAGTTGGGAGTGTGTGCCCCGTTTCCATGGTAACTCCCTTGTTGCAGCGTTTGAATGAGACTCAGAGCGCGCGTCCATCAAAACACGTCACAGTCACGCAGCGCATTTAAATAAACACATATAGTATGGAGTCAATTTAATGCCGCATATATATGTAAAACAATAAAGTTTTGCAAAAGAAAATAAAGTTTTGCAAACGAAAATAAAAGTATTGAGAAAAATAAATATGCTTTTTGTAAACAAAAATAAAGAATTGCAAAAGAAAATGAAGTATTGCAAGAAGAAAAGAAGTTTTGCAAACAAAAATAAAGAATTGCAAAAGAAAATGAAGTATTGCAAGAAGAAAAGAAGTTTTGCAAACAAAAATAAAGAATTGCCAAAGAAAATGAAGTATTGAGAGAAAAAAAGAAGTTTTGCAAACAAAAATAAAGAATTGCAAAATATAAATGAAACAGAGCAAAAGCAATGATTTTGCAATACATATTTTCCATGGCCATATCTACTAATTTATTTGCAACACGGCTTTTATTTTGGGTTTCAGTCAAGTTTGAGCTTGTGATACTGTTTTCTCCTTTTCACTTCACGTTTCTGCACGTCTCACTTTGTAGCGCTGTTTTGACATGGTGGTGGAGTCAAGGGACGGAGGCGTGTACAACAGGCCTGGGCATGCCTCCCTGGAAGTGACGTCATCGGCCCGAGACGCAGATCACAACTGATCCAGGCACCAAAAAAAAAAAAAAAAAACTGATCTAGGCACTGTCATTGAGCAGAGGCATGCGGGTGGATCATTTCCTTTTATTCACTAGCTATAAAATATGCATGTTTTCATTTTATTAACTTTATTAACACATGTATATGTGTATGTGTATTAGCAGTGTTTGCTCAAGTTGAAGAAGTTGTTAATATGAACATCTGCTGTTTATTTCTCTCAATGTGCACACTTTTATAGCATTAAAATGTGTATTGTTTCATTTGGTTAACTAAATGTGTATTAACAGTGCTTGTTTAAAATCTCTTAACCTGTGGGAGGACGCCAGAGCACAGCGTGCTTTGTTTACATTAGTTCAGAGTTACTGCTAGTTTTAATGTAAAAGAATGCAATTAACTTCATAAAATATCCATCATTAAAAAGGTCTAAGACTCAAGATTCATATCGATCTCGACTTCGTTTTTCATTTACATAACTCCTGGCAAAGGGGAAAACGGTATCGCAAGCTCAAACTTGACTGAAACGCAAAATAAAAGCCGTGTTGCAAATAAATTAGTAGATATGGCCATGGAAAATATGTATTGCAAAATCATTGCTTTTGCTCTGTTTCATTTATATTTTGCAATTCTTTATTTTTGCAAAATCATAGCTTTTGCTGTGTTTCATTTATATTTTGCAATTCTTTATTTTTGTTTGCAAAACTTCTTTTTTTCTCTCAATACTTCATTTTTTTTGCAATTCTTTATTTTTGTTTACAAAAAGCACATTTATTTTTTTCTCAATACTTTCATTTTCGTTTGCAAAACTTTATTTTCTTTTGCAACTCTTTATTGTTTTGCATATGTATGCGGCATTAAATTGACTCCATACATCCTGAATTGGGACAGCTTACGTTGTGACGCTGTTACACAATCACACTTCAAATATGGACTTCGGAGTGTGTACACTTCACATTGGGACAGTCTTTGTAGTGTCCGTGTGACACAATCGCACTTCAAATCCGGTCTTGGAAGGGCACGCACTTAACTTTGGGACACAGCTGCTATTCCATATGACCCAACCTGTGATAGTTGTCGGGGGAGCCAACCATCTCTTCTTCTTCTTCTTCTTCTTCTTGTTTTGGCGGTTCGCAATCTTAAATAGAGCATTATCTCCATTTACTGTGGGTAACGGATCAAAGACTTATATCCCTATTCCCCAGACCAGGGGTCTCCAACCTTTTTGTGAATGAGGGCTACCTGAAGGAATAAAATAGTCTCAAGGGCTACTTGTTTGATATACTCCAATATATATATATATATATTTTAATATCTTGATATCTTGCCATAAATAAACATTACTGATTTTTCACAAGCATTAAAAAATATCAATCCAGGAAAATATTCCAGAAATATTTATTAAAATTGGCTATCACAATATTTTTTTTTTCCATATCATACAATATTGATATTTATCATGATATTCATGACACACTTGTCTGTAATTATCAAGCAATCCTGAACACTTTGATTAGCTGGTTCAGATGTGTTTGACTGGGGTTTGAGCTGAAATCTGCATGACAATAGCTATTCAGTTATATAATGTTACATAATTCCACTAAGGTTTTATCTTTATGTTTTAAGAAAGTTTTATCTTAAACAGAAACTGAAAAGCATGATTGTCTTTGAAAAGCTAATTGTTTATCAGATTTAACCAAACAACTAAACATAACTCATGTTAGTTTATGTCCCAATGTTTGTGTGTTTATTCTCTCCAGTACAATAGTTGCATTGGCTGAAAGTCCTCCAGCAAACACTTGACACATGTAAACTCCTTTATCCTCAGTTCTGACACTCTTCAGTCTGAGAGAGAAGCTTCCTTTGGGGATTTCAGCAGTGAAGAACTCAACTCTGTCTCTGGTTCGCTCATCTGATGAATCTGTGAAATCATGTATACTTTTAATATTTTCAGTCTTTATTCTTCTCATACTGTGTAACATACATTCATAGTTGTATATGCAAGACTGAACTACCTTTCTGTTAAGAAATGTTAAACAAGTACATGGTGCATCCAGGAACTGGGACGTATGCCAATGCTTGGGCAGACAGAGAGGGAGATATATGTAGTTGTGATTTCTGTGTTCTGGGCCACTTTGCCACTTCTCATCTAACACTTGACTAGTAAGCGACATTAATAAAAGACTCTTCATCTCCACCCTGGACTCCCTGACTCTTCATTCCTGATGCAACCTCATTCATGATCTAACACATCTGCTAAAGTCTCATTGTTTTAGTAGAAAATAATTTATTTGGCTAGAGTTAGTTTTAAAAACACAATTCATTAACACCTACATAAAGTAAAATTATTAAGGTACATTAAAACATTCTATTTTTTTAAAACCAAAAAACAGTACAAATCACTCGCACACACCATTTACATTAAGAATAAATAACATCATCATACCGAATGATGTGTGCATCACTGTAAGAGAAGGAGATTTTGATCAAACAATGTCCTTTTTTTGTGGTTTTCACATTCCAATGCTTTAACACTTTAAAGATTCTATCTACAATTTTACATATGCACAGAATCAGCTCAACTTTACTATGTAAAGATGTAGTGTAGTACTGACATCCTAAGCAGAGACTGAAGTCAGAACCCCACCGTGTGTGTTGTAATCAGTCAGGACATTCACAGTTTCAATAACATGTACCTCATCCCTTGACATTGCTTACAAAAATAAAAGGTATCAAAATTCTGTTATACATCCAGTTTTCTTGACGTCTTGCTCAGGGGGCGTGGATGAACGGAGGGTAGAGTGTGGCCAAAGCGCACATTTGTTTTGGTCTAAGATGTGCTGATCCCGTGCTACATCTTGTGGTTGAAAAATCTTATGTAGCACCTTTAAAGTGTGTGGGATAAATCTGGATTCAATAGGCCTAATCCTTTTCTCTCATTGTTGGTGTTTGTCATACCACTGGATTTTCCTCTTGATCTTCAGCCCTCAGTGGTATTTTTTCACGTTTTTCAGCTGGGGTCTGGTTCTGCTGTGATCTGCTGGCTGAGGTTTGTTTGGATCGCACTACATTCTGTGTTTAGGGCAAGGCACTTATTTTAAACAACATTTAACAATCATGCTGAGATCACTGTAAGGTAAAAAAGGGGGGATAAAACATATTTGAATCATATCATTAACAGTTAAAATGAAAGAACAATTTACAGTAATCACCTAGACCTCCAAAAATGGCTACAATATTTCAGTAACAACTGTCACTTTGATCTCTCTGAATGATTTTAATAGTGACTAAATAAACACTGTTAAAACTCCACTTCAACTTGAAAACTTTAAATTTGGCTACGGAACCGAAATGGAAAGATCCCTGAACAGACCAGGGAGTACACAAAGATTCAACTACAACATGTACATCAACACTTAACACACAAGAGTTTTAAAGGTTGTGAGAGTAAATGGCAGATTTTTAGGTGCCTGAGTTGAATAGGGTCTAGATACTTGTCTAGTGTGTCTACTGTCTAGTGTGTGTTCTGGGTCTCTCTGTTATTAAACACTGGCTTTTCAGCAAATCAACACAGAAACACCACAATCACAATACGGCAGGAAACTAAAGGATTGATCATGTATTCACTGAATGGAGCTTGTTCTGCTGAAAGATAAATGACTGCCAGATGTGAAAAACATAAGAGACAAGAGAACGTCTGAAGACCAGCATATATGATGTAAATATAAATGTTTGTAATCAAACTCTGGTTTATACTTACGGGATTCAAATATCCTGAAAACAGCACAAATAAGGTGAAGAAACTTTCAGAAGGAAAGACAATGAATCTCAGATGTCCCACCATACGACCACCATTAGCTGGAAAATAGAAGTGGATACATCACTGTTTTGAGAAAAAAAAAAAAAATCAGTCTTAACAGCATAAATAGCTGATTAAAGTTTTAAAGATAATATTTTATTGTAGTATAATTACTCAGAGAAATACAGATGAATTCAGCTCATAATAATTTAAAACAAGTTTGAGAAGGTGATTTCAGTCACTCATGATTACAATGTCTTATTATTCCATGTTTTAAATATTTACCACAAACAAATATTTACACATTTATATGTGTATGTGTATAGATATATTAAAACCACTTACTAAAACTACAGTTAGTTAAAGTCAAAATAACCTGTAATGACCTGTAATATCTGGCCTACTGCTTAATATTACACATTGCAAAGACCGCTCGATCTTGCAGGTTTGCACTACACAACATCAGAAAGATCAGGCCCTTTCTGACAGAGCATGGTGCACAACTTCTTGTCCAGGCCCTTGTCATTTCTAGGCTGGACTACTGCAATGCTCTTCTGGCTGGACTTCCATCAAACACAATCAAACCTCTACAAATGATTCAGAATGCAGCGGCACGTCTGGTCTTCAATGAGCCCAAAAGAGCCTATGTTACACCTCTCTTTATCTCCTTGCACTGGCTACCAGTTGCAGCTCGGATCAAGTTCAAGACACTGATGCTTGCATATAGAACAACCACAGGCTCAGCACCCGCCTACTTCCACTCAATATTACGAATCTACACCCCCTCCAGAAGTCTGAGATCTGCTAGTGAGCGACGCCTCATGGTACCGTCACAGAGAGGCTCAAAATCACTCTCCAGAACATTCTCATTCACCATTCCTGGCTGGTGGAATGATCTTCCCACCCCTATCCGGAATGCTGGATCCCTACCAATCTTTAAGCAACAACTGAAAACTCATCTCTTTCAGCACTACTTGACTTCATCCTAAAAAAAAAAAAAAAAAAAAAAAAAATTCTTTCTCTTTATTTATTCCTTTCCTTTCTAGCTTGTACTTATTTGAACAATGCCTGAGACTTGTTGTTACAAGCACTTCCTCTGTCTGATTGCCTCTTCTAGACGAATCGCTTTATGTATTCCCCAATTGTAAGTCGCTTTGGATAAAAGCGTCTGCTAAATGACTAAATGTAAATGTAAATGTAAATGTAATATTACCGCTCCTGCACTTTAATATCACAAATGCTGATGCAGCTGAAGTAAAGAAACATCACACAGTGAGAAGATGGTCAAATCAATACTGTACCTCGAGAAATACGGAGAAAATAGAAAGTAACATTTGTGAACTTCATAACTGCCCATAGTACCAGAAAAGGTTATTTATGTCACCAAGAAAAACACTGGTTCTTTAGAGAACCTTTCACAAAATGGTTCTTCGGGGAACCAAAAATGGTTCCTCTATGGCATTGCCACGAAACCCCCTTTTTGGTTCTTCCTGGCACCTTTTTTTTTTTTTTTTTTTTTTTTTTTTTAAGAGTGTAGGGTTTTTATCTATACATTTCATTCTAGCATTAACTTTTCCCAAAACTTTGCAGGCCATACTTACACCACTCAAATTATTATCCAGAACGCAACACAGATAATTGACCGTGTTCTATTAACTAGTACATATCCTACAACTTTGACTTTCAAATCATCTATCTTTTGTAAGTTCAATTTAGACCCAAAAAGAATAGATGCTGTTTTACCTAGATGCAATAAAAGCTTATTTTCAGACAGCCTATCCTTCACCATCTCACCTAACTTTTCCTGAATTTCATTAGTCTCCTTATCTGAAACTCATCATCGGCTTAAAAAAAAAACTATTGCACTCACACACATTCTCTGTCTACATAATTGACTAATTTTTTGTTTAAATTGACTAATTTTTTGTTTAAAAAAATACTTCTTTTGACAATTTTAAGAACTACTTCATTGAACATATCCAATATAGTGACACACATCCAAATTGTTTGCATTCACACAACCATCTGTGTTTACATGAATACTCCCCAAAATGTCTGATACTGTTATGTGGATGAACAAAGGACCTAAAGGCAAAGGACCGTTACTGAGATTTATTGAACAGAAAGGTGCAAACTTCAACAAAGGCAGTCTGCAGGTCACTGGCTGTCTTGGCGTATGCAGAACTAGTAAAAAGGAACTCAGGAGGTCATCTCAGAACTCAAGAAATGGTACGGGTCAATAGCTTGCAGCTTGGCAGGGTTAGGAGTGTGCAGATGCCATCTAGCAGACTCTGCAACCACAGGGCAGCGGTCAGAGAGGGAGATGGCAGCAGGATCACTAGACAGACAATGTGTCAGACAAACAGACTGGAAGAGGTAAAGACAAGCTAAGTAGTTGTTTGTAGACTGAAAGGACAAAGCTGAAAGGTAACAGAGAAAACAAGAAATCAAACCGGGCTCATGACAGTTGGATAAAAATGTGTCAAAATATAAATATAAATAATATACATATAATAGCAAATCACCATTACATGAGTACGAAAAAGTGCAAGTTCATGTAATGAACAGTTAACCACACCCAATATTTACAGCTATTTTGAAAACCAAGAAACAAACCAATTTTTAAAAACAGCAGAATTTGAGGTAAAAATACAACTGAACTTTAATCTTAAATCACTGTCAGTGTGATAAAGAGTCTTTTTCTCTCATTGTTGACCATGTTTGCGATTCCACTGAATCAGGCTGACTCTGTCCTACCAGCATCCTGATCTTGATTCAGTAAAGGATTCATTTCAAATGATTCTGCTGTGTTCTGGTTCTGGTTCGATTCATTGGCTGGAGTTTCATCAGATCCTGCAGCATTCTGGGATTGAGACAAGACATTTTTAAAAATTTACTTTCAACAATATTTACAGAATTGTTTCTCAGTCTTGGAGTGTCTGGCACTGCACATTCTGAATGTCTCACTTATCTAACACAGCTGATTTGAAACTACATGACAAGAGGTCAAGACCTTAATCCCAAATGATGTATCTATCTAGTGTATGATATTTAGTATTCACATTGAAACATTTATTTTAAAAGATGTTTACACAATGAAATATGCTTTAGGATCATTATTGAAAGGAGCATTTACATTTCAAGAAAAGAACAAGCAGCAATTTGATAAATCAATTTTAAGTGGTCAGGAAAAAAAATGTTTTATTCCACGTAAAGGTTTTTTCTCTCTCTGCTCATGGTTGCTATATTGAGCATCTGAATGATACTCACTTTACTTCAGAAATTTCTCATCAGAGCTCTGAAAAGTACTGAGATTTATACTGTACTGTATTTATATTTACTCAATAAAAAGTCCAAGTACCTAGTTATTTCATATTTCACATCTGATTGAGTTAAAGTACAAGTATATATTGTTTTTAAAAAAAAACTTGAATAAAGTCCCTAATCTTCAGAACAATACTTTAATAACCCAGTAAAATTCATTTCCAACAAATATTAATGCTGCATCCACAATAATTTGTGTCAGTATCCTCTGTCATACTGGCCAGAAAAACACTCAGTGCATCTTTAATATCAAGTAAAACTTCTTCTGATATTGCAGGTAAGTTCATTAAATATGATACTAACCTGATGTGACTGCAGACATGTTCTCATCCCTGTGAGTTCAGAGACAGTGGAGAAAAAAACAAAACAAAAAAAAAAAAAAACGGATTATTCAGAATCTGGTCATATTAAACAAAACATATGTGTAATAGATTATTCCTGGATTTAACAACAACAACATTTTTGATTGATCTACATCTTAAAATATCAGGTCTAGATCTCTGAATAAATTTAATGGTGTATCTTTTTGTGTTTACAGAAGATTGAGGGCTTCGGTTTAGAATCTCTGAACATTCACCATCATCGGTAATGAGTATTAATTATTATAAAATCAATAGAAACATCTCTAGGAAGTTTGTTCTCAGAGACCACAATAAATAGTAGATTGTGAGTAATGTAATAAATGCTTCTCTCTGATCTGCTAAATCTTCATTCATGAAAACTGAGAGCAGCTCTCAAACATTATATAAAACATATCAAATGTGTCACAGTTCATGATTCATCATTAGAACGCAAAACTGATCATTTATTCCTTTAAAGTGCAAATGTAAGTGTTTAAAGAGAGACAGACTGTGTGTGCCATATTTCTAAATGAAGATCCTTTGCAAAGGAGAGATGCCAGAACACATCTTCAACAGAAGTGGGTGTAATTAATTAATCTGACTGTTTAGTCCAAAGTTCAGTTTGTACTCACAGGGTTCAAATACTTGTAAACTCAGCAGAGATAAAGCAAAGAGGCCTTCAGAGGAAAAGACGATGATTCTCAGGTCTCCAAAAGTACGATCACCATTAACTGAGGAAATAAATACAATATTACACTGTATTTAAATACTATCAAGACTGTCACAACATAATTAATTGTGATATATGAGGTGAGATACTGTTCTCAGCCAAAGTTAAGAATAAAATTATTGTTAGCATATAATATGCATGTACTATAGACAACATGAGATATATGAAAATATACAAATTATACACTGATGTTAAAATGTTTGTTCACTCACGTGTTTTCAGTATCAGTTCAGTCATCAGTGTAACAGAGTTCAGTAAAACAGCAATAACTGATCCAAACACATAGACAGGAACAGCACGGTGCAATTCTGTCAAATCAAATAATACAGTTTAAAATCAGCATTTAGAGAAAATGAGACCACCCTAACAACCGCAAAAGATATAAAGAGAAAAAGTACATATAAATTATTTCAGACTCTTTATTTTATGTCATCATCTCTCTTGTTTGGAGTTTGATTTGAGTCATTCCTTCTTGTTGTAAATATCTTCACAATAGAAAGTAATACAAAAAAAGAAGAACAGAAAATCCTGTATTTTGAAGAAGAACAGGATTTTCATAATGACAATTATTTGAAGTTGATTAATTAAAACAAGATATCAATGTAACATCATACACAAATACTAGTGTATGACTAAATATTAGTATACACTAGTTATGCTCTGTATAACTAGTGTATAACTAGTGTATAACTTTAATGTATATTCATTAAAGTTCTCTTTGCCACTCTTAGATGTCAATAACTTGCCAACTATAAGCAGCACAGATATGAAAATTATTACACAGTAAAACAATAAATATATAATAATATATCTGTAGGTCAATCTCAACTGGATGATAATCATCAACATATTATCATATCACCCAGCCATAAAACTGCTTAGAGTAGCTATAAGAAACTTAAAATATGACATTCTGTAACGCTGCTCTAATATGATGTGTATTGTGAAAAGCGCTATATAAATAAACCTTACTTGCTTTGATTTTGCAGTCGACTGCAACAGAAACTCAAATTAGAGCTTTGTTACACAGTAAGTGCTGAAAAAACACCCAGAGGATTTATATTTCTAAAGCAACTGTATGTAATTGTGTGCATTTTTGTGGCTTTAGAGACCTCTACAGTTAGGTAAGTGGAATTCACTGATGTAATATATCACTATAATAATTACAGCCCTTTTCCCAAAGGGGAGTCGGGAAGTATTTCTGTATCTTATACTAGCAAGTATGCTTTTGTTTATTGTTTTGGCCTTTTGACCATTTCCCACAGTTTATTTAATAAAATATCTTGTGTTATGTTGGAAACTGGTTTCTCTGAGCATTTTGTATATCTGCCCTTGGACCTCTCATTCTCTCCCTGCTGTTTTAGTTACACACCTGGTCCTACCCCTAGATTTAAAAAAAAAAAAAAAAAAAAAAAGGATTAACAGTACCATCAGAATGACTTTGAAACTAATATTTCAAGGTTAACATAGCCTACACACAGTTGTTTTAAAGGAGAAAAAACAAAAGGGATTGAAACTAATAAACTAGAAATGATAGAAACGTCACAATGAAAGAGAAGATATGAAAGCTAGTTGACTAAAACTGTACAGTACCACAATCAAACGAGCGTGTGAAGTTTATCACTGCCCAGAGTACTTGCAGAAAACCAATCATACAGGCCCATCCAATACGATCTGGTCATCAACAAAAATATCAGCTTTTATCACAACAAAATTGACAAACATTTACTTTTTTAAAATAAATTTTAGCATAAATGTAAGATAGGAACATCGGTTCCACATTTTAAATTCTAAAAATATTATCATACCTTTTTCATTTTCCAGAACTATAATGTAAAAACAGACCATTCCAGTATTGACCACTAACATGAGATTTAACCACACTATTCTCATGAACACAGCTGAACCTGGAAAATATTTGAAATTGTATAATAATAATAATAATAATAATAATAATAATAATAATAATAATGTATGTATTTGCATTTAAAAATGACTGAATAAGTTCCCTTTAAAATCAGGATCAAAAACTGAACAAACATAATAGCTCACAAAAGTCTAACAAGTGATCACAGATGACCATGTCTAATGATTGGAAAAACTTATTAAACTATCCACTCAAAATAAAGATAAGTAATTCATGATATTAACAGAAACATGAGAGGCATGAGCATCTATATATTCATCACATTATGATTTTATGATTTAATTATGTGTTTTTACTATCTCAGGAGAAAGAAAAAGAGCTACAAAAGTGGTCCCTGGGCTGGTACCCTTTCAATGTACTAATATGTACCCAATGACAGTTTTTGTAACTTTTTTTTTCTCCTGAGAGTTTATCAGAGATCAGATTCTAATTCATATACTTACAGCCCATCTTTTCCCCACATGTAGGACCCCATTCATATCTTGTCGCTGTTAGTAAAACTGGTAAAATTGTAACAATAAGGAGTCCTAAATAAGAGGAGAGATTTAATTATAATCGATACTAGGCTTAACTGACAGACACATCAACAGATGTAAAATACATACATACATACATGCATACATACATAAATTTCCACTTTAAAATGACTTTAACTTATTAACATTTTCATCGCTCATACAGTATTTACAGTTGATAGATTTTCTTCTGCCTGTAACATGAACCTGGTTTCATTAAAACAAAAAACAAAAAACTTATTCCGCCCTACTTACTGGCTACAAACTGTTGATTAATCAATCAATTAATTATTGATATATATTATTATATATATTGATATATATTGATATATTTTAATTACTATGTGTATGAATGCAGCTGTAACATCTCAGACTGCATCTGTAAAATATCAACTTAAATTCCACAGCTGCATTTGATTTGATTTTAAATATGTATATTTAAAATGATCCTGACAGTCCAGCACTGTTATTCGTAAATGAATCTGAATAGTTCATAAAGGTGAATTTACCTCCTCTGCCAGATCCAAAGGTGAAGAACAGGAGGATGAATTGAAATGCAGGTAGAATATTAAAGCTTGTACCAACCAGAACACCGAATCTAGTAAGCATCTGTTCACTTAATCTGTCAATGAATCTAGCCAACACTGTCAAAAAAAAAAAGAAAAAGAAAAAAAAAAAGGATCCAAGGTTTGACTTAGTTTTAAAATTAATGTCATGACTAAACTTATTACACTAATTTGTGTTTTCAGTTTTAGCTCCTGTTATAATGTTGTATATTTTAGAGCAACACTCTACAGTCTCTGCTCAAATATTTAAGACAAAGTACACTCTTAAAAATAAAGCTGCTTCAGAAGGTTCTTCAAGCAATGCCATAGAAGAACCATTTTTGGTTCCACAAAGAACCATTCAATCAAAGGTTCTTTAAAGACCCATCTCTTGCTTACATTTTTATAATCTAAAGAACCTTATTCGCCACAAAGAACCTTTTGTGAAACAGAAAGGTTCTTCAGATGTTAAAGGTTCTTTATGGAACCATTTAGACAAAAAGGTTCTTCTATGGCATCGTGAAGCACCTTTATTTTTAAGAGTGTAGGGAATTTTTTTTTTGTTTCTGTTTGGATGACTGAACCACTGGGGTGTATTCTAGATAGCAAGGTTAAGAAAGCAAACTCTTGGCTTATTAATCTATATATTTTGCTGGCCATCTGTCATGTCCACTGAAGCCTCATCAACAGGGCACGCAGGTTATGTCCAGAGCACAAGTTATATCTGATTATATCTGATATTTGTGAATAGATTTCAGGGAGATCTGAACAAATTCAATAAAGGATTTTTCAAACAGAGATATTTAGAGATTGAATTTAAAGATTCAACACTGATCACATTGTCATGTTTAGTTCAGTCTCTTTTGGTTTTAGTTTCATGGACTTTTAGTTATTCTCAGTCAGTTTCCTTTTTTTCTTTGTCTTAGTTTCCCGCCACTAATCTGTTTCCATGGACAGTAATTCAATCATCACAGCTGTTCGTTAATAGTTCTTCATCACTGTGTATTTTGTGTAAGTTTCTCCTTGTGTTGCGCTGATACAGAAGAGCGTACCCTGCTTGCGTTCAGTGGATAATATCCAAAATGGCGCTACGGTGACGTGGAGAGACAGAGAGGAGACGAATTGTTGAAAAAAAGTCATTATTTTTATTTTCTTTGCGAACAAAAAGTATTCTCGTCGCTTCATAAAATTCAGATTGAACCACTGATGGCAGATGGACTATCCTGATGATGTTTTTCATACTTTTCTGTGCCCTGACAGTGTAATTTACTTGGCAGTCAGTGGGACAGTCACATGCCTCCTGGTTTTCATCTAAAATATCTTAAATTGTGTTCTGAAGACGAACGAAGCTTTTATGGGTTTGGAACGACATGGGGGTAAGTGATTAATGACAAAATTTTCATTTTGGGGTGGAGTAACCCTTTAAGTGTGACATACATCACCCTCCAAAAATATCACTTAACAGCCTGAAACACTAAATTAAACCGAGAAATATAACTGCAGATTTGTTTACAGAACATAAACCTCATAGATCACTGATGTCACTAAAGTTAGAGTCATTTTTAGAAATGCAGCACTTATTTCACCACCTGCAGCTGAACCATGTATAACATGAGCTCAAACAGCAGCCACATTAATTCAGGATCATAAACGCATGCATTCTCTAAATAAATTAGTCAAATAAATAAAATGATGCACTTTACTGATTCACTGCGTTTTATTTGTATTCATTTTAAACTATTTCAAATGTAAACTTATATAATATTTTCTTTATTATAAAGCATTATGAGAATGCATATGAAATTTGATACAATATATAAACTTATCTTGCCTAATGGAAATACTGACAAATCAGGTCTGATATTATGGTTATATTTGTGCCTTGAACGATTTCACAGCACAGGTCAGTGGTAATTGAATCAAAGAATTATAAATAAATACTTACAGTAAATAATATAGAAGAGGTTTAGCAGAATCACTATCACAAAGAGGACTGGTATCACGATACTCTCAAATCCAGTATAACTTAGACTTTTGTCCCAGGCAGAATTAAACAGAACTTGAAGAAAAAGACAAACAAACAACAATTACCACACAGTAAAACAAGCAAATATAAAGAAAATTTACGAAAAATTACAAACTCAATACATGTTTAGAAATAATTTATTTACTTTAAACTCAGGCATGTCTAATGTTTTAAGTAAAACTAAATGCAGGTTGTTTCCATAATCTGCTGGTGTAGTTTATAAAAGTGATGGTAAAATGTGATCAGTCTCAGAGATTCAACACTGAACACATAAGAAAAATCAAAATGTGTCCATACCAATTTACCTGAATAAAATACAGCTGAGAAAACAATGTATTCTGCTCTAAAACTATATTTCACAATCCATGTTTTATTGTTGCCTGTAAAACATTTAAGATTAGATAATTATAACCACAGTATAATACACGACACCAACACACAGAAACACAAATGGCAATAAAACACTGAACATATTTTAATGGAACATTTATTCAACTATTTTGATGAATTCAATTAATCATACCTGTGAAATCATGTACATACGGCGCTGCCCAAAGCAACATGAGAGGCCTCAGAAAATAAAGAGCACAACAAGAGAACCACTCAAACAGAGTCCCTGAAACAAAACCAGATATTAGTAACTACTGCAAAAAATATATATATTTGAATGATTTATTATGATATATTGATAAATGGTAACAATAACTAAATATAAATCAGTATTGAAACACTCACCCTCAGAAACACCCCAGAGGACAAAAGCAAGAAACATCAAAATATTTGGACCGAAAACTAGAAACATCTGAAGACGAAAAACTGTGTCTGGAGAAAAAATACAGAAGAACTCAAAATTAGTCACATGTAAGCCAATGTGATTAAGACTATCTACTCTGAGAAAGTGTTTCTAACTAAAATTAAAATGCAGCACACCCCCATCATTAGCATAACATGAATATGTCACTAGAGGGCGATAGTATGTATAGGCCTATAACCTGAATGTATAATCAACAGAGTGAGAATGCAGAGATGCAAAGCAGGTAGTAAAAGCACTCAAACACTCCTTGTCAGTCTGTGATTTGTTTCTAATTTGAAACTGGTCATGTGTTTTGTTTAGATGCAGCAAGAGTCCTTTGTCATGTCCTGCATCAAAGATGCCTTTGTGCTTAAAATTCACTAAAAAAGTATTTTTAAATTGCAAATATGTATGTGTGTATATATACAGACCCTTTCTTTCGGAATATGCAATACAACTCCTTGTTCAAGCTCTTGTTCTGTCCAGACTTGACTATTGCAATGCTCTCTTGGCAGGTCTTCCAGCCAATTCCATCAAACCTCTACTCTTAATCCAAAATGCCGCTACAAGATTAATCTTTAATGAGCTGAAAAGAACGCACGTCACACCTCTGTTCATCAATTTGCACTGGCTACCAATAGCGGCTCGCATAAAATTCAAGGCATTAATGTTTGCATACAAAACCACCTTTGGCTCTGCACCCCTTTACCTAAATTCAGTACTTCAGACCTATGTGCCCTCTAGAAGCTTGGGTTCTGCAAGTGAACGCCGCATTATTGTGCCTTCCCAAAGAGGCACAAAATCACTTTTTCAGACTTTTTCATTAACTGTTCCCATCTGGTGGAATGACCTGCCCAACTCAATCTGAGCAGCTGAATCCTTAGCCATCTTCAAGAAAGGGCTAAAAACCCATCTCTTCCATCTTTATTTGACCCTCTAGCTCTAGCATTCTCTTTTCTAATTTTATTTTTATCTATCTCCTTTCTTTTTATTAAAACAAAACAAAACACATACACACACACACACACACACACACACACACACACTTGACCCTCTATCAATTGGATATTTATTCTCTAACTGCTAGCTTTTCTTAAAAAACTAAAACACTAGCTTTCTTTTCTATATTCTATCTACTTGTTTAAAAAAAAAAACAAAACACAAAAAAACCTTGCTACGTGTACTGCGTTAGGCTAACCGAGACTTGTCATATCGCTTGCATGTTGTTGCTCTTTTGTTGGTTTTGATTGCTTCTATTGTCCTCATTTGTAAGTCGCTTTGGATAAAAGCGTCTGCTAAATGACTAAATGTAAATGTAATGTAATATATTCAGTTTGCTTAAAATTCTTCATTGTACAACAAAAATCAGGTCCTAAAAATCAGGTAACAAAGTAAAAGGTGAATTAAGCCAATTTATACCATTATGATGATGATGATGATGATGATGATTATACATACCTTTTTTCTACCAGTCATACACGTACCATTATTATGTGATGCACAGTAGATCAAACAGAAGAGCAGAAGTGCAGATCCAGATGCAGTAATACAGAGAATCATCATTATTATGTGTAATGTAGAGAAACCTGGAAACACAGACATCAGTCACTGAATGTCAGAGCTGTAACCGTCATAGACATTGAGGGGAACATAATAATAAGATATAACCTACCTACTTCAATCCATTACGCTAGTTATGTTGTTAGGGTGACAACAGTGCAAAATGACTGAGATGGATAAAATCGAAGGTGCCAAACTTTACTATTCACAAACTAAACAGTTAACTAATTTGCGATAGAAATGTTAAACGACTAACAATATCCAGGGATGCTAAATACTCAACATTTGTCAAATTCAGTTGTTTTTAAAGTAAAATAGCAATTCGGGATCATTTACGTGACCAGAGAACTGGCCCACTGACTGAGCCTGGTTTCTCCCAAGGTTTTTATTTATTTATTTATTTATTTTTTATTATTTTTTGATTCCTTGCCACTGTCACCTTTGGCTTGCTTAGTTGGGGACATTTGATATTTGGCAATATCATCGACTTAATTGCACAGACACTACTGGAAGAGAACTGAATTGAACTGAGCTGATGATAAACCAAACTGAATCAACAATGAACTGACTTTAACTGAAAAATTGATTAAACTGTTTGCATTATTGAAACACTATTTTCCTGTTTAAAATTGTAAATGCAAAATGACAAAGGTCAATTACAAACTATATCATCCCTTTAAAGCCTCTATATATTATATGAACATGCCCATGGTCACATTGTTAGAGATAGTTTAGGCTGAATTGTGTTTGTTATTTTTGTGGTTATATTGTTATTATTCTTGACTCACCCAGTCTCTCCAGTACAACAGTTGCATTGGCTGAGAGTCCTCCAGCAAACACTTGACACATGTAAACTCCTTTATCCTCAGTTCTGACACTCTTCAGTCTGAGAGAGAAGTTTCCTTTGAGGATTTCAGCAGTGAAGAACTCAGCTCTGTCTCTGTATCGCTCATCTGATGAATCTGATAAAGTCTTATTGTTTTGGAAGAGCAGAACCAGAATATCTTCATCTTCATCAGTTTTCCTCCATGAAATCTCTTCAATGTGTTCAGGTGTGATGTGAGAGTCTACAGAGCAGTTCAGAGTGATGTCCTCACCCACAGACGCAGATATGGAGAGACTCCATCCTGATACTAGCAAATGCTCTGAAAGAATAAAGTTATGGTATCACAGTATAAAGTCTATAGCATGAAGTTCAGTTGAAATAGATCCACTTTCAAGTTGATACTCACCAACATCTTTTATGTCAACCACAGTTTCTCCAGAATCCTGCTGACTGTGAACTGTACATGTGTATCGTCCCTCATCTTCAGCTCTCAGATTGTCCAGACGGAGGGAGAAGTTTCCATGCTGAATCTGATCAGTAAAGAAATGAGCTCTATCATGATAATCCTGTTGCTGGGACTCTGCTTGACTCTCACCATCTTGATACAGATGAACCAGAGTCTCTGAGTCTGCTCTTCTCCATTCCACCTCCAGATCCTCCGTTAGTAAGAGTTCATCAACATAACAGGGCAAAACCACTGAAGACCCCAGAGGAGCAACCAGAGGACCAGAGGGACCATGCACAATCAACCCTGAAAATAAACAGAAACCGAATAAATAAAGCTTTTGAAACAATGAAATGTTCCGAGGAACCATAAAAAGCCTTTAATGAACAGGGCCAATTCATTAAAACATTGAATGGGTTGATCAGTGTATTTCGGCTTGTCTTCTTCAGGATACATGTATCTTGAAGAATGCTGTGTCAAGTCAAATCATGCTGATCAACCCTTTTAACTTTTTAATGACTTAATCCAGGTCATTAAATGCTTTTTACACTTTAACCATATGAGTGTCTTAATACCCCTGTAGCATACCGAGTTACTGTGTTTTGAAATAAAGCTTTTGTTGTAGTTTCTCATAGTATAAACAAATACAATCCCTAGCGATATCTGTTGGTGCATTTTCCCATTTTACAAACTCCTATGATTATCTGTATCATAAATTAAACTGTATTTTTGACCCCTACATTTCATGTTCACCAGCAAACTGTATAAAACACTTAAAAATTTACTTTCACTTTCTTTCTTTTAGAAAAAAAACAGTCAAATCAGGTAACCAGGATTTATGATATGAGAGCAATATCATAATACAACACAGACCTCGATATGGAAATAACTGACATAAAACACAAATTAAGGATCTCTGCTCACTATGGACACTCAGCCTTATGAGGTGCATCATGAGATGTTTTAACTGTTCAAGGAGGAACTGCACACTTCATTTCATATACCATCTGCATAATATTTATCTCTAAATAATAATGTTAATCATTTAAGCAGAAGCCTTTATATAAAACGTTTTATACGATCAAGAGAAACAACTTTAGTGTAGTGTGGCCAGTCCTTGGACTG
Source organism: Spinibarbus caldwelli (assembly GCA_039654775.1). Lineage (NCBI taxonomy): Eukaryota > Metazoa > Chordata > Actinopteri > Cypriniformes > Cyprinidae > Spinibarbus > Spinibarbus caldwelli. The sequence goes on along the minus strand of CM077218.1, from coordinate 47,833,988 downwards.
GTAAATTTGCATAGATTTAAATATGACGTAATCAAAGTTGCACCCAGCATTGGATTAAAGAAAGGAAAACAGTGCATACCTTCAGATACAATCTGAACGACAGCCAAAAATATGAACATAAACCAGACCATTGTCAGTTTACGATAAATTATGATAATTGAGGATATATTGTGTGTCAAGAAAGATCTGTGAAACAGCATAGGCTAATTCAAATAAACCAGATCTGATTAAGTAGAAAAAAGTAACTAATAAGAAAATGAAAAACATCTGTAAAGGATGTAATCTGAAACAGCACACGATTCTTAGAAGACCAACAAAATAATGGTTAGGACACCAGTTTAGTTGCAAAAGCTGAACGGACAAATAAAACTTTTCTGTTGATGACAATCCGGTTAATATTGAGTAGACTATTTTTATTTTTAAATTTTGTATTGCATTATGAAACTTTATAATGCAATAATGTAATAAACGAGAGAGAGAGAGAGAGAGAGAGAGAGAGAGAGAGAGAGAGAGAGAGAGAGAGAGAGAGAGAGAGAGATACGTACCATGAGCGATCATCAGCAGTATTAACAACAAAACAAAGTTTGATAGCTGCATCTTCAAATATAAAAAATAAATAAATAAATAAACAAAACAATCATGTCTACTTCACAAACAATGCTGACATGTCGGCAGATGAACTTAACTTTTCTATTTAAACAAGGTATCCGGCTGCATCACCGTAGCATCAGGACACACACCAGTTTCAGGTCGGAAGTGAGGCGAACCATGTATGCTTTAGGGCGGATCTGGTCACACCAGTCACACCACCTGTAGTTTTGTAGCCTAATGTTCTCCTGTTAGATTTAATCTCATTATTTAGTCGTATTAACTTTGATCAAGGTAGTTAACAAATGTAACATCATAGATTTTGATCATATGGAAAACATTTATTAATAATAATAATAATAATGATAATAATAATAATAATAATAATAACAAATGTAACAATGTAGCATACAGTGAATTCCGTTTGATGATAGGCTTTTATGAGAATACATTTAGTTCATGTTTATTTTGCAAAAAATAGAGTACACAATAGTGCAGAAACACAAAACACTAAAACCCTATAAAGTGCATGTGTTTGAGTGTTTTGGTGCAAACAATACAGGACAGTGAGAAAACATTCAGTGCAAATAATACAAGACAGTGAGAAAACATTCAGTGCAAATAATACAAGACAGTGAGAAAACATTCAGTGCAAATAATTCAAGACAGTGGGACAATAAACATTGTGACATTTTAACACCGACCAGTGCAGTATGTGTGTGATACTGCACTTGAATATAATAATAAACACAGTACATGTAAACATTTGTTGTGTAGCAGCGATAAATAGTGCAAAAAGTAAGTGGAATTTGTGTCCCTTTGTATGGAGAAGTCAAATGACTTATGGAAAGAAACAGTCTGGCTGTGAGACCCGAATGCTTTAAGGGTGTGTGATCAGCCACAATGCTGGTGACTTTGTGGACGAAGTGTGTGACAGATGACACAGAGGTCTGAGGAAATATTTTTATAAAAAGGTGGTTTATTTTAGCAAGAATTTATTTAGATGGTCAGACACTGAGAAACAAACAAAAACAAAAACTGCAACAATGTGCAAAAAATAGGCTACACCAAGAAATTGGGTCTGATTTGGCACAAAGATACTCTTGGCCTTCAAAACATAACCTGGTCTCTTAAGCTCTGTAGCTTCCTATTTATAAGAGTTAGCTCCACCCTCAGCATGTACCAAATGAACAAGCATGGACAAAACATCCAATTCATTATACACAAAAGTATAAAAATAATGAAACTCTGAACATATACACAATTAAGAATCTTTGTTAACCCATGGGAACTAAATCACACTAAATAAAAAAGAAAAGAAAAAGAAAGAATAATTCAGCTGCTATTCCACAATATTTACAATATTTATAAAATATATCTACATGTACGTATTTACAATATTTATAAAATATATCTAGATGTATGTATTTACAATATTTATAAAATATATCTACATGTATATAGGGTAGAGTGGGGTAAAATGCCCCCTATCGTTTTCCCAAAATAACCACTTGATAATGTCAAGATAAATTTTTGTAACTATGGACTACGTTGAAAGAGTGATATAGAAGTGTTCACCATGTACTAATCAAATCAAAAGAGAAAATGCAGATAACACATTCATAAAAGAAATGATAGACATATTGGTGCTCATAGTGCAAGTCGTCTAAGACAATTTGCAGCTTCCTAATATGGGACAGTTGTGTCCCTAAAAGTGGAACACTGGAAAGTCTATAATTAAATGCCAAAATCACCTTTGTTCATGCAGAATAGTAAAATCTTCCTAAGTTAGTAATTCTCTTGGATATGGATGGGTGAAATATATTTGAACATCATCAGACAAATATGATAGTTTTGATGCATTTATTATGAAGACATTAAGCAACTTTTATCATAGGCCTGTGTTATATTATGTAGATAGAAAAAAGTTAAATGCACAGTCAGACTAACTGATGACTAACTGTTCTCTAGTTTATTTTACTTAACAACAAACATACAGCCACAACAAGCATAGCCTAGGGCCTATTTGAAGGCAAAATATAAAATCTTGCAACTTGCAAAAAAAAACAAAAAAAAAAAAAACAACAACAACAACCCACAGCTTGAACAAACTTGAGGCTATTCAATCTTGAGTCAGAATTCATGAACGTGCTGTGAACTGCAGTTAAAACATTTAAGGTCATTTGGCCTAATGCTTTCTATTTTACTAAACGACAAACACATATACAAAACCTCCAGTCTGCACAAATCTTGAAAACCACCTTTAAAAAAAACAACCTGCAGAGGTTAACTCATTACATCTATGAAAACAAGGAGTCTTTGCTTGAAAAAAACACTATCATCATCTATAACCCCATCTGCAGTAGCAGCATTCTAATATTGCATAACAACATTAAAGCCCTGTAAATAACCATTTTTGTCCCACAAACCAGGCTCCACCACACATTTTTGACTGACTGAAATACTGTCCCACTTTTCAAAAAAAAAAAAAAAAAAAAAAACTTTCCTAAAGTGGCCTAGGAAATTTGATAAAAGTATAAAATATATAGTTTATACATAAAATGATACAATTTTTAGCACATTATCCTAAGCACATTAGGCCAAAAAGTAGTAGGATTATTTTGTTTAAAATTAATTTATACTCCTTAATATCAAGTTTGTCAAAACTCTGTCAATGACCTTTGGGTGGTCTTCACACTGGTGCCCATAAATGAGGGTAATAAAATCTGAAACTTATTTGATGTTTTTATGGAATCATATGAAGACAAGAAATCCTGTACAACACTGATGAAACTAAAGACAACCAATAAGAGAGAGAGAAATATATATATATATATATATATATATATATATATATATATATATATATATTTATCTATAAATAATTCACACACTATATTTATAGATAATTCACACACTATATTTATCTTATAACAATCATTACTGAATCATACCTGTAAAGTTATTAATATATGGAGCCGCCCAGAGCAACATGAGCGGCCTCAGAAAATAAAGAGTACAACAAGAGACTGACTCATTCAGAGATCCTGAAACAAAACCAGATATTAATAATTATTGAATTAATAAACAAATATTTGAATGATATATGATAATGCATTGAAAAACAATCAGTACTGAAACACCCCAAATGACAAAAGTAAGAAACGTTATCATATTTGGACAGAAAACTAGAAACATCTGAAGACGAAAGACTGTGTCTACAGAGAAAAGACAATACAACATCACTTTGGTCAAACAGTAAATAATGTTTTAAAGGAAACATTATAGGAAACAATTGGTCCCAGAGCAGAATTTACTAACCCTGAATGCATGATGGGTATTTAGCTCTTATCTAGATCTCAAGCCGTGTCATATTTCACGTAATATTCATCCTAAATAGTATCTGATATATATTTATATTATTTCCTTCTTCGTCAGCCATTCCATTGGTTATTACTGGTTCCATTGCAGGGACTGCACACGCTATTCTATTAGTTAATGCCTACTGTAAAGCCTTTTTACCATGCCAATAAAGCTACTGGAATATAAACTTGTCATTCACTAATTGATATGTGATGAATTTTGTATCCAACCCCACCCCCAAACTTAATTTAGTTTTGCCCCACTGAATGACACTGTTTATGTTTCAAATGTCTGAATTATTGGTTTAATTTGACCTTGATATCATTTTGATGCGAAATATTAGTCAAGACTTGACCACGATGCTGTAGCATCCTTTTAAATTCGGTTTGGATGGCAATTTCTTCCAGTGGTAATTTGGTGAAAATAGGAAGTTAATCTCACACTGAAATTGATTTAATGCATGTAGGTGTCACGTACGCTGGAGCCAGGAACGAGGAGACACGGAGAATTCACAAACTGAGAGTCTTTAATAAACCATATAGGGAACATAGAGCATCTGAAGACATTCATCTAGGGAACATAGAGCACAAGACGACATTCAAAGACCGACAAACACTAACTGAAAGGACTGGGGCTTTTAAAAGACAGGACAATCAAAGAACTAAGGAGACACACCTGGAGCAAATTAACAATCAGACTGGGGAGAAACTGGGTCACAGGGAACACATGGGGAGCAAAAACCACAACAAAACAGTCCAGGGGCGTGACATTACTCCCCCCTCCCGGAAGGTGCGTCCTCGCACCGTGGAACAACAGAGGGGGGGGAAACGGGTGGGAACAATGGCGGTGGCTCAGGAGGAGGACGAACAACCGGGAGGGGGCCGGCAGACAGAGACCAGGGAGGCGACGAAGGAGGGAGGAGCCAGGGAGGAGACAGGAGGGACTCGGAGCAGGAGGAGCCTGGCAGGACCCAGGCCACAGCCATGATGATGGCCCACGGTGGAGCCGACGGAGGGAGGAGCCATGGAGGAGGAATGGCCGCCGACTCCAGGGGGCCGACCAACGGAGGCGGAGCAGGTGGAGGAGGAGCCCGAGGTGGAGACGGAGAGCCGACGAGCCAGGGTGACGCAGAGGATCCGGAGGGCCAAGGTGGAGCCAGAGGCTTCGGCGACCGAGGTGTAGGCAGAGATCCGGAAGGCCGCGGCGGAGCCGGAGCGACAGAGGACTGAGGTGAAGCTGGAGGGAAGGAGGAGCCCAACGGAGCCTGAGGGATGAAGGGACGTGGCATAGCCAGAGGAGTGTAGTCCCGAGGTGGAGGTAGGGGGACGACTGACCAAGGCGGAGCCGGAGGGACGAGGGAGCCCGGTGGAGCTGGTGGACTGACGGGCTCTGGTGGAGACGAGGGAGCTGGAAGCCGGGGTGGAGCCACTGGGTCGCAGGACCGAGGCGGAGTCTGGGCCTCGGAGGCTGAAGGCGGAGTCGAGGGATCCTCCAGACTCAACGCCAATGGAACTGGAGATGGGCAGACCAGCGGCGAGTCCACACCACAGATGGTGGGCTGAGGGTGAGCAGAGGGGCTGACAGGATCCAGTGAAGATTGCGTTGAGAACAGGAACGGATCGATGAGAGGCGGTGGGAGAGGGAGGTTGGGTGGGATATTTTGCCAATCCGGCAGTTCTGATGAAGGTTGAGTGAAGAGTATTTCTGTATCAAAGTCAATTAACAGTCCAGAGTCCAGTGTGAGCTCACCCTCAGAAGTGGTGCCGTGGGCGGGGCTTTCCATAGCCCCCACGATCTCCACAGCTATATCCACCGTCGCTTGTGCTGTCGGCTCTCGCACCTGGTCAGACACTTGGGGCTCATGCTCCGGGACGATCGTCAGCTCCGTCGCTCCTGATGGCGATGGCTCAACGACCGCGGCAGGCTCTGGCTCTCCGTCTGCGGTGGGCTCTGGCAGCTCCGTGGCGTAGGGTGGAGGTTGACTGGGCTCTGGGTCCAGAGTGGGGCTGGTGTCATCATCCGCGATATCCACAGTCAGGTGCGACTTGCAGGACACCAGTACCCACTCGATGAAGGCGGCGAGGCTCTCTCGAGGACCATCCCCGGACAACTGCTTTCGTGTGGTGTTGTTCAGTCCAGCTCGGTAAAAAGTACAGAGGCAGCTGTCCGGGTAGTGCGTGTAATTAGACAGGAACACGAAGTCCTCGGTGTGGTCCTCGAGAGAGCGGTCCCCCTGCTCCAGCAGGAGGACGAGGACAGCAGGGTCATCCATAAAAAAAAAGAAATAAAAACTGACAGAAACGGAAAACAAAACGAGGAGAAATACGCCGCTATACTTTACTTTATAGGGTCGGTCTTTCTGTCACGTACGCTGGAGCCAGGAACGAGGAGACACGGAGAATTCACAAACTGAGAGTCTTTAATAAACCATATAGGGAACATAGAGCATCTGAAGACATTCATCTAGGGAACATAGAGCACAAGACGACATTCAAAGACCGACAAACACTAACTGAAAGGACTGGGGCTTTTAAAAGACAGGACAATCAAAGAACTAAGGAGACACACCTGGAGCAAATTAACAATCAGACTGGGGAGAAACTGGGTCACAGGGAACACATGGGGAGCAAAAACCACAACAAAACAGTCCAGGGGCGTGACAGTAGGCCAATATGTCTGACATTCAATTTACATCAAATCAATGTCATGTCAAGTCATGTGAGACAAACGGTTAAGCAAAGATGTCTAGATAAAGGGTTTTGAGTAATCACTGTTATGGTTCTTTCTGATGAAAGAATTAAACTAGTAATGTACAGGCATATCAGTACTACAAAACAACATCTGACAAATACATTTATAACTAATATGATTTTACTGGAAACACACGTAATATTATTGCATGTATACCTACACAATTAAATTAACTATTGATTAATAAGAGTAAGACTTTACTAGGATCACTTACCTAGTAGTTTCAGTTCCAAATTTGTCTTGACTGAAAAACATGTTTCTTTTTCCTGTAAACTTTACATGTATATTCTCCTTTATCTTCAGTTGTCAGATTGTCCAGTCGAAGGGAGAAGTTTCCATGTTGAATCTGATCAGTAAAGAAATGAGCTCTATCCTGATAATCCTACTGCTGGGACTCTGCTCGACTCTCACCATCTTGATACAGATGAACCAGAGTCTCTGAGTCTGTTCTTTTCCATTCCACCTTCAGTCTTTCCACTGGTAAGGGTTTACCAATATAACAGGGCAAAACCATTGAAGATCCCAGAGGAGCAAGTGTGTGATGAGAACATTTAATGCTGAACCCTTAAAATAAAAAGTTTTAGAAAAAAATCTAATGTGAAAGAGCTGTTAAGGCAAAGGAAACGTGGGGGCTAATCTTTTGTTGTTGTTGTTGTTGTTGTTGCTGCTTTTTGTGTGTGTTTATATACATAAAATGTTACTGGCTAAATTACTTGCAAATTGTAGTCTTTTACTGATAATTATATTATGAACCTTTAGATTGCTTAACTTCATAACAGATTTGAACAGGATTGTGTACTATATTGATATAAAAATGAGAAAAAAAATGTTCAATTCTTTGTTATCAGCAACATGAAGTGCATTAAACATTACATTATGCTATAGGGTTTCCCAAACTGGAGCTAATAAATGAACTACAGGGGGGTTGTGAGCTGACAAAAACCTAAAGATTAATTAAAAATGTAAAATTACAATGAATAAAAATAAACCCCATTTTGGCCAAAATTTATTAAAGGTGCAGAATGTGTGAGGACCCATATACTTTGTGTTTTTTTACTCTAATAAGAAATCACAAACTATAGGGGCCTTGCATCTTCTGTGCCCTTAATAATTGTTTGCTTAAGAAAGGGATTAAACAAAAAAATCCTGTGTAAATCACGAAACATCAGCTTCACTTAAAAACCACCATTCTATTATTCACGTAGATGTAAATACAGTAGTGAGAATTATGTCATATTATTTGTGTCATAGATTGCAATGTTGCATTTCTATTGGCTTTTTAAGTGAAAAATGTCTCAGCTGGCATCTACAGATTGACGTCACAAAGTTCACATCCAATATAGTAATCCTGTGTAATTGTGATTGCACAAAAAGTGATGTTCATTGTAAAATCATTGTAGTATACGGATTAAAGGGTTACTCCACCCCAAAATGAAAATTTTGTCATTAATCACTTACCCCCATGTCGTTCCAAACCCGAAAAGCTTCGTTTGTCTTCGAAACACAATTTAAGATATTTTGGATGAAAATCGGGAGGCTTGTGACTGTCCCATTGACTGTCAAACAATTAACACTGTCAAGGCCCAGAAAAGTATAAAAAAAATATCATCAGAATAGTCCATCTGCTATCAGTGGTTCAATCATAACGTTATAAAGCTTTGAGAATACTTTTTGTACGGAGAGAAAAAAAAAAAACAACTTTATTCAACAATTCGCCAATGGGACAGTCACAAGCTTCCCGATTTTCATCCAAAATATCTTAAATTGTGTTTAAGACAAAGCTTTTACGGGTTTGGAACGAGTCTGTTCTTTTCCATTCCACCTTCAGTCTATTCTTTAATAAGCGTTTGTCAGCATGACAGGGCAAAACCACTGAACCACCGAGAGGAACAGCAAGTTTACATGCATAATAGACAAAGAAACCTGTAAAAGGGGTGGACAATTAAGTTAAATAAATGTTAATGGAAAATAATATACAAAATAATGTTTGGAGAAAAACATTTTCATGTTGCACTGAACTCTCTTAAAAATAAAGGTGCTTCAAAAGGTTCCTCACAACGATGCCATAGAAGAACCATTTTTGGTTCCATTCACTCAAAGGTTCTTTAAAGAACCATCTCTTTCTTACATTTTTATAATCTGAAGAACCTTCTTTCACCACAAAGAACCTTTTGTGAAACAGAAAGGTTCTTCAGATGTTAAAGGTTCTTTATGGAACCATTTAGACAAAAAGGTTCTTCTATGGCATCGTCAAGCACCTTTATTTTTAAGAGTGTAAACTATACTCAAATTTAGTAACCAAAACTTTACACATATTGTAATTCTAGCTATTATACATATTGTAATAACTAGCACAACGAACTCAGGCAATGCAAAACAGGGAACAAAATGAAAATGAAACCAAAACAGAATGAGATCGTAACAGTAGCTCCCCCTGGAGGGTTTGAGCTCTGGAGGTAGACCAGGGCTTGTGAAGGACAGGGAAGAGTAAATTTCGGCTGGAGAAACGTGATAATGGATAATAAATATGTGCCAGTAATTGTTTTCGGTAATTTTGAGGATGTCAAATTTTGTTGTCTATTGTCATACTCCTAAAATTCTGTAAATTCAATAATCCTCATGAATCTCAAGATTTTTTGAGTGTTTTTATTGAGAAGACTGATGGCATTTGATCTTCCCTTAGTCCTCTTTACTCTAATACTTTGCTTGATTGTCCTAACACAGTGACCTTAAACAGCTTTCAGTGATGCAAATAAAATCTACAACTTTGCCTCAAGATGTTCTTTCCTCTGACATCATTAAATTTGCCTTTGAGACAATATGTTCTAATAATCAAGTAATTATTAATTCTTGCTTAGTCTCCTGCATTGTCCCTGCATCTTTAAAGCATGCAGTTCTCCAGCTATTGCTCAAGAAGTCCAGTGTTGAAACAAAGTGTTTGCATAACTATTGACTTATTTCAAAATTACCATTTATTTCAAAAGTAAAATGTTGTTTTGTCACAACTGCTTCCCTTTTAGAACTCGATTCAAATGCTTGAACCATTTCAATCAGGTTTTATAACTCACAGTACTGAAACTGTTTTGTTATAAGTGATGAATTGTTTGTTACTTGCAGTAGACTCTAGTGATAATGCAGTTTTGGTTTTATTGGATCTTAGTGGTGCTTTTTATATGGTAGATCATAATATACTACTGTCACACCTTGAACAGTGGGTGGGTATTAAGAATACAGCACTGACATTCTCAGCTCCTCATCTGTCTGTCTCCTGTGGGGTTCCTCAGGGGTCCATTCTGGGCCCATTGCTCTTCAATCTGTACATCCTTACATTTGGGGATATTATTAGAATATATATATATATATATATATATATATATATATATACAGGTGCATCTTAATAAATTAGAATGTCGTGGAAAAGTTAATTTATTTCAGTAATTCAACTCAAATTGTGAAACTCGTGTATTAAATAAATTCAATGCACACAGACTGAAGTAGTTTAAGTCTTTGGTTCTTTTAATTGTGATGATTTTGGCTCACATTTAACAAAAACCCACCAATTCACTATCTCAACAAATTAGAATATGGTGACATGCCAATCAGCTAATCAACTCAAAACACCTGCAAATATTTCCTGAGCCTTCAAAATGGTCTCTCAGTTTGGTTCACTAGGCTACACAATCTTCCCAATGAGGAAGACAGCTGATCAGACAGTTGTCCAGAAGACAATCATTGACACCCTTCACAAGGAGGGTAAGCCACAAACATTCATTGCCAAAGAAGCTGGCTGTTCACAGAGTGCTGTATCCAAGCATGTTAACAGAAAGTTGAGTGGAAGGAAAAAGTGTGGAAGAAAAAGATGCACAACCAACCGAGAGAACCGCAGCCTTATGAGGATTGTCAAGCAAAATCGTTTCAAGAATTTGGGTGAACTTCACAAGGAATGGACTGAGGCTGGGGTCAAGGCATCAAGAGCCACCACACACAGACGTGTCAAGGAATTTGGCTACAGTTGTCATATTCCTCTTGTTAAGCCACTCCTGAACCACAGACAACGTCAGAGGCGTCTTACCTGGGCTAAGGAGAAGAAGAACTGGACTGTTGCCCAGTGGTCCAAAGTCCTCTTTTCAGATGAGAGCAAGTTTTGTATTTCATTTGGAAACCAAGGTCCTAGAGTCTGGAGGAAGGGTGGAGAAGCTCATAGCCCAAGAGAAAAAAAAAGCAAAACAAGATTTCTAAATAATTATGATTATGATAAAAGAATAATAATAAAAATAACAACAACAGCAACAATAAAAATAATAAAGGTCACAGGCATATTTACATAATTATGCATGCATACGTGCTTTGCACAAACATAATTTATTGACTACTGAAATTAGGAAAAAGAAAAGGAAAAACATAAATAAAAACAAAATAGAAGGGAAGAAAAAACAATATGATATATTATGTTATCTTTATGTCTTGCATTTCCTTGTATTCTTTTTACTTTTTATGATGTAATAATATAGATTCTAAACATATTTAGATTATTTTATATATTTCTATAAACACAGTCATGGCCAAAAATATCGGCACCCTTGTAATTCTGTCAGAAAATGCAACCCTTCTCTCAGAAAATTGTTGCAGTTGCAAATGTTTTGGTACTCACGTTTATTTATTTATATTTTGCATTGGAACAACACAAAAAAAAAAAAAAAAAACCAGAAGAAAAGTAAAATCTGATACAATTCCACACAGAACCCAAAAAATGCACTGGACAAAATTATTGGCACCCTTAACTTAATATTTGGTAGCACCCCCTTTGTAAAAAATAACTGAAATCAATCACTTCCTGTAACCACGAATGAGTTTTCATTCAGATGGCAACGGATAGTGCGAGCTGACACTGTTGTACCCGGTGTCTGCAGATCAGCTTGAATTTGTTTGGAAGTTAATCGGGGTTCTTTATCCACCATTTGAACAATCATTTGTTGTAATTTTTCATTAATTTTGCTCTTCCGTCCAAGTACAGGGAGGTTAGCTACAGTTCCATGGGCTGTAAACCTCTTGATGATATTGCACACAGTGGACACAGGAACATTAAGATCTCTGGAAATGGACTTGTAGCCTTGAGATTGTCCATGTTTTTCCACAATTTTTTCTCTCAAATCCACAGACAACTCTTTACAATTCTTTTTCTCCATGCTCAGTGTGACACACAACACAAAGGTTGAGTCAACTTTTCTCCATTTTAACTGGTTGCAAGTGTGATTACTATATTGCCCACACCTGTTACTTGCCACAAGTGTGTCTAAATACAAATTACAGGAGCATCACATGCTTGAAACGCAATTATTTCTTACAATTTTGACAAGGTGCCAATAATTTTGTCCAGTCCATTCTACAGTTCTTTGTGAAATTTTATCAAGTTTGACTTTTCTTCTCGGTTTTTTTATTTTTTTATTTTTATTTATTTATTTTGTGTTGGTGCAGTGCAAACAAAAACAATAAGCATGTGAATACCAAAACATTTGCAATTGGAACAATTTTCTGAGAGAAGTGTTGCATTTTCTGACAGAATTGCAAAGGTGCTGATATTTTTGGCCATGACTGTACATACATATACATATACATATACATGCATATATTCATACACATACACATATATATTATTTATACACATACATACACACATACATATCTACACTCATACCCATATACGTCCATATTTTAATTTACTATTTATTTATTTATTTTCTCTTCCCTCCTTCCTTTCCAATCATCATAATCAGGTTTGTCAATGAGAGGCATCAATTCACCTGTCAGGGCATACTAATACTTAATGAGGTGGCAATTGTGCCAAATATTTGTTTAAATTTGGTTATTTTGTGCTTAGAGGTAGCTATCTGTTATTCTTTGTTAATGTGATCCGTTATCCAGTTGATCAGAATTGTTTTCTTGGTGATAGCTAGAGACAGAAGTAAGGGTGATGTGTGTTCTGGTAAGAGATTTATTTGTGCGATGTCACCTAGAAGGCATAGTGATGGGATTGTGGGGATATTGTGTTTAAGGTAAATAGATCATTTCTCTGTGATTTCGGTCCAAAATTTATTAACTGGTGGACAAGACCAAAGGGCATGAAAATAGTCATCTTGTTTGTTGAGACTGCAATGTATACATTTATTTGAATATGATATTCCCATTTTGAACAATTTGTGTTGTGTTAAATGCGTTCTGTGTATTACTTTGTATTGAATTAGTTGTATATTGGTGTTTTTCACATTATTTTAAGGCTCCACATACTGCTGCTGTACATATATGAAATAACCCACTAACAAAAAGGAGACACAAGAAATGAACAATAAAAGGCAATATTATGCATAACACACTACCTTTACATAAAAGCTGTACCAAAATCCTGAAAATATCCTGTAACTCTAACTGGTGACAGAAAACTAAACTCCTTTGCTTGTTGAGACTGCTCAGCCTGTTAGATTTTTCTTCTGAAAGAACATTCAGAGTGCAGGATGTAGCCTATGTGGCAGAGTCTCATTTCTGTCTCTATGAAACACCATTATCAGATGGAGACGGATTTTCCATTTCATGAGACTCTGATGATGTGCTCTGTGTACAAAACAAGAAATTAACATCTACACAACTGAACTCTATACTAAAATGACAAACATTATACTGCAGCTCAGCTGATATATTTTAACATTACCCTGAGATGATGTCTGTGACTTTCATCTGAGTTCTATAGATTGTGTGCAAATCTGTGTAAGAAAAAAAAAATTTAAAAAAACAATTACAGGCCAAATCTACAGTTTTAATCGAGAATTACAACTGTAAAAGAATAAAAAATGGAACTTACTCAGGCTTAATCTTCACTATATGACAGGATGCATTAGAAAGAGAGAGAAAAAAATACATGCCATGTTACAGTTATCTTATTGTAATAATTAGTTATCTTATTTGTATATTTATGTCAAAATATTCAGCAAAGTTTAGAAAAAAAATATTACAATTGATTTAATCTGCTGAGTCTCCATTAAAAAGATTTTAAAAGATACTTACAGAAAGAATGGAAGTTAACTATCCAATATAAAGCAAAAACACATTCAGAGGGGAAAACAATGACTCTCAGATCCTTAATGACACGCTCCCCGTTCCCTAAGAATTCAAATAAAAGAATCACATGAGGATAAAAGGAAGATGGGGACATTTGCAAATAAAAGGGAAAATAAATTTTTAGTATCCGTAATAATGTGGTGGTTGAGGAGAGAACCCCTCATGATTGTAAAGCGCTTTGGGTGTACAGCAATACACAATAAAAGTGCTATATATCTGCCTCATTCATTCATTTATTCATTCATTCATCCATTCATGTAATATTGTAAATTTAGTCCGGACCCTCCAGACAATGTGTTGTTTAATTAAACTGTATTACATTAAAATATTATACTGTACTTACGTGTTTTCAGGATCAATTCTGCTGTCAGTATACCAGAGTTCAACAAAACAAGACCAACTGCTCCAAATATGTACATGATCACATGAGAGAGATGCACTAGAACACACACACGTCAAATGGTTGCACTAATTCATGAAACTATTATGACTAAAAAATAAAAAAAATAGATTTGTATGTTTAGTTATTATTATGGAGGCCAGAGTACTGTAGAATACTTTAAAACTATTATAGATGTTTTATGCTGTTGCATTAATACAACAATCCTTTTTTTTATTGTTAAATCGAGAACATTTAAGATTACTTATAGTGATTATTTTTAGCAATGAGGGATTACATGAATTTGATCCTTGTTGGCTTATCTCAGACAGTTGTTGTCTTCGTCGTCGCCACACTACTAAATGTTCTGCCTCTGTGTAAGAACAAAAATGAACTGATTCAAAAGTCAAAAGGGTGAGCAGTACTCATAGGCTCAGAGCACACAACAAAATATAATAAAAACAACTCTGGGTGTCATGAAGTTACTAAAACTGAGAATTATTGTCACATAATAATAGTGAACCTAGGAGAGGAGGTAATTCTGACTTTGGTATGACAATCTGGCGCTTCTGAAACAGCGACTGTAAGTATGTTTTGTTATAAGTTTAAATATTTGCTATTGACTGTTCAAATGAGGAGTTTTGCGCGTCGTGTGTGCGCGCGTGTGTGTGAGAGAGAGACAGGGTCAGCTTTCTTAGTCGCGGCTTGTTTACTGCAAATATATACCAGCATCATCACTGTGTCTGTTACGCGACTCTGTTCCCCTTTCGGGCTTGAACCGATGGTAAAACTAACGACATTATTAACTGTCTTTATATTTACTTTGAAAGCTGAAGCTCGCGATTATTGTAAGGGTATTATTGTATTGTATTGTATTGTATCGTACATTTCCGACGCATGCTTGTGGTGTTCGGCCAATCACAATGCACTGGGTCAGTTGGCCAATCAGAGCGACTGTGCTTGTCGGAAGGAGGGGCTTTGTAGTAAACGATGCGTTTGAGAGAGGCGGGGCATAGAGGACCTACAATAATGTACAGTATTTGAAAAATGTGTTTTTTGAACATTAAAGCATGTCAACATATTCTGTTACACCAAATACATAAAATAATATTTAAAATAGCATCATATGACCCCTTTAATCAGTTGTTTTTTTGTTTTTGTTTTTTTTTTCATTCAAGACATATGCCACGAAAACATCTTCTGATTGCTCAGGGGTCCTTAAATATTCTTTTTAAATACGGGGGACTTATTCAGCCATAGGTTTTGTTATTATGGCTCATTACAGTTTTCAGTTTAACACACTACACATGGAATTTCACCTACCTGGTCTGAGAAGGCCAAATGAGGAAATCCGTTCGACAAATTGTGCCAAAGACAGAAAAAATGACGATATCCAATTAAAGCACATCCAACTAAATCCTAAAAAAAAACAAAAAAACAAAACTTATTACATCTTTTTCTAATATTTAAACAAATATTTTGTGAGAACCTTCCATAAGCGAGTGAGAATTTATATAGTGGTCACACTTCAGGTGTATCTGGTTTCTGTAATACTACTACTATGTAATAATAAAATATTAAACAGTTAGGTACAAAATACTTATTGGTTTGGAGGTATGGTGCCAAGCTAACATTAGGGAATCTTTTTTCTAAGCCACTATAATAACTAATGTAAACAAACTCTTTTCAGAAACTCTTACCTCTACACAGTTTGAGACAGAAGAGCACAACACATCCAAAGCATATGCCAAGAATTACATGTGTTATGTTCATAAAATGTGCATTCTTTTCCTGGGCATAAAAAACTGGGACAGAAAAAAAAAAACCAAACAAAAAAAAATTAACATAAATTTTGACAGCCTAATGTATATTATCCAAAAGTTAGTTCCACTCCTCGAATATGGGGCCTTATTTATAACCATGCGTATACACAGATTTGATCTTTGAGTGTGCATATGCTAAAATCCACGCCAACATCTTTGAGTTGGAAAAGTGCTTAGCGCCACATCAGGGTCTAAGCAGATGTTCGCACTTTTCGGTGTCCAGGTACTGCAGGTGTTTCAAAATTTAAAGTGTACATCAGATGATTTTTTTGATTTTCATATTTTAGCCGACTTAATGACTGTGTGTGTGGGGTGTGTATGTGTGTATGTGTGTGTGTGTGTGTGTGCAGATCCCCCTCCTGCTCAGTGATTTGAACCATTGTATATACTAAACTAACTGGGAATTTGGGAAATGAAATTAACGGTTTACTTCATCCTGATACCGTTGCTTGCTGTTGGAATACGTTTCCCAGATTCCATCTCTGTAGCATCTCTCTAGCTAGCTGCTAGCTACTGTGAACTTGTGCTAATGTTATAACCTCCAGCATTAACACCCATTTCTCATTATGACATATATTAACCCTTGTCATTAGATTTATAAAGTCTCTAAATGCATATTTCCCCCATTTTAAGACTGTCCCAGATTAGCCAAAGCATGCTGTCCCACATTCTCAATCATATTTGATAATGTGGGACAACAAAAAAATGTTTGAAAGAAAAAAAACTAAAACACATTTTCAACACTTTAATACATATTTTGTTGCTTGAATAGATCACAAACATAATTTGATAACAATTAGGAACATTGTCTTATTTATGACAGATTTATGTCCTTAACATTAATTTAGTCAGAATCCTATGTCATTGACCTTGTCATGCAATTCCCAGGGGAGCTTCTTGATTGACAAGTGCCCTGCCCCTTTCTGTGGAATCACCCCCATGAAGTCATGTAATTTCAGTCACATACATCCATGCTAAAATTATAGTAAAAGTCCTGTTGACAAAATTTTATTAGAACAGGAAATAAACACACTGGAGTTTAGGTGTCCCAGATTACCCAATGTCCCAGATTACCCAAATTCACCCTATTATCTGTACGAAACTGTGTCAAACGCTATCAAAGCAGTACTAGCCATTATTATTGCACAAATCTTAACAACCGCAGACCTCACTGATGTAGTGCTGTTCCAGCAAACATGTGATTGTGTCTGCCGAATATTTTTTCTGTTATTCGGATAAATCCGTTATTCGTTTTGAAGCCATTATCCTTGCCTTTCCGAATAAGGTATTCGGCTTCGGGCACATCCCTAGTCTGACAGCTCAGAAAAGCTGAAAAAAAAAAAAAAAAACATGTAGCCAATATGTTACGTGCTGTCTGAGTCTGAAACTGTGTCATCCAGTGAGCTGTTTCAATTTGCAGCCGGTTTCTATGTAGATAGCTAGCTATTTGAATAAGACTACCTCGTGATAATAGTTTAACAAATACCTAACAAGCCCCTACCACTAACTTTAACCTCACTGAGGCTGTAATATCTGCCCCAATTTTCAGTTTGAGACTGCTGGTCGGAAATTTCTTTCTTGGCTTTCCAATGGGATGCTCAAGAAGACACAAGTCTAGCAGAAGTCAGCAAAACTGGTAATACTGCATACAGCACTTTTATTTACATTCACATTTACATAGGCATACAGTGTAAAATGATCTGCTTCTCTTTGATAATGATCTCACTTTTGTATATGCCTGAAAGTCACTCAGACAAAATATTGGTTTATATGATCATGCGATCCTGGTTTTGGAAACTCATTCAACGCTTCAGTTCCAGTTCCTACTACAGTCACTGAACTGAGGAAACAGTTCCGACTCTGACCAAAGACAAATGAGTCAGTGATATGCCCATGGGTAAATCGAGCATTACATAAATCATGCTTTATGTAAAAAGGTGAGCTAATGAAGAATAGTTTATTCACTTATGTGCTTTACACATGTAAAACATCCACGTTTCACAGTTTCACAGCGGGGACATTGGATGCAAAATTTACTTTTATATGGTGTTTGCATAAAAGATGTGTTTTAGCAGTGTGTGCACCCAACCACCCTATAATGAAAAATCATTTTTCTTAATCCGCAAAAAAACTTATCTGGTCTCAATTATCAAGCCATTTTGATTTTCTGAGCAATATGACATCATATTGCTCAAGCCCTGCCCACAGCAGCTGACAGACTGTCACGTATTAGCATATTTCTGCCACTTGTACGCAGTCCACCATGTTCCCCACGTCGAGCAGCTATAGCAACAACGTCTTGTAAGCAATGCAGGTGATTTGTAGTTAGATGTAAAAGTGAACATAAAGCCGGTTCCACAAGCATGAGCGGCGCGTGAGCAGTGCATAGTTTTTTTCTGCATGCATGTTAACAAATTCATTGCGCATGTGTGACCGCGCATACAAAGTAATATTCTGCTGACGAAATTCACGTCGCGCGTACTGTATGCTGACCCTCGCATACGCGTAAAAAAGTGAAAAATACTTTAGAGCTTGATGCAGTAGATTCCCCCTTTAGATTCAATATGAAACTGTTACTAAAGCAAAACAGTGATCATAATCATGCTGAGGATGTGTAGTTTAAAAAGTGTGTTCTCTTTTCAACTCCTCAGTGCTGTTTGTCTAACCATTTCTCTACTCATTTCAGCTGCAGATTCGGCATCTATTTATAGTGTAGTGGGCGGGACGCTTGAGTCTAGAGAGCATTTGATTGGACAGAAAGTTTGATAAGAAGCTTAAGTTCAGGGTGATGTTATCAAAATCGTTGATCCATATTGGCGGAAGTGAGAGAATGCTTATATCTCGTAAATGCGAATTTTATCATTGTTTTGAAACACTCTAATTTATAGATAACCACAAGGCTAAAAATATCATACTAAAAGCCAAAAAACTTGAATTGTGATTTAATGGGGACTTTAACTTTCAAAGTGACAGTAAGTGGGGTTTTAAAAATCACCCAGTCCCACAGTTTCAGCTAAAAATCCTCTACAGTTCTAGATCTTGAATAGCCTGGGTTGAGTAAATTAAGTACTTTTAGGTGAACTATCTATTTATTGCGTGATCATCAATATGTTTTTATGATCTCCTTTGGGGGAGGGCGGGGGGCACCAATAACAAAAACTTTAAATTCTAATACATACCTGGAAGATGCATAAGCAACATAACAGGTGTCAGAATATAAAGAGCACAGCAAGTGATTCTCTCAGTATCAAATCCTGGAACAGAGTATTAAATGTTGGGTATAAGATGACATGACAAATAATTGTATGGTGATGTTGATGAAGAATCACATCAAGAGAGAATAAACAAACACAACATATCAACACAGTAATCTTGAGTCAGCCATGAAAAAACATCTGCATAATTCAAAAAAAAAAAAAAAAAAGTCACATTCTTACTATTGTCTCATTTTTGTAAATGTATGAACTACAAAACTCACCTTCAGTAAGACCCCAGAAGATGAAGGCAAAAAACATGCAGATATTTGGACAAAAGACAAGTGAAACCTGAATTTTCCAGAAGTTTGTTCTGAAGTTTGTTTTGCTTGAGCAAGCTGTGCAAGCAATGAGAAAGACACTTACAGTAACAAATGCATAATTTGGTCACACTTTATATTAGGTGGCTTTAACTACTATGTACGTGCATCAAAAAATAAGTACAATGTACTTTTGTGTTCATATTGTATTGCAAAACACTTTTGCTGCTATTGAGGTGGGATAGGGGTAAGGTTAGGGACAGGTTTGGTGGTATGGGTAGGTTTAAGGGTGGGTTAAGGTGTGAGGGATGGGTCAACAGTGTAATTATAAATGTAATTACAGAAATTAATTTACAGATGTAATTACATATAGGTATTTTTAAAAATATAAGTACAATGTAAAAACATGTATGTACACAATAAGTGCATTGTACCAAATTATTACTTTAAATGTAAGTACACAGTAGTTAAGGCCACCTAATATAAAGTGGGACCCAGAATTTATTACTGGAAATATGAAGTATGGAAATACGATTCTTCTTATTAACACACCTATGTTATTTGATCTGCTGTAGATCAGACAGCAGAACAGTAGTACAGCTCCAAATACAGAAACAATGCAGAGAACCAACACCATTATGTCCAAAGTGGAAAAACCTGTGAAAAACAGTTAATCAATTAACATTTACATCTGGACTGAGTCAAATTGCTATATTTAGTTTTTCTAAAATAATTTGAAAACAAGAATTTGTAATTGAGGCCATTGATTTTTTTCCCCTACATTACTACATACTTACACGTAATTTAAAAAAGTAGAGATTATGCTTATTTTGAGTATATATTGTGATAGATACTGTGTGCACCACACTGTGATAAAATAAATAAATAAATAAAATTTTTATTAAATAAATGATTGACCCAGTGACTTAAAAATGAAGCAATAATATACTCATTTTTATAAAGTTAACTCAACTAAATCTCTCCAACTACAATTTGCATTTAAATAAATTAATAATACAGTATATGTTAAATATTTAGCTTTATATTAAAGATAATTAGTAAAATCCAAATAAGCTTCACAAATGTTTATTAGAAAGTGTTTAAACTATAGTTAAGTGTTTAAAAAGGCTAAAGATCTGCAGTGGTGTGTGGAGTTAGTGAATATGGTCTTTGCCAACAAATTGAGATATTTGTAGCTGTAAACAGAAACCACCTTATTTATTCATCTATTTATTTATTTATTTGTTTGTTTGTTTATTTATTTACTCTGACAACTCACCTAGCTTCCCCATGTTCTGCAATTGCATTGGCTGAAAGTCCTCCAGCAAACACTTGACACACTCCTTTATCCTCAGTTCTGACACTCTTCATTCTGAGAGAGAAGTTTCCTTTGAGCATTTCAGCAGTGAAGAACTCAACTCTGTCTCTGCATCACTCATCTGATGAATCTGGAAAAACCTCATTGTTTTAGTAGAGCAGAACCAGAATATCTTCATCTTCATCTGTTTTCTGCCATGAAACCTTTTCAGTGTGTTCAGGTGTGATGTGAGTCTACAGAGCAGTTCAGAGTGACGTCCTCACTCTCAGACGCAGATATGGACTCATCTGAGCCTGATACTAGCAAATGCTCTGAAAGAATAAAAGTGGATTAAATTCCATAACATAAACATAAAAGGTAATTTGATTTAAATTGTATTTTTGTCAGTGGTCTTTATAGGACAGGTAGCCCATAAGTTTAAAGAAATGCTTTCACTTTGCTCCTGTGGGCGTTAAAACCTGTTTTAATATATGAACCATGAAAAACTACACAGCAAAATCACCAGTGTTAAATGTGCAATAGGTGATTGTCTTCAGAAACATTTTTTGTTATGCTGGTTGAAAGTCTCTTCACATCTCGATGCATAGGACCAAGAAATGTTCGTCCAATCAAAATACTCGTTCCGAGCATTTTAATTGGCTTTCCTACCTGTCTGTCAACATGTGTATTAGCATACCTCTGCGCACCCGGTTCGCGCAGACAGGATACGTCATCAGTGCGTTCACATACACTATACGCAGACAGAGCGAAAATGGCAGACAAACATCAACAACCTGATCTTCCTTCCTGGTATTGTTGTACTTTTACTAACAGTGCTATAAAGTTCTCTCACCAGTGAATGACATATGATGTATTGTAGTAATGTTTGTCTCTAATCATCTGATCTGTGTGTGTATATGCGTTCAGGGGGTGTAGCTTGAACGGCTATTTGCAGGAAGGGTGGGAAGTTCACGTTCAGTGCTATCAGGCTAAAGTTAGCATTTTCCAAGATCTCCTACTGCACCTTTAAATATACACAGCTAGCTGTATATAGCTTGTAGTGAATTTGTTTTTGCCAACCTAGGGAGGCGAAATAGTGTAAAAATCTCACCTTTCAGAGCAACCATTGATAAGCATGTCCCAGCCATGTTCGCCCCTTTGTGGTTCCCTTAAACATTTCCGATGATGTCTGTGCCCCTGTTTGCAGCGTGTTTGGTTGTATTGCAGTAAGTATTTGCAGCACATTTCTGTGTTTTGTCACCTGTGAGTATTTGCAGCACGTGTGTTGTCAAATTGATGAAGATGTTTTCTTAATTTGCAGGTGCTGTTTTTTGTTTTTGTTTTTGTTTTTTTTACATTTGCAGAGGGTTGAGCTCTCTCAGCCACCAAACAATCTTCTAATTAATCAGAAACCAGGAAAATGAGACAATAAGTTAAAACCAAATAAGAAACTGCATTGTGGTCTCTCATTCTCAAGTCAACCATGAACTGTTGAGACCTGGATTTGTAAAGCAGAAAGATTATTTGTAAATCTGATTTATTAACAATAAACACTCTGAAATAATGTACAGATTAAATTTGACAGCATTAGCTTTAAATTCTGTTTAAATATTTCAATATCCATTTTAATTCAGACTCAGCAACATCTTTGAGTGTGACAACACAACAGTTTGGCCAGACTTCTGTAGACTTTCAAATTTACATGTGGTCCCTCATATTCAGCTCTCAGATTGTCCAGACGGAGGGAGAAGTTTCCATGTTGAATCTGATCAGTAAAGAAATGAGCTCTATCATGATAAGGCTGGCAACACACTTGACAATTTTCAAATCTTAACTGATTTTAAAACAATGGGAGATTCTTTGTTCTGTTTCACAGTGAAAAACAAAGTATAAAAATTAATATGAGTGATGTTCTTTCTCAGTGTTGTACTTTCATCGTATGTTTGTGGCCAGAGCTGGGTAGTAATTTATTACATGTAATCTGGATTACGTAATCAAATTCCAAAATTTAAGTACTTGTAATTAGAGTAAGTTACATTTTAAAATACTCGTAATCAGACTACAGTTACTTTTTTATGGATTACATGATTACATATTATTTATATGCAATAAATTATTCATAATTCATTGATTCTCCCTAATTTCTCTTTTTCATCTTTTGAATTTTTCTTTAAAATAGCCTACTGATTATATACATTCAGAAAGTCCAGTTTTGTGGACATTAACACAAAGATCAGTCATCATTAGTCAGGTGGAGACACAGCATTTGACCAATGGATTTACAAAAATCATTTCATGTTTAAGAAAGGTTTCAACATTGCATCAGCTACTGTTGAACACATTCATTTTCATTTGGAAGGCTTTTGTCTTTCAAACTCATTAAAATGCACGTATTCACATTAGTTCTTATTTACATATAATCCAGGCATTCCAAAACTTTTTGTCATCTAAACCTTATTCACCAAATTATTTACTTTAAGTACCCCTGAGATTTTAAAATAAATATTTTAATAAATAAGTATCACATTTGCATGTTCACAGTTTCTTTGATGTTGATTAATGGTCAGTGCAGCTGCCTATGACCTTTTGGTTTCAATCATTTGACCTTGATTTTAAAAAAGTTAAATGCAGGTAAATAAAAATATTTCTTCTTTTTTTAGTACATATGCATCTCAATAAATTAGAATGTCGTGGAAAAGTTCATTTATTTCAGTAATTCAACTCAAATTGTGAAACTCGTGTAATAAAGGGGTCCTATTATGCTCTTTTACAAAGTCTTGATTTCGTTTTAGGGGTGTACTAGAACATGCTCTCATGTTTGGTGGTTCGAAAAACATATTTTTCACATAATTTACATTATTACAATACCTTCCTCCCCAGCCTGACACAAACGGCTCGATTAGTTCCGGGTTTGATGAAGGCCCGCCTTCTGACAAACAAAATGTGTTGTGATTGGTTAGCTGTCCCAGTGCATTGTGATTGGCGAACAGCTAGGCAGAATGACTAAAAGCAAATTAATTCTCTGCCAGCGGGAGGCGCCGTTGTAGCAGGAGAGAGCGAGGTTTCCCCGGTAACGCTGTACACAAAGCAGAGCTCCGCTCACAAACGCTGCTTTATCAGACATTACATGCAAGATGAAATGAAAATGACATCTAAAATTTTCTGAAGACAGTCGGTTTCCATCAGAAATACAGTGATATAAAAACACCTGCACCGGGTTGCGATTTTGAAACGTGCATTTGAATTTCCGGAGGCGGGATTTATTTTAATGATATTCTAATGGGCCAATTTGTGATGTCACAAATACAGGAAAACAGCTTTGTAGTCCAAACGAGCCGTTCGTTGTAGTTCTTGAAAAGGGATTTTTTAAAAACGAAATATCTCCCTTTGGAGTGGACTTTGAGATTTGTAACTTTGTAGATCTTTTTTTATGCCCAAACATACACACTACACACTGACTAAAATTCAAAAAGTGAAAAAGAATAATAGGACCCCTTTAACTAAATTCAGTGCACACAGACTGAAGTAGTTTAAGTCTTTGGTTCTTTTAATTGTGATGATTTTGGCTCACATTTAACAAAAACCCACCAATTCACTATCTCAACAAATTAGAATACTTCATAAGACCAATAAAAAAAAAAAAAAACATTTTTAGTGAATTGTTGGCCTTCTGGAAAGTATGTTCATTTACTGTATATATACTCAATACTTGGTAGGGGCTCCTTTTGCTTTAATTACTGCCTCAATTCGGCGTGGCATGCAGGTGATCAGTTTGTGGCATTGCTGAGGTGGTATGGAAGCCCAGGTTTCTTTGACAGTGGCCTTCAGCTCATCTGCATTTTTTGGTCTCTTGTTTCTCATTTTTCTCGTTTCTCTTGTTTCTCATTTTCCTCTTGACAGTTTTCCTCTTGACTGGCCAGCAAACTCGCCAGACCTGAACCCCTTAGAGAATCTATGGGGTTCAGGTCTGGCGAGTTTGCTGGCCAGTCAAGCACACCAACACCATGGTCATTTAACCAACTTTTGGTGCTTTTGGCAGTGTGGGCAGGTGCCAAATCCTGCTGGAAAATGAAATCAGTATCTTTAAAAAGCTGGTCAGCAGAAGGAAGCATGAAGTACTCCAAAATTTCTTGGTAAACAGGTGCAGTGACTTTGGTTTTCAAAAAACACAATGGACCAACACCAGCAGATGACATTGCATCACAGACTGTGGAAACTTAACACTGGACTTCAAGCAACTTGGGCTATGAGCTTCTCCACCCTTCCTCCAGAGTATAGGACCTTGGTTTCCAAATGAAATACAAAACTTGCTCTCATCTGAAAAGAGGACTTTGGACCACTGGGCAACAGTCCAGTTCTTCTTCTCCTTAGCCCAGGTAAGAGGCCTCTGACGTTGTCTGTGGTTCAGGAGTGGCTTAACAAGAGGTATACGACAACTGTAGCCAAATTCCTTGACACGTCTGAGTGTGGTGGCTCTTGATGCCTTGACCCCAGCCTCAGTCCATTCCTTGTGAAGTTCACCCAAATTCTTGAATCGATTTTGCTTGAAAATCCTCATAAGGCTGCGGTTCTCTCAGTTGGTTGTGCATCTTTTTCTTCCACACTTTTTCCTTCCATTCAACTTTCTGTTAACATGCTTGGATACAGCACTCTGTGAACAGCCAGCTTCTTTGGCAATGAATGTTTGTGGCTTACCCTCCTTGTGAAGGGTGTCAATGATTGTCTTCTGGACAACTGTCAGATCAGCAGTCTTTCCCATGATTGTGTAACCTAGTGAAACAAACTGAGAGACCATTTTGAAGGCTCAGGAAACCTTTGCAGGTGTTTTGAGTTGATTAGATGATTGGCATGTCACCATATTCTAATTTGTTGAGATAGTGAATTGGTGGGTTTGTTTTAAAATTATTTATTTTAATTTTACTTTTTTATGATTTAATTAATTGTAAGCATTTCATTAAACTGACAAACCCTGTGCAGTTCCTTTACGAACCCTAGTTTGGGAAACCTTGATGTAATATAATGTTTAATCCACTTTCAAGTTGTAAATTACAATGAATGGAACAGATTTACTTACTCTTTGCATTACTTACATCATTATGGCGCAAAAAAATCAATGTGATAAACGAGTTGTCAAATGTAATCTAAAAGTAATCTAAAAGTAATCTGATTATATTACCTAAAATGTGTAATGTGACGGATTACGTTACTGACTACAAATTTTGTCATGTAATCTGGAATCGGTAACGGATTACAATTTATAAGTAATCTACCCAGCTCTGTTTGTGGTTGCCAAGTTTCAGCTATAGAAGCTCGCTCTCATTGGCTATGGCGGGTATCATGCCAGAGACAGACCAGTCAATAGTCATAAATATCAAACATGTTTTTGAGTTTGGGGATGCCCCATCTCGATCAGGAGCAGTTAAATAATCGTAATGACATCACACAATAGAGGATTTTTTTGGACACAAAATCATTTGTGACAAGCCTTGAATCGGGGCACACTGCCTGATCGTTTGGGGGTGCAAACGATCGACCTTAAAATCTTCTAATGTGTGGCCAGCCTAATCCTGCCTCTGGGACTCTGGTCAACTCTCACCATCTTGATACAGATGAACCAGAGTCTCTGAGTTTTTCTCCACCTCCAGACCCTCCATTAGTAAGAATTCATCAACATAACAGGGCAGAGCCAATGAAGATCCCCGAGGAACAACCAGGGGGCATTTTTTCAATGAAAAGTAAAGACAAGCACAGTGAAAACTCACACTCTACGTGTATTACCATGAAATATGAACATTTACTGACATGATCTTATACTGCAATACTGTTATCTCAGGACTAAGTTGAAATTACAGCAGAAATTTGTCTCTCTTCATATAACAGTTAAAATATTTTTTAAAACAACTCACAATTGCATGTGTACACAGAACAAGTGTAAGCACACCAATATCCAGCATTTACAGCTATTTTTAAAACCAAGAAAACTACATAAATTTTAATTTTTTTCCCCCATATTAGGGATAGGGGGACGACTGAGGTGCCCTTGAGCAAGGCATCGAATCCCCAACTGCTCCCCTGGCTGCCCCGCTCCGGGTGTGTGTTCACGGTGTGTGTGTGTATGTGTGTTCACTGCTTTGTTTGTGCACTTTGGATGGGTTAAATGCAGAGCACAAATTCCCAGCATGGGTAACCATACTTGGCCACATGTCACATCACTTTCACTTTCACTCAATTCATAGTCTAGGACAGTGGACGGCATCAGGCGGCCTGCGGGCCAAAACTCACATGTTAAACATAAGTAGCTAGCTTGACAGAGAAGGATCACTCAAATCAGAAAGAACGTGAAGGCTATGATAGTTCTCAAGGAATTTGTTTGTTCCTTCTAGATAGGCTACTGAATATTTTCAGCTGAAAGCATGATTTAAACAAGTACTACAACACTTATTCCCACGCAATCGCTCTCTCAGTAATGCATTCAAACAAATGTAATCTTACAGTGCTACTTCATCTGTATCCGATTTTCGAATGAGCAGAAATCTGTAAGAAATGCACTGATCCGTAGGTAAAACAACTGCCGAAAACATACTGTTATTTTCATCACAAACAAAATTTGCACCGCAAAAAGCAGCATACCTTTTAATGCTGACAACCATGTTATTAGCTTGTCATTTGGTAGGAAAAAAAAGTTTGCACACTAGTGTTCCAATAAGCCACTTTGAAACTCTCCTGTTATTTTATTTGTTTTATTTTTAATATACGTTATGAACAGAACTGTGGTATTTCAAACATACTGAAATACTTTGGACGCAGAGCGAAGGCAGAGCAGTGTTTCTGATATCAGTGAGCGAGGAGTGGAGCAGGAGCGGGAAATGGTGAACCAGGAGCGGAGCGATTATTAAATGCTCAGAGCGTGGAGGGGAAATTGTTGGCGCTCCACTCCGCTCTCATACTCTGCCGGACACCGCCACACAAATGTGGCATTTGTTAATGACTGTCCTACTACAGGATTTAACACAGAGTAACAGCTCACTACCAGTTACAAAAGACACTGTAACAGTCTGTCAGGCAATTCTATTTGCATTTTTATCAATTAATTTCTTTAATTATGCTTTGACTATGTTCTGGCCCGCCATCTAGTGGCGAGTTGTTTTTAATATTTTTTTTGGCTCGATGCCAAGCTTGCTTGCCGACGCCTGGTCTAGGACAACCAGGCCTGGATTAACGCAGTGTAGTGCCCTAGGATGACCACATTTGAAGTGCCCCAATGTAGTGAGATTCATGTTTTAAATATAAAATTTGGAATATAGAACTATTGTTTGATTGGAATGATTTAAATAAATTAAATACCACTTTAAAAATAAAAATAAAACTGCCAGCAGGTGGCGGCAAGTCACTGATTTTACCACTGAATCATTCATTCAATTGATTAGTTTGAACAGCTGATTCATTCAGGAACGAAGCAAGTGACTGTCTTTATGAATGGGTAATTGAATCGACTCACTAGATTCATTTAAAAACGCAGGTTTATTCATAAACGAAACACCATTGTGTTTTGAATGGAGATGTGGCTCAGATGTGACTGTTTGAAACTATTTTCGTTAACGAAATATCAGGCAATATTGTTAAAGTCATACAATACGTCACTTATTAACTTTGTTTATTGAACTGTTGTATTAATTTAATATCACATTTGCAAACTCCCTTATTAATCTTTAAAAACTGTCACTCACTTCAGTTCATCGTGATCTCAAAGCTCCATTATAATCAATGTAGCTCTCTACACTGCACAACAAATCTCTTTATTACACCTTGTCTATAGTTTGTTTGTTATAAGGAGAGGATTTGTGAGCTTGCATAACTCAGCAATTAACAAAACTCCAGTATTTTGAGCAGTGAGCGAATTCTGATTAACATTGCATTCAAGGAGTCAACATATGTCTGCGATACATTACTCAACGCTGCAAAAACACGTAGAAATCTTTGAAGCTCCCCTGAGCGCAAACACAAATAATGTAGCCTATGCTGATCGGGTCAGTCGCACAGGTGCTCCTACATATGTTTTGATAGTCGCACACAATACTTTTCAGTCGTAAATGCGACTAAAATGGTCGCAATGTATAGCCCTGGCTATGTGTCGTGATATTTTCTCTCTCTTTTTTAATATACGTTTCACACAACCGCTAAACTGATGCTGCCTGTCCATCGTGAATTTAATATTATAAATCAGCGGGCTCGACTCTGACTGGGGGGAGGGGGCAAATACACTGTGACCTGACCCAATCGCAATTCTTTATATGCATATATTTTATATTTTCTAAGTATATATTGAATCATTAACTGTTAATTTGTATGTAACTGCATCTCTTCCTGCAAAATAATATATATACAAAACATGAAAAATATTTTAAAGGCCTAGTCATTATTTAATCACTTAGTGCCCCCCTATTGGCTGGTGCCCCAGGGCACTCGCCCAATCCCGTGTATGGATAATCCGGCCCTGAGGACAACCCAAAGATATGTATACTCCTCAACACACTGAATCTGTTCCCCTCTAATAGTGGTCACACTTGTTGAGGATTTATTTATTTTTTTTTCTAAAATCAATGCACATTTCTTTAGTTTTTTTTTTTTTTTTTTTTAATGTTTTAAAAATTTAATACATCACACCAAGTGATGAATTCAATTAAAAAGGGTCCATGACTATCCTCGTCCCCAGTATCATCTGCAATGTTCAATTATATCTCCCTGAACAAGTTCTCCTGCTATTATACAAAATGAATAATAAGGGTGAGAGGACACAGCCTTGTGGAGAAACAACATTCGTAATTTGATCAGACAATGAACTGCCTACACACTCTCGTTGAATCCTATTACGTAAGAAATCCTGCAACCACAAAATCAGTCTTGCATCTAGGGAGAAATCTACAGATAGTCTTTCGACCAGGACAGATGGCAAGATATTATTAAACGTGGAAGACAAATCAGCAAAAATAATTTTCACATGATTGTCGGAACCCTCAAGATGTGAGTAAACAAAATGCAACAGTAGCCACGTTTACATGTACACTTTTTTGTCATTCCGATTAAAATAATTCCGATTGAAAGATTTGGTGGACTGTTTACATGAGATGTAATCTAATCCGGTATGGTGTTTACATGTGCCTGTGCTTTCAGTTTTGGGACACGCCAAGTATAAGTATAAGTATAAGTAGCCTACCCTGATAGCACACGTACATCTTGGAGACGTCTATTTGACGTCTGCATTTACATCTGCAAGACGTATTTTTTAGGGTGTTTGCTCATCTGCAATACGTCTATAGGACGTTTCCTTTTAGATGTCAAATAGACGTCTATTAGATGTTTATGATTTAGAATGTATGTAAAACTGACATCTTACAGACGTCTGTGAGATGTTTGTAGACAGCAGATGCTTTCCAGATCAAGAGATCTTTAACAAACATCTTGCAGACGTACGTGTGATATCTGGGTAACAACAAATACAAATCACCAGAGGAAAAAAATGCCCAAATTTGCGTAAATATTTTTAATAGCTGCTTGCACTTGCTTAGAATAAACGGACTAATATTTGAATCCCTTGCGTTCATTCGAGCACTCAGTCATATGGCGAGAACACGATCATAGAAATCATACGGTCGTCTTCTATACCACACACAGAACCAACATAGCTTAATCTCAGCCAGTTGATCAACGCATATCATCATAACACCCTAATTTCTTAATGTTAAAGCATTAAAGGATAAAATAACAGTATGGCCCTCTGTAATGCCGCTCTGAAATGAATTGTATTCTGATACTAAAAAGTTTTACTGTACTTAAATGGAACAAATACATGATTTCTTACCAAGAGTTGCTGAATAATGAATCAAAGGAGCGTTGCTTTATGAACACAGAGGGATAGCAACAATCTATATCACACATAACATTTCCAAACGTGTTTTCGTACAATATTCTTGGCGTGAGCACTTATAAATTCAAGCAGATAGGAAATTATGAATCTGTAATAAACATAAATACAAATCACAAAGGCAATTTTTGGTCAAGTTGTTTATTTTCATTGATCTATACTTTCACTATCATCATTGTGTTGTTTCTAAGCTGAAAAGCAGAAAATCGCGCTTCATTTCAGATCCGTTTTTCACTCCGGTCATGAGAGCAGACATGGCAGTTCATAACACAGCAAGCATTCTCCATTCTAATGTGTTTTTAACAGTATAATTGAAATTTTAACTTTACACCTCCACTAATACCCAGTCTCTACTGTAGTGTCGGTGTCCCCAAATCACAGAATACTGCGTTGCCGACATCACGTTCACGTTCTGACGACGTGATGACGTAGATGCAAAGTAATCGGTTTAATGCGTTTACATGGCAGGATTTTAGTTTTATTTCAGTTTATAGAAAGGTTTATCCCACCCCTCTCAAACCGATTACAGTTTCATTCGGTTTGGGCATTTTTATTCCGATTGAGGTGTTTATATGGAGCATTTTCATTCGGATTGGACTTTTAAACCGATAAGAGTGCTCCATGTAAACGCACCTGGTGTTAATAGGGCATCATATAGCTTACTCCCTTGTCTGACTGGTAACCAAATTGAAAAGGGTCCCATAAATGTTGTGTTTTTTGTCAAATTTGTCAAGGTCTTACGAGAACTGGAAAGCTACAGGCAAATGAATTTTTATCAAGGTTGGAGCAAATCTGCGCAGGACTGTGACTCTCAAGGAAAGACGTTGGCTACCTCTGATATGATACCTCTGATACTGTCATATCACCCAGTTCTAGCAAACAATATGATTAAACACATGTGACTAGCCAACTGCCTAATGCTATTTTTCCACTTGATAGTGCTCTTTTCTTCCTTCATGTTAACTGAAGGCAAATCTGAATTATGTTCTGTTTTAACCTTATCAACAAGTAGGACTGACCATGACACCTTATCCTATCCCTTATTAATGCAGAACATTTGTTCACACAATGCTTGATGGAGTCATACAGCTTCAGCTCTCATGCATGAAAGTTTAAGCTATCATAAATATTTGCAGTGTTAAGGAGTTTTAGTTTGTATGTCATTATCTGTTTTCCTTTGTTCTGTTTTCCCACTCTTCCTTTGTTGTTATGGTTACATACTATTAGTTTGTTCTGTTCAGCTGTGTGTCATTAATTCTCATTAATTCCTACTTTTACTCTGTTCAGTGTCTGGTCATATTTGCTTTAGTGTGTGTTTGCTATTACCTTGTGTTATGTTTACCAGTGGATTATTATTAAACCTTATGTTGGAACTTTAAACTTAGCCACAATGTTAAGACTGTGTCTTAAAAACTAGTTTGACCAACCTGCAGTGAGTTAAACAAGGGTTTTTCTATTTTTCCAATTCCAAGACCAGTCTACCTTCTTATGCAGTAAACTTTGGTCACACTTTATTTTAAGGTGTCCTTGTTATAGTGTAATTATACATTTAATTATAATTTCAGTCATTCTTGAGACATGGGACAAAACATGTCCAGCAATTGTAACTGCTATTAAGTTTAAAAATAAAAAAAAATAATTTCAATTGTAAATGTTATGGGGATTAATAATATAATGTATTTAACACAATTATCCCCTTCAATTTAATTTTATCATTATTATGTGAAATCTATGACACTTATTGTCTTCTCACTACATCTAAAACAGTGAGTCCACAGAGAAGGGTTCAATTATTCATATATGCTATAAAATGGATAAAAATGTTTTTAATGATGAAAAAGACCTTGTCTTATGAAAAGCAACACTTAATAATGTCTCATATCAAAGCAAGGTTGTTTTTCTGTGACACATGCATGTTTCATAAGGTTTAAAAAGTTGTGTCCCCACTTTTTGTCAACACCATCAGACATTGATTAAAATGTAATAAAATCAGGGAATATCAGCGGCAGCTGTCACTCTAAAGGATCCCCTTGCCACAATCCTTCTCTGCAGAGTACATCCCTGTCAGACAGGTTCTTCTAAATTTTATAGTTTTAGAATATTTTAAATCCTAATGTTAATATTTCCTGGTCACAACCATGATGTGTCAACACCATCTTCCAAGTTCTGAGGAAATTATTTGAAATATTTAGATCATTTTATTCTCCTGTAGCAGGTTCCATTAGCATAGCATTCAACAGAAAAAAACAAAATGGCTACTACATGAACTCTATTTGTTTTGTGAAAGAAATGCCAAATTTGTCAACACTGTCAGATGTCACCACCGTCTGATTTTGTGTTCCAAAAATACTTAAATGTGACTCTTGAATAAAAGCTTTATGAACAATAACATACTCATTGTTTGTGGTGTTTTAGTACAGTAATTGATTGATTGATTCAATGTATTTCATAGTTAAAAAAACTACAAATTCAGGTTTTCGTCACCACCATCAGATGTGTCAACTCTGTCAGTTCTGTCACCTCCGTCAGAGGAATATTTTGATAATATTTCATTATGATATTTTATACTTGTTGAGGAATTGTTGGTCACATGTAAAAGTGTAATCTGTCTGCTAACATGAGAATGTGTTTTGAAATGTTAAAAACATCTTGAATGCTGTTAAAGATAAAGTTGAAATTATATTACAGTCCAAGGTAAAAAGCACATTTTGTTAAAAAAAGAGAAAAGTTGGGAGGTTGCATCAAAGCATAGCTCAGTAGCTTAGTACATATAAGATACATTAATGTAGTTTCATTTGTCTGAGTACAAAGTTTTATTTTTTATTTTGCACCCTGTTTTGTCCCACTTCTCAAGAATGACTGATATTATACTGAGTAATATTAATTAACAAACCCCCGGTTTCACAGACAAGGCTTAAGTTAGTCCTGGACTAAAATGCATGTTTGAGCTGTTTTAACTGAAAGCCAGTTGCACTGACATATCTTAAAATTTGTCAGTGTTATTGTTTTGTCTCAAAATGCACGCCAGTAAGGTTTTTTTTTTTTTTTTTTTCTAAATCACATTTATAAAAGCTACTTAAATTCCCTAATTGAACTAAGACTTTATCCTGGCTTAGTCTAAGCCCTGTCTGTGAAACCGGGCCTACATGTACTTACTATGAGGTTAGGATTAGGTTTGGTTTAGGGTTATTTGCATGTAATTATGCATAATTTATTGTTATTATAATAGTAAGTACATGTAACTTGTAACAAGGACACCTTAAAATAAAGTGTTATCCAAATTTTTAAAAATTAGGACCAACCTTGAAGAAAACAAATCATAACTTTTAATACTAGTTTAAGTGCTTTATGCAACCGACCACGGACCATAAAGATTGAATATGCTGCTAAATTTGCTGCAGTGTCTCACAATCTAATTTCACATATCGAGAATTTTTGCCTTCTCGCCGTTACCTGCCCCCACAATGACGAGACCATGAAGTCGTTGTTCTGGATCGGGGCAAACTATCACCATCCCACTGACCTCCCAGACACCAACTCAAGTCAAGTCGAGCTTTATCATCCTTCCGCTACAAGTGTGGACATACAGTGGAACGAAATGTCATGTCTTGCAGGACCGCGGTGCTACATAAATAAATGTAAATATGAACATACAACACTAGACGTGAGAAA
Organism: Spinibarbus caldwelli; assembly: GCA_039654775.1. Classification (NCBI taxonomy): domain Eukaryota; kingdom Metazoa; phylum Chordata; class Actinopteri; order Cypriniformes; family Cyprinidae; genus Spinibarbus; species Spinibarbus caldwelli. The sequence goes on along the minus strand of CM077218.1, from coordinate 47,799,569 downwards.
CATTTACATAGCTAACTAACTGAAAGCGGTAATCTAACTATACATATAGCCTTCTATAAATAGTTGTCTATACATACATAAAATCTAAGACAGACTATACAAGTACTTTACACAATAACAGTACATGATTTTGTGCAAAAGAGGTATTTAAGGGTTAGAAGCAAATAGAGCAATATGATTTGTGGTGCATTCGCAAGTAAACATTTGTTATCTTATTGAGTCCTTGTAACAGGGAAAAAAAAAAGTGTCTGGTGCATATAGAGAGAACACTGTAGTGTGTTACTACAGGTGGTTTGTCCAGCCCACTCACCTGTGTGTAGCACATTCAGAATTTCACAAGGTTTTTGAGGTTTTCAACAGTTTTCAGGTGGTGCATGTGGTGTGGTGAGGTGAGGTGGGGATAACCCATTAGTTAACTGCAGGTAGTTTTAGTTAATTCCAAAGTAGTTTTTTTTTTTTTTTTTTTTTTTTTTTTAATGACACACTCTTAACATAGTGGCTAAGTTTACGCAACTGGCCTCCATCTGTCATACATGACTGAAGGCAGGACGGATGAATAAAGTTCCAACACAAGTTAATAAGTAATAATAATCCACTGGTAAACATAACACAAGGTAATAGCAAACACACACTAAAGCAAATATGACCAGACACTGAACAAAATAAAAGCTGGAATTAATAAGAATTAATGACACACAGCTGAACAGAACAAACTAATCATATGTAACCATAACAATAAAGGAAGAGTGAGAATACATGACAAAGGAAAACAGAAACTATTGAAATACAAACTAAAATCCATAAAACTGAAAATATATGACAAATAAAGGTCTCCAGCCTCAACTTTCATGCATGAGAGTGGCGGCTGTACGATCTAGCATTGGGTGAACACATTTTCTACATTAAAAAGGAATAGGATAAGGTGTCATGGTCAGTCCTACTTGTTGATTAAGATTAAAACAGAAAATAATTGAGATTTGCCTTCAGTGGAAGGAATAAAAGAGCATTGGCAAGGTGAGTCTCTAGCTAAAGAGAAAAATAACTGAAAACCGTGAGCTTGAGCACAATGTGTGATGTTGTTGAGGCCTTGTTTGAAACATTGGAGAAGACAAAATATGAGACCACCAGACTCTCTAGCTAAGGAGAAATATCTGAGCATAGTGTGTGATGATGATGAGATCTCTTCTAAAAATTTTAGGAGACCATTGTGAGAGTGTTAGAGTTTTTTGTCTCGGGAGACAAGTTTGAGAAGTATAGGAAACGCAAGCAAAAGTCTCCATTCAATCTTAAAGTAACCTGATTTCTGACTAGCAGAAACATTTGGGATGTTAAAGAGATCTCCTTTTTATTTTATTTTTTCTTCCCTTCTGGTTAACTTCGATGTAATTAATCCACACCACTTCAATCAAACACAACACATGCATTGTCATATTTGAAGTCGTTTCATGTCGACAGTGTTTATTGAACAATGATTTAACTGAGGAAATCATAACCTTATGCTGTACTAGACTTTTAAAGTACAGACTTTTAACTTTAACTTTAATGCTAAACAAAGCAAAGCAAGACAAACAAGCAAAAACAATGGTACACTAGTGTTAAATTTGTAAAAAAAAAAATAAATAAATAAATAAAAAAGAAAGAAAGCACTGATCTTATTGCCTACTAAAAAGCTTGCACTTATAGAAGTCCTTTAGTGTGTGTTTAGAAAATCTGCTGTATATACAATGTAGACAAATATTTGCATATTCATATATGCATTGAAGATATACTTAAACATCTGAAATGCTGTTAAGAGAGATATATGAGAATCACACCTAAGTCTCCTGAGCTTAGGAAGAGTAACCACTGAGGAATAAATTGTTCCTCTAGGAATATAAGCAATCAAAGATATTAACATTCATACGGGACTAGCTTTCACAGAGGACCGCTGAGCTTGCAGAAAAAAAAAGTAGGTACTTTTCTCTGGAATTTTTGGTCGTGTGAGAAAAGTACGGGATTAAATTTTCAAAGTATGTCTGTGACAAACATATTTCTCCGGTGCCCCCCTGGAAAACTAGTCTTGTCCAAATGGGGCTTTAGTTTATATTTCATTAGTTTCTGTTTTCTTTTGCTCTATGTGTGTCATTAATTAATCCGTTCATTAAGTACTTAAGTTCCTGCTTTTATAGTTTTTCTCGATTGCTTAAACATATTTCTTGAAACTATGCCTCGTATTCTCAAAACAGTAAACACGAATACATAACTTCTAACTCAATTCCCCAAACTTCCTTTATTCAGGTCAAAATGAAGCTCTCCACTCAAAACAACTCAATCTTGCTGAAAAACCAAACTTTGCTCTCAGACATGACACACAATCAGTCAAAAACACACACAGTACAACACAGTTTTACACACTGATGAGATCAATTCAAAACAATACTACAAAAACCAGTAATAAGCGTGGTACTCCCGAAATGTTTTATTCCTCAATTTAATGTACTGTAGAGTACAGTACAATACAGCAAACAACAACAAAAATAATGATTCTGCCCCAGTATCCCATCTTTGGTCTGGAACAGGCCAAAGAACCTCTTCAACATCACAGGCTATAACAGCCCTGGACAGGCAGCGGGGGTAAAATCCTCTCGCATGCCTGATGTCCTTGTGTCATTGTTCACAAACAAGATAGGCAAAATGCTTAGTCATGTTGTCAATATAACAGTGCTCTCTGTTAGTATTACCTGATGTAAACTATGGCAACAGTCTGGATGACAGTTACTGTACTGAAATGCAGAAGGCTGCACTTCTTATGAATGACATATATCCATTTCAAAAGTACAAATGTACACATTACTCTATGTGGGATATTGATTGAAAAAGACTGGATATGATTCACAGTTACACTTTTACTAGTGGTCTGACCAAAAAACAAAAAACACATTACGCCGCCATTGTGAAATAGAAAAGAAAAAGAAATATGTGCACAAAGGCAAAAATAAAAATGGGAAAGTCCACTGTCAGAATTTGTAACTCTTGTGTTGTCCTCTGTCTATATATACTTTCCAGTTGAAGGTTCATGAGATGTACCTTTGAGCTATTTCAGAGAACTGGTTTGTCATTGGTTGATCTATATTCTCTTCATTAGTGAAAGTCAAGATTCACTTGAACAATTCATGGCAAATTTATAAAAAGTGTAATAAAAATGTGTAGAAAATATGCTTGACCATTTATGACAACTAGATCAACCATTTTGCTTTTACCATAATGACTTATACAATGAACTAATGACTTGAGGTTTTGAGGGGAAAGATTATAACACAGAGATCTATATAATACATTTTGAGCAACATGATGTACTTAAGTTCCTGCTTTTATAGTTTTTCTCGATTGCTTAAACATATTTCTTGAAACTATGCCTCGTATTCTCAAAACCGTAAACACGAATCCATAACTTCTAACTCAATTCCCCAAACTTCCTATATTCTGCACACTGGTGGTGGTTGAGGAGAGACCCCCCCACATGATTGTAAAGCGCTTTGGGTGTATGACAATACACAATAAAGCACTATATAAATGCATCATTCATTCATTCATTCATTCATGACAAGAGTAACTGATAATGTAGGAGACCACAGACAAATGTACATAATCAGTTGCATGAATGTACCAAAGCAATCGCAACTTTTTCAAAAAAAATGAGAAACTTTTTATGATGTGCACAAGTGACTAGATAATGTGAAGGTTGAGCAAGTAGTTTTGAGAATTTCATTTCTGATCTGAGAAATGCACCAAAGCCACTGAGAAACACTGTAAGCTGACTTTGGCCCTTTATCCATCGAAGGTTCTGATTGGTGTGTGATAAATTTTGACACCTAGTGTTTCCACTTGAGTAATTGTGTGCTAATTGAGCTCAAACTGTGCAGACCTGAGTGAACGATACTGAATGCTAGTGCTTTCTAAATGACCACATGGTGTAAGCACTGAGAAATGTTGGGATTTTGTAGAGTTTTGCAGTACCAGTTCACCAAATCTCACTCATGTGTCAAAGCAGGGGAATAGTGTTTACAGTTCAGCAAAATGGGTGTGCTTTTTGAAAAATGGCGTTATGGTTTTGAAATTGTAGTTCAAAAGCCTGGTTATAGTGTTTTAGCAATCGAGAAAAACTGTATTCTGTCCAGTGTCCAGTCAGGTTTGCTTTAGTGTTTGCTATTGCCTCGTGTTACATTTACCGGTGGATTATTATTAAAACTCGTGTTGGAACTTCAATTTCTAAGGTCATATCGGCCACAACATCAAATACATTAATTATCCGTCCGCTTTTCTTTCTAACTAAAACTATATATGAGAAACAGTTTTTCATTAATTAACATCTTATTTAATTATAATCATTATAATTCCAATAGGCCTATTACAACACAGACTTCAATCCATAAAAATCAACAAATAAAGCAGATGAGCTGAATTTTTATACAAACACAACTGATTTGCTTAAGTCAAAGCACAGATGGTGATGGGAATTGTCATTTGGGTGAGTGGAGCTAGCTGTGGAGTGGGAGCAACTAGTCAGCAGAGGATTCCACAGTCTTGATTCCTTCCTCGTACAGCTATGTTAAATTTAACAATGACTTGTGCAAAAAAATGATTAATTCTCAGTTTAGAGTTTGTTATTTGTATGGTCTAGGTGGTCATATATGGCATATGCCTGCAAAATACGGGGCAAACTGCGTTCGTTTGGTTGTCATACGAAATGCTTCTTATTATACAGAACGGTTGGCAACCCAAGATAGAGCGGCCACCTGCACAAAATATTCTCTGTCATTCGCACATGCGCGATCTCACAAAAGGAACAGCGTGCATACGCTGAGCAACCACATACAATGTGTAAACAGCATCTAAGCACAGGTGGGCCTTACAAGCCACTTGTTTGACCAGTGTGAATTGTTTGTCATATATCACTCACACAATCTGATAAATACCTGTTCATTTTATTCACTCGTGTTGAGTTATGGGAAAGAATCACACAGAAATACCTGCAGTAAATGATTTTGCAGAGGCAGCTCAGAAACACTATTGCAAACAGCACTGTTATCACAAATCTGTCAAACTCAGTATAACTCTTAAGTTTTTCCAAAGCACTTGTAAAAAGGGCTGGAAGAAAGGAGATTAAAAAAATTATGACATAAAAGCACAGACAAAATACATGTAAGAATTACAATACACTCCTGTCATATGTTGGTTTTTCTGCAAATCTTCTTGCAGTATTGTAACTCACACTGACAGTCTGTCTGTTGTATCTGAGGTTCAGTGTTTTATTTTCAGTCTCTTCCTGATACTGACCCCGTGACCTTTGTGTTGCTGATATGACATGTGTCATGAGCACAAAACATGCTGTGGAGTAACTGGTAATGATGGCTCGTTTTAAACTGAGTTAAAATGATGTAAATTGGTATTTCAGTGCAACAATGTAGATTTTATTTATAACCAGTAGATGCATATAATTTTATGATTAAATGAGATCATAAAATGATTCAGTCCTATAAACATACAGAGAGATTCAGCACTGAACACAGGTAGGATCTGTCATGATAACATAAATCATGTATAATGTAGATCAGCTTAATGTGTCTAAATGTTATGATTTATGTCAAGTTACTTTTTCCAAGCACACTAGAGCCTGGTTTCACAGATAGGGCTTAGACTATGCCATGATAGGCCATAATTTAATTAGGACATTTAACTTTTTTTTTTTATAAAAGTGCCTTATAAAAACAAAACAAAAAAAAAAAAAAAACATTACTGGTGTGCATCTTGATACAAAACAAAGGCACTGACATGTTTTAAGATCAATCAGTGCAAGTTTATTTCAGTTGAAACAGCTCAGACTTACATTTTAGTCTGGGACTAGGGACTAGGCTAGGCTAGGAAAAACAATTTTAAATATAAGTTTTAATCAACTTTCTGTCGATAAATCACTCACACAAAGATTAAGTAATGTCTAAACATTTGGGCATTCAAAATCAAATGAATCATACCTGTAAAGTTACTAATATATGGAGCCGGCCAGAGCAACAAGAGATGCCCTATACAAAATAATAAAATAATTAAAATACAAAATAATTATCTTTGACTCAAATGTGTAGTAATAATTTTAAACATAATCAAATTAATAAGATTCTTAATCAGCTTCATTTCCACTGTTTAAATGCCCCCTCAGATTTTTAATGCAGATAGCAAAAAACTCTCTCATTCTCTTGATAATTTGACACGTACGATCACACTTTGACTGGCGCTGAGACAGACTCTCCGCGCTTGCTATATAACACAACTGTTCAATATTTTCAAAAAATGCAATATTTATGTTATGTTTCTAACATTTAAATACAGGCACTAGCAAACATTTATAGCCTGTAAAATACACACACGGATTGTGACTTCTAGCCTTTTGTGAAACTGACTTTTACAGATCAACCAAAATCAGTGTGAGAATATGTGGAATACTGAATTGATGCGGGACTTTTAGGCCTAAAATTCTTAGTATTGTGTAATAGCGACAGTAAATGTGTTAATGATTAGCACTGAAAGTTAGCCAAGGGAAATCCTTTTGCCACTCGGTGTATCTGTAAATTTTCCCTTTCATTTCTCACTTTAAGTTGCCATTGTTGTATCTCTCGTTTCTGACACAAAGAAATACAATAAAAGAAAGATACAAATTATTGAATATTGCAATGCTTTTAAGTAATCAAATGTAAAATAACATTGCATAGTCTGTACAAATTAAATATAGACTAGTCTTTGTTAAAGCTACAAAAGTTATCAGTCAAAAGCAATGACTAACTTTCTCTTTGTCTTTGGATTTTTGATTAACATTCAGGATACCAACAGCAGTTGGTAAATTAAGCTGCAATTACTTTAAAGGGGACATGACACACACAGTTTCACCCAATCTCATGTTAATCTTGAGTACCTATAGAGTAGTATTGCATCCTTCATATCTCCAAAAAGTCTTTAGTTTTATCATAATTATAAAAAGAAAGATACAGCTTTACAATTCTCTCGCGCTGTGGGCGGAGCTAAAGAGTGATGAGCACTTGAGCGCCGATCGCCAACAAAACACAGACATTTGATGCCGTTTCACTTACCGTCTGCAGTTCTGAATCATGACTGGGATCTTTTATAGCTCCATCTTTCAATATCAAACGATGTGCAAATCCAGCGTTGAACTGGGCCTTGTTTATAAAACGTTCCTCAACAAACACACTTGAGAAACTCCGTTGCTGCTCCGAAAAAACAAACTGCATCCACGGTTTACACAACACTGTGTTCTTCGGGAAGCTGAACAAGGTAATCTTTCCCTCACAACAAAAAACACACTTCTTTAGAGACATTCTTCCCGAGCGAGTCCCGTGCAGTGCAGCCAAATGAAGCACACTGCGCTCTTGCTCTCCTCTGGTCGATGCGTGCACGGGCGCGTTCTTCCGGGAGAAATGCCCATATAAGGAGTTCCACCTTGTTTACGTCATCAAGAGCAATGATCGAAGAAAAACTTTCCTAAACTTGTACGAACCCAGAAGTAAGATTTTTGGCACAGAAATACTCTGTTATATGTCCAAATTGTTTTTTGAAACTTTGTCCATGCTTAGCATGAGAATCCAACTCTTTAACAGCGTAAACAACTCTGAATGCATGAAACAGCATTGTATCAAGAAGACGTGGTCAAAAACAGGCATGGGTCAACAAAAACAACAGGTATGGCGTACGCAGGACAATGAGTAATTCAAGGACAGACGTGATCAGTCTCCTGCGAACAATATTCAACAGGGCAAAACAAAGAGAGATAATCCAGGTATCTATGCTTATTTGTTTAGTGAAGCATAAAATTTAACAGTTTAGCATTGGGTTTTACTAAAATAGCAGACTTTTTTTTCATTTTTCATTATTTATTGATTTATGTTTAATTCAATTATCCAGACCAGGGGTGCCGATCCAGAGGCAGACTGTCAACACTTGTCTAAACCAAAGAAAACTAAAAGAAACCAAACAGTTAGATAGTACCTCTAAATGCCTATATGCAGATATGAACTGCTCTGATCCTGACAATAGCCATGCTCTGAATGAACAAGCAGTGAAATAGCAATGTGAAAAACTGCAGGCTATGTCAAAGTATTCTTCTGAAATGTTTTAAAGTGGTTCAGAATTGACTCCACACTTACCAACAATTTTATTTAAACCACTGTTTCACCACAAAATTTCAGGTCGGAGGACCATCATGTGGTTTTGCATCAGGGCTCAGGGCTGTCGCTTGTGGGGAGAAAGGTGGTGATGATTATGGAGTTGTTAAGTGGTGACGTAAGAAGCGCTGTTTTCGGGTCAAAGCTTCAACTCGCTTCACTTGAGAATGCTACCTCAGCAGCCGTTTATGAGCACTGTTTATTCATATTAAACATTTAAGCTAAAAAAAAAAAAAAAAAAAAAAAAAAAACTCCATGCTCACAGCGTCCCAAACACAAATAATTTTTATATTTATTTATATTTATATTTTCATTGTCTGACCTCTCACAGATAATCGGCGGCGTTTTCTGGCCATGAAGTGGATGATCACAGAATGCAGAGACAACAAGCATCGTCGCACACACATGTACGAGAAACTCTCGCAGGATCTGCTGGCTGCCTTCGCTAACGAGGGAAACGTAGTGAAACGCAAACACGACCTTCACAAGATGGCCGAAGCCAACAGGGCATACGCACACTACCGCTGGTGGTAGAGAGGACGTCTGGACTCCTAATTCACCTAAAGATGTGATTTGTTTTGGACTGACAGCATCAGGAGTTTAGGATGGATGGGCATCACAAAAAAGGACATGAGAAAGTCTGTTATCTTGACTTATAAATACAGTTTGTCTTCGTATGAAAGTAAAGCTATAAGTCACATTTCCATTTTTGATCAGGAATTTGTTACAAGAGTTGAACAGTGTTAGAAAACAAATCTATGACACATTCTTGTGATTTCAACTGCAATCTTGTGCACAAAAACACTTTATTTCTTTAAATTTGAAACTTGTAGCATGAAGACAACTATACGGTCACAGTCTAATCTGCAAGAGCTTGAGAAATCAGTGAGGCCAAAAAACAGCTGCACAGGAGCTTTATTCTATATTTTTTTTAATTTTGGAATCATGTTAACATTTCAGTCCACAGGACCTTCTTTTATTTATATATTAGTGGCATCAAACGATTAAATCACATCCAAAATAAAAGTTTGTCGTCTACATACAGTGGGTACGGAAAGTATTCAGACCCCCTTAAATTTTTTCACTCTGTTATATTGCAGCCATTTGCTAAAATCATTTAAATTCATTTTTTCCCCATTAATGTACACACAGCACCCCATATTGACAGAAAAACACAGAATTGACATTTTTGCAGATTTATTAAAAAAGAAAAACTGAAATATCACATGGTCCTAAGTATTCAGACCCTTTGCTCAGTATTTAGTAGAAGCACCCTTTTGATCTAATACAGCCATGAGTCTTTTTGGGAAAGATGCAACAAGTTTTTCACACCTGGATTTGGGGATCCTCTGCTATTCCTCCTTGCAGATCCTCTCCAGTTCTGTCAGGTTGGATGGTAAACGTTGGTGGACAGCCATTTTTAGGTCTCTCCAGAGATGCTCAATTGGGTTTAAGTCAGGGCTCTGGCTGGGCCATTCAAGAACAGTCACGGAGTTGTTGTGAAGCCACTCCTTCGTTATTTTAGCTGTGTGCTTAGGGTCATTGTCTTGTTGGAAGCTAAACCTTCGGCCCAGTCTGAGGTCCTGAGCACTCTGGAGGAGGTTTTCGTCTAGGATATCCCTGTACTTGGCCGCATTCATCTTTCCCTCGATTGCAACCAGTCGTCCTGTCCCTGCAGCTGAAAAACACCCCCACAGCATGATGCTGCCACCACCATGCTTCACTGTTGGGACTGTATTGGACAGGTGATGAGCAGTGCCTGGTTTTCTCCACACATACCGCTTAGAATTAAGGCCAAAAAGTTCTCTTATTTCTCACCATCTTGGAGTCCTTCATGCGGGCTTTCATGTGTCTTGCACTGAGGAGAGGCTTCCGTCGGGCCACTCTGCCATAAAGCCCCGACTGGTGGAGGGCTGCAGTGATGGTTGACTTTCTACAACTTTCTCCCATCTCCCGACTGCATCTCTGGAGCTCAGCCACAGTGATCTTTGGGTTCTTCTTTACCTCTCTCACCAAGGCTCTTCTCCCCTGATAGCTCAGTTTGGCCAGACGGCCAGCTCTAGGAAGGGTTCTGGTCGTCCCAAACATCTTCCATTTAAGGATTATGGAGGCCACTGTGCTCTTAGGAACCTTAAGTGCAGCAGAATTTTTTTTGTAACCTTGGCCAGATCTGTGCCTTGCCACAATTCTGTCTCTGAGCTCTTCAGGCAGTTCCTTTGACCTCATGATTCTCATTTGCTCTGACATGCACTGTGAGCTGTAAGGTCTTATATAGATAGGTGTGTGGCTTTCCTAATCAAGTCCAATCAGTATAATCAAACACAGCTGGACTCAAATGAAGGTGTAGAACCATCTCAAGGATGATCAGAAGAAATGGACAGCACCTGAGTTAAATATATGAGTGTCACAGCAAAGGGTCTGAATACTTAGGACCATGTGATATTTCAGTTTTTCTTTTTTAATAAATCTGCAAAAATGTCAACAGTTCTGTGTTTTTCTGTCAATATGGGGTGCTGTGTGTACATTAATGAGGAAAAAAATGAACTTAAATGATTTTAGCAAATGGCTGCAATATAACAAAGTGAAAAATTTAAAGGGGTCTGAATACTTTCCGTACCCACTGTACATGTGTATTGTGTATATTTATGTATATATAAATACACACACAGCATATATTTTGAAAATTTACATGCATTTACATGTATATTTATATTTACATGCATTTACATGTAAATGTATATTTCTATAATTTATGTATATTTCTATAATTTATCATATAACAATATATTTAATATATAAACGTAACTTTTTTTTTTTTTAATATATACATGCATGTGTGTGTATTTATACATACATAATAAATATACACAGTACACATTATGTAAACAAAAACTTATTTTGGATGTGATTAATCGTTTGCCAGCACATAAATTAATATATATAAATCAGTGTAAATTTATGCAAACTTGTGACACTTAATGCCTTCATCCAGAACCTGTAAAAGTATTGTTGGATATGCACTCTTTTCATAGTATAAAAATATCCTTAAGGAAACATTGTATTTATCTCTTACTCTTCTAAACTTCTTTTGCTTCAAAAGTAAACACAGATTTCACTTTAGTATTGTAGAACAAATATTATATAAAGTAATCCTCCTCTCTATTCAATAAAATAGCTGTTCCTCCTATCGAGGCAAACTGTTAGTCAACTTAATAAAAATCTGACAACAAAAATATATTGATATTAAGATCATCTAGTCACCTCTAGTGTTATGATTACAGCCCTTTGTGTTAATCTTTGACGCATATAAAAACTAAATCAAATGAATCATGATAGTAATGCTGCTACTGTTGAACTACATTCAATTTTAAACTCAGTAACTAAAATGTCTAAAGATCTGTGACCAATGATAACTAAAGATAGCATGAATACAGCAAAAAAAAAAAAAAAAAAAAAAAACACTTAAAAAGCCCTTTAGATATAACTTATTTTTTCCAGTAACTGGATTTGTAGTAGGAGTGTTGCTTAACCATGAATGAACTGTGCTATTGCACATTAATAGTTTGTCCTAGGAAATGCTGGGACATTAACATATTTCTGTAACATTACAACATGGACTACTCTTTGCAGATTTGTTGGTGTTTTCTAAATCATGACATGAGGAAGCCTAAGTCAATATGAAACAATTCACAACCTATCTTCCGTAATTTGACATTAACAAACAGGATATTGAACAAGAAAAAACAGAATATTGAACAAGAAAAAACATCCATCAGAAACTAATTGGAACGTGAAAAAAAACTGGGGAAACGTGAGAAACACTTGGGCAAACACTGCCAGCAGCCATTGGTTAAACCCCAAGCGGCCTTGGTGACTGCCATTCCAGAGTTTGATAAAGTTGTAAAACTTTATGATTTTTTTTTTTTTTTAATAATGTGAATGAATAAAACTATAAAACTAGGAATGTGTATCAAGAAAGCAAAATCACATCAACTTAAAAAGGCAATACAAGTCTACTTCAAAGTCAAAACAAAATCCAAACCCAGTACTGCATCTGACTTTGACCAGTCTTCTACTTCATGTCAAACCTCATACCTACTGAATATCCAAGCCTTCATCAAACATAAATATAAAAATAAAGCTTCCACACTTGGTTCCTACGGATTGCAATTTCATCCCACCTTCTGGTTTCTCGCTCCTGATTGGAGGAGGCCTCAGTCCGTGACTTCACTGTAGTAGTATTTCTGAGCCGTTTCACTGAGAGTCCAGCCTACTGCGCGAAACTCAAGGATCTCGAGCAGGAGCAAGCGGCCCATGGAGCTCAGGTCCTCCTGCAGGAGAAATCCGTCCCTCAGGAGATTGAACAGCTCATCCATGAGCTGCAGGTTCATCTTCTCCAGCTGATCTCCGATACGATGCAACTGTAACACCAGACAGTCCACCTGAGACAGAGAAAGAGACGGAAAATGTCAAAAAGTTGTGGTTAAAGATTTTGACCTTCCAAACCATTTTCTGATGCAACTGAAAATTCACTTTTGCCATTTTTTGATGCATTGCTAATTTATTTACTCAATTAGTCAATCCATTTCAGTCAACCAATAATAATATTCAGGATTCAGCTCCTCCTCGTTCCTCAGGGCATCAGATTGGGCCAGTCTGAACAAACAGTCATAGACGGGGTCATCAGGGCACCAGGGCCATCATGGGTACGTTGTTCACCTGCAGCAAACAGAATAAAGTTAAAAATTAGTAAGCACTTTAAATGAATTTACATATGTATTTTTTTTAAATTATAGTTAGCATGAGTGCCTTCCCAATTGTGATTCTAAAATGAATAGTTCACCAAGAAATTAAAAATGACTGAAAATTCAAGATGTAGATGAGATTGTTTGTTCATCAAAACAGTTTTGAAGAAATTTACATCACTTGCTCAGCAGTGAATGGGTGCCGTCAGAATGAGAGTAGAAACAGCTGATGAAAACATCACAATAATCCATAAGTAATCCACACAACTCCAGTGCATCAATTAACACATGTGAAAAGCTGCGTGTTTGTAAGAAAAAAACAAAGCATCATAAAGGCATTTTAACTTTACACCATCGCTTCTGGCCAAAATAGGAGTTCATAATCCATAATAACGCTTAAAAAAGTCCATCTCCTGTTGTCCTCTCACATCAAAATTCACCAACAAATTTGTTTAGAGATGTTTTGGACTGGTTTTGCTTGTAAACTGTAAATAGAATAAACATGTAAACAGTGCTTGATGTGTGCATATTTCTCACCACTTTATCTCTGGAGAAAGCAATATTATGGATTATGGTCTCGCATTTTAGCCGGAAACACCAATTTGAAGTTAAAGACATCTTGATGGATTTGATTGTTACAAACATGCAGCTTTTCACTTCACAACACATTAACTGATGGACTGGAGTGGTGTGATTAACAGGATGTTTTTATCAGCTGTTTGGACTCTCATTCTGACGGCACCCATTCACTGCAGAGGATCCACTGGTGAGCAAGTGATGTGATGCTAAATTGCTCCAAATCTGTTCCGATAAAGAAACAAACCCCTCTACATCTTGGATGGCCTTGAGGCCCCGATATACTTCAAACAAAATCGAAGAACGAACTGATATGACGTCATTTCGAACAAATTCAGGCCGAAACGAAGTTCGTTTTGAGTTTGTTTCAGCAGTTCGAAACAGCTCACCAAAGAAAACTTTCTGGGGAAGTTCGTTTTGGCTCCTAAACACCTTTGAACTACCATTGGTCCATTGCGATTACGCAATCGGTGGGTTTGTTCTGAAACTCCACCTTCTTTGACGTGCGTGATTTTTTTTTTTTTCCTGGTAACTCATTTTTCATTCAACGGAGGTCAGGCAGCAGGAGAACAACATCTCCATGTCACTAGCAACATAAGTACATTGTGTCGAATAGCTCAGCTGCCACAAATATATCCGCACCTGTACGATCGCTCGCGGATAGACTTTAATGGCAACATCCTCTTTAAAGAAAGATTGTTCTGCGTAATTCATTACAAAATGTAGAATCAGGGGCCAGTTGCATAAACTTAGCCACCATGTTAACTAGCAGCTGCCAAGGGGAAATCAGCCTTACTTTTCCAATACAAATAAGACCTACCTACCTTTTCAAAACTGAATCAAAAAAGTTATGACCAGTCTTGACCAAAAAAAAAATTAGATGACTAACTTTATGCAAATGGCCCAGGGGCAAAATGTCACAGACAATGAAAAAAAAAATGTGATGGGCTAAAAAGTAAATTCCTCATTTTATCTGTTTATATATAACATTTGATCATGTTTATATATATATATATATATATATATATATATATATATATATATATATATATATACACTTCTAGTTTAAGGTTTAAACGTGACATGTAGTTGCCAGATACACATATTTGCTGTCACAGAGTTTTGCTAAATGACTAATATGAAGTATATATCTAAAAAAAAAAATATATGAACCAGAACAAATTTGCATCGGAAAAGTAAAAAATATCCCTGAAAATCAATTCCAGAGCCTTAAAATTGACCCTTTGTGTATAGCATTTTTTCTAATTTGCATTAACTACTAGAACATTAATGGCAATGCAGCTCAGACCAGTAACACACTATTGCAGTATTGTCACTGTGCTCTTGTGAAACAACTGCGGTCAAGCCAGCCGAAACGCATGGTCGATCTAGCCGCCGCGCTGTTTGTTGTGCGCGTATACAGTGCATTACGGTGATCTTCCGCCGGTCCTTCGCCTGCATTCACTCGGCCAATTTTTTTTTTTTTTTTTTTTACTGCTTAACTTATACATACAAACAAGAACAGGGAAATAAGAGTAAGGGTAATATAAATTAAGAAAATTAATTATACTAATTAATAAAGTAATATCAGATTAACTGTCTGTAATATTATTATAATAATCTCTAAAAAAAAATGTATTTAAAATAGGCCTTATAAAATGAAATTGTCTAAAAGTGTTAAGTAACAGCCTAATAATTAAGGTTCAAACAAAATAATATCAAAATAACTGATGTTGAATTACAAAATAAATCCCCCCAAAATCTCATGTCCAACCTGTTTTGCTGGGCATTTCAGATAGCTCTAAAAGGAAAGTCCCTGTTACCACAGACTAGTTTCACTTCAGATTGATAGTAGACCTTCTCAGGTTGTCATTCACCCAAAATCAGGCAAGTCTGTGGAAACTAGTCTGTGGTAACAGGGACTTTCCTTTTTAGAGCTATCTAATCTTCACTTTCTCACGTGCCGTCCAAAACAAGTGAAAATACACAAACGCCGAAGAGTTAGCGAAGAAATAATCTATTATTTTGGTTCAAAGCTCATAAAACCGATCAATGAGACAAATAAAACTTAATTTAAAGACAGCGGCAAACTCAAATACACACTTTCACGGCAATATCATGAACATTGTGACTGAAACTCTTTAAAGTATCAGGTAAACAACAACACAGAAGCACACCTCTCCATCCCAGCGGATTTCAAACAGTCAACAACACTACTAATGCATATAAAATGTTTTTATACTACTAAAACTGCGAGAGGGGTAATATTGCATGTTCATAAGTACAAAGACTTACTTAAAAAAACCGTAGTAAACAGTAAACAGGCACATGTTTTTAACATCTCTAATCCTCGCTCTTTTCCGCGTCTGCAGTAATCTGCCAACACTATCAGCCGGTTTACCTTATGAATATTAATTACGTAACGTGACGTTGTCTCAGTTGACCTAACTGATTGGCTGAAGAGGGCTGGTTCTATTTTAAATATTCATTGCGTTAGCCTGGACCCCATAGAAAGGTTCAGAAGCAACGTCTGTATGACCAAATTAATATAAATAAGCAAAGCCTGTCTCTCCATTACGTGTCCGCTGGCGCAGAAAAAAAAAGAAAAATGTTCAAAATCATCAGGCCTGCCGCTTGGGGACGCGCAGCCATAACCAGCTCATAAGAACACATATGCATAAAATTATTTAATACAATTTATTAAAACAATATATTTGAAACCTAACCTCGATTTATCTGTTTAGAGTAGCACATTATGTCGGATTATTTGCACAATAGACCATCATGATCATGACATGAGTCCATAAACGTGAAGACACACTTTATAATGTCAGTGAATTATTCAAAAAAGCACCCCCCACCCCCCACAAGAGATCATGTGATTGAACTTACAAAAATATTAATAATAAATTCAAAAATATTATAATAACAAATAATACATTTCAAAATACTCCTGAATAATACAATAAATTGTATAACAATATCCTGTATAAAAGTTCTTCTTAAATTTAAGATGATATCTTACATAAATTTACCAGAGGCAAAATATCATTAATCTTGTCATATATACAGTAACACCATCTCAGAAGTCAATGTGCATAAACAAACATCTCACAGAGAATGAAAAGGTAGAACATGTTTCACAGAAAATGTCAGTGGAAAAAAGCAACAGAAGAGTATATTATGCTATACATTCAACTCTGGATCCACTTTGCAGCTTACTCTAGACAGGAACACACACCTAACCCTTGAAAGAGAGTCACAATACAGTTACAGTAAAATTCAACATTCCTCAATACCCATTTTGGTACTACACAAAAAAATAATGCTGATTACTTGAGTAAATATTGTTGTAAGTGATCTAAGCTTTCCTGTAGCTCAAATAGTAGAGCATGGCGCTAGCAACGCCAAGATCATGGGTTCGATTCCCAGGGAAAGCAAGAGCTGATAAAATGTAATAAACTGTAACTTGAATGCAATGTAAGTCGCTTTGGATAAAAGCGTCTGATAAATGTAATCTAAGCACTTTTAAAGAAAAGTCAGCAATGACATAAGAACAAATATGAGAAAGTACATATTTTAATAAATTACATGAATTAAATAATTTACATACATGTTACATTTAAAATATTTCAATGCATACAAATATAAAAGTTTGAGATTATATAAACAATTTTTGAGTCACTTCAAGCACTTAAGTCACTTCAAAGTAGAATTCAGTATTGTTTGGCAACCACAAACAAAATACCACAATATCAATGGCACAACATCGCAGATATAAAAAATAATCCAGCCCGATATGATGATGTGCACCAATCTGCTAGTTATGCAGACAAAAAAAAAAAAAAAAAAAAATGGCATGTTCGATAGTCTTACCCTCAGAAATGTCTCATACCATTAAAAACCCTCTGCCCAGTGAGAAAAGTTCAGTCAGATCTTTTAGAAAGTGCAGTTCACTTTACTGTTAGTTGATCTCCTCTTCTTGATCCTCCTCACTGTCCCCAGCTACTTTACTCAGAGTTTCCATTTCAACGGATTCACCAGTCGTCTGGTTCATATCTATACTGGTATGCTTTGTACCAGGAGTCCCATTATAACGTGTCGACATCTGCAATTAGAAGAAAAAAACGTATTTACGTGACATCTTTCTATTGTTGTCCACTTTAAATGTCAGTGTATTTGAAATGATTGTATTAATTAACCAAATTCATATGTAATCATAAAAACTCACCTGAGAAGCCTCCTGAGACTCTGTGTTGACAGGTTTCCCTGAGATGTGAGAGAGGAAAAGATATGAAGATTAGTTACAATTAATCAGCCTCAGTTAATGCACAGATGCGGCAAAGACAGCATGATGGATGATTCACACATAGTGATAAAATCCATTTCAGGTCATACTTACAGGGTGCAACAAGGGATAAAATCAGCAGTGCTACAGTGAAGAGCCACTCAGACGGAAAGACAATGACCCTCAAATCTCCCACCAGACGCACACCATAAACTGTGGAAGGAGATTCATTTTAAACAAATACGTTTTGATCCTATGACCTTAGGAATCTCATTAAAATGTGTTCACTCACCTGCTTTCATTATCAGTTCTGTCATCAGTGCAACCGAGTTTACTAAAACAAGACCAGATGATCCATACAGGAGCACAATGTTCCTCATGCTGAGCTCTGTAGGGCCAGAGTTAAACATTTTTGTTATTCATTAAGGAATTGTGAATGAGTGAAGGAATTGATGATTTTAGACACAGCGATAGTCTTCTGATTGGCTGCAGTATAATAATCCCCGGCAGAATCACAACAATTATCCAGACCTTAATCTTTGTGGATGAGAAAGAAACAGGAGGACCGAAAAAAACAAAAAACAAAAAAAAAAAACAATACATGAACAAGAAAGAAGCTGATCGGTACTTTACTCTCATAATAGACTGGGACTTCAGAAAATGCAAGCACCCACAAGGCTTGAACAAATCCTGCCACACAGACCAGTCCTGCATCAACTGTAAATAAAGAAAATGTCTTTATTAATAAGAAGAAAAGTCTTATTTATTGCTCGTTTATTAAAAAGAGACCTACAAATTATGTTATATTCAACAGACAATATTAAAAATTTGCCTTTACCAAAATTAAATGTACATACTTATAATTTTCTAACAATGTTTTAATAACTTGAATTATTAGAGATATATACATACCTTCTTTATTTCTCAAGAGTATAATGTAAAAATACACCATATCTCCAGTCATCACAATCATCATTGACCTTATTAATATATTTTGATAACGTTGACCTGAGAAGATGAAAGAAACATGCTACAACTCAAGAACCAAAAACTGTGATGTGTGAAACACCTGATATAGATGGAAACACTGATTTATTTATTTATTTATTTTTTATTGAGGACCAACACTTGAGAAACTTTTATTGATGGTTCTGAGAAACAAAACCAGCTCTGACACTTTTATGTGTACATTCAAAATTATTTGAAAAAAAGTGATATATATATATATATATATATATATATATATATATATATATATATAGATCCTTTATTTATCCTGATTAATTTCTGCAACAAAGCAAGATAGAATTTCTCATACTTACAGCGTTTATCTGTACTTTCTGATTCATTACAAAAGAAATAAGACACCCAATGAAGTACTGGAAGAGCCGTAAAGATGAAAACTTAAAAAAAGAGAGAGGCAGTAAAAGTTAAGAAATAAATTGTCACAATAACTGAATGACTGTCTTCTTACATTTCTATTTATGGTGAAGTATATGTAAAAAGCAGTTTCTGTTCCTCAAGCATGTTAGTTAATTCTCAATCAGTCTCTGCTCAAGTTTAAAATGTTCTTGCTTACCTGCTTCGGAGGCAGAATGAGAGTAAAGCAGAAGGGAAAGCTGTAATGAAGGCAGCCATGAAAAGCTAACAGTAGCTACAAACAGTCGAACTTTTCTGTATAGCTTGCTTAACTCTCCAGAGCATGACAGCAACATCTCTTCAGCCAATTCTATAAATAAAAAAATATATAAAAACAAATATGTGAATTCAATACCAACACGTAACAAATCTAAAATAAATATCTTTTTAGCATTGTTCAATGTCAGTTTTGAAGAAATGTTAAATAATCTTCTATGGTCATAAACCATCAAGAACAATGTGAATGAAGGGGTTGTGTAAATTATGGTAAAATTATTTCAAAAAGGTGAAATATGCAAATTGCACTAGATTGTACTGAGATTAATTGTGAGTTAAAACTCAAGTTTCCTCTACAAAAATGGTTTGAAAAAAAAAATGTTAATGTTTTGTTTTCAACAATGCATTAAAAGAAGATATCCTCATCTTGTAGATAATGCTCCATAAAGAAGAATCACTCACGTATAATGAAGAGGAGACACATCAGGACAAGTAAACTGATGGTGACTTTTCTGATGACTGTGCTGATGTTTTCAAAATGTTCAGCTGAAAGTACTGGCACAGATATAAATAATTTAAATTTAATGGTATAATTTACTATTGTGCACTGTAAAAAATCATAACTCTTTCTCTCTCGTTCTCGCTTCAACTGAGACAACTTACTGTGAAAAATCAAAAGTTGAGAAAAGTTTTTTTTTTTTTTTTTTTTTTTTTTTTACAGTGTGGATTATTACAATTAATGTCAAAATGGTTGTTTGGAAATGTAAACTGATATGACCTACTGACGCTACAGCAAAAGATAGAAATAACTGACTTAAAACCATTTTTTAGCTGGTGAAAATACTAGTGTTCTAATAATTTTGGACACCACTATATATATAATTTCCAGATTATTTAAAGTGTGGATTTACCTGAAGATATCACTGTCATAAATACTGCGTGATCAGCATGTGCAGTCATGACAGACTTCAGGATTTTAGCTGCAAAAAAAGTTGTAAAGTCATGTAAAGCACAAAAACAGTAATAAAACAAATAATAATAATTGTTGTCTAATCCCTTTTAGCTTTATGTATAGATATGACAAATCTCAGTAGACACAGATATTGTGTCAAATCTGAATATAAGCGATACAGCAATTTAAAAAAATGTATTTAATTTATTTAAACAATTTATTTAAAAACCAACCTGGAAAATATGTGGCTAATGGTGTAACCCAAAACAATCTCAATGGCCCCAGAATATAGAGCATACAGCAAGAGATGGTCTCATACAAAGAACCTGAAACACATTATTTTGATAATAATAATAAAAAAAAATCAGAAATATACAAATATAATTTGTATAACCATTCTAAATCAATTAAAGGACACATTTTAGACAGAATTGAATTAAGTTGTAAGGTCTTTGTTGGATTTACTAATAGATCTCAGATAAAATAGTCTTGATGAAATACCTTCAATAAAATGCCAGATGATTGAAGTCAACAGCATAGTAATAAACGGGCAAAGGAAAAGACAAACTTGAAGACACAGCCTTGTATCTACAATGGAGATACATACCCACACCAGTTAGAAATGAAAATTAATTATTAAAAAAAAATTTATATATATATATATATATATATATATATATAATTTTTGAAACCTGTTTCTCATATGAGCATACCTCGATTTTCTGATCTGGAGTAAACAATCCAGCAAAGCAGAAGTGCAGATACAGATGCAATAATACAGAGAATCAACACAGTTATGTGTAGCCAAGAGAAACCTGTCAAACAAACATCAGTTACACAATGTGTGACACTGTATGGATCTAAACAGCTTTTCTTTTTTTTTCTTTTTTTTTTCCTTCAGGACACAGGTTTACATTGGTCTTTTTTGTGCATTTATCAAGTGATACAACACAGTTTCAAAAATTATTGATTGTACAATACAAACAAAACATCTCTCAATAGTCATTAATTAAAATGTAGCAAACATTTTTAATCAAATTATTTTGCATTAAATTAAATTAATTTAAATGAATTATTACAACAAAATGCATAGGCCTGTTTTTTTAACAAAAACAAAATCCATTACCAGGTTTGGAAGTTTGAAACCTTAAAAGTTTCTATATACATTAGGCGACAAAGTACCTTTCAAGTTTATTTGAGTTGCCCTTTGTAAACTATTGTGTATGGAACTCTTTTGTGGCTCCTGTAATTGGGACTTTGAGATTGATCCCTTTAGATTTATGAATAAGCATTTCTTCAAAGAGTATAAAATTGTTAATAGCACAAGTCTGTGTGGTTTACATTGTTTTCTTATTTATCTGTGACTCACCCAGTCTCTCCAGTACAATAGTTGCATTGGCTGAGAGTCCTCCAGCAAACACTTGACACATGTAAACTCCTTTATCCTCAGTTCTGACACTCTTCAGTCTGAGAGAGAAGTTTCCTTTCGGGATTTCAGCAGTGAAGAACTCAACTCTGTCTCTGTATCGCTCATCTGATGAATCTGATAAAGTCTTATTGTTTTGGTACAGAAGAACCAGAGTATCTTCATCTTCATCAGTTTTCTTCCATGAAACCTCTTCAATGTGTTCAGGTGTGATGTGAGAGTCTACAGAGCAGTTCAGAGTGACGTCTTCGTCCACAGACGCAAACATGGACTCATCTGAAGCGGATACTAGCAAACGCTCTGAAAGAAAGAACAGCTGAAATATTACAGAATGAAATATAGCCTAGTTTTTGTTTTAAATTCTAATGTAGGAAATGATTTGCTCTCACCAACATCTTTTATTTCAACTAAAGTTTTCCCTGCAACCTGCTGACTGTAAACCTTACATCTGTAAACCCCTTTGTCTTCAGATGTCAGATTGTCCAGACGGAGGGAGAAGTTTCCATGCTGAATCTGATCAGTAAAGAAATGAGCTCTATCATGATAATCCTGCTGCTGGGCCTCTGGTCGACTCTCACCATCTTGATACAGATGAACTAGAGTCTCTGAGTCTGTTTTTTTCCACACAACTTTCACTTTTTCTGCTACTAAAGGCGTCTCAACATAACAGGGCAAAATGACTGAACCTCCCAGAGGAACAACCAGAGGACCAGAGGGACCTCGAACAATAAACTCCAGGGTATCTGTGTTTGAGAGAGAGAAATAAATATAACTATTGTTATAAAATTACAATAGACCTAAATATAAATATAGCCTAAATAATTACATGAATTGTTTTATAAAAAATAATAAATTTTAGAAATAATAGGCTATAATTTCCAAACATGTAAGACACATGTATTATGAATTATTACTGAGCCCCTCAGAAAACAATATGCGTCTTGAAAGTACTTTTAAACTCTGTTCAAAACAACAGGCACGCGCTGTACACTGTACACACCGGAAATTGGCCATTTAAATGTACTTTCTCTCTTAAATGATGAAAGGTTAGCTAAAAAAAGGACACATGATTACCATGGAAAAGGCATTTTGCTTTTAAATGTCATATAACTTTAACGAGAGTGATGAAAATTTAAGCTTTTTTACTTCCTATAGCATTAAATCTAAACAAACAATACATACCTTCAGATATTACAAAGTTGAGCATCAAAACACACTGAAGGAAATGCATTTTAAAATGCATTCTGACGAATAAAATGCATTTTCATTGTTTCCAGTGTAAATGATAAGAAACGAGTAATTTCTTATGGATCTTAGTGCGACACAAAGGCAACCGTTTTGCTTTCTTCTTTTTGTGAGTTTCTGTCTCTTGAGGAAGTGGTTTAGCAGTTGAGTGTATGTGAGTGCAGAGATTGTAGTGAGTGCAAACAATATGAGTGTGTGGCGTGATCACGAGGAAATATGAAGTTAGAGAAAAGATCTGTTCAAGATGGGTCATTTTAAAGATTTTAGCATGATTAAAATCTCCTTAAAATTGTGTTCAGTTAGATTTAAATTACTTTTCAGCTATTAGCACAAAGGAAATATGATATCATTATTGATATTGTGTGTATACTTGTGATGTTATTATACTGATAAAGTCATTACAAACATTAACTCATAATATCTATTAACTTGATTTTTTTTTTTTTGGTCAACTGTTAAAATTGATATTATAGAGCCATCTAGTGGTTAGCAGAGCAGTTGACAGTGGAACTTTTTTTTTTTTTTTTTTTTTTTTTTACAATTTTTCTCGATTGCTAACACACAGTTCATGAAACAATTCACCATTTTCTCACAACTATAAACACAATCTCAAAACTACACACCAACTTGTGTAAACTTCAAACTTCCAGGTCAAAATCACATAGTTTAGTCAAAAACATATTCTCTTTTGTCAGACTCAAACTTTGGTCTCAGATGACACACAAAGCTGCCAAATACTCTAATACTCTAAATACTAATTTCCTGCCAAGAGAACACTAGTGAGATCAATTCAAAACACTGTTACAAAAACCTGCTTTTGGGAAACAGGAATGCTTTTGCTAGTCAGTGTCTGTTACAGTATACGGCATAAATAAAGGGGTGCTGATACAGTAAAATTCAGCAATAAACTTTAAGAAAAGTTTACTTTCATTACATGACTGCAAAGAGATCTTACAGTAGATGAAAAGCACTAGAAGAGAAAAGTTCAAAGACCAAACAACAGAATATACAGTAAACACACACTGGAATATACTGTCAGTTACTGTAAATAAATAAATTCATTCATTCATTCATTCAGCATCCTCAGCCAAATTGCATTACAGTATTGGTAGTATCCTTATTTGTTATAGCAGTTTCTTAGTCTTCTGACAAAAAGACTTCTCTGCCTCCCCTAAACAGTCATCTCTCAGTTCTGCATGAATACAGTACATGTAAGCACTACTTAGCTACAAATCAATTCAACAGTAATGAGTTTGAGGGTGTACAACATGTGCTATAGTATTTACTGTACATAGAATAGTGAAAGTTATTTCATCTGAAGTACTGCTGCTATGTACTGTAATTATATTGTGTGTCTAAGTAGCATTGAAACCCTGTTGCTGAGCCTGTAGGCCAACTTCTCTCATGGTCAGTCCATGCAGAAGAACATGGTCAACTATAGTGCTTTGTATTTCATCAGGAACAAATGACCTTTGACCTCATCCCCTTCATTTTTATTTTCCTCTCCTCTTCCTCTTTGTTTCCCACTACCAGGATTAATTTTCCAAAACACATAATCACTTGTGCTCTTGTTCATATCATCCTGAGATCCTGACCTGTGTGTCATCAGTTTTGCTACTTACAGTTTTTTTTCAACTGCTTACACACAAAATATTTACTTGTCACACGATTTCTGAAACCTGACACTCAAACACCAGAACCACAGACAAAATCTGCAAAATCATACACTAATTCTCGGCCTTTGACTTAGTTTTCAATTTCATAAAACACTTTTTGCAAAACACAACACACAATTCTCTATGTAACACACAAAATTCTAACAGGAAGTATCTTGATTTTCTTTTTAAAAGAGGATGAGTCGGATGGGGAAGGTGACGAAGAACATGAACAAGAAGAGCGGTCTCTGATGAGATTAGGGCTACTGTCATTGATCATGTGATCAACCACGGTTTAATGATGAGAGAGGCTGGACAGACAGTCCAGCCTACAGTTGTTTTTTTTTTCGATTGCTAACAAGCATTGAAACCACATTTTCAAAACTGTTCATACAGTCTGCATTACCAACATGAATCTTGGCCAAACGGTTTATCTCACCTCCAAAACGCACTCAGACCAACAAAACACTTCATATATGTCTCAAAATAAGCTTGTTTCATCATAACACTGGGAGAAATTTTCATTCAAAAAACATACGTTTCATTCATATCAGTCTTCTTACAGTCAGCTGTACTGTTGTGCAGTATGATAACCCACCAGACTGTGACCAGTCATGCAATGCACTGCAGTAAATGGATGCTAAAATACATGTTTTATAGTATACCATATGTTATGCTGAAATAGCTATTATGGTTACATTAGAACATGTGTACATTA
Organism: Spinibarbus caldwelli; assembly: GCA_039654775.1. Taxonomy (NCBI): domain Eukaryota; kingdom Metazoa; phylum Chordata; class Actinopteri; order Cypriniformes; family Cyprinidae; genus Spinibarbus; species Spinibarbus caldwelli. The sequence goes on along the minus strand of CM077218.1, from coordinate 47,774,122 downwards.
CAGATACCTGTTCTCATTTCTAAAGGTTTGAATTATACCCGCCACTGTAAATCAACTCAAACTGTCTGTCCATCCTCGCTCATCATTAAACCGTGGTTGATCACATGATCAATGACAGTAGCCCACTCTTCTTGTTTCTGTTCATCACCTTCCTCATCCGACTCATCCTCTTCCTCCCCTTGCTCCTCTTTGAACTCCTCCTCCTCTAATTCACACTCTGCCTCATCCTCTGGCTCTCCCTCTAACACCCCTTACTCTGTCTGCATTGTTTGCCTCCATTGTTCAAAACCTATAAATTGACCTTTGGCCTATTTATATGCTTATTCTAAAGCCATGATTGGTTGGTGTTAAGTAAAGAATAGAGTGTTTGCACATGTGAGGAGTTAGTGTGAGGCACTGATGAATTAGTGTGGCATTTTGATTGGTTGTGTTTTAAAAAGAAAATCAAGATACTTCCTGTTAGAATTTTGTGTGTTACATAGAGAATTGTGTGTTGTGTTTTGCAAAAAGTGTTTTATGAAATTGAAAACTAAGTCAAAGGCCGAGAATTAGCGTATGGTTTTGCAGATTTTGTGTGTGGTTCTGGTGTTTGAGTGTCAGGTTTCAGAAATTGTGTGACAAGTAAAGATTTTGTGTGTAAGCAGTTGAAAAAAAACTGTAAAAAAAGAAAGAAAAAGACAACATAATCAGTCTAGTATAATGAGGTGCTGTATGTGCAGTATTGGAGTCCCAGCTGCTGCAGGAGTCTTTCTGTGTGGAGTTTGTATGTTCTCCCCATGTTGATGGTTTCCTCTGGGTTTCTCCCACAATCCAGAGACATACCGGACAGGTGAACTGGAGACTGTAAGTGAGTGTGAATATGAATGTGTGTGATGGACTGGCCATCTTTCCAGGGGGTTGTCCTGCTTATGACCCAGGAAAGGCTCCAGCCTCCTGACCCTTCATAGGACAAGCACTAGGGAACATGTATGGAATAGATGGATACCCTCTCTCTGGCACTGTTTTCTCCCCACCAATGTGTCTTCCCTGATCCATGTTTCCAAACAAAATTATTCCAAATCAATCCATTTATCAAAAGATAACCAAAAAAGAAAGTAGGATAACCAAGAAAGAAAGAAAGAAAGAAGGAAGGAGGAAGAAGAAGCAGAAGACTAAAAATAGGACATCCGGCTTGGCTTACAGCTGAAATTGCATTTAGTTGTGTTTGGAAAAATTATTATTCAATTTCATAATAAATATTCTGCTAAGATTTTATATTTCAATATAATTCCTGCAGAAATGGACAGTTTGCCATCGTTCTGATCTGAATGTGCTTTTATCAGTTTTGAAAGCAGTGTGTTAGCATCTGAAAAATCTGCTGAAAATGTACACTGTTTTGCAGGTTGTGGAGTATGAATGACAAAAGTGTTTGTGGATTTTGAAAAATGTGTTCATTGCATGCATTTTGTCTGAAAGTAATGAAAAATGATTCACAGTTTGGTCCACGTAGACTTCTGTATCGCTGAATGTGTGAACAGTTTTGAAAATGTGGCTTCAGTATTGAACAATGCTTGTTAGCAACCGAAAGAAACAGTAATTAGAGTCGATTTACAGTGGCGGGTATAATTCAAACCATTAGAAATGAGAACAGGTATGTACAATCTACTATAATGTAGGCATGTTCTAATGTACCCATAATAGCTATTTCAGCATAACATAAGGTATACTATAAAACATATATTTTAGCATTTATTTACTGCAGTGCATTGCATGATTGGTTACAGTCTGGTGGTTTATCATACTGCACAACAGTACAGCTGACTCTAAGAAGACATTCTGACTATATTGTATAAAATAGTATATTATACAGCAGTTTGTTACAGTTTCACCTTTTTCAAAATTATGTTTGGTTTCTGTCCATCTACAGATGGTTGATGTATTTATTTTCTTTCGTACTGTGTGTAATACTGTATTCACAACCACAAATTCTTACAGTAAAAAAAAATAATAATAATAATAAAAATTAACAAATAAAATAAAAAAATAAATAGTTTGGTTTCAATATTGCTTTCGTGTTTACTGTGAACTTGGCAACATCTCTCTGCCAACTGCTTTCAGTCTTGTACAGAAATGTACATAGGAGCTCATGAAAGAAGAGCTTTAGGGTTTGAATTACTGTGTGTATATGATATATCCAAAAATATAATATTATGGCAAAAGTGTTTGCAACATAAGACAAATGTTTGCTTTTGAGATGTGTTTGTGATATTTTGAATGCAGTGTGTCATTTTGCAAGAGATGTGAGGCATTTTGCATTTTGTGTGTGCAATTCTTGGATTTGTGTGTAAAGTTTTGAAAAAAAAAGAGGCGAAGTATTGAAAATGTGTGTAAACAGTTGAAAAAAAAACTGTAATGTTCACACACGGATAAATGTGCGCTGTTTGAGTTCATTTTTTGATGCTTGAGTTAATTATATTGTGTGTTTGTGTTTTCTGAACGAGAACATGGTTAAAGTTGTGCAAAATGATGGCGAGTTTTGCAGAAAACACTGAGCAAATTGGAACGGGTGTGAAAGCAGGTGAAATGTGTTAAAAGTTTTGAGAAACGTGTCTTTGTTTTGAGAACTATATGAATGGTTTGGAAAATTGGGCCAAATGAATCAGTTATAGTGTGTTAGCAATCGAGAAAAACTGTAAAGGAAAGAAGCCCAGAGGGAGCCCTGGAAATGCCTTGTCCTCAAGAAGATCAGAATCAGGCCGATAGAGACCTCACCTGCATCTTTATTATAGAAAGTCTATTGTGTGGTAAGCCACAACAAATGGCTGATAGTGATATAGTATGCAAAAAATAAATATGCTTTGAATTTTACATATTTATTAAATAAGTGAAATCCATTTATATCATGAAGAACTTACCAATAACTTTAGATAATGACTTCAGATAAAAAGAAAGATTCTGTGTTTAAATATGAGCACTTTGAAGTATTTTATTAGAGGCAAACATAGAGCTCTCTCATATGGTTTCTTTATGAAAGTTTGATGATTTTGTATTTTTGTTTTGCAGGGCTTTTTTCAGTTGTTGTGCATCTTAGTTACAGTACTGAGCATCATACTCTTAACAGCAGAAGTAAAAGAATAGCCAAGCCATTTACTGTCATAATAATGTCACTTTTCTGAGGTGGGACTGAGTTCATTTAACCAACATTAGCAGCAGTCAGAGTCCAGAGTTTGGAATGGTGTCATAACAGAAGCAGTGCAGTATCCAATGGGAACATGATATAATGCCATAAAAAAACCTGATAAGCTCAGAATGGATCTAATGAGGTTTTAATGCTTGTGTCAACATGGCCAAAAATATGCTTGTTGTCACATTGGAGTAGCAATGACATTCCACAGAGAAGAAAAGTGTGTAAGTAAGTGTGTGTGTGTGTGTGTGTGTGTGTACCTGTTTTTCTATCCAGGTGGGGACTTAAACCTGAATACACACAGACTCATGGGGACTCGTTTCACGGTGGGGACCTAAATTGAGGTCCCCACAGGTAAAGAAGCTTATAAATCACACAGAATGAAGTTTTTTGAAAATCTAAAAATGCAAAAAGTCTCCTGTGAGGGGTAAGTTTAGGTGTAGGGTTGGTGTAGGGCAATAGAATACACGGTCTGTACAGTAGAAAAACAATTACGCTTATGGAAGTCCCCACAAGGATAGCGAAACAAGTGTGTGTGTGTGTGTGTGTGTGTGTGTAACGTGTATGTGTGTGTGTGTGTGTGTGTGTGAGAGAGACCTTGTTTTTATATCCTGCTGGTGACTGAATACGCACCAACTCATAGGGACTCGTGTCACAGTGGGGACCTAAATTAAAGATCCACATCAGTATAAGCTTGCAAATAATACAGAAAGAGGTTTTTTTTTTTTGTTTTTTTTTTGAATATGTAAAAATTCAGTTTTCTGTGAGTGTTAGTGTTGGAGTAGGGCGATAGAATATAAGGTTTTTGCAATAGAAAACCATTATGCCTATGGTTTTCTATGAAAACACAATGTCTCATAATAACAGACTAAGATGATGAAGACCAAATTCATAGTCTATTTCTTATTGTTGATGCAAACTATACAGACCATATGAACGCGCATTAAGAAATGCATTAAATGATATTAAAGGACCAACTCCGTGCAGGCAAGCAGATGAGGCCAGAATGCAATGCGTTTAGTTGCACATTAAACGTTTTCCTCCTGTAGAAAATCATTATAAATAAAACACGTAATGTAGCTTAATGGACAAAACTTTATTCTAAATGGGAAAACGCGAAACTTTGCGTGTTCCGTTTATTTTGGGCTCACCTGCTTATCTGTACATATTAATTATGTTTTAATAATGAAGAGGAGCATATTGAGTTTGGTCTTTATAATCTTAGTCCGTTATGCCACATTATGCCACGTTTTGCGGTATGGGAGGAAAACACTATATACATATACATTATATTAATAAACTGTATATTGAATTTGATCTTTTAAAAGTACTATCTTAACACATTAAGCCATATGAAGTGTTTATGATTTTCTATGGGAGCGCTTAATGAGAGCACTGCATTCATATTCTGCTGTTCTGTGGCCGTGGATTTGCGGGTCTTGTCTTTTTCTCTTACAGATGATTATGATATTAAATTAGTTTTAATAGTTTAATCACCACAGCGTCTCGTCTCCATTGGCAACATGCACGGTTTGTGTGGATTGCACGTGACGTCACAGGTAGCAAAAAGTGCAAGCGGCAATTGCAAGTGACATTGTAATTTAGTTTCTTTTTTCTTGTCTTCACCACCTGGCTACTTGTGTAAAATGTTGAGAGATTAAATTTAAAAGTAATTAATAAATAATATAAAATAAAAAAAAAAAGAATGAAAAATACTGCAAGTGACGTCACTTGCGGAAGTGCATTTGTCTGAGAGTGCAAGCCTGAAAATGCAAGTGCAAGTCTGCAGCCAGACCCTTCACACTGAGCGGCTGCTTAGGGCCCTATGGCCACCAGAGGGCCCCCAAGAGTGGCCTACATGAAATTACAGTTTATTTTATTTTATTTTAATTCGTGAAATGTCAATGGACAGTGGTAATTATACGAAAGCGCAATATTAAATAATTAAATAATCTATACATATAATTTTATTATTTCCATAGCACGTGTCATGTAGGCACAATAATGATCATGTAATATGCGCTGGACGCTGCCGTGTGGATCTGTCAAATTAGTGATTTGAACTTTTAGTTTAGTGATTGTTAATGCTTTAAAGAGCAATGCTAGATTGTAATGTTCTAATGCTATCTGTTCTAACTATAAAAGGTACAGCTGTTATAAACAACAGTTAACAACTGTTATAACAGCTGTTATATGGTAATAGCATTGCATTCCTATCGGTCAGTGTCAGTGAGCTCAGCTTAGCCTGACAGTTAGCCTGCCCTGAACCTGGTTAGCTTTCCAGCATAAGTAGCCACAGTGACTGAGGTTGATCTTTGTTCAGTTTGCTTTATGGGACCAAATCATTTGACAGTGAGTCAGACTAACTGAAATAAGCCTGGCCTATTTGGTAAACTTATGTGTCTTCTGACTTCTAACGCCTCGAGGCCTGTTTCATAAAACAGGCCTCGAGGCATTAGAAGTCAGAAGACACATAAGTTAATTCATGATTTGCTGTCTGTCTGAACCATAGAAATAAAAGCTTATTTCATATTTTTTCAATTGCATCGTATTGCATCGAATTGCATTGTGTTGAATCGAATCGAAATCGAATCGCACTGCATCGTAACAGGGGTGAATCGTATCGTATCGCATCGCATCGCTAGCTGCTTCATATGTATCTTCAATATATTGTATCGTTGGCTATGCATCGAGATGCGTTATGGAGATGGACATCGCTAATATATATATATATATATATATATATATATATATATATATATATATAGGCTGTGGCATTTAAACAGTGCTCAATTGGTACTAAGGGGCCCAAAGTGTGCCAAGAAAATATCCCCCACACCATTACACCACCACCACCATCCTGAACCGTTGAGACAAGGCAGGATGGATCCATGCTTTCATGTTCTTTACGCCAAATTCTGACCCTACCATCTGAATGTCGCAGCAGAAATCGAGACTCATCAGACCAGGCAATGTTTTTCCAATCTTCTATTGTCCAATTTTGGTGAGCCTGTGCGAATTGTAGCCTCCGTTTCCTGTTCTTAGCTGACAGGAGCGGCACCCGGTGTGATCTTCTGCTGCTGTAGCCCATCTGCTTCAGGGTTTGACGTGTTGTGCGGTCAGAGATGGTATTCTGCATACCTTGGTTGTAACGAGTGGTTATTTGAGTTACTGTTGCCTTTCTATCATCTCTAACCAGTCTGCCCATTCTCTTCTGACCTCTGACATCAACAAGGCATTTTTGTCCACACAACTGCCGCTCACTGGATATTTTCTCTTTTTCTGACTATTCTCTGTAAACCCTAGAGATGGTTGTGCGTGAAAATCCCAGTAGATCAGCAGTTTTTGAAATACTCAGACCAGCCCATTTGGCACCAACAACCATTCCACGTTCAAAGTCACTTAAATCCCCTTTCTTCCCCATTCTGCTGCTCGGTTTGAACTTCAGCAAGTCGTCTTCACCACATCTAGATGCCTAAATGCATTGAGTTGCTGCCATGCGATTGGCTGATTAGCAATTTGTGTTACCAAGCAATTGAACAGGTGTACCTAATAAAGTGGCCGATGAGTGTATATATATATATATATATATATATATATATATATATATATATATATATTATTTTCAGTCACCAGTTTTTTGTCACATTCAAATTGGTTGTCAAAGTAATAACACTAATTTGTGGAGATTCAGCGCATTGTGAGTTCCATAAATCTGAACGCATTATTTGTAAATTGACTGTTAAGATAAAAATTATGCACAATTTATTATCTGTAATACCATTGTGTAGCCACTATATGCTTGTATAGCCCTATGTAACAATCCCTAGTTGCTAAGAAATTGTCATCACACAAATTAATTTTATTACATTTGGATTTGGATACATGTTTAGATATTATCAATGGCTACTTTTTGTCTTTATCTGTTTTTTTGTTCAATTGTGTTGTTGTTGTTTGAAACATTGATTTAAAGTTATTGCATTATTATTTCAGTCAAAACTATAAAACCCTTTGTTACCCCAAACTACATATAAAAGCCTGATCAGTGAACATAAAAGCAATCAGAATGCAGCTACTTATTCCTTTGTTACTCATTGACGTGTGAACTTCCCTTTAAATAATGCGACGCTCTGCCCTCTATGTGTATGACGCTGCTCCCTTTAAGCTGTTAGAAGTGAATGAATTGATTCAGCATTTCAACACTTCCATAAAGAATGCGTTAAATTCGACAAAGCAGTTTAATAAAGGATGTATTGATCTCGTGAGTTAGCAAATTTTACTATACCAATATTTTTTAATTGACTGTTAAATTTTTATATGGGAATATTACACAACACACTGATCCTTTAACAATGCATTGGCGCAAAAATGCACACAACTTTTGGACCAATTTCACAACATGATTTCTCGACTGCCACAAATACTGCCTAAACAAAACTGTACCAATATTTTAAATTGGCCTTTGAACTTAGCTTTATAGCATGGCAAAAAAAAAAAGAAAAAAAAAAAGCTTTGCCTTGCCAAAGCACTGTCAGAGCCCATTGATCTAATGGTGTTGTTGAGCACTCCAAATGCAAACTTTGCATGCAACAATCAGGCAGCAATTGACAGCACTCTGATCCAATGGCATAAAAGCATCATCAGATTGACAGTAGCCCAATAATGTTGGGGGATCCAGTGGGGGTGGCAATCACATTTCAGGGTGGCTGTACCTCACAACCCTGCTAAAATGTAGTGTTAATACGTGCGCTCATTGGCGCCCCCTCCAGCTGGTGGTGCCCTAGGCGACTGCCTAGCTTGCCTATGCCTAGAAACGGTACTGATTAGCATAAATGTTTGCCTTAAGTTTTAAGAGGCAAATACTACCCATATTATGTAGAAGGCTTTGAAAATAAACTTAAATCTAAAAGAAAGAGGATTGTTAAAAAAGATTAGCATTGCTAAATGCTAAAACATATCTTTTAATACTTACATATCTTTTAATACTTAGTAAACTGACTTTTATTAAAGTTTTTAAGTTGTCGTTTGCTAGTTGAGTTACAATTTTTTTATGATCGCTATGACATTTTTTCAATACTTCTAACAATTTTCCTAAACTGTTAACACACCAACACACCTACAAACACACAACTGACAAAACAGTTCATTTCTTGCTCAAAATCACACATTGCAAACAAAACTCCAACACTAATTTTCAAATTACAATAATACACGAACACAATACACTACATCTACCTAAACACTGCAAATATGTCTCAAAATCAAATTATTATTCCAAAACACTAACACATGTTCTCTTCCAACAGGAACATTTAGTCAATCATAACACAATATCATAAAAACACTATCCTCAAATGGAGGTGTCAGGTCTGACCTTACAATAGACAGTATATTGCATTGATCATAGAATGTGTTTCACACTACAGTTTCTTTTTCTTTTTGGGTTTAGTAAATGCATGTATTTTGTTTTATTGCTGCAGAAATTCAATACAAAAATTGAATGACCCATCTCAGAGTAGCTTTACAGAATGAACGGTTTATGGGGAGGGGGGAATGAGACAGAGACAGAAGTGCTGCATTAAAGGCTTTATTTGCAACAGGACATTAGAAAAACAAGAAAGAAAACAAGAATGCAAGAAAAAAATGCAATATAGCTGTCATTTATTATGCGAATATACAAACAGAAGAACCAACAGAAGAATTAAAAAAAATAAAAATAAATGTAATCTAATCTGCCTGGTCTTCTGCGTTTGGCCACATGTTCTCACCCACATCACACCTGATATCTTCTCTGGCAAGGCATCTTGGCTGATTTTCTTCCTGCTCTCTTGATCATGCAGAAGGTTTGGAAAAATATCTTGTTTTTAAAACCAACACTTGCTTTCAAGGCCAGAAGAGATCAGAAAGATCTCTTGTGTGACACTGTGTTCATGTGGGAAAAAAGTGACCTGAACTGTACAGGTCATTAAAAAAAAAAATACTTTGAAATGTATGTTGTAATCTTCAGATGAAATATACTTATTTTTTCCCCATGATCAGCACTCGTCTGTTTTCAAAAGATAACAATGTTGAAATTAAGGTAATTTCTTTGTTTGCCAAGGCTGGCCCCTAGTCTGACCATTTTTAAGTCTCTTTTAAAAACTCATCTGTTTTCATTGGCCTATTAGGATTTATATTCTTGCCTAATGTATTTTCTGTTTGTGTTTTATTTATTTATTGGTTGTCTGTTTTTGTTTGTTTTATTCTTTTTTGATGCTGTTTCTTTTGTGAAGCACTTTGGTCAGTCTTGTGGCTGTTTTAAATGTGCTATATAATTAAAGTAAACTTGAAACTTGACTGTTGATCAAGCCTAACACCAAAGTTTCCTCTCATTTCTGTTCTTGCTGAGAAAGCCTTTCTCTGTTGTATTGAACATTTTGGCCACCTGAGCAAAAACATCCATTATACATGTATACATTACACATCATGTAGGCTAGTTTTAACTTCCAACTCATTTCTCCCATCATATGACACTTATTATGTAGACGTTAAATTTTGCAGACGCTTAATTTATTGTGAATAGGCTAGCTGGATTTAAGGCATTTATTAAGTTACGTTAATGTTCAATTATACATGGTAAAAATTATTTTTGGAGAATGTTTTCAGTCATACTTCTAAATTTCACATTTAATACAATGTGTTATTTGCCTTTTCTTTCTAATTAATTGTCAAATTTACTAGCAAGTTCTGAGGGGAAACTGTTTCTTTGACAGTTGTTTAACCAATGTTAACATATAGAATAGTGTTGCAAAGTGTTACAATAGCCTATAAAGTTCTAAATAATAAATTCAAAAATTAAAAATTCTAAATTAGGAGTCTGATTATTCAGCCTAGTTAAAATTTTTCTATATATATATATATATATATATATATATATTTTTTTTTTTTTTTTTTCTCTGAATGTCTTGGAAATATTTTTTATGCTGTATTGCACTCAAAAAGTCATTTAGCACTTATCACACTACTGCTAACAGTTACAGTACAGCTAAAAAGCAATTCATAAACTTGTTCAGTGATGTAATACAAAAAGATTTAAGTATAAATGAAGAAATGAATTAGAGACACACATTTAATCACTTTAAAGACACTGAATTGAGTCACTTCAAATACCTTTATTTCATCATGTCAAAATGATACAAACAAATTGTTTTCTGACAAAGAATTATTGAAATTCTGAGGGGAAATTTTTTTTTATCAATTTGGACCTGATGATTAAATCATGTCAGTTCAGAGCACTTTCTTTTTCAATGCAACACATTTTTAGTGTTTCTTGAATAGAGCACAGTTCATGTAACTTTTTCGTCCAGAGCTTTTCAAAGTGTAAACGGTGTCACACCAGAGATTTTTATACTTTTGTTTTGTCCTGACAGCAGTGACTTTAAACTTCTCATATGGAGGAATCAGCACCTCTTTTATGGAAGGATACTGAGAATATTTTATCAGCTCAGCACTTTCACAAGTTTTGATTTCAAAACAAGACTTGGTTCCAAAAGCTCGCGCTATATTACGATTGTGAGAGGAGGACGTAAAAGAGCCAAAACGAATCTCTTTGTTCAGAACATGCTTATTAAACTTAGCTCTAGTACCACGATACGTTAAATAGCATTTATTTTGTCGTTTCTTCAGAATCTGTATCGCTTCTGTTAACAGAAAGTGAAGTGAAGTCCATTTGAATGCCTTGTGTTTGTACTGTTTTCTACCGTAACGAGTGGCATCATTCAATTTACGATATATATATACACCAGTGTACACGCGAATAGCGATTAAATGATCCTTTTTTAAATTATCTTTTGGAAACTTGACAGCATTTTTACTGTGTTGCCAATAATGTTTAAATTTAGGTGAGCTTTTCATTTCTTTCTTCAGATATTTTGTCTTCACCAGATGTGCCATTTTCCCTTTACAGCCCTTATATTGATCATCAACTGAATTCAGTGCCATATCCAATGGAAATATCTGTTCAGCACCAGCAGCAGCTCTGTGATCCTGCAGCAACAGGAATCATGATTAATCATCAGTATTCATGTCTGTAATATTCATACTAGAAGACAAGCTTACCTGTCCCAGAGCAGCTAAAATGAGAAGAAGACCTGCTTCAATGATCAGCAGCATCTTGATTCAGTCAAATCCCTCAGATGATCTAGTAGATCTAGTGAAGCGCAGATGCTGAAAGATAAGAAACATAAACTTGTTCTCAAATAGTAAATAAAATGTTTAAATTTGTATTGGTATTTTCTGACAGATAGCAGAACTGCTTGAAATAATGATCTTAAATCTGTGATGTTCACTAATGGAAGTTTAATATTACCTGAGACTACTGTTGTCAGATTCTGTTTTCTTTTTTGTAATTTTTCAGGATTGCAGAAACAGTGATGAGAGGAGAAGATCAGAAAAGTCAGTCACTCACAGCCAGACGACAATGACTCTTCAGACCATGAGATGAGGAAAGTGGCTTTTTTATAATGCTGATAATGTGTGTGTGTGTGTGTTTTAAGAAATAATCGCTGAAGTGCATATTGTAGCAATCTGATTTCATAATAATTGCATGCATGCATTTGCAAGAACTTGATGAAAATGATAACTTAAGCCTGAGTTCAAAAGGAAAAAAACAGGGATTTTGTTAATCAGAATGCATTTAATTCTTATTATAAATGATTACAACATTTATAATAATAATTAAATGTTTCTTGAGCAGCAAATCAAGTATGATTTCTGAAGGATCATGCGACACTGAAGACTGGAGTAATGATGCTGGAAATTCAGCTTTGCATCAAAGGAATAAATTACATAAATTACATTTAAATATATACTCAAATAGAAAACAGTTATTTTAAATTGTAATAATATTTCATTAAATTACAATTTTATTGTATTGTGGATCAAATAAATGCAGCCTTGGTGAGCAGAAAAGGTTGAAAAAGGTGCAGAAAGGTCATTTGGTTAGTATTTATGTAAACTCACTCAGATTCTTGAGTAATCACAGAAAGGATGCTTGCAAAACATGCAAAGGTGAAAGATGGTACACTAAAATGATTAAAAATATTTCAAAATATATGTGGTAATCTAGCAGTATGCATCTTTTCAACAGATAGCAGTGTCAAAATTAAAGTAGTTCCTAAAATCTTGACATTTGATCAAGTCCAGCATTTTACACAGACAAATGTCACTCACATTGTCTTTAAAAAAATGATAGAATCTGGTCTGATTTATGTTTTGATCTACTCTTGGCACATTGTTAGATCAGTTTAATCTTTTTGCTCTACTAACTGCACACAGTTTGTAGGTTATAAGGGTTGATCAGATCTATGACTGGTGAGAGATCCAGCTCATTAATAATCAACCCATTCTCACTTCCAGGGCGTCAAAAATTGAAGCATGGTCGAGCGCCTTTAGCGTCACTATGAAGACGTCAAAGGTGCCCCTTGGCGTCGCTATATCGACGAGCTCGGACCTACATTGATTTCAACGGGAAACTTTTGGCGTCAAACACAGACGCGAAGGGCTATGGAATCATGTTCAAGAAGTCTCATTCAGCACACATCGCGATATTTGCCATCAGTTTACATGTGCCACAGGTTGGGTGAGTAGTCGTAAATACACCGTCTTAATGTCTGTTATAAAATGTATTCAGTCTTCTTTATTTATCAGATTAGCGCTGTATGTTTATTCGCTGTATTATATCGGTCATCCGAGGCTGTTTTTGAGTTTCATTGCGTTTAACTAAATGAACACACCTGCTAACTAGAGTGATTAAACACGTTTAACTAAATGAACACACCTGCTAACTAGAGTGATTAAACACTATCTGTCACTTGACATGCCATAGACCTTGGATCAGTTTTATATTCATATCAGCTTCAAAGATGTAAGTTGTATTTGTAGTAAAATCATGGTAACCATGTAGTTTTACTGTGAAATTTGAAGTTAAAACACAGTAAACAGGACATTTACCATGTTTTACCACAGTATCTGTAGTTTTACTGTGAAATTTGAAGTTAAAATGAGTAAACATGACACTTACCATGATTTTACCACAGTAACTGTAGTGATATGTGTAGTAATACCACAGTATCACCAAACTTACTATTGTTTTACCACTGTAATGGTAGTTTTGATGTGCTTTTATGACAGATATCACAGTAATTTACTGTACAACATTTACTGTACCATGCTTGTAATACTTTTTAATGTAAAATCCAAAAAAAAGTAAAAATTAAAAAAAACAAATCTGTATTTTTGTTCCATCTTGCAGTTCATTCATATCAGTTTATATCTTAAATATTTTACTCACATATCATTATTAACATTCTCTGTATAATTCTGTTTTATTTTCTCTCCCTTTTTTAATTATTATTATTATTTTTAGCTGAAAAGAAGTAAAGGAAGCAATCTGCCCAGTCGTGTTTGTGGAGAGGTATTAATTCAGAAACGGAGAAGACAGAAAGCTGCGGAGACAGACATTTGCAGCGGTAGGTCTGTGTTAGTTTTACCCTTTTATCAAAAATTCCTGCTGTTATAATTTGCACAGCATTTGTTGTTTCTTAAACTTTTGCCCTGTCCAAATACCCACACCTGCGGTCTTTGCACTTCACCACTTGACTACTTATTTGACGTATTTCCAGTATTTGGCCCAAGTGTTCAAGTGTGTGTAGAACTTTTCATTACCTTATGAGACACACTTATAGTGTTGTAAAGTGTTTACAGAGATTTATTTTTAGTTTCAACTTTGCATTTTAAAATAAACTTCTAAATGTCTGTTCAGTAGTCCCTATAACAGATGGTAATTTAATTTGTGGTGCTTCTAATTAAGTGATAAAAAGCAGTTGCAAATGTGTACAAAATAAATATACTTATCTTTGCACCAATAAAACGTGCAACACTTTGTTTTACTACCAAATTATTCCTAATATATAATTAATAATATTATTATTATTATTATTATTATTATTATTAATATTTAACTTACATTGGAAAGGTTTCCGTGACCTCTCGCGAGATCTCAGCAAAAAGTCTCATGATTTATTCCAAAACATGATGCATGATAGGATATACCAAACCTCGAATAGCGCTCCGGTGTGGTATTCAAGATAGTGTGGGTTTAGTGTGCGTTAAGGGCACTGCGCTTTGGCATTATTAAGACCTGGGACAGTCCTGCGCACGAACCCCAGAAGATGCAACCTTGTTTTAATTATAAGCTTATAACGAATACATTTTGACCTTCCAGCAACCCATATACTGTATACAGAACCAGTAATGAAAACAATAATTAAAAATAATCTTTTTTTGTATTGATAAAGCATTGTGTTCTCTTTTTCAAGCTTCATACAGTAAGCTTTACTTGGTGTCTTCCTAATGCTTTTATCATAAAAAGCATCAGTTCTCATCAGGAGTTTTAGTAAAGGACATATTCATGCACAGCCATCCCCTAGTTCCAGACATGCAGCTATTTCATGATGCTATTGTCAAAGGTATATTTCTGTGTATGTATGTAGCAGATGTTTGTTTTCCTGTACACTTTCTATATCTTCCATTGTTCAGACAATTAATGTTTATTTGGTGCTGTGCTGATAGAGTGTTATAGATGATATTGCAAACTTGACATGCAAACTTTGTGGTGTTATTTTGTTATGATATTGCAAACTTTGTGGTGTTATGAAACAATTACCTTATGTGTTGTATCACTTTTTGGTCAATTTAATTTTTAAGAAAATTAATCTGTTTCCAGTGTTCTCTGAAAGACGTATACTGTTTTTACAGTTTTTAAAAAAAAAAAAAAAAAAAAGCTTTTTTATACTGAAAATAGTTAACGTTTACAATTATAATTATATTAACAATTTTAATTTGCTTTGCATTTAGTCACAATAAAAGTGAACAATATTTACAAAGTATTAAAGTACAATGTTCTTAATAATTGTTTGCCTTTTTAGTTTTTAGTTTTTTTTTTTTTTTTTAAGGGAAGAACAGAAAATATTTTGTGAAGATAACTTTGAATGTGGTTTGCAAAAATATTGTTTGGCGTGTGTGTGTGTGTATATATATATATATATAATAATTTTTTAGAGGACTTTTTTTTGTTACATATTTCTGAGGTACACACCTGTTCCCATTTGTTTCAATTTATTATTTTATTTTCCTTAAGTCCTCCCTGGATACATTTTTGTAATTAACTGCTTTTTTTATTCTTCATAGTGGCAAGAAAAGAGCTTGGTGATAGAGGATGCAGTGCATTAGTTTGGGCACTTTTGTCTTCAAATGAGTTTGACATATCAATAAATACTGGGAAATGCTTACAAAACTATACGTGTTCATTATGCTTTCTCTATGCTTTTTTCAGTTTTTATTCCTAGAGTTCAAATGGTAGAGAATGGCAGAAACACATAAGTGAATAATTTTATAACTTTAAAACACAATGTAATTTACAATGTAAATGTCAGAAGCACATCATTTGATTAGTAAATGCACTTTTCTTTGGTCAAAAAATAAATAAATAAAATCTATCTTTTATATTTAATGGGATGGGAGACAGCTGTGACTGCTGGGCATGTGCACATCAATATTGCCCACTTTTTGTCACGCTGAACAACAATAATTACTGTATTTGCATTATTGTGAGGGGTAGGTGTAGACGTTAATAAAACACAATCTAATAGGTAGCTAATTAGAATGACAGAGGCTTATGGGTAATGTAGTTTAAAACTTTTTATTACCTAAATGAAATAAATAATATCTTTAATGGAAAACTGGATATCTAAATATGTTCATTGTGCAAACCTCTATTATATATTTGGTATTTTATAGTGAGCAATATTTAAAATGCCTTTATGCCACCTTTCCATATATTTCTGAAAACTGTGCCCAACATTATTTAATCAACATAGCATAAGTAGTAATCCTGCCGATTTTCTCCTTGATACGTTAATTGAACTCTGATTTACAGCCATTTGAAATGTGCATTTTTTGGCTCTTCCAGAGGGTGCTACTGGGCAGTAAAACCTACATATATGTATTCTCTTCATCATGGAAAACAAAACTGTGTTGAGTCACATTTATATCTGACAGTTTTCACAGTCCACCTTTTTCTATTCTTACGTCATGCCTCGTATAGGTTTTGACAGGACATTGTGAGGCCATTTGATGAGACATGGAAAAATTATAAAGAAAATGCTTTAATAATAATAATAATAACAATAACAATAATAATAATAGATTATTTCTTAAACACCAATAAATATAATGGATGAACCTGCAACAACTTGCCATTATCTATTCCCCACTGTTAAGCAGTAATCAAGGACAATTTATACACATTATGATACCTCACTATTACTATTACACAAGGACAAATTCATGCATACTAAGAATCACAATATATATATTAAAAAAAATCTAATTAGCAAAAATCAGTGTAAAAGTGTCCTCCTCACCCCCTTATCTTGCTCCTCATGTGCTGGACATCAGTAATGTTCATGCTCTTGGTTTTAATGCAGTACAAGACCCACGTTGATCATTCCTGGTACATTCTCAGTTATTCCTTAAGTGTTTGTAGCAATAAAGCCCATTGCAGCATCTTGTAATGCAAAATAATTCATCTTGTAACTCCCTTTATTTCACCAAAAATTGGCATATTTGTCACTAAATGTATACAATAATAACTTTTTGGTGTATTGTTGTCCCAGATGTCATAAATCTGATCAAAAATGTTTATGGCTTAAGTAAAAATAATCATGGTAATTAATTATATGTAGTTTTTCAAGTATAAAATAAACACAGATGAGCCTACCTAGTAAAATTATGTATTTACCAAGAATTTTCAATGCACAATATTCACCATATTCATTTTATTGAAGCATACAGCATAAAGTTGATAAAGTAGCATCAAGACAAAAGATTCAAGAAAAATAATAATGGATCATCAAAAATACGTTAACATTAATCAGTTCACACAAATGAGTGATAATGTCCTTAAAAGTCACACAATCCCATCCAGTCAACTATGATACAGATCATGTGATACATATAAGACATTTGATACTGTTTTGAAAAATAATGATTCCTTATCATCACATCTAAACTGGTTTCTTGCTCTTCCTCATCATGATCTTCTTCTCTTGTGTCTGTAAACAGTTTGTGGTTGATATCCAGCACCGATGTGGTGTAGCTTTTTCCTCAGCCAGAGGATCTCTCAGTCCTAACATCCCATTTTCAGACAGTTCTCAGACCTGGCCAAAGTAAAACAAAAAAACACAAACAATTCAGATGAGCTTGTTTAATGGACAGTCAGCTCAGCTTTTGTTCTGCGTGATTTTAGCAGGGTGAACAACTATGACCCATGAAGTACTGTACACATACCATTTTTTTAAGCTGTTTTAAGACCTTTTGAGAAGCTTTTTCTTTGAAGACAATTTACAACATCCTCTTTTTTCACTCCTTTCAAGAGCATCGCTTGGTCAAAACCCCTCTTTTGGCTGAAGAGATCATCTGTACAAAGTAAAATTGTTAAAATACTGTAATAAAAATATCATTATGCAAGAATTAAGAAAAAGTTACAGAGGCAAAGGACTTGCTCATGAGACACCCATTACCATGTGTAGTTCTCAGAGACTGGAGTTTTTGCCTCTAGAATTCATCTATTGTTGCAGTAAATGTGTCTTTTTCCTCTAGAATCTTTCTCCAAAGTTCATGACTTCTCTTGCTTCCATCTTAAAACACAAATGTGTTGCTTCAATATTAAAACACAAATGTGTTTTAGTGTTTGCAGTGTAAGGCCTTGCTTCAAACCAATCAACTATCAATCAACAATTTATAATACAACATTTACCAAACAATGAAATAATGTAAATTGGTGTTTATATCAACTAAACCACTTTTATAACACTTGTCTGCTTTTATCTAAGAAAAACAGGTGGTGTGGTTTTTAAAAACTTAAGATCAAAAATGTTCCAGTCACAATTTGCTAACATGCTATAATTGTAATAGTTGTATCCAATAAATAAATAAATAAATAAATAAAAATATTAAATTACAAATTAGAAAGAATAATCACTGCTGACATGAACAGTCCTGTGAGAAATCATCATAAAGTGCTGTACTATATAATACAGCATCGCTTCAATACAGACATATCAGTGGACTTGCGCACTTTTCTGTCTTCGTTTGGACGCAAGATGGCCATGTTCATTCCTCACCCTGAACAAAGAATTCCCTTGGTCTTCCTTCTCTTCTGTAAAACAAGAAAATCTCTACTTACTCTATGTGCAATTAATATTGCTCCTTAAACATAATTACGTTAATTTAAAATAAGATTCAGACCAGAGCATTTGATGAGTAAATGTTGAGTAAAAATTCCAGAAAATTTAGCTGGAAAGGGCTGATCATGGCAAGATTCATTGAGTCTCAGTAATAGCTCTTTTAGTTTTTAGGAAGGTTTGTGAGGGTTGGCTCTTAAAAGAGCTGTTGAGTTCGATATTGTAGACCTGAAAAAGAAGGACAGCACAATCTGTGAGTAATCCTGTAAGTCAGAAAGGAAGGAAATATGTGACCGTGTCTGTGAAAACCCAGCTAAAGTCATTTTTTTTGTGATTTACTGTTTTCTACATAAAATCATCCTTCATAATGTAAAGAACATTCTGTGAAACTGTAACCTTGATACCTTTAATATTGACTGAGGAAGGCCATGTCAAAATTTGAAATCATAGTGAAATTAATGGTTGAAATCAAATTTTGATTCTTGTTATCTCAAAATTAGATTTTGAGACTTTAGCCTGGATTTCACAGACAGGGTCACATATTATTACATTACATGTAACTTGTTGATTTATACATTACTGTGGGTTTTATTATTTTTTTAGGCCGTAAAAGCAGCCTCTGTAAAGATGCCAATGGACAATATAAACTTTCTGACTGTGTGGGGCATCTGACTGCTTTCCAAGAAGAGCACAACTGATTTACCAATACTGTGATAGAGTACAGGGGCTGAGGCAATGACTAACGACAGCAGTCGAGTAAACATTGCAGGAATGTCTACAAGTAGACTTGTACAATATCATACAAGTGTTACATTGAATTACTGAATTATTCAGACTTTGATGTGAGACTGTGTTTAGGGTTCTTACTAATGGGGCATTTTAAAGACTTTTGCCCTGTCCAAATACCCACACTTGCGGTCTTGGCCACTTGAGAGCGTGTGTACGTGACAGTGCGTGCGCAGGACTGTCCCAGGTCTTAATAATGCCAAAGCGCAGTGCCCTTAACGCACACTAAACCCACACTATCTTGAATACCACACCGAAGCGCTATTCGAGGTTTGTTGTATCCCATCATGCATTATGTTTTGGAATAAATCATGAGACTTTTTGCTGAGATCTCGCGAGAGGTCACGGAAACCTTTCCAATGTAAGTTAAATATTAATAATAATAATAATTATATATTAGGAATAATTTTGCAGTAAAACAAAGTGTTGCACGTTTTATTGGTGCAAAGATAAGTATATTTATTTTGTACACATTTGCAACTGCTTTTTATCACTTAATTAGAAGCACCACAAATTAAATTGCCATCTGTTATAGGGACAACTGAACAGACATTTAGAAGTTTATTTTAAAATGCAAAGTTGAAACTAAAAATAAATCTCTGTAAACACTTGCATTTTTACAACACTATAAGTGTGTCTCATAAGGTAATGAAAAGTTCTACACACACTTGAACACTTGGACCAAATACTGGAAATACGTCAAATAAGTAGTCAAGTGGTCAAGTGCAAAGACCGCAAGTGTGGGTATTTGGACAGGGCAAAAGTTTAAGAAACAACAAATGCTGTGCAAATTA
This sequence comes from Spinibarbus caldwelli, assembly GCA_039654775.1. Classification (NCBI taxonomy): domain Eukaryota; kingdom Metazoa; phylum Chordata; class Actinopteri; order Cypriniformes; family Cyprinidae; genus Spinibarbus; species Spinibarbus caldwelli. Next base: position 47,754,095 of record CM077218.1, on the reverse strand, counting down.
TAACAGCAGGAATTTTTGATAAAAGGGTAAAACTAACACAGACCTACCGCTGCAAATGTCTGTCTCCGCAGCTTTCTGTCTTCTTCATTTCTGAATTAATACCTCTCCACAAACACGACTGGGCTGACTGCTTTCTTTACGTCTTTTCAGCTAAAAATAATAATAATAATAATAATAATAATAATAATAATAATAATAATAATTAATAAAAGGGAGAGAAAATAAATATAATTATATAGAGAATGTTGATACTGATCTGTGAGTAAAATATTTAAGATATAAACTGATATGAATGAACTGCAAGATGGAACAAAAATACAGATTTTTTTTTTTTTTTTTTTTTTTTTTTTTTTTTTATTTTACATTAAAAGATATTACAAGCATGGTACAGTAAATGTTGTGATTACTGTGATATCTGTCATAAAAGCCCATCAAAACTACCATTACAGTGGTAAAACCATAGTAAGTTTGGTGATACTGTGGTATTACTATACATATCACTACAGTTACTGTGGTAAAATCATGGTAAGTGTCATGTTTACTTGTTTTAACTTAAATTTCACAGTAAAACTACATGGTTACCAGGCCCGGTTCTAGGATTGCGTGACTGGGGGGGCATTTCGAAAACTTGGTGTGGCAGCATTATTTTACAGTGTGGTGGTGGTGGGGGGGGTTAAAGAATTGTGCTATAATATCAAACAAATACAACTCATTGTATACACTATAAACACAGACATGTCGATGTTTGTGGAAGATGTTTTTTTCTGTTTTGGAGGGATGATCGTTTTTAAATCATACCCTATTGCATCAAAATTTGTTAATAGGCCTATTTTACAATAGTTTGGGGTGTTAATTTTATCAGTTGTTTATTATTCATGCAACAATGTATTACTGTTATAGTTTTTATTAATAACCATTGCTATTTAGCTGATAACTTTGTCTAGTGCTCTTATGAATGTTTATAACATGATTTGTGAACATTTAACTACTATAGGGTACTGAATGACATAGCATTGACTTCTTCATGGCACTAGTGTTTGCGTATTTCATTTCATTTCATTTCATTTCATTATGTAACCTTGTTCTACAGATCTTTGTAGTGTTAAATACTGTTTTTGATATTTTTGCTTTTCCCTAACCGAATGTCGTATCCTGTCAGCAATAACCTGTCCATACATAGGCTTTTTTGATTACTGTCAGTTTGAGTGCCATCGATGCAGTGTTACCAGATAATGCTATTAAAAATAAAAAATAAATAAAAATAAACCGAAATTATTTAAAATCTTTTGCAAATAAGATAAGATAAAGATATTGCTGACCCCAGCTTTCCTACTTCATTAACTTTCTAAAGTGTCAAATTAAGTGGAAAGGACAAGTCTAAAAACGCTTATAATAGTTCGATCTGGCAACACGGAGGCTGCGCCCGCGTCCTCACTCAGAACTCTCTCAAAGAGACTCGTGTACTTCGTCAGCATCTCGCAATGATCGTTTTCATACCACGGACGCTAAAATTCTTGCAAATTGTCATAATACATGTCATGCAGACATTCATATGAGGAGTTTAACAGCAAATTAGTCATGCAGAGAACAAATTTTATTTTTGAACATGAGACATTTACCGAGGTCCGGACCACGGTGGCCTCATAGCTGGCTACGGGCCTGGTTGGTCAGACTTTATTCACTTCATGAATTATAGGTGTTTGGTTTAATTCAAAATTAATTTTTGGCAAATTCATAATGATTCACTTTGACTAGTAATTAAATTGTATTAGTTTTAAATAAAATACATTTAAATAATATTTCAATGCTTTCTCTAATGTCTTGAAAGAAAACTATTCAGGATTGTTTATTGCACCAAAAGTAATTTCAAAGGAACATTAAATGCATGTACAGTTGAAGTCACCATTACAGGATCTGCAAAATGTTAATGATTTTAAAATGATTATTTAATGTATTTGTTTTTAGTAGGCCTACGACTATTTTAAAATAAGCTATTTTTATATAGGCTAATAGATTTATACATATAGACCACAAGACTAAATAATAACTGAAATTACACAAAAAAATCGAGCTCAAAAGATTACTTGCTTGATTCTTAATTCTTAAAACTGATTCTTAATACTGTGAGTTGTCATGATCAAAAACTGCAAACATTCACTGATGCTCAAGGCAACATATTAATTTTTTTCTTTAGAACAGAGGGAAGAACAAGACTGCACAGGACAAACATGGGACGTATCATAAAAACAAATCGTAAAAACAGTCTGGACCATCAGGTAATGAAAATCAAGCGCAAGTAAACTTTTAAACTGCTTAATTTGTGTAAATGCATATATGGACTATGTAAACACCTGTTATGTGAAAAAGCTTATTCAGGGCAGTACTAAATAAAAAAACAACAACATGCAATTTAAAATATCTTTTTTTTTCTTTTCTTTTTTCCCTTCGTTTTTAGGCTATTAATATATTCCAGATTCTGTAAACTTATGACTTAAACATAAAAATATGCGGAGCGTGTCACGAATAAAGTGAAAATGAAATGAAAAGTGTCTATTGCAGCATTAAATTTAGATCTGCAAATAGTGCATCATATTTCTTTTTACGAGTTTTTACAGCATCACTGATATAACTGGAGCTTTTTTTTAGAGTGCTTACACACGATAGACTGAAGTCAGTGATAATGTTCTTTGATAATGTAAATGTTCTTTGCTCGTTGTATTTGTTTGTTGTTTGAATACTGGACATGCGGAGTTATAATTATAAACTTAAAATGTGTTTATATTAAACCTGTGATCAGGCTAAATACAAATTCAGACTTTAAAACAAATATTTTATGACATAGTATGGTACTTGTTATGATTTGCGTAGTTAATAGATTACAGGCTACAGTGGTTTGAGCGCGTTTGACTAGAGCGCAATTAAAGAGCTGTTGTGTTTATGTGATTGTCAGTGGCCGTCTTGAGAAGCGAGAAAGCTTTGGAAAACATCTCATAAAAAGGACGAGGACGTGAATATTTTTTATAAGTCGGAATCTAAAATTACGGTAATATAGCTTGAACATTTCACATGAAAATCTGTCAGTGTGGGGGAGCTGTAGAATGCAAAAAAAATAGGCTACAATTGCGCTATATCTCTGGTCATTTTAATATGTAACTAATGTTTAGATTTTTTTAAGTATCCAGTGGATGATCGAGGGGCACAAGAAGAATCTGGAGGGGCACAAGGAGAATCTGGGGGGGCATTGCCCCCCCTAGCCCCCCCTTAGACCCGGCCCTGGGTACCATGATTTTACTACAAATGCAACTTACATCTTTGAAGCTGATATGAATATAAAACTGATCCAAGGTCTATGGCACGTCACGTGACAGATAGTGTTTAATCACTCTAGTTAGCAGGTGTGTTCATTTAGTTAAATGCAATGAAACTCAAAAACAGCCTCGGATGACCGATATAATACAGCGAATAAACATACGGCGCTAATCTGATAAATAAAGAAGACTGAATACATTTTATAACAGACATTAAGACGGTGTATTTCAGGGGCGGACTTACCCATTAGGCAAAGGTAGGTGACTGCCTTGGGCCCCCAAAAACCAAGGGCCCCCTAAAATGCTTTTCATATACGAGATGCGCATTAAGCACGGACACGCGAACGGTTGCTGTTTACGGTGTTTATTACCACGACAACCGTCTGCGTGTCAGAGTTGAACGTGCTTTTTGTGTTTCCTGCTTGTAGCAAATGAAAATATTATGCATCTGAAGCTGACTGGCGCACGAGCGCAAGGGTCTCTCTTTCCCAGCGCACACACACCTCTCTCTCTCTCTCTCTCTCTCTCTCTCTCTGTGTCTGCTCTGTTCAGCGAGCGGCTGAAAGGAGCTGCGCTTTCAGTTAAACACAGATATGTTGCTTCTCTAATTTTACATGGAAGTATAGCCGAAATCACATTACAGCTATTGTCTTTATCTTATGTATAGCCTATTTGATTTTATCAGACGACAGCACGATTATAAATCAGGATTTTTGTGCAGATTAACATCTTGGAAGGGAGAGCTGGTTATGTAGTCTGATGGGTCACGTTTCAGTCACTATTTCATATTCATCCCATTGACTGACAACAGAAATAGTAAAATATATCAATGAAAACAGTTTTACTGAGAATTTAGCTGCATTAAAATACAGTATGTGGCACAGAGAGGCAAACAAATGTAATAATGAATAATAAATGTGCATTTTGCATGTTCAGAAGAAGTGAGCTGCCCTGTTGTGCGAAAACGTAAACAGGTTTGTGTCAGTAAATTGCTCAGTGCAAAGAAAAAGAAGTAATAGGTACCTGGTATTTCTATGTTCTTTTTTTTTTTTTCATGTGTCTAATAGACATGAACAAGTTCTTTGAAAAACATCTATGACCTATGAAACATATCTACTCTTCATGCTTTATGTTAACTATGGTTTCACTAATAATAAACATATATTATAAAGCATCCATATTTGTCCATGCCCATGTTGATTAGAGTATTAAAAACTTAAAAATTATTAATTTAAGGTACATTTAGAACAGATAAAAATGTGTGATTAAGTTGAGATTATTCACTCATGACAATCCAGCGATTAATCGCAATTAAATATTTGAATCGATTGACAGCCCTAAGTTAAAATGACTAAAATTAAATGTAGGCTTACGCTGGTAACTCATCAGTGGACTTTCCTTGTCAATATAGGTTATATTTTTTCACACTTTTCTCATTCTCACTAATTCAAGTTTTTATAAGAATGAACCTCTGAAGGGAACCGATTGTCTTCAGAAAAGTTTCGATGGCATTTTCATTTTACCTGATAAAGTATCATTTATGAGCTGAGTACTGCTTTGATTACAGCCGTTACTGGGGAAACCGCTATATTTCTGACATTCCAAAAGCACCTCCTACTGGCAGAGAATGAATGTGCATTTTCAATAATCCAGTCTGCAGTTTTTGTTCAGACCAATGCGAAAATTCACCCACATAAACCCGTTTTAAATAATATTTTATACTTCTAACTCATCCGTTTTCTTAAAAAATGGTTTAAAGGTTCAATTGTGAGGTTTATCATTTTATAATTTATTTCGTTTTTTGTTAAAACTTGTATCTCAACGGTAAATCAATTGCTATTTTGTGGTCTACAACATGAAAGAATAAAAGTGTCTGCTAAATGAATAAATGTAAATGTAAATGAAAGAATCCTATTATAACATTTACATGAAAAATGTAGAAACATATGACTCAGCTATGGGGCACCACTGTGCAGCAGCAAGCATCACGACAAAAAAGGAACCTCAAGGTTGATCTAGGTAAATGTGTGCAAATGTATAGGGCCCCATTTCTATATTTGCCTGGGGCCCCCAATTCACTAAATCCGCCCCTGGTGTATTTACGACTACTCACTCAACCTGTGGCACATGTAAACTGATGGCAAATATCGCGATGTTTGCTGAATGAGACTTCTTGAACGTGATTTCATAGCGATAAAAACATCTCCTGCCCTTCACGTCTGTATTTGACGCCAAAAGTTTCCCGTTGAAATCAATGTAGGTCCGAGCTCGTCGATATAGCGACGCTGAGGGGCACCTTTGGAGTCTTCATAGTGACGCTAAAGGCGTTTGACCATGCTTCAGTTTTTGACGCCCTGGGAGTGAGAATGGGTTGAAACTGTTCAAAAATGCTGGACATCCACACACCACGCCACAGTATTATCAATGCACCACGTACACCTCCATAACAATGTGCGTGATACAATACTCATCAAATAATAAAGCACTCACCTGTCACTTGTAAATAAAGTCCATGGGTCTGTCATTCCGTCCCTTTATTCATATTAAAAAGTAAATACGGTCAACAAAATAACTTGTGCTCGGTGCTAGCTGTTAGCCACTCATAGCACTCATAGTTGCAATCTTTGAAATGGCGCATAAAACCTTTACTGGCTTTTGTTAGCGAATTCAGTGTAGGTCTTCCTTTCTCAGTTATTCTCTTTTGTCTACAAAAGACGTTTTTAGTACGGTAGATTGGCAACAAGATCTGGTGTAGGCGCCGATGACTGCGGCTGTCATTTTCTTTTCATTTGAACTTTTCATTGAGTTTCACTTTCTACCTCAGAAATCCCTGACTGAAGGGGCGGTCTGACGCTGGGGGTAGCACTGGGCACATAGCTAGACCCAGAGGGCGGGCTGTCACTGAACGTCAAAATTTGATTGGCTGATGATTCTGTCACTAATGCTCGTAACAAATCAGATGTGACGTCTTTCAACAAAAGGGTAGCATTATCTGTAGTGCTGGCCTCAGACTTTTTATAATGTAGGATATTCCAGTTCAACCTCAACTAAACTAATCATAGGCAATTTTGTGGACATTACACAAATGAAAATGATACCTAAACAATCAATAAAAACATTTTTCACACAATTTTATTTTTTATAGGGCCAGCAGAGAAGGCCCTGCTGCCCCTGATGGCCCACCACTGCCAATTCTCTTATTTTCAACTTTTTGATTATTTCCTTGATTTTTGCTTAAAATAAATGCCTTTCTGATGCAATATGAGATCTGAAAAGAGAGAAAAAAAATTTGGCAAAAGGCGGGCTCGAATTCGGGTCGATCGCGTCAAAAAGCATGTGTATTACCATCTATGCCATTGAAACTAATATTGAGATAGGGTCTCTTTTTAGTGTTGACTAACTCAATGACACGTTAGTGGGCGGAGTTAGTGTAAATAGCCTTTGCCAACAAGACGGGCTATTTGCACTTAGTGTAAATAGACACTCCGAAAATAAAATCACTCTGAGGCTACTGAGTCAAGTCAAAAATAACTTTATTTCATTATGTTGAAATTATCTTGAAGCATTCAACTACACTGAGAGGAAAAAATATATGTTTATATTGATTTGTGTGGAACTGATATATATACACATATATTCAAAACACATTGTTCAGCTCAGTGCACAACCTAGTATTTTTTAAATACTAAATAGAAAACAGTTTAAGTCACTTTTTATACCAGTGCTTTTCAAAGTGAACACAGTGTCACACCAGGCACCTTCCTGACCTTTTGTCTTGACATCAGTGACTTTAAACTTCTCATATGGAGGAATCAGCACCTCTTTCTCACGATTAAGCTTAGAATATTTTGCCACATCAGCACCTTCACAAGTGTGGATTTCAAAACAAGATACATTTCCAAAAAATTTTGTTCTGTTAATATTAAGAGACGATGATGCAAATGAGCCAAAACGAACCTCGTTGTTCTTAACATCCTCATTAAATTTAACTTTTGTACCACGATAAGTTGTAATGCATTCATTTGGTTTCTTCAGAATCTGTATCGCATCTGTTAACAAAAAGTGAAGTGAATACCATTTGTATGCATTGTTTTTGTAATTTTGTTTACCAGAACGAGTGTCAATATTGAAGTCTTTAAATACTTGACTATCAGTGTACACATAAATGGCGATTAGATGATTAATTGTCAACTTATCTTCTGGCTTTATAAATTTTATTTTACCTTTTTTCCAAGCTTTATTAAATTCATCTGAGTTATTGAGTTCCTTTTTTAGATATTCTGTCTCCACACGGTTTGCCATGTTCTTTCTACAGCCCTTATATTGGTCATCAACAGAATTCAGTGCCATATCCAATGGATATATGTCTTCTACAGCAGCAGCAGTTCTGTGATCCTGCAGCAACAGGAATCATAATCATCAATCATCAGTATTCATGTCTGTAATATTCATACTAGAACACAAGCTTACCTGTCCTAGAGCAGCTAAAATGAGAAGAAGAGCTTCAATGATCAGCAGCATCTTGATTCAGTCAAATCCCTCAGATGATCTAGTAGATCTAGTGAAGAACATATACTGAAAGACAAGAAACACAACAGCTTTTCTCAAATACTAAATCTTTCACTCCAGTGTAATTGTGTGCATAGATTTGCGCAATGACCTTGACTTTGTACTTCAACCCCAAAACTTACCTGAGAATATTGTCCCCCTTTTTTTTTTTTTTTGTCAGATTCTTCCTTGGTTTGTCGCTTTCAGGAGCAGCAACGAGAGCAGAAGATCAGAAAAAGCAGATGCTCACAGCCAGATGACGATGACTCCTCAGACTGAAATGAGGAGGTTAAAGTTGCCTTTTTATATTTCTGAGACATAGTGGCTAAAGTGTGAACATGATGCTTTTTCCCCAACTTAACTGTTTAGCTCATCATAATGCAGCACTTGTCAAGGTCTGTGTGGTTTCACACTGGACAAACTGTGAGTTGCTGGCTGAAAATAGTATAAAAAGCTTGACATGTCTAAGTGTTTTACTCCACATCAGTTTGTTAATGGTTATTATTTAGTCTCTGTTCATCATTCAGGCGTACTTTTTGACATTATCACTTATGATAATATATAGGAATGTGTACATAAATCTGCACTTTAACTGTGTTTATCTGTTAATATTTTTTCTAAGAGTTCCTAGGAATGTACAGAGGATGACTCATGACTATTGATTTTCATGAAAATGAATTTCAGGGAATAACCAGTAGGCGGTCACATTGCACAAGTGCACTTGTAACAGAGGCCAGCTAGTAGGTGCTGTGCAGGTAAACCTCACTCCCCTGATCTCAAGAGACACACTAGGGGGCTGTAGCCTTCAGCCTCCTTGTTAGTGCGTATGCTTCCCATGCCAGAGACCCGGGTTCGAGATCTGCTTGGAGCAGGCGAGTGGGACCCGTTACTGACTTCATGTCAGTAAGTGTGTTTCAAAAAATGTGGGCCTGTCCAAATTTGAGAGCATGTGCATGCAAGAAGTGGTAGTCATTTGTCATAGAGACTACTGAACAGACATTTAGAAGTTTATTTTAAATGCAAAGTATTGAAAATCAAAATAAAGCTCTGTGAACACTTGTATTCACATGTGCACGTGCTATCAGGTTACATGGGGGGTATCACGAACGGATGATATTCTGAACGGTTTAGCCGTGCCAAGGCGACAAATTGATGGTGGAGAAAGGGAAACAGAAAGCGGGTTATAACTTCAGCATACGTTGTCTGATTTTGATCAAACTTCAGCAGTTTGTTCGACGTATGATGCCGATCACATAGATTTAATTATTATGAGTCAAAGTTATAGTGCCACTAACTGGCAGCAGGAAGTGTGTCGTCTTCAAATTGCTTTAAAATCATCCTCTTATTTTTACCCGATTTGCTTCAAACTTCATCAGAATAATGTCAAGACTGTAAAACTGCAAAAGGACTCATGATAGATGAAACACTGTTGCCATGACAACACTTTGAACTTTTGTGTTCTTTTCCTATCCACTTTATTTTTGCTGTAAGCATGGAAGCGGCCATTTGTAAATTTAATGCATCTGGCTTCCAGTGTCATTTGCTTCCAGCTATTTTCAGCTGTACAAAACGGCTCATTTTGCTGCTTGATATTGCAAACTGGTGTTTCTTCAAGCTGCAGTCCATAAGTTTTGCCCCTTTGTCGCCATCTCTGTTTGAAAACCTGGAATTGCAGCTCTGTGCTGAATTATCTTCTGTGCGCGGGGTTGTGATCCGGTGTTCCAGCACGGCTCCAGCGTGGATGAATCTAATGTTTTGAGGTGAATGTCTGGCAGTCAGTCACCGCACCGGTGTGGATACTGTACTCAGGAATCACAGATTCTAGTCTACGTCTTGGAATATATGACCCAAATAAGAATTTTCACCATATATTGCCATCTGAACAAGTAAGTAACAAGTCTGTCACGTTTGTTCTGCCCAACTGAGGAAAAAAGAATTACAATAAATCACGCTACCAATGGTAATTAAATCTAACGATCGGTTAGCTCATATTACATCTAACCGTGCAAATTATTATTATTGTTATACTTTATTCTCAAATTATTAATGTTAACAACATCAGCATTGCATGACAATGAGTATACTGTGTATTAGCATGTAGATTTCAATTTCTGTACAGTCTAATATCTAATTGTCATGCCATTCGAATTTCATATTAAGAAATTCTTTTAACCCAAAAAGCAAACTATGCTCCCTTTGAACTGGTTTTCTTTAAAATGCAAATATTGTGTAATCCCAGGCTATCTGTAATCAGAAGCACATTTAAAACTGGAACATAATTTAATTTCATTCACATGTGTTTCATAAACACATAATACTTTCTGGATTACAATCCACCATCAAAATGATAAATTTAATTATTCCAGCTGCTGTGAGAAAAGGCTATAAATGATCCACCACCTGCAGGATCCTCACATGCGATAGCCTACTAGCCGGGACAACTTCTTTATGTTTACAGACGTGACGTAAGGATGCAGTGCCATGCTCAAATTTCCCACGGAAACCTAACCATACCACTCAAATTAGAAAACATTATTATAACCTTACCGTTGTGAATCGGGCTAAAGTAAGGTCATAGTTTTGAACACTGGCTGGTTATGTACTAGCTCAAATATTGATTTCGGATAATTTTTAAACCAAAAAAGTTACGGACTGCAGCTTTAACATATTATTTTAATGTATTATCTTAATGATGATTCTGGTCTCTGTATAAGCTTAATGCAAAAGAGAATATTGTTTGCTGGTTTTACGGCTGCGAAGAAGACAATCATCACCCGCTTCGAATGATATCACTCGATTGAATGGGTGTTATCAGTGGTTATCAGGTCACAGATATGGGCCAGAAGGGATCTCCTGCACCTACTGGTAGGCTGAGAAGGCTGTTATCATCGATCCACATGGTTAATCACCGCACGCATGTATGAAGGTGAAGTTACTGCTGGAGTACCAGCAGGGGCGATCGTTTCCCCAATGCCAACAACTGCACATGGACCAAAGACCAGCGAAATACCACATTAAAAGATGGATTTAGATGACTTCAGGACACATATACAGGTACAATCTCGTAAAATAGTCCATCGTTCCATGTTTATGAACGGTTGTTAATTTAAAATGTGTCTATGGTGGGAAAGGGATCATGTAAAAAAGTCCACACATTTACCATATTTTTACCATAGTAACGTAACTGTCGCTCGACCATGTCATGTGTAGTCAATGCACAGTAACCACAAAATATACCATGCTTCTCCCACTGTAAGTTTACTGTGGTATTTGTAGATAAAGCACAATACTTACTATGGGTTTACCTCAGTAACCGTAGTTTTACTGTGGTATTTGTAGAGAAAGCACAATAACCTCAACCCTTACTATGGGTTTACCTCAGTAACCGTAGTTTTACTGTGGTATTTGTAGATAAAGCACAATAACCTCAATAATTGCTATGGGTTTACCTCAGTAATCGTGGTTTTACTGTGGTATTTGTAGCGAAAGCACAATAACCTCAATAATTACTATGGATTTACCTCAGTAACCGTGGTTTTACTGTGGTATTTGTAGAGAAAGCACAATAACCTCAATAATTACTATGGGTTTACCTCAGTAACCATAGTTGTACTGTGGTATTTGTAGTTAAAGCACAGTAACAACACTTACAACAACACATAACGTTTTACCACAGTACCTGTTTTTACTATATACTATTTTTAAAACACAGTAACCACAAAACGATTTCCATGCCTTTAATACATTTTTGTGAAGTAATTGTAATTCAATATTTTTTTTTTCTGTCTTGCAGTTACATCAGATTACACTCCAGCAGCTCTTTTAAGAAGCAATCTCTTGTAAAGGTTCTCTCTCTCTCTCTCTCTCTCTCTCTCTCTCTCAGCTTTTCCTTTCCGATTTTTTTCAAACTGTAATCTGTAATTCATTTACACATAGTACATAGTAGCCTCTCTTTCTGTGGTTCATCATGGCATATTTTAAAACTTAATCAAATTTTGACCAATTCTTTCAGAAACCCAGCTAATGGAACGTTCTTGTAACTTTGGCTAACGTTCTCTAAAGGTTCTCTCAAAGTTATCAAAAAACGTTCTTGCAGTAACGTTATTAGAACGTTTCCTAAATGTTAACTGCCATTTATAAATGTTATAAAAACGTTAGCATAAAAACGTTATAATTGCATTGTTAGTGGAATGTTCTAAAAACGTTAGCATTAAAACGTTATCATTGCGTTGTCAATGGAACATTCTAAAAATGTTAGAATAAAAAACGTTATTACGTTGTTAGTGGAACGTTCTAAAAACTTTAGCATTAAAAACGTTCTTTGCCTTGTTAATGGAACGTTCTAAAAACGTTACCATAAAAACATTATCATTGTGTTGTAGTGTAATGTTTTAAAAACATTGGCATTAAAACGTTATCATTGTGTTGTTTATGGAACGTTTTAAAAATGTTAGCATAAAAACATTGTGTTGTTAGTGGAACGTTCTAATATAGTACAATGAAAATCAGAATAATGAAACTAGTATAATGAAAAATAATAACTCAATACCTCATCAGTTAACATTTTTGGTATTTCAGTGTAAATTGAACAATGAATATTCTTAGAGTTAACGTAATTTTTCTGCTCTTGAGGTTGCAAACAATTTTTCTAATAATATTAAGTTCACTACTTAAAGTTGGCTTGTTGTATGTATTGTTAGTGAAATATTCTTTAAATGTTACAGCTGTGACATTTCACATTTAAAATAAAAACAAAATTATATCAATGAGTCCATCAATCAGATAATTAAAATCTAACTTGCAGTGTCACTATCAAAATATAAAGTGTCACACTTTATTTTCTCTGACACCATACATGTCAGATTTGTTTTTTCTTCTTCTCAGTCGCTTTGGCTCATTTATCAGATCAGAAATGAAATTCTCAACTACTTGTTCAAACTCCACATCATCTAATATCTTGTGCACATCATAAAAGCAGTTTCTCATTCTTTTGAACAAGTTTCAAATGCTTGGTACATTCATGCACTTGAATATGTACAATTGTATACATTATCAATTGCTAGTGTTATGTTGCTCAAATATGGTTCTCTGTCAAACTGACTTAACCCTCACAACATCTATCATTATTTCATCACATTAGCCATTCATTGCAAAATGGTGAGCTACTGTAGTTACAGCTAACAGGGAATGTTGTCATAACTTTGGCTAACGTTCTCTAAAGGTTCTCTCAAAGTTATCAAAAACATTCTTGCAGTAACGTTAGCAGAATGTTTTGTTAACGTTATCTGCCCTTGATAAACTTTATAAAATCGTTAGCATAAAAACGTTATCATTGCCTTGTTAGTGGAACGTTTTAAAAACGTTATTAAAAATATGTCTTGACAAAATGAGTCGTAATTTGCATAGCAACTTAATTTGTGTATCTAATGAAACAAAGAATGACACAACCCAGTGGCCTTTTCCCCCCTGGCCTGAGAGAGAAAAAACGTTTTGTTTAAAATTAAAATCTTACAATGTGCTTAAAAGTCAGAAGACACTTTATTTATTCTCAAACTGTTTTTCTGATATTTGCAATAACAGTGAAGGAGAAAATGCACTTGCGAAGTATACATTACATGATCTTAATTCCCCAAGAACTCATCTACGTGTAGCGTGAAAAGGTGGGCGTGGCTTTGGAACGTACGTGCGCGTCAATCAAACACTTCAGCGGGAAGACACAGCTGCCAAACATTTACAGTGAGACGGCGCAGAGTCCTGCACGCGGGCGACGGGTGAACCGCAAAAATTGACGTAACGGGTGGAATAATATTGACGTGTCGGGTGCGGGTGCGGGTGCGGGTGCGGGTGCGGGTGCGGGTGGGACTTGTGACAGGCACGGGCGGGTTGCGGGTACAATTATAACCAAGACTATTTCGACTTAATCCAGTACACGCTGATAGGCAGCTCCTTTCAAATTGTCCCGTGCTTGTGTTCGCGCGCTCTGTCTGAAGACCGGGCTTCTACAGTCAAGTCAAGTCAAATCACCTTTATTTATATAGCGCTTTTAACAATACAAATTGTGTCAAAGCACTTAACAGTATCAAATTGGAGGACAGAGTGTCAGTAATGTATAATAAGATTAAACACTCAATTTTCAGTTAAAGGCGTTTCATTATTGAATTCAGAGATGTCATTGTCTAGCTCAGTTTAGTTTAAATAGTATATATGAAATCAAATTGATGATAATCGTTAGAAACTAAGTGTCCCCAACTGAGCAAGCCGGAGGCGACAGCGGCAAGGAACCAAAACTCCCTCTGTGACAGAATGGAGAAAAAAACCTTGGGAGAAACCAGGCTCAGTCGGGGGGCCAGTTCTCCTCTGGCCAAGATATTATTGTTTATTTTTTATTTATTTATTTTTTACTTATTGTTTTAATTAAATTTTAAATGTATTATATTTCTATTTTTATATTGTTGCAATTTCTGATCCGGACACGGACTGAGAAACAGAATAAGAAAGAAACAGACAAATATTAGCGTAGCTGCCATTCTTCTTACGATGTAACGAGTACATCGTGTGTTATGAGGAGTGTTCCCGGTTCCGGCTGATCTAATTAATGCAGCCTAACAATCCTTTAACAGATTTGAATAATAGAAGTGTATTAGTGTGTTATGTGTAAGCCAGGTTAAAAAAATGTGTCTTTAATCTAGATTTAAACTGACAGAGTGTGTCTGCCTCCCGAACAGTGTTAGGTAGATTGTTCCAGAGTTTGGGTGTTAAATAGGAAAAGGATCTGCCACCCGTAGTCGATTTTGATATTCTAGGTATTATCAAATGGCCAGAGTTTTGAGAACGCAGCGGACGTGGAGGACTATAATGTGATAAGAGCTCGCTCAAGTACTGAGGAGCTAAGCCATTCAGGGCTTTATAAGTAATTAACAAGATTTTAAAATCTATCCGATGTTTGATAGGGAGCCAATGCAGTGTTGACAGAACCGGGCTAATATGGTCATACTTCCTGGTTCTAGTAAGGACTCTAGCTGCTGCATTTTGGACCAACTGTAGTTTATTGATCAAGTGTGCAGAACAACCACCCAGTAAAGCATTACAATAGTCTAACCTTGAGGTCATAAACGCATAAATTAGCATTTCTGCATTTGACGTTGAGAGCATATGTCGCAATTTAGATATGTTTTTGAGATGGAAAAACGCAGTTTTACAGATACTAGAAACATGGCTTTCAAATGAAAGATTGCTATCAAACAGCACACCTAGGTTCCTAACTGATAAAGAAGAATTGACAGAGCAGCCGTCAAGTGTTAGATAGTGTTCTAGGTTATTACATGTAGGGTTTTTAGGTCCGATAATTAACACCTCTGTTTTTTCAGAATTTAGCAGTAAGAAATTACTCGTCATCCAGTTTTTTATATCGACTATGCATTCTGTTAGTTTCTCAATTTGGTGTGTTTCACTGGGCCGTGAAGAAATATAGAGCTGAGTATCATCAGCATAACAGTGAAAGCTAACACCATGTCTCCTGATATTATTTCCCAAGGGTAACATGTAAAGCGTGAAAAGTAACGGCCCTAGTATTGAGCCTTGAGGTACTCCATACTGCACTTGTGATCGATATGATACCTCTTCATTTACTGCTACAAACTGATGGCGGTCAGATAAGTACGTTTTGAACCATGCTAGGGCACTTCCACTAATGCCAACAAAGTTTTCTAGTCTATTCAAAAGAATGTTGTGGTCGATAGTGTCGAACGCAGCGCTAAGATCCAGTAGAACTAATAAAGAGATACAACCACGATCAGATGATAGAAGCAGGTCATTTGTAACTCTAATGAGAGCAGTCTCAGTGCTATGATACGGTCTAAATCCTGACTGGAATTCCTCACAGATACCATTTTTCTCTAAGAAGGAATATAATTGTGAGGATACTACCTTTTCTAGTATCTTTGACAGAAAAGGGAGATTTGAGATCGGTCTGTAATTAACTAGATCTTTGGGGTCAAGTTGTGGTTTTTTAATGAGAGGCTTAATAACAGCCAATTTGAAGGTTTTGGGGACATATCCTAATGACAACGATGAATTAATAATAGCCAAAAGAGGATCTATGACTTCTGGAAGCAGCTCTTTTAATAGTTTAGATGGAATAGGGTCTAACATACATGTGTCACGAACGCTGGAGCCAGGAACGAGGAGACACAGAGAATTCACAAACTGGGAGTTTTTAATAATCCATATAGGGAACATAGAGCACATGAAGACATTCAAAGACCGACCAACACTAACTGAAAGGACTGGAGCTTTTAAAGACAGGACAATCAAGGAACTAAGGAGACACACCTGGAAACAAATTAACAATCAACACGAGGGAGAAACACACACAGACAGATCCATAGTCCTGACAACATGTTGTTGGTTTAGATGATTTAACAAGTTTATACAATTCTTCCTCTCCTATAATAGAGAATGAGTGAAATTGTTCCTCAGGGGATCTATAGTGCACTATCTGATGCGATACTATAGCTGACGGCTGCATGGTTGCAATTTTATCTCTGATAGTATCGATCTTGGAAATAAAATAGTTCATAAAGTCATTACAGCTGTGCTCTTGGGAAATACCAACACCTGTTGATGCTTTATTTTTCGTTAATTTAGTGACTGTATTGAATAAATACCGGGGGTTATATTTGTTTTCTTCTAGAAGAGACGAAAAGTAATCAGATCTAGCAGTTTTTAATGCTTTTCTGTAGGATAGGGTACTTTCCCACCAAGCTATACGAAATACCTCTAATTTTGTTTTCCTTCAGCTGCGCTCCATTTTCCGGGCTGCTCTCTTTAGGGTGCGAGTGTGCTTATTATACCACGGAGTCAGACTGTTTTCTTTGATCTTCCTTAAGCGTAAAGGAGCAACTGTATCTAAAGTGCTAGAAAAGAGAGAGTCCATAGTTTCTGTTACATCATCAAGTTTTTCTGCGCTGTTGGATATGCTGAAGAATTGAGATAAATCAGGAAGATTACTTACAAAGCAGTCTTTTGTGGTAGAAGTGATGGTTCTACCATGCTTGTAACAAGGAGTAGAATTTACAGTTTTGGCTATATGGAGTTTACACAAGACTAGATAATGATCTGAGATATCATCGCTTTGCTGCAGAATTTCAACACCACTAACATCAATTCCATGTGACAGTATTAAATCTAGAGTATGATTTCAACAATGAGTAGGTCCTGAAAACATGTTGTCTAACCCCAATAGAGTTCAGAATGTCTATGAATGCTGGTCCTAATGCATCTTTTTCATTATCGACATGGATATTAAAATCACCAACAATTAAGACTTTATCTGCAGCCAGTACTAACTCAGATAGAAAATCAGAAAATTCTTTAATAAAGTCTGTGTGGTGCCCTGGTGGCCTGTACACAGTAGCCAATACAAACATCACAGGGGATTTATCACTAACGTGTTTCTCTAGATAATGTTATACGCAGCACCATAACTTCAGTTAACGAGTTATACTTAAAGCCTGCCCTCTGAGAAATACTGAGAATATTGCTATAAATTGTAGCAACACCTCCTCCTTTACCTTTTGGACGTGGCTCATTTTTATAGCATTAATCTTGGGGGGTAGACTCGTTTAAAGTAATGTATTCATCTGGGTTTAGCCATGTTTCTGTCAAACAGAGCAAAATCTAGGTTATGATCATTGATCAAATCATTTACAAATAGTGCTTTTGTAGAAAGGGACCTGATATTCAGTAAGCCAAGTTTTATCAATGGTTTCTCTGTATTGTAAACATTTTTTATTTGTTGAACATCAATTAAATTGTTGCTATTACTTTGGTTTGGACATTTTCTGTATTTACTAGTACGGGGAACAGACACAGTCTCTATAGTGTGATATCTAGGTGAAGGAGTCTCTATGTGCTGAGAATTAACTGACTTCTGTGGCGTGAGGTGGCTAGCAGACGGTCGGTTTAGCCAGTCTGTCTGCTTCCTGACCTGGGCCCTAGTTAGTCAAGTACGAACTCTAAGACTATGTGCCATATTTCTAGAGAGAAGAGCGGCACCACCCCAGGAGGGATGAACACCATCTCTTTTCAACAGGTCAGGTCTGCCCCAAAAAATCTTCCAATTGTCTATAAAGCCTATGTTATTCTGCGGGCACCACTTAGACATCCAGCCATTGAGTGACGACAGTCTGCTATGAATCTCATCGCCACGGTAAGCAGGGAGCGGACCAGAGCATATTACAGCGTCTGACGTCATACTTGCAAGTTCACACACCTCTTTAACATTTTTTTAGTGATCTCCGACTGGCGAAGTCGAACATCATTAGCGCCGACGTGGATAACAATCAGCGGGATTTGCAAAGACTGAGCACTGTAGCCAATCGACAGCTGTATTGACGTTGGTTGACAGCTGTAGGTCTAGTGATTATATTAAAGAGAGCGCTCTTTGCTCGCTTTTCTGTAGTTAATCTATTCACAGTTTGAATAAAAGCTTTAGTCTATTTCTCATTCTAAAATAGGCCTAACACTGTTCTGTTAGTTTATTTAATGCAATTTTTAATTAACTGAAAAATGTTTAAGGCTTCTTAATATGCGCTAATAAAAACGCTAACAAGTATTTTATATTTTTGTCAAATTGTTAAAATTTTGTTAAAATAGAGGGGTGTGTTCCAATAGTTTTTGCTATGATTTCGAAATTAATAATTAGAAATGTAAAACTGGTGCACCGTGTGTAATTTCTTTTTTTTTCTTTCTTTCTTTCTTTCTTTCTTTCTTTCTCTCTCTCTTAAGCTTTCTCTCTCTCTTCCTCGACACTGCTGCCAATCCTACATATTTTTATGCAGAATAAAGTTGACTGTTTTTTATAGTTTATGACGGAAAAGTTCATATTTGACTAATCTAAGCCTTTTAGAGCTGTTCAAAATAGATTGGTCACATGTACGCAATAGTTTTATATTGTTTTTACACGTTGGATGTTGTGCGCTCTCTCTCTCTCTCTCTCTCTCTGTCTCTCTCCCGACACTGCTGCCAGTCCTACATATTTTTATGCATATTTTCAAGCTAAGTCTTCTGGATCTGGACTCATTGTGCATTACTCACCTCTCGTCACCTCCTGGTTATCTCCTCAGTCTCTATAAATAAATACCCTTGTTTGACCACTTACCTTGTGTCTCTGCCTTGTGAATTGTGACAATACATGGGTATGTTATAAGAGGAAAGACATCAAAAAATTTAAGTGTCTAGCACTGTCAGTTATTCTCAGGACAGTCAGTTGTGAGTATCTCAGTACATTTGCTTAAAAATATCTTTCTAACAAGAAATTAGGAGTCCTTCATCAAATCAACATGAACTATGTTACTTATACTAACTAGTAGTTAGCAAAATATGTAAAGTGGACTATTGAAATAAAGTGTAACTTAATTACACTTTTGAAAATTAAGTGTAATAAAGTTTAAGTAGATTTTTAAAAAGATTCTTGATTTGCCACTGCCAAGAGGTGTGCCACAGCTTGGGGCCACATTTGGGCCAAGATTTTCTGTTATGTGTGCATTCAAAGTACTGATTCACAAAGATCCAAAGCCTTTATAAATCTTTTGTAAATGTTTGTGAAATCCTGGCCTTTTTATTACATGCATACTCTATCTCCTTATATTAATAGGTTTTTTTTAATTAATTGTATATATCATTTACTTTCATTTTATGTTTAAAGAAAAAAAAAGTTACAAAAATTAAAAATATAAATAAAATGTTATCTTGTGTAGTATGTTAGAGATAAGGGCAATTCTCCATGTCAAAGTTTTCGTCACAGGGTAATGATTTTCCATTTTTTTTTTTCCAGCTGGATAAAGTTCCCAGTTGGTCTTTGATTTATGTTTACACCATAACATGCAAACACAAAATGTTTTGCTATCAAAGAGAATTATGAGAGAAAATAAGATGCTTGTGTGTGTGTGTGTGTTTTCTGAAGTATAAGACCTGAAGTGTGATCTTGTTGCATTCAGCTCAACTCAACACTGAAGGTCTGTGTGTGGTTTCACACTGGACGGCTAAAAAAAACCTTTACATACAAGTTTAGGGCAGTACTGATTCTATGAAAGTTCCAGTTGGTAGATTTTAGCCTCGAACTCAAGGATGCGACATGTCCGCATCATGCTTCATCTCTTCCGGTGTACCTTCCAGCCTCTGCTAACTGGAGAAAAAAAAAAAAAAAAAAAAAAAAAAAAAAAAAAAAAATCGCACAGCAGAGAGGACACAGACAACACGCTCACAGACTAGACAGGGCAGGTTACTTTTGATAATAGGAAACAAACTCTCAGCATTCAAATTCTGTTAGTTTTATTAAGAATTTCAAACAAATACAATTTTGGAGCTCTTTAATGGCGTGACGGTTCACGTGAGCTCACGCTTTGCCTCAGTTCAAACGAAGCAGGAGTGCATTCTAATTAGTATGAAATAAACATGAATGAATATCCTAGGGCATGTTGAAAGATAAATTACATCTTACTGAATGTATCGTGTCTCATGTAATCACTCAATGAGTGTTTCAACCGCGGAAAGACAGCAGCTTGAAAACATTGTCACATAAACGCAGAAAATCCATTCAGTGTCCATAAACTAGCGAGAAAAATAGAGAGGAGAATTTTACAAAAATTGCATTTTTATATTTTTACTCATATTACCCTGTTACACCTGGCTCAGAGATGTAACATAAAGGGAGATGACACGGTGGAATAACTTCAAGCATAATATTTATTACAATTACCAAAAATAACAATCACAGAGTCAGTATCAGTAATATCAATCAGTATGAAATGCAGGTGAATGGATGCACAAAGTGAAGTGTGGTCAGCGCTAGTGAGTGGATGCGAAACAAAACATAATGCCAAAAAATTGGAGCTCTGCTCTGGCAAACTGCTCGCACAACAGCGGAGCAGCGGCGCCGACGAACTCTCGCACCAGGTTTAAAAAACAGCCATGACAACCATCAGGTGCGCTCCAGTCACACCCAAATCACAGAACCTGCCACAGAGAAAAGAAACCAAAACACCCAAACCAACACAACTCAATCCTAACACACCTCCCTTAAAAAAACTATAAACTATAATCGCTGTAAACTATAACATCGTCCAAATAAATTGTGCAGCCTTCTAAATCAGAGACTACACGATTCATTAATCTTTGAAATGTCGCTGGAGCATTGCGCAACCCGAAGCTCATTACAGAATAAGAGTACAGCCCCGAAGAATTTACAAAAGCAGTGATTTCCTGTGCTCAAGGTGTCAAAGGCACCTGCCAGTACCCTTTAAGTAAATCGAATTTACTGACATATCTCGCTGAGCCCACTTGATCAACACCATCTTCCATCCTCGGGAGTGGAAAAGCGTCAGGTTTGGTGATTTTATTCATTTTTCTATAGTCCGTACAAAACCTGAACGTTCCGTCCAGTTTTCTAACCAGTAAACACAGCGAAGCCCAACTTGAACAAGACAGTTTTGCGATGTTATTTTTCAGCATATACTGGATCTCTGACTCCAACTTTAGATGTTTTTCAAAAGGGACGTGATAAAAGCGCTGGCGTATAGGTGAAGCATCACCCACATCCACGTGCTCTATTAAACGAGTTTGTGATGGAACATCCCCAAACAATGATGGAAACTCGCGTATCAACTGTGACAGCTCTGCTCGCTGCAAAACAGATAAATGGGACAACAAACTCTCCAAGTATTTTAGAGTCTTGGAATTTTTTAATCGAGGTTGCATTACAGCATTGTCCAGAACCTTAACCCCTTCCTTCTCTCCCACCAAAGACTGACCCTGCCCATCATTCACAGGACTGACCACAGCGGATGATTTAACATCAGTTTGTTGACAATCGCGGGAGAAAAAAGGCTTCAATAAATTTACATGACAGACTTGGGTTATTTTCTTTCTGTCTGGAGTTGCGATTTCATAATTAAGATCGGACAGTACATGCACAACAGTATATGGTATCCAAATTTCGCGGAGAATGGAGAGCCCACTAAAGGCAGCAATGATCCTGATCCCAAGGATTAAATACACGCTGTTCAGACTGACGATCAAACAACTTTTTCATCTTTATCTGCACCTTTTCCAAATTTTTCCATGCTGCTTGACCAGCTAAAAATAAGTGTCTTCTAAAACCGTTTACATATTCAAGCAGACTTTTTGGTGGCTGTTTACCTTTTAACTGATCTGTAAGATTCCAAGATGGTGCCGCTGTGTTTGCTGGTTTGCCGTCATCCTCAGTTTCTGCAGCGTTTTATGCTGTTTGTCTTAGCTTTGATGCTTTTTATGTGCCTATCAGTGCATAATGTGTTAACATTAATTACATATGATCGTCAGTTTCTTCTCAGCTTGCAATCTTCGTCTATTGATTCCACCTGTATGGGCTACAACGATCGTGGATGCGGATCTTTTAATCCTCTGTTTCTTGCTCGGATTCCATCTGTGTCGTGTGCCTGGCTGTTACTTACATAGAAAGAGACGACTGAGAAGACGGAGGAAACGCAGCGGTAATTTAGTGCGATTAAGGAGAGCCTTCCGCTATCGCACGTAGTTATTGGATTACGCATCTGTTACCTCGCCTGCTCGTGCCCCGATCGACGGAACTTTCAAGTATGGATTAAGACTTTCTTACCTTTCTCCTCTCTGGCCTCGACAACCTGGACACGGCAGACAGACTGGTACCTGATCTGGTACCTACGCACGATAAGGTTCACTTATTAGATTTGGTTATTCATTAGGTCTCTCAGTTACGATACAATAGACCATGCAATCCTACTTGAAAGATTAAGAAATTGTGTAGGTATTCACGGTTGAAATCGTACCTGTCTGACAGATCATTTTCAGTGGAGATTGGAAATTTCTATTCCTCCTCAGTTCCTTTAAACTGTGGTGTGCCTCAGGGTTCTATTTTGGGCCCGTTGTTGTTCTCACTATATCTGCTACCTTTGGGTCGTTTTTTCTAAAGTACAATGTTCCATATCATTTTTACGCTGATGATACCCAGGTTTACTTTCTGTTAAACCATAAGGATAATTATAACATACTCTCTCTGCTGAATTGTCTGACTGAGGTTAGATCCTGGCTGGCTGCTAATTTTCTAACACTGAATGACTCCAAATCTGAGATTGTAGTTTTTGGCCCACCGGCCTCTATTAATCTGATCAATAATCAATTAGGCTCGCTATCTGCTAGTTCCCATCCACATGTAAAAACCTAGGAGTGATTTTTGATAATGGACTAAAGTTCAATAAGCAAATCAGAGCAGTTGTTAAAAACAGTTTTTATTATCTTAGATCTATCGTGAAGTTGAAAACTTTTTTAACGGCAAAGGATTTGGAGACTGTGATTCACTCTTTTGTCACTTCTAGACTCAACTAATGTAACTCACTGTACTTTGGTGTGTCTAAATCCTCTTTATCTCATCTGCAACTGGTACAGAATGCCGCTGCCAGGTTCCTTACTGGAACGAGAAAGAGGGATCATATTTCACCGGTTCTAGTTTCATTACACTGCCTGCCAGTTGAATAATTGCATCAAATTTAAGGTGTTACTGTTTGTTTACAAGGGATTACATGGTGAAGCTCCTGAATATATTACAGATCTCCTTTTCCCTAGAAATTGCTGTAGAACATTACAGTTTTCCAATAGCATGATGCTCTCTGTGCCTCGATCTCGTCTGAAATTAAAAGGAGATCATGCTTTTTTGATTGCCAAGCGTGATGACGGCACTCAAACATGCTTTGACCTTTGGTGCAAGCACGGCACTCTGTGAGAACTCTTTTTCCACATTAAAGAACGTCCTTACAGAGCATCGCCTTAGCATGCTTCATCGACGCAAGGCCAATTTAATTAAGTTGGCATTTGAAAAGGATCTAACCAAAAAGTTCCGGGAGGAATGGAAGGACATTGTTTTAAGAAGATTCCACTCTGTCGCACAACGTCGCCTACCGCTCTACTAATGTGATGAGTAGGCTAAGCCTATTTTATTTTAGGCAGGTCCTTGTCTAGACATTGTGAAAAATGAAATAAAACACATGAAATGGTTATATACAACAGAAAATAGCACTGAGTAGACCTAGTTTTATATTATTTTTTATTATTATTTATTTAAACTTGTTGGAGTGGTGAGTTGCTTATATTTGACTATTTTATAAAGTCCCTGCCTTTTAAAAAAACAAAATGTAACACAAAGATATAGGCTGTAACAATGAATACATAAATAAAATGTGTCAGGGCTTGACATTGTGACAATTGTGTTGTATATAATTGATTATGAAGCAATATTCTCATCAGAGTTCAATCAGCTTTGACATATTTAAATATGCATATCTGTGATATTTTTATCTTTATAAAGGGCATTTTCCCCTTATATTTTTAAATATATGCTTCATCTTTCATTTTAAATTCTTAATTTTGATCATTAAATTAAATTAGAATAAGACACTATAGGGATGTTACCAATCAAATTTAATAATTTACACTAAATAATTTACATTAAATAATGTTATGAGATTGATTTAAATATTTTTTTGAATATTCAAATAAGAAATGTTGGAAAGAATGACACTTTTAAACAAACTAAACTGCCAGTAGGTGGCGGCATGTGATAAGCGGTCTTATTAAGCGAGTCATTGAGTCATTCAAACGATTCGTTCAAACGGCTGATTCATCAAGAATGAGGCAGTTGTTTATGAATGGGTCATAGAATCTTTGAACCAGCAAATCAACCAGCAAATCAAGCTCTTCAGGATTGCTTGAAAATTACAGACAGAGGTGCTTTTCATTGTTAGTCAACTGTGGAACAAGTTGCATAGTTCACACAGTCTGTGTTTCCCAGAACTATAGTTCCAATGAACGTTGACACAAAGCTTCGCAAAGTTGCGTGGTTGGAATAACAGCTCTCAATCTGTGGTTAGAATTGGTGGGGGTGGGGGTGGGGGTGGGGGTGGGGGGGGGGGGGGGGGGGGGGGTTGTGAAGAAATTTAAGCACCCAGTCAGGTATATTTAGGTTTTCTGAGAAGCTTTGCCTCTGGATTTGAAGCAAGCATTTGGCTTCTGTTTTGGGCTCTTTTCTGAAATCCATGCTACATTTCTCAGCACTTCTTAGGCTACCTCTTTCATATATTAAAATTGTTGTTTTGTTGAAGTTGCTTTTTTTTCGCTAATGATGTGTGTGTGTTCTGAGCTGAAGTGTGATCTGCTGAAGTGTGATGCTTTTAGCTCAACTAAACTGTTGAGCTCATCTTAGTGCAACAATTGTAAAGGTCTATGTGTGGTTTCACACTGGACAAACTGTCTGTGTGTTCACACCGAACGCGTCGAGAGCGTCAAAGTGGCCGGAAGTCATTCATTTTCAATGTGGGCCGGCGAGAGCGTCGAGGAGAGTTGAAATCAGGTCAACTTTATGGTAATGAGCTATGACGCGGTTGGGCGGCAACCAATCGGAATGTAGAAGTCCACCGCTTGAGAGGAGTTTAGAGAACGCAGCCCTGTAATCTTTGGTTCCGACCACATTAGTTCCCAAGCAAAATGGAGCAGAGGCTGATTATTCCTGTGGCGGGTTTCCCAGTAATCTACGACTTGTCCCTGTTTGTGTACAGGGACATAAAAAAATAAAAATAAATAAATAATAATAAAAAAATGCGTGTTCCTGGTGAGTTGCTGATGTGCATTAACGTTATATATTTTCTGAAAATAAGTGGGAATTTCATGCTAATTTCAGCGCCAGAGCATGCAAAACAGTGTTACTGCTGCAGAACATTTCTGACATATCGACACATATTGGATTAAACGAAAACAGGTGTTGTAGAGAGCTGTGACTATTTATTTATTTATTTTATTTATTTATTTTTTTACATCTGATGGAGACCAGAGGTGTATGTCACATATTTTAAAATGAAAGCAGTCACTTCTGCCTATTTTTTTTTTTTCTACAAGGAAAAACAAAAGTGTTCTATAACTGGTCTAATAGTCCCAGTTCACTTTTAAACCTTTAAATCAATTTTCTTGATTATACTTGCATTAATTAATGTTTATACCTGATTACACTTAAGAAACATTTTCAATGCAGGACTTTTAGTTGCATCAGAGTATTTTTACAGTGTGGTATTAGTGCTTTATACATTATTAAGTAAAGAATCTTAATACTTCGTCCACACAAATTAATGTTAATGTTAATTAAAGATCAAGGCTAGTAAATGTCTCCTATAATGTTGAAATTAGACTAGCACTTAACCATGAACACAAAAGCCACACCACACAAATGGCTTTTAATTGGTTTATTTCGTTAGCAAACATGTAACTACAATAAAGTTATTTCCATCGATCAGTTTTTTACTATCACATTTAAAATATTTCATGAAGTAACTTATACCCTTGTGGTCAGTCTGCACAAGATCGACGCCGGCGGTGTGAACGCACGGTCTTCCTGGCTAAAAACAACCTTTACATGCCTTGTTTGTAGTTGTAATTTGAGCCATTTAATATACAGGTTCTGAATTAAATAAAATATAAATCAAATTATTGTGGTTGTAGGCATTAAGATCATGAATCCACCTGTCTTTGCTGGACAAAACAGAAGTGTTTGTGGTTTTACATATATGTGGTTTTAAAATCAAAACCTGTGAAACTTTCAAATTCGACAAAATACTTATTCTGATGAGACAGACATCATATCTTTAGGCTGTTGTTAGGTTAAAGGTAGTTTGCCCAAAAATGAAAAAAGATTTCATACTATGAAAGTCAGTGGCTACCAGCAACTGTTTGGTTACCCACATTCTTTGAAATATCTTCTTTTTGGTTCAACAGAAGATAGAAATTCATACAGGTTTGGAACAACTTGAGGGTGAGTAAATGATGACACAATTTTCATTTTTCAGTGAACTATGCCTTTAAATGTTAGAAGTTACGTATACACTTTGACCAGTGGGTGGTGCTGTAACCAAACAAAAACTTTAAAGTGAAGCGCCCTGTGGCCAAGTATGGTGACTCATATTCAGAATTTGTGCTCTGCATTTACACATCCAAGTGCACACACACAGTAGTGAACACACCTGTCCTGGAGCAGTGGGCAGCCATGTAAAGTCTTTCACATTGATGGTTAAACGCTGGCTTAAAATAAATCAGACCTGTATGCATATTTGAATTTTTATATGGTTCCTTACTAGATATTTATTAAGATTGGAAGAGTCTATAAAACTTGGGTATGTTGTTGTTCTGTATTCTGATTGTAATGTATGAAGATATTGTATGATGAATTTGTTATGTTAGTTTTAGGTATAGTTAGTTATTTTATTATAATTATTTTGGTTATTTATATATGTATTGATTTTTTTTTAGAAAAGCCTCCTTTCTAGGGACATGAGATGCAAATTAGCTTCTGCTATAATCTCTATGTGCAGTGAATTTTTTTCAGTCTCTGGAATCATGTCTATTGTATTGTCCCTATTCAAATAAATGTAATAATAATAATAATAATAATAATGATAATGAGGCGCCCGGGGAGCGCCACATCATTATACCACGAGTATTGAGGAGGGTGTTGTTCATTCACTCCTCCACTGACAATTCCTGGCGGACCTGAGACTTGAAACCGTAACCTTCAGGTTACAAGTCAGACTCTCTAACCAGGGTAGAGAATGATGTCCCGGGTTGCTAAAGACCCGAGGTATGCATTTAAAGCAGTGGTTTTCAATCCTGTTCCTCGGGACCCACTGCTTTGCACATTTTGCATGTCTCCTTTGTATGACACACACATTTGAGTTCATGGAGCCCTTTCCTAATGAGCTGATGATCTGAATCAGGTGTGTAAATTAGGGAGACATGCAAAATGTGCAGAGCTGTGGGTCCTCAGGAACAAGTTTGAAAACCACTGATTTAAGGGATAAAAGAGGCGTCATTTGTGTAGTAAAAACGTTTTTCTGGCGAGTTATTGATCATGAAAAGTCAAAAGAATCTGTGAATATCTGCCAACTTTACCAAACTTGTCAATTTTAAGATTTTAGCAAGATTAAAATCTCCTTAAAATTGTGTTCAGTTAGATTTAAATTACTTTTCAGCTATTAGCACAAAGGAAATATGATATCATTATTGATATTGTGTGTATATCTGTGATGTTATTATACTGATAAAGTCATTACAAACATTAACTCATAATATCTATTAACTTGATTTATTTTAATTTTTGTCAACTGTAAAAAGTGATCTTATAGAGCCATCTAGTGGTTAGCAGAGGAGTTGACAGTGGAACTCAACAGATTTTTTTTTTTTTTTTAAGGAAAGAAGCCCAGAGGGAGCCCTGGAAATGCCTTGTCCTCAAGAAGATCAGAATCAGGCCGATAGAGACCTCACCTGCATCTTTATTATAGAAAGTCTATTGTGTGGTAAGCCACAACAAATGGCTGATAGTGATATAGTATGCAAAAAATAAATGAGCTTTTGAATTTTACATATTTATTAAATAATGAAATTCATTTATATCAAGAAGAACTCATCAATAACTTTAGATAATGACTTCAGATAAAAAAGAAAGATTCTCTGTTTAAATATGAGCACTATGAAGTATTTTATTAGAGGCAAACATAGAGCTCTCTCATATGGTTTCTTTATGAAAGTTTGATGATTTTGTATTTTTGTTTTGCAGGGCTTTTTTCAGTTGTTGTGCATCTTAGTTACAGTACTGAGCATCATACTCTTAACAGCAGAAGTAAAAGAATAGCCAAGCCATTTACTGTCATAATAATGCACTTTTCTGAGGTGGGATTGAGTTCATTTAACCAACATTAGCAGCAGTCAGAGTCCAGAGTTTGGAGTGGTGTCATAACAGAAGCAGTGCAGTATCCAATGGGAACATGATATAATGCCATAAAAAAATAAATAAATAAAAACTGATAAGCTCAATGAGGTTTTTATGCTTGCGTCAACATGGCCAAAAAACATGCTTGTCCCATTGGAGTAGCAGTGACAGTCTACAGAGAAGAAAAGTGTGTGTGTGTGTGTGAGAGAGAGTGAGTCCTTGTTTTTATATCCTGCTGGGGACTGAATACACACCAACTCATGTGGACTCGTGTCACAGTGGGGACCTAAATTAAAGATCCATATCGGTAAGCTTGCAAATAATACAGAATGAGTTTTTTTGTTGTTGTTGTTGTTGTTGTTTTTTTGAATATGTAAAAATTCAGGACGTTTTCTGTGAGGGGTTGTGTTGGGGTAGGGTGATAGAATATAAGGTTTTTACAGTAGAAAACCATTACGCCTGTGGAGAATCCCTACAAGGATAGCAAACCAGACAGTTCCATGAATGATGCAGAAATAATGTTTTTGTGCTAATATTTTGAGAACATTATTAAAGACCAGAGAACATTGAACAAACATTCTATTAATGTTACTAGAAGAATATTAATAGCTTTATTAATACTAGAAGACATTAATAAACTAACATCTTGATGTAACATTTATCATTGACATTTTCTGTAAAGCTGCTTTGAAACAGTGTGTATTGTGACAAGCACAATACAAATAAACTTAACTTGTCTGAGAGCTGCGTTAGTGGTCATACATGCAGCAAAGTTCAGTTAAAGTGAGTGAAGTAGATCTGTTTTCTCCAAATGACACATGATCTCACCGTAGGCTTATATATACACCTTATACATTCATCAAAACACCAACATACCAGAGTCATCAGGATGATGTAGTTCTGGATCCTCTATCTGCTTGACTTTTCTCAAAGCCTCACGCTGGGTAAGAAGAAAACAGCCTCCATTCCCTGCTCCTCCTCTTCCTGTATCTGTGTGTTTCCCTTCTTCTGCCCAGATCATCCTGCACTTTATTTTACCATCTTTATGATGCCCTTTCTCCATTGATCTGTGGAAACTCCACAGATGTGTCTGCCTGTATTCTATAATAATCAAGACATACTGATCTAGTCATTTATAGACCTATCAGAGAAGATAATAAAAGGAACATTTTAATAAAGCAGCTCTGATAAAAAGGGAGAGCTCACCAAAAAACAATTAACTCATTACATTTGAACAAACTTGCATGGCTTTGTTTGTTTTTGAAAAACAAGTTATGAGAGAATTTTCATTTTAGGGTGAACTATTCCTTCAAGTGAAGTGAAGTGACATATGACCAAGTATGGTGACCCATACTCAGAATTTGTGCTCTGCATTTATCCCATCCAAAGTGCACACACACACACACACACACACACACACACACACACACACACACACACACACACACACACACACACACACACACAGCAGTGAACACACACCCAGAGCAGTGGGCAGCCATTTATGCTGCAGCGCCCGGGGAGCAGTTGGGGGTTCAGTGTCTTGCTCAAGGGTACCTCAGTCATGGTATTGAGGGTGGAGAGAGCGCTGTACATTCACTCCCCCCACCTACAATTCCTGCCGGCCCGAGACTCAAACTCGCAACCTTTCGATTACGATTTCGAGTCCGACTCTCTAACCATTAGGCCACGACTTCTCCAAAGCGGGTGTCCTGTTACAACGGCAGCAACGATCGATCCGCGTGGTACAGTGCAGCCGCAGCCGCACCCTCCCCCAGCCCGCTGCCGGTTAAGACTCCCAAGTCATATGCCTACTGATTAAAAACCACAGTTATACCAAAACATTTTCATGACATGAAACTTCCTTTTCCTTTTTAACTGCCTGCCTTAACTTTCTGCTTTTATACTGAAGCAAACTTCCATTGTCCCCAATCGAAGCCTATTTCTGCAACATAAGAAAACAAAGCATGATTTGACAATTCATAATTATGACTTAAAATGACATGAGATAAAAATGAGAAATAATGACAAAAGACATACCAAGTCATATGACATAAATAGTCAAACATTAGACTAATCTCATAATTTACATCTCATGAATATGATTTAGTATGTCAAAATTTTGACTTCTTAATTTCATCATTTTTTTAATCTTCATGTTATAATTTCAATTTTTGTCTGAATTTTGACTTTTTTAACATTTGTGTCATAATTTCATCTTTTTATCCCATAATTTGGACTTTTTATCTCATAAATATGATTTTTAAATATTATATAGCGAGTGTGAATTTGAATTTACTTTTGCAGCATATTGCACTTATAATAACACCAAGCATATCACACTCTATTACTTATTCGTTCATGCTTCTTTTTCCACTCCAACTTAATTCCTGCTCACTAAAAGCTGCACAGATATATTTGCTTACTCCGATAGGCCTGTCTCACTCCGATGGGCTATGTCACTCAGCCCTAACATGCATTAATGCTTTAAAGAGCACTGATTATGCAAAATCCACTTTTACATGGTGTTTGGACATAAATGTGTGTTGGCAAGGTGTGAACACAACCCAGTAGCCCCTCACTGCAGAGCAAAGATCCAGGGAGATCTTTGGATCCACATCTAGGGAGTGGAGACTGGTAGGTTTAGGGGTGGAGATGGGTGGGTTTAAGGATCAGGGGGTGGAGACAGGTAGGTTTAGGTATATGTAAGGTGCGAGGAGTTGGATCTGGATCCAACCTCGCCCCCTGGATCTTGTGTTCTGCAGTGAGGACCATCTCACACAACCACCCAACAATGATAAAAAGACACCCATTCCTTAATTTTGAATCCCCATTAAATCAAATCAGTCTCACTAGGCTTGCTGTTTTGAGTATCTAAGCAATATGAAGTCACATTGCATAGGGCCAGGCCACAGCGGCTGACTGACAGCCCTGCATTGCTATAGATTTTGCTCAGTGGTTGTACGCTGTCCTCTATTTTCTCCGCTCTCGAGCAGCTGTAACGTCTGAAATTAAGAGTCTTCATTTTCTCCCAACACCTGAGCTGCTGGGGACGCAGTGGATGACTTCTATTTTTCAAGGTAATGCGCCTCAAAATCTACCTAAACACATTTATGTCTGCGCAAATCATTTCACTCCAGACTGCTTTGTGAATGTCATGTCGTTATAGTGCTCAGTGTTTTAATCATATTTGTGTGTGTACATTATTGAAGTACAACCCGAATTCCAGAAATGTTGGGACGTTTTTTTTTAAATATGAATGAAATGAAAACTAAAAGACTTTCAAATCACATGAGCCAATATTTTATTCACAATAGAACATAGAGAACATAACAAATGTTTAAACAGAGAAATTTTACACTTTTATCCACTAAATGAGCTCATTTCAAATTTGATGCATGCTACAGGTCTCAAAAAAGTTGGTACGGAGCCAACAAAGGGCTGAAAAAGCAAGAAATTTTGAAAAGATTCAGCTGGGAGAACATCTAGCAACTAATTAAGGTCTGTAACATGATTAGCTATAAAAGGGATGTCTTAGAGAGGCAGAGTCTCTCAGAAGTAAAGATGGGCAGAGGCTCTCCAATCTGTGAAAGAGTGCATAAAAAGATTGTGGAATACTTTAAAAACAACATTCCTCAACGTCAAATTGCAAAGGCTTTGCAAATCTCATCATCTGCAGTGCATAATATCATCAAAAGATTCAGAGAAACTGGAGAAATCTCTGTGCATAAGAGACAAGGTCGAAGACCTTTGTGGGATGCCTGTGGTCTTCGGGCCCTCAGGCGAAACTGCATCACTTATCGGCATGATTCTGTCCTTGACATTACTAAATGGGCCCAGGAATACTTCCAGAAACCACTGTCGGTAAACACAATCCGCCGTGCCATCTGCAGATGCCAACTAAGCTCTATCGTGCAAAAAGGAAGCCATATGTGAATATGGTCCAGAAGCGCCGTCGTGTCCTTTGGGCCAAGGTTCATTTAAAATGGACTGTTTCAAAGTGGAAAAGTGTTCTGTGATCAGACGAGTCCAAATTTGACTGATTCTTGTTGGAAATCCCAGACGCCGTGTCCTCCGGGCTAAAGAGGAGGGAGACCTTCCAGCGTGTTATCAGTGTTCAGTTCAAAAGCCAGCATCTCTGATGGTATGGGGTGCATAAGTACATACGGTATGGGCAGCTTGCATGTTTTGGAAGGCACTATGAATTCTGAAAGGTATATAAAGGTTCAACATATGCTCCCCTCCAGACGACATCTATTTCAGGGAAGGCCTTGTGTATTTCAGCAGGACAATGCAAATCCACATACTGCAGCTATTACAACAGCATGGCTTCGTAGTAGAAGAGTCAGGGTGCTGAATTGGCCTGCCTGCAGTCCAGATCTTTCACCTATAGAGAACATTTGGTGCATCATTAAACGAAAAATACGTCAAAGATGACCACAAACTCTTCGGCAGCTGGAAACCTATATCAGGCAAGAATGGGACCAAATTCCAACACCAAAACTCCAGAATTTCATAACCTCGATGCCCAGACATCTTCAAACTGTTTTGAAAAGAAGAGGAGATGCTACACCATGGTAAACATGCCCCCGTCCCAACTATTTTGAGACCTTATCAGGCATCAAATTTGAAATGAGCTCATTTTGTGCATAAAATTGTAAAATTTCTCAGTTTAAACATTTGTTATGTTCTCTATGTTCTATTGTGAACAAAATATTGGCTCATGTGATTTGAAATTCTTTTAGTTTTCATTTTATTCAAATTTAAAAAACGTCCCATTTCCGGAATTCGGGTTGTAAATATCTTTGTGTGTATGTAAATGTGCTTATGTGTACTTGCTGATTGTTTTGATGAATATATGATTGTGTGTGCATTATAGCATCAAGGCATCAGTGTGTGTGAGGGGGGTGTGAGTGTGTGTGTTGCTGTGAATTCACTGATCTCATATCCACTATGGCTGTTACCATGTGGTGACCATGGTAACCACAAATTAACCATGGGTTTGCTATACTAACAGTCTACACTAATAGTTTAACCATGGTAGGCCTATTTGTAGTAAAACTGTGGTTATACAAATCAATATGCCAAAAACATGGTTACACGTTTACTACAAAAAAAAAAAAAAAAACATGGTTAATTTTCGTCCGTGTTTTGACTATAGCAAATCAGTTTTGGCCATTAGCCTACAAACAACGTGATTATTTTTCATAAATCCAAAATCCAACCATGCAAGAAAACATGCAATGTACCAGAGATTTGATCAATAAGGGAATTATTCTTGAAACAAAATGACCAATAAAAAAAGTGTCCAGCAACAAAAGCAGCCCATGGTAAATCTATAAGTTGTCTTTAATTGAAAAATACACATTTTCATATATAGCCTACTAATAGGCTATATAGGCCTAGCGATTATCCCGTATTTTCCTTTTCTGAAGCTGGCAACCATTTGTAGCAAACTCAACCAATTTATTATATAGATCCTATTCAAAAGAACGAATCCGACATCACCACAGTTGACCAGATACCAGCTTCATGCAGAACTCACACCTAAACGTAAGTTTTCAGTAAATATACATTGTTATTAATCCCCTAACTGAACTTCTTCTAAACATGGTTTTTGTGGTGTTTGTATTAATAGTTGTTCTTTTATCCACCAGAGGGCGCAAATTGTCCAGAATAAAAATGTTGAAAATAAAATCATGACTCGACTGTCCAGTCAGTAGTACATGAGTTTGTTCAATTACAGTGTAAAAATATTAAAGGGAAAAGTATATATGAATACAAAAAGTTATGATTTTAAAGGCACACATTTACAGTAAAATATTTTTAAAATGAAGTTTTGAGAAAAAAATAACGTAGTAAGTAAACTAGTTAGATTCTCTTATTTTTGATATTGGTTATGTCTATCGGTATAGTGCCTCTTATATTGATGTTTCCTATATTGATAGTGTTAAACAATGTACATTTAATCAATAACATGGTATTTTCAGTGCATTTCATAATAACGTTATATGATTTAATATATTAAATCATATTATAATCATATAGCCTAATATAACATGAGCAGTAAAATATACAGTCACCAAAATGCAGCTTGTGAAATTATCACTGTTTGTTAGTTTTTTTTTCTTCTCAAACAGGTCATGCCATTTCATCTGGGAGTTTCTATAAGCTACAAAACCTTCAGTATTTTGTGGACAATCCTCTGGGATGCCAAGGTTGCATCAAAAAGACTAATAACACACAACCTCACTTGCCCATATCTCTTCACAGAGCCCAAAATGGCTGTTTTGGAGAATGACAAACTAAAATATTAAAACTGAAGCAGGGAAAAGTGGCACATCTGAGTCACAGTCAGTCCCCCTGGAACTGTGTGTTGAAGAGATAGTTTACTTACCCTCATGTCGTTCCAAACCTTTGTGACTTCTTTCTTCTAACACAAAAGAAGAAATTTTGAGGGAATTCTCTGAAAAAGAGTGCAATGCTTGAAAAATACTTTCCGTAAGACTGAAATTACCTCAAAAACTATAAAATCACAGGAAACAATAACACATATCAACATGAAAATGTCTGTCTCCACATCCTGCCCCACTTCCTTCTCTTTACCCTGCTTTAAATCACTCAGTTGACCCAGAATAGTACAATGTTAATTTAAGTAATAGATTTTCTTCAGATAGTTAGTTCTGGGGAAACATTTTTGTGTATAACGCAGAAATCACTTGGTTTGATATTTTATATCTAATTCAGTGACATTACAACACAACACATCAATCAGTATCTGAAGACAGACCTGACAGATGCATGTGGGCTCAATAATAAATGCCATAAGATGTGTTAACGAACACCTTCTGCAATTATGTATTAGGGTTTTGTAACAAAGCCCTGCATTGTTGGCAGGTGCTGCATTTTCTCTCTGTTTTGGTATTTATATGTATTTATTACTCATGGTCTTGCGCCTTATGTAAGCAATCCCCATGTGCGCTGTATTCCCAGTCTTCTGAAGCCATACTTGGCAACAAGAGTTTCTTGCAACATATCTTAGACATTAGCACTGTTCTCATCTCTCATTTTGCATATCCACATAATCAAATAAACCTGAGAACCAAGCATACATTTCATTATCATTGAATGTTTTTTGAATAAAACCTATTCAGAAGTTCAGGGCCAGTAAGAATTGTTTTTAAAAACAGTTGACGGTAGCCATTGACATCCATAGTATTTTTATTTATTTATTTTTTTCCATACTATGGAAGTCAATGGCTACCATCAACCGTTTGCTTACCAACATTCTTCAAAATATCATCTTTTGTGTTCAACAACTCATACATGTTTGGAAAAACTTGAGTTTGTTTGATGACAAACTTTTCATTTTTGGGTGAACTTTTCATTGAACTCTCCCTTTAAATACAAATATTAATTCCTTCTGAGCTGGTTAACACATCATAAGAATCAAACCGGAGACGTCAGGCGCCCTTTTAAGGAAACATGAGCACACACAACTGCACAGGCTTGACGTCAGAAATCCTGGATTTAAGAAAACATACGCACATGATCAGGCCATACGCAGACCAGCACCAGCCTAAAGCCAGACCTCTGCTTATCTCCAAAGATCCTTTACATAACATGCAGCGGTTGTAAAGGAAGAGACCTGGGAAATCAGCCTTTTAAAGCAGTGGCCAACTGGCAGGAGTGGATTTGACATGTCTTTATTATCCCCAAAGTGCAGAGTGCCTCCGCAGACACCATCCATCGCATCATTAATTTAGAGGCTCGCTGCCGTACACGCAGAGGCCGATCCCCAGCGTAAAATCATGAACGTGTGGCTCCTGCAGTTCCACATAGGCCTACACAACTCAAGTACAGTTACACAACAGATGCAAATGTACCCTAAAGCGCAAACAAACCACATTACAGAGATACTACTAATTAATCAAGTGCACTCTGAAAGTATGAAAAGAGCGAAGCTATGTTTGAAATCGTAGACCTATTCTATGATGTGATTAGTATGCAAACTTGCATGAAATAGCAGGCTATGTTTGAAATAAAGTACTAAATTACTACTTAGTTTATGCAGCCTACTATTAAAAATCTATGATCAGAATAACATTACATTGCTGCTGCTACAGTACTGTATATTGTATATAACTTACTGTGTAAAGTATGCAAAGAATACCTGATCAACCTACTATAGCCTATTTGTCTAAAAGAGGAGGATTTTGTCTAAAATACAAATGAATGAATGATGCATTTATATAGCGCTTTATTGTGTATTGTCGTACACCCAAAGCACTTTACAATCATGTGGGGGGGTCTCTCCTCAACCACCACCAGTGTGCAGCATCCACAGGACAACGGCGCCAGTGCGCTCACCACACACCAGCTACAGGTGGAGAGGAGAGAGAGAGATAGAGCCAATTCAGTGGATGGGGATTATTAGGAGGCCATGATTGACAAGGGCCAGTGGAGGGAATCTGGCCAAGACACTGGGGTTACACCCCTACTCTTTACGAGAAGTGCCATGGGATTTTTAATGACCAGAGAGAGTCAGGACCTCAGTTTAACATCTCATCCGAAAAACGGTGCTTTTTGACAGTATAGTGTCCCCATCACTATACTGGGGCATTAGGACCCACAAAGACCACAGGGTGAGCACCCCCTGCTGGCCTCATTAACACCTCTTCCAACAGCAACCTAGTTTTCCCAGGAGGTCTCCCATCCAGGTACTGACCAGGCTCAACCCTGCTTAGCTTCAGTGGGCAACAGGTCTTGGGCTGCAGGGTGATATGGCTGTGTTTACAAAGGCGTTTACAGCGTAGATGGAAGTTACAGAGGCATATTTTACATTCATTTTTCCTATAGGAATTTTTAAAAATGTCTTTGCTAAAGCATTATGATAAAGGAGGTTTAGCTATAAAGCAAGCCAACCACTGCATGAGGAATGACAATCAAATTAAAATGGTGAAATATAAAACTATTAATTTAAAGTTGTTAGTTAGGCTATATCTGTAGAAACAATATAGGCTATTTTAAGTTTATTGCAAAATATGCATACATTTATACACAAATATTTCAGTGTTTTGAAGGCATAGGGAAACAACTCTACTTCATCATTTCATAGGAGCGGGACATTTTCTGCAGTGCTCTTTTGGCGCAATTTGCTCACTGCGACTCTCGGATTGGTGGAACTTTCATGGGTAATGTCGTTTTTCACCATTAATTCTGCTGATAACATGGTTATTTTAAAAATAAGTTGGAATGTTGCAAAAAAATAAAATAAAATAAATAAATAAATAAATTTGGCTTCAACAATATGTACCAGAGCTCACAACAGGTCTTTAAAGGTCTATCAGTTATGATTAAAAATTTCCATACTGAGAAAACAAATTTGACATCTGGAACCCGACTGTTTCACCCTACAACACTGCATGGAATACTGTAGCCTACAATGCAGTGCGCTTGATGTGATCTTCTGTTTCCAGTGTGATAAACTGGAAATAATATCAGTCATGATTTTCCTTCCTGACTGATCTGATGTGTTTAAAATTACTTGATTGACAGCCAAATGATTGACATGGGGATGGTTTGGGCTCGAGCCCCTGCCCCTTTGATCACCGACGATAAAGTGCCCTATGTGCCCCCAGACTGCAATTTTTCAACCGAGGGGGACATCCCCCCCATATAACAAAACATATTGTACTAGGTGTATCCCACAATGCACTGCACTCAATTTCACCTTCCGTTGATGCATATTACTGAGTTAAACGTTTATAATTGCATAGTTTTTTTTTTTATTTTTTAATAGCAGGCATGATTCAGTATATCATTATGCTGTTCCATTGCAAAATACTGCCAGAGCATTCAATTATGCATGTATGCAAATAAGGAACAAAATCGCTTGTTAAAATTCACTAAAATATGACACATTTCCATATTTATCTGTTCCGCAAACCCAAGTTTTTGCATATTATTTACCTCAATTTGACAAAGCATCACACATTACAATCCTTTGCAGCATCTTCAAGACAACAGCCTGCTGTTTCACTCATAAATACACAAGAGCATCCTGCCATCCTGTTTATTAATACTGTATGTGTCAAGAGGCTAGACGTCAAGCTCAGGGACAGACTATTAAATATTCATCCCCTTCCCTTTTTATACTCTTTTTCTTGTGCATTACGTTACTAATTCTTCTTATCTGTCAACACTCTCTCCATTTATTCATCTTCCACATGGACTGTTGGTCTGTTAATTCAGACGGAACTGCTGAGGTCGAGGAAGCATCTGGAATCTGACAGTCTTCTAATTCCTGCCTGAATAAGGAATTTATGGATGAAAATTCAACGCACAGAAATAAAAACACTGTGTGAGTGACATATCTCCACATGTGAAGAGAGAACACGTTTGAGACACTCTGCTGGTGCATTCGCTTAGGCTACTCACTGCCAAGCTATGAATATTTCATTCACCCCTGAGTGAGAAAGAAAGAGACTGAGAGAGATGAGAAGTTATGAGGAGTCACAACTATCGTAAACAGTTACATAAGTAGGCAATAAGACCAATGGCAGATAGGAAAACTGTTAAAATAGTCATTTTTGCAATTCAATTTGATGCCAATAATGGAGCAGAAATACACCAACTTAAACCAGTTTTCATTTTCTCCATGAAGAAATCGATTTTTAATGATTCTGTATAATCCTTTCAAAACAGACCTCTGAGATTATTAATCAATATATGCTTTATTTGAAACCACGACGGCGTAATCTCAACTTCATTTAAAAAAAAAATAAATAAAAAAAATCATATTTAATAGCTAAATTACTGAGAGTTGATTTGAATTGCAGTGATTATTGTAATGTTACAAAAGATTTTTATTTCAGATTTCATTTCAGATAAAAGATGTTTTTTTATTGAAATTTTTATTCATCAAAGAATAAAAAATAAAATAAAATAAAAAATAAGCAGCACAACTGTTTTCAACATTGATGAGAAATATTTCTGGAGCTGCAAATAAGCATATTAGAATTATTTCTGAAAGATCATGAGATACTCAAACAATGGATTCTGAAAGTTTTGATTTGTCGTGACAGCAATACATTTGTAAAATCTTATTAAAATCGAAAACCATTATTTTGAATTCTAATATTATTTCACAATACAGTTTTTACTGTATTTTTGATCAAATAAATACGACCTTGGTGAGTGTACTTTTGAACAGTATTGTAAATAAGAATATTCTGCAGTCCTTTTTAATAAATATGCATTTCATCCCTATATATGAATCAGTAACTTTATATTGTACTGTAATTGTACTGTAATGTTTTTTGTTTCGATTGCATCAATGCAGTGTTTCTTGAGATTGTAGTTCATTTCCTCATAAATAGCATTAAGTTTCTTTGCCTTTTGCTCTGATTTTAAAGTACTTTATTAAAAAATTGTTCTAAATTCCTATGAAGAAAACAAATGGGAATAATACTTCCCAAACCAATGCTACTGAAAAGGTGGGCAGTTCCCATTTTACCCTATAATGTCTAAGTTATGCTATATTGTGAATAAAATCACGGCTAAAGGTCACTGTTATGAGCCTAACAGTTCAGTCGTAACTACTGACTAAAACTTTACTAAAAACAAAAATCTGTGCATGTAAACGTACATTGTACAAAACGTACAAAACTATGCATATTACAAAATGTAGTAGAAGGGAATAAAAACAAGTGAGGACAGAAACCAAAGGAAATAGGAAAACTGATTTGTATTCATCCCTCAAACCCACTCTCATCCCCTCACTGACTCTCTCCTCACATCCAGTTCACTTCTTCACTGCCATCAGTCCTCTTTCAACACACACACACGCACGCACGTGCACACGCACACAGTTATGTAATCAGTGTAATCCCTCTTCTGCTTCATCTGAACATGCATGATCTACAAATCACTGTGATGATCTTCCTCAACTGCTGCTCTCTCTTTCATCAATCACTCTACATCTCTCTACCGTTCAATCTACACTCTCTCTTTTCTTTTCCAGGAAGGTTCTGCTGCGAATGACAAATGCATTTCAACTCTTTTCTCTTCCATCTTTACCCCCCTGTGTTTTAGTGCATATTTTACCATAGCATAAAATCTCAGGCGTGATGCATTCCTTCTATCTAATGATCTCGTTTCGAATCTGATCTTTGGCTCGCATTCCTCTTCCTGCCATGTCTCTCTGCGGTATGTTCCTGGTCAGCAAAATGTCAGGCAGATCCCGCAGTCCCCCAGAGAGAGCCAAGCTGTTAATGAGGAGCGCGAGCCAGAGACACACAGCACCAGCCCACCATCTGATCTGGGTTCAGTTCATCTGAAATACAGAGAGAAGAGAAGAACAGAAAGAGAGGAGACTGGGAGATACTGTAGTATGAGAGGAAACAGCATGTCTGGGCAAGAGAAACAAAGAACACAGAAAAGAACATGGACATTAGGAGGAGCTTGTAGATAAAGCCTGTATAAAGATACTTGACTTAGAAGGTCAATAACATCAGTGGCACGAAGGCTAACTGGAATAAAACACATCGAAAATCTCATTAAACTGCAACTGTCTGACTCACAAATCAGTGCTAATGCAAAAAAAAATTCTTGACATACAGCTAAATGTGTGACAAAACAACATAGTACTTCATAGTGATTCAAATTTCAATGAAATGTTTTTATTTTCCTTAAAAAAAAAAAAAAAAAAAAATTGCTGAAAATGTACTCACCCTCAGGTCATCCAAGATGTAGATGAGTTTGTTTCTGTATCTGATCAGATTTGGAGAAATTATATCACTTGCTCTCTGCAGTGAATGGGTGCCGTCAGATTGAGAGTTGAGAGTAACAAACATTACTGCAATAATTAGCAAGGGAAAACACATTTTGTGGGACATTGGAGCAGCAGATGCACCCAAAGACATGAATACCTCTGAAACTCTTAGTAATTCAAAATAATTCCTTTGTATAACCAACTAAAAATTCTTCAGTTTTCAATTTTGTCTCAGTACTCAAGGATCAGTAAATGGATATTCAAACTCAAATTTTGCATTTGCTGATACCACACAGTAGACTCACATGTTTTTTAGAAATTTTATTTATCTAAACAGAGCAATTATTGCACAGAGTCGACAAAAAAATAATTTAAAAAATTAATAAAATATCATAATACAGTCATTAAAGGTTTTTACTGCATTTAAACATTGCAGGAACAAGGATGGAACATTCTGATAAAATCTTGCAGCATTTAATCTCAGCTGAAATCAAAAGCACTGTTTGCACTGGAAATTGTTTCTCAGGATGATGACTGTAACATATTTGCATATCTCTTTGAGTTCAAACTCGTGAATTTGGCAGCAAGTTAGTTTTATGTATTAAAAGTGTCAAAACAGCAACCTTTTAAATTAGCAGTGGCCAAAAAAGACATTTTAAAATGACATTTGCATCTGTACGTCCATGTACACTTAAAGGTAAAGTGTTCACTATAGCACTTGCACCATAGCTGCATTAATAAACACAATTGCAATCAGTCACCTGACTGGGATGAACAGGATGACATTGACTCAAACAATGGCTCAAGTTCGGAGGCGGAACTAAGTTGGCCAAACAATAGATGAAATTAAGTTTTTCATCCGCTATTTGTGTGATTTCATTCAATAACACTCATGGCACAGAAATTGCTACCATAATTAAATTACAAACAAGCAACTGTAATTTCTGTTATATAAGCATGTAAAATGTACCATCCAAATAGGGCTAAAGACTATTAGAACAGGTTTAAGGTTGTAAAGAGTTGCAAATTTTGACAGCGAATGACAGGTTTCAGCATTTATGACATTCAGGGCTGTGAAGTAGTACAAAAAAAAAAAAAAAAAAAGAGTACTAATTGTATTATGACTACAGAAACCTTCAGAAATCAAGTTCTGAAAATTTATATAACATTCAAGCAATCACACTCTACAAATGCTGGTTACGTAAAGAGGGGAAAAGGACAGGGCACAAGACACATGGGGTGACAATGAAAGGATAGAAAAAAAAAAGAGTGAACAGCGAAAGAGAAAGAGGAATCTGAAACAGGTGGCAGAGCAGCCCACTGAGAGAGACACTGCTGGACAGGAAACAAAATGAAAGAGACAGACAATGAGAGAGAGAGAGAGAGAGAGAGAGAGAGAGAGAGAGAGAATGCATTTTTAAAATGACACATGAAATGGAGTGCAGCGACACACATTCTGTACTGAACAGCCTCACACAGCAAACACACTCCTACGACAACCTGCCAGACAAATACAACCGAATATTCAGAGCCTCAAAGAGACCGAAACGCAGACTGACACTTCAGTTGTTACAGAGCACATTACTGTACGTTCACTCACAAATGCATTGAAATAGACATAGGGATGTCTTTCAAAACTACACTTAACTGTAAATTGCCACTTACAATCCATTTTACCTCTGTAATGACACGCTACTGTTCAAAGGTTTGAGGTTTCATTTTTTTTAAAGAAATTTTATTTTTATTCATTTAGACATTCATTATGTTACACAAGATTTAATATTTAAAATAATCACTTCTTTTAAACTTTCTATTCATCAAAGAATCCTGAAAAATACATATTGCAGTTTCCTCAAAAATATTTAGCAGAACAACTGTTTTCAGCATTGATAATAATAAATAAATAAATAATAATTCATGAATGAATGAATGAAATTAAATGAAATTAAATGAAATGATGAATGAATGAATGAATGAATAGCTATTTGGCCATTAGTAAATGTTATTCAATAGCACACGTGATGTCAATGAAAAAGGAAAGCTGTCTCCAATGAAGAGCAAGATCATGGATTAAAAAGGAATTTTTTTTTTTTGAATAATGTACACCATGTAAATTTTACTTTGAAACAATAATACGATTAATTTCTAGGACTGCACTTTTATCCACTTGGAACTGATTGGCCATTAAAGTGAGTGTAGCATACCAGAATTCATTCATTCATTGTTTATTTTTAAGGAATGGTGATGGTTGCTTAACAGGGAGGAATTTGAAAATAAGATGGATTCAAAATTAAATAAGTGAAATAAGAGTAGCTATGGGCAAGTTAATACATTTTGATGAAAGAATACAAAGCCATAAGTTTATAATGAATTGCACACAACAAGACCATCATGTTAAAAGAAAGTAAATAGCACCGGAAGAGGAAAAAAATAAAACATTTTCTTAATTAG
Source organism: Spinibarbus caldwelli (assembly GCA_039654775.1). Classification (NCBI taxonomy): domain Eukaryota; kingdom Metazoa; phylum Chordata; class Actinopteri; order Cypriniformes; family Cyprinidae; genus Spinibarbus; species Spinibarbus caldwelli. Next base: position 47,710,195 of record CM077218.1, on the reverse strand, counting down.
GTCCTGCAGTCAGTTGCAATAAACTCCATATGTTCAATAAAAATGTTTTAAAAAGTTAATCAAACTCCTTAAAATCTGTGTTTATGGCTTAAAATTGAAGCCTTTAAAACGTAAGACAGGAAAAGAGTGATCTGGAGAAGTACACGAGAATCTGTATCCTTCCCCCTCCAATTTCACACACATCTCAAGTCAAATAGGGCTGCATAGTTAGGACAGATCCATGAGTATAAATAAATCACAGTGGCGATTGTGTGGGCAGGAAGCGACATCAGGAGCATTTCCAAACGCACACGGCCAGACTTCCCCCAAAGAACATGTAGAGCAGGTTCTTGACTTCATGGCTCACCTCGAACCCAAACCCCTCACCGATCACCACATGCCACGAACTGCCAAACTTCTTATCCATGGACTCCTTGATCATCTTGGCAGCACTCTGAAAATAGAGTGAACCAGTGAGAAAGAGAGCGAGATGAAAGCATGTAGGCTACTGTAGCAGTCCAGATGGCCAGACTGTGAGCGTGCGAAGCGTCCTGACTCAGTACTAGACGGAAACACAGAGCCCAGCCCCACCTGTGTGACCTGGGGAGTACATTTATCTGAAAGCCTGCGCTTCATAACAAAAGCACACACTCGCACACACACTCAAAGCTGACTGACCTCATTGTTGGAGGCAAATTTCTCACAGGCTGTGACGCAAAGCTCCATAGTCTCCACACGCATCTCCTCTGGCATATCTGTGTGCTGCAGATGAAACCAACACCACATATTCTAGTCAAGCTCTTACAGATAAATTATAAAGAAAAACTGCCATTGAAATATCTGGGGTCAGTGAGATTTCTACTTTTTTATTCATCATAGATACGATAATTTGAACAAAAGTGACAAAGACTTTTACATTGTTACAAAAAAAATCTATTATCAAATAAAAAATGTCAAATCAATACTGATTTACTAAAATGAGGGAAGTAGATATATATATATATATATATATATATATATATATATATATATATATATATACACACACACACAGTGGGGCAAAAAAGTATTTAGTCAGCCACCAATTGTGCATGTTCTCTCCCACTTAAAAAGATGAGAGAGGCCTGTAATTTTCATCATAGGTATACCTCAACTATGAGAGACAAAATGAGAAAAAAAAATTCCAGAAAATCACATTGTAGAATTTTTAAAGAATTTATTTGCAAATTATGGTGGAAAATAAGTATTTGGTCAATAACAAAATTTCATCTCAATACTTTGTTATATACCCTTTGTTGGCAATGACAGAGGTCAATTGTTTTCTGTAAGTCTTCACAAGGTTTTCACACACTGTTGCTGGTATTTTGGCCCATTCCTCCATGCAGATCTCCTCTAGAGCAGTAATGTTCTGGGGCTGTCGCTGGGCAACACGGACTTTCAACTCCCTCCAAAGATTTTCGATGGGGTTGAGATCTGGAGACTGGCTAGGCCACTCCAGGACCTTCAAATGCTTCTTACGAAGCCACTCATTCGTTGCCCGGGCGGTGTGTTTGGGATCATTGTCATGTTAAATGACCCAGCCACGTTTCATCTTCAATGCCCTTGCTGATGGAAGGAGGTTTTCACTCAAAATCTCACGATACATGGCCCCATTCATTCTTTCGTTTACACGGATCAGTCGTCCTGGTCCCTTTGCAGAAAAACAGCCCCAAAGCATGTTTCCACCCCCATGCTTCACAGTAGGTATGGTGTTCTTTGGATGCAACTCAGCATTCTTTCTCCTCCAAACACGACAAGTTGAGTTTTTACCAAAAAGTTCTATTTTGGTTTCATCATTCTCCCAATCCTCTTCTGGATCATCCAAATGCTCTCTAGCAAACTTCAGTCGGGCCCGGACATGTACTGGCTTAAGCAGGGGGACACGTCTGGCACTGCAGGATTTGAGTCCCTGGCGGCGCAGTGTGTTACTGATGGTAGCCTTTGTTACTTTGGTCCCAGCTCTCTGCAGGTCATTCACTAGGTCCCCCCGTGTGGTTCTGGGATTTTTGCTCACAGTTCTTGTGATCATTTTGACCCCACGGGGTGAGATCTTGCGTGGAGCCCCAGATCGAGGGAGATTATCAGTGGTCTTGTATGTCTTCCATTTTCTAATAATTGCTCCCAGTTGATTTCTTCACACCAAGCTGCTTACCTATTGCAGATTCAGTCTTCCCAGCCTGGTGCAGGTCTACAATTTTGTTTCTGGTGTCCTTTGACAGCTCTTTGGTCTTGGCCATGGTGGAGTTTGGAGTTGGACTGTTTGAGGTTGTGGACAAGTGTCTTTTACACTAATAACGAGCTCAAACAGATACCATTAATACAGTTAACGAGTGGAGGACAGAGGAGCCTCTTAAAGAAGAAGTTACAGGTCTGTGAGAGCCAGAAATCTTGCTTGTTTGTAGGTGACCAAATACTTATTTTACCGAGGAATTTACCAATTAATTCTTTAAAAATCTTACAATGTGATTTTCTGGATTTTTTTTTTCTCATTTTGTCTCTCATAGTTGAGGTATACCTATGATGAAAATTACAGGCCTCTCTCATCTTTTTAAGTGGGAGAACTTGCACAATTGGTGGCTGACTAAATACTTTTTTGCCCCACTGTATATATATATATATATATATATATATATATATATATATTATTATTATTATTTATTTATTTATTTTTACAAAGAAAATAAGAAATATTTCTTGAGCAGCAAATCAGCATATCAGGAAGATTTCTGAAGGATCATGTGACACTGAAGACTGGAGTAATGTTGCTGAAAATGCAGCATTATCATCACAGAAATAAATTACATTTTAAAAAACATTCAAAAAGAAAACAATTATTTTAAACTGTAAAAATATTTCACAATATTAAGGTTCTACTGTATTTTTGATCAAACAAATGCAGCCTTGGTTAGCATAAGAGACCTGAACTTTTGAATGGTTATGTATAGAAAAGTTATTAGAAATTATTAATTACAATCATGTATAGATATATTAAACACTTTAAAATAAATACACAATCTATGTTGCATTGACCAAGGCAGAGCAAAATATTAAGACAGTAAAAAAACTGTCATCCAAGAAGCAATGCAAATATTATGCTTGAGAAAAAAAAAAGGGGAGTAAATAGATGTTTAAAATCTCATGTTTTGAAAAGAGAGCAGTTTGAGTGATCTAATACAAACAAACACAGACACATCCATAACTGGTTATTTCTATCTAGGTCACAGCAGCAGTCGAGCTGCACCCACCCTGACGAGCGGAAAGCTTTGCAGTCTTTTGTAGTCGGCATCCTCTTTTTTCCCATCACCGGTTTCTGCCATCCTTTTCTTTACTAAAGACAGACAGAAGGATTAGTCCTGTCTGATGAAAAGGAAAATCAGAACATTAGGTCAAAATTCTCACCCATTTTTAGCATTTACAGAGAGAATGAAGAACACATTTGTTTGTCCATGAACAAAAGTAAATGTGCTATAGCTGTCCTCATCAAATATGTAAATGCACCAAAATGAACACAGAGGAAACGACTAGTCTTGTCATGAGTTTACAGATTATACATCTTGGTGATTCTTGATAATGATTCTTGAGAATCAGGACCCCAACAAGGACTAAATAAGAAATTGTAAAGCTTTAAAGCTGTAGTGGAAAAGGGGAAGAGTTTAATAACTATATAAAATGATTTCTGAGGGATCATGTGACACTGAGTAATGACTGCTAAAATTTAATCTTTGCCATCACAGGAATAAATTATGTTTTTAAATATACAGAAATACAAAAGAGTTATCTTAAATTGTAATAATATTTAACAATATCACTGTATTTTTAATTAAATAAATGCAGACTCGGAGAGCATAAGACTTATTTCCAAAAACTTTTGATTTAACTTTTATTTAACTGAACTTAATCAACACAAAAAATTTTTTTTTCTCATTTCTAACTGTAAACATCTTAGCATTACAGTATAAGATGTATATTTGTGTAAAATTTGTAAATCTTGATGGTGAAGCCCATGTCATGTACATTGTCAATTACTGTAAAAACATTTCACAAAATTCAACTAATATCCAATTAACAGCATTCAGATTTATACAAAATAAACACTCTGTTGCTAAAAATAAATTGTTCAAAGAGCAACAGAAAGAGAACTGAACCAGAATTCTACACACTTAATAAGATCATCAACCAAAACAAATAAAAATAGTGGAAAAATACATACGTTTTCCGTCTTTAGCGGGTCATTATCTAAAATAAATTGATAAACTGATAAACTAGTAACGTTATGAAGATAAACAAATGTATGGAGTACGCGTTTGTTTTTAGCATCTCTGGGCTAATGTTAGCTTGCTAGCTCGACTCCATCACCCTTCGACTTAAAACGCTACGACTGATAAACAGCTGAAAGAAATGGAGAAATGTAAACATGTAAATCATTTAAAGCTCGGTAATATTTCATTTTTAACAGCATAGCTCAATTACATACCGCTCTGTAGCGCTGTACACAGACACGCTCCTCTAGTGTTGTCATGGAGACGCACCGGCCTTGGCAACCTCCGACCCACGTGATCTGTTTATTTCCGCCTCCGTCCACATCTTACTGTCTTTCCTTTTTTTTTTTCACTTTGATACAATGCCATGATATTGGACATATCATGTTTCTTTCTTTCTTTCTTATTTCTTCTTCTTCTTTTTTTAATTTATTTTTATTTGTATTTTTGGTATTTTCATGATACTTCTGGGCATTTCCAAGAATAGTATACTTTACTTTTTGTAAGTTATGGTACATGTATTTCAGTAACAGTATGAAAAAAAGCCTGACAGTGTGTTTTTTTTTTTTTTTTTTTTTTTTTGTTTTAAATAAGGTCAGACATTTGGTGCACCACATAAATCTACATAAATCTGCCAGTAAACCTTTGTTTTTAGATTATAATGGCATTAAAACCTTTCATTTCACTCCTGAATGGTTGGAGAAAGAGGGCAGAAAGGTAATCCCAGTGAGAATTATGACATTTTCTAGATTAAGGAAACTACTAGGCAATGTGGGCCATGCACCCGTGTGTCTCATCCTGGTTCAAAGCATCTAAAAAGCTCATTGCATATTTAATATGATCTAGAATATAATAAATTCAACCAAAGTTCTGATTGTGATTGTTTAAAATGGCTCACGTGTCTTTTTTTTTTATTTTTTTGGTCCACGTGCAGATGTTATTGAGCGGACTGCCATCAGCACCCACACCGCCAACACAGACAACAGTATTAGACTAGAGGTTAAAAGACATCCTACACATATTTCCCAAGCATCTTTCACTTCTCCACAGGGGATGTTGGTTTGTCTGTTGTTTGGGAGTTTTTGGTGTGTTTTTTTCTGCACCTTCAAATACCTTGTTGGCACTTTTGAAGCTGTATAAACCTCAAAGTAGCAAACAGAGTCGGAGTTTCTCAGCTAACACATTAGGATGATACTCAACATGCTTTACTTTGCTTTCTTGTCCGAATTTTCAGATAAGGAAAAGGCATTTTAATTGTTCTCTCAATATGTTAAAGGGATAGTTTGACCAAAAATGAAAATTCTATCATTTACTCACCCTTTCCTTCCTCTGTTCAATATAAAAAGATATTTTGAAGAATATGTGTAACCAAACAGTTGATAGACTCCACTGACTTCCGTAGAATGGAAGAATAATTACTATGGAAGTCAATGGGGACCATCAACTCTGTGGTTACACACATTTTTCAAAATGTATTTTGCACAAGAATGAATTGTAAACTGTTCAGAACAACTTCCTCATTAGCAGAACCTTTGGGGAACCTCTAGACCTCCTTTCAAAAAAACACATCCAGACTTATTGGTCTGTGCATCTCGGGTGCAGAGATGGATTTAGTTAAAGCATGCTGGGATTGTTTTTACACATAAAAGCAGAGAGACAGATGCACACATACTCAGAGAGCTGGGTCAGGTGAATTTGTTGGCTGGGGCACAGATGATGGAAGTCTTATTCACTTACACAATGGATACACTGCAAGAACAAACTGAAAAAGACAGAGAATTAGAAATGGTTAAATATCACAAACACAGGAGGGTGATACTAAATTGACATACTCATAGATTTTTGGTTCAAGAGCAACTGTGCTGTTTTCAGCAACTAAATATTTACATGCTCTTTTTAGCATGACCAAGCTGTCGTAATCATACCAAAAATAAAGAAATAAAATAAAATAAAATTCTCCAGAATGAAATCACATCTGAAGTAGTTATTTGAACAAAGACATGCACAAAATCTGGTTCTTGCCTGAAATCTGTTACCTACCTAAAATACACATACAATTACATTCAGATGATGTGTACAAGGATGAAAGGAGCTAATAAACAGAAATACTGTAGTGCACAGCCTCTTGAGAAACATTTTACATTCTCTCACATCTTGGATTTTTACATCTCCTGCTTCAGTAAAACACAAATGGAACAAAAACAACACCTAGAAAGAGAGAGAGAAATGAAAGAGAACTGCAGTGTGCTATATATTTTAATTCTCATTTTCATCTTAGATTTGAACACATTTGATCTCCATTTCGACACAAAGACAGAATGCAAGAAATGAACATTACAGGATAGAAGAAGGAGATTTAAAAAAAATGTAAATGAGTAAATCCTCAGTGTAGAAAAATGTTCAAGCAAAATGAGAGAACATTATATCCAACTTCCAAGTTATTTCTTCACTCAAAAACAAATATATTCCAGAAAAGGTAAATATAATTTGTAAACCACTCTTTCTGAATACAATTTAAAGCTTGTTCATGTACATTAAGAGAATTGAACATCACAAAATGACCACTGAATGCAAACAAACAGGCATTGCACTAACAACAGCAAATACACTATCCGAAAGAAGATATATTTAGTGCTGAAACACTTTCAAAAACACAATTCCAAACCATTATGATGATCTTGTGCCGTTCAATCAAATGGCCATGGAATCTCAAACCACATGCTTATAAAACAACTGTTTGCACCAAAATGAAACCACATCCATAATAATCTCAGTTATGTCCATCAGTGTGTGTGTGTGTAGATTATATGTGTATATATATATATATATATATATATAAATAAATAATGATTGCGTATTTGGAACAACATTCTTGTGCTTGACAAGGCCACAAAGCAGGCATTTTCCAGCCTGCTGCATTTTACACATAAATAATACATTGAGTATAATCCACATAAAGCATATCATATGTGCGGCGTAATTTACATAAGATGTAGATGCCTATTCAGTCACAGTTATGAAGAGAGATAGATAGACGGTGGAATGTACATATAATGGAGAGTATTATACATTCAACATACGGAATGTTTGCTGCTTCTTTTTTTTTTTTTTTTTTTTTTTTTTTTTTTTTTACAAATATTATTTTGTTGAGTAGATTTTTGTATAAATCTATATAGGCTATACATGCTAATTTCTCAGCATGAGAAGATATTTGTTTGTATGTAGAGATTTGCAGATTGTGTTTAACACTGAAAACAGTTCTCAGAAAGCATGTTATTGTAGATGCCACATTGTAAAGGGTTTCAAAACCAAGGCTTTAAAGGTTAATGTAGTTATTCTATGAAATATTGCTGAAGTATTCATCTGGCCATATGCCTTCTTCAACTGCTCCCTTTTCGGTCTGTTCGTTCTAATTCGATGTGATTCTGATGGTGTTAAAGGGATTTTGATGGAGAAGAATTCAACCAGGACTGGTCTGACCAATAGGATTCAGTCTGCTGGAGTGATCACCATAGAAACAGTGTGATTCAAAAACATCTAAAAAAAAAAAAACTTGAAGAGATCAAACATACAAAAACATAAAAAAAATAAAACCCTGGTATAAAAAACGGCAGACTAAAAGCAAACAACTTCCCAGCTGTGTGAGTGTGTTTTTTTCTAAACTAATTTCAATCAAATACACTGAATAAATATGCAATGAGAATAAATCTGAATGAGTATGCAAATATTTGCTTTGAACTGTGGGAAAAAAATACATCCTTTTATCAGACACTGAGCTTGAATATCCCACATCAAATGTTTACACTAATGCTTGCCACTCAGATGTTCAACAAGCTATAACTAGTAAATAAGATGTAAATAATGTAAACCGAGAGATATTTCCCACGCAAAACTCGCCCCTATGATGCAAAAGAGATTGCTAAGCTGTTCTGAATGTCTTTAGTATATTGCTAAGGTGGTTTGGACATTGCTAAATGGAAAGGATCCTGTGATACCGGATATGATATTCTGGTCCATAGATGTGGCTTGTCTAAGTAAAGGTGTGGTCACATAAAATTTGCGAACTTTCACTAGCACACAGAAGTCACTTTCAAACCAATCAGCTTTCTTTTGGTCAATGCAGCGAATCCACATGACCAATTTGAGCCTGTTGTGAAATCTGCGAATCTTGCAGAAAAAAATAAAAAATAAAAAAAATCGCTAAACAATGGTAAACGTTACCACAACTTAAAGGAACAGTTCCCCCAGTTGTCCCAAACCTGTATGAGTTTCTTTCTTCTGTTGAACACAAAAGAAAATATTTTTCTGAAGAATGTCAGTAACCAGACAGTTGCTGGTAGCCACTGACTTCCATAGTATGGAAAAAAAATACTATGGAAGTCAATGGCTACTGTAAAATGTTTGGTTACACACATTTTTCGAAATATCTTCTATTGTGTTCAACAGAAAAAAGAAATTCATACAGCTTTGGAACAACATGAGAGTGACTAAATGTTGACAGAACTTTCATTTTTAACTTTGTCCCTTTAACTCGAATACTTGCATGCGTTTTATTATCAGCCAAGTGAAAACCACAGGTTTGATTGCTTAGAAAAATAAGAGCACAGATCTCCTCAACAAGCCTGATGACTTGAGGTATGATTCTTGTTCATATAGCACAAATGGTGTGGGACGAGTTATGCGCTATTGTTTAACACTTAGGGTTAGGGGTTTGTTCAAATCTCTAACCCTGAACAGTAATGTTAGTTAGGCATGTTTCAGCAAACACCACTAACAAAAAACTCTGCCTTAAAGAAATCAACATGACCATGGTGTGGTGTTTTGCTCTCTGATGAATCTTTGCTATCTCTGAACACCCTGTCTTTGACTCTCTGACCCTTAAACGAGCCTTCAGGAGCCCATCACTGTCTGGCACTGGTGCGATGCTCGCAATGATCAGCTGGTTGCTTGGTGACACCTCCGAAAACCTCCACCTCACGGCTGGTCCATGGGACTACATTACCCAGCATCCCCGTGCTGCAGTGGGCAAGAGCAGAGAGCTCCATGTGTGAAAGCGGCCTGTCCCACATGTTAAACTCAGACAGCTCTCCCACCATAGCCCGCGACGCCTCGAAACGAAGACCACCCATTGAGCTCTGCAGGAAACAGGAAATACATTGGAAAAAATTATTTTTTGAAATATTAAATAAAACTAAGATTTCCATTTTTCTACTTCAAAATGTCACATTTAATTTGGAATTGTTTGTGAAATTTACTTCACAAATAATAATAATGCCAGTGTAGTATTCAGATTGTGCAGCAAATTACATAATATTACATTTTTCCAATGTTTAAAAAAATCATATTAAAAATTCAAATTATTCATTAAAATCAATGGGTGGATTAATCAATCTGATTTTTATTTTATTTTTTTTAGTAAAACTTCATGTGTTTTTTCCTACTATTTATTTATTTATTTATTTACTGTATACCAGCCTTTATAATGATTATTCCAAATAAATAATTATGTGCTGCAACTCTGCTCTATACTTCAGATACAATAAATACATAAAAATCTGGTAGTGTAGCTTATTATGCATGAAAGCTATTTAAATACTACTTTAAAGACAACACATAAGTAACAAGCAAAAACTGATGACTTTGTAGTTGAAATTTCTTTACATCCATATATTGACTTTCTCAGAAGCATAACTGGAAAGTCAATATATGGATGTAAAGAAATTTCAATCATTGCACTATTAATTTCTAAACAAAACTTAAAAAAAAACAACACCCTATGAGACAAAGAAAAAAAAATCAGTGGTTAGTGTGAAATGAATATTGTGATGACTTTAAGCTCTACTGGGTCTAATAAAAGAATAAGTACGCTGGAGTTTAATGAGAGAGGGATGAAGAGGGCAGGGAAAGGATAAACAAAAGGGTGTGTTTCGGATTTGGTTTGTGTTGATAGTGACTTTTACATGCTGTGTGAATACCAAATGCTGCTCATCTTGACCTACCACCGTCTGGCAACCTGTTACAACGGCCAACATCTGACGTACCTGTTCTTGGCCAAGTATGAGAGTTCCTCCCGGTCGGATGCTGTGACGGGTTGCCAGGTCACTTCCTTCAAGCTTTAGTTTGCCCCCTAAGTAGGCATGCCACGCTCCAGCTCTCCGGTTCCAGCTCACACACATATGCTGCCATCTGCCCACTGTTAAGTTCAGAGGTAATGGCGCCACCTACAGGATGGAGGATCAAAAAATATTCAAATTACAATCCAAAGACTGATCCTGAGATCCATATGCTTGGATAAAACCAGCCTGCACTTTAGAAAGAAATCCTGGCAGATTATCTGACTGTCCACTATTACAACTAGAACACGACCAAACAATTCAATCACTTTAGCAGACAGTAAGAGCAGTCAGAGGTCAAACCAAGCATCTGTTCATCTTTTGCTAAAAACATCCCTTAAAAATCCAAATAGAAAGTATCCTAAAAATTCACTTTTCCTTTTAAAGGCTGTTCACACTATGGACAATAACTATACAGGTTTATTAATCATTCTAATTATATGAGAATAGGAAAGTCCACACCACAGAGAATGATTTTTGAATGATGAATGATAAAAACATTGACAGCCAATCAGAATACACCCAATTTTACAATGCTTAAATTTTAAGCAATTTTAATTCTTCTGCAGATAGTACACCATAATCAAATATAGAGTTTCCAGTACTACAGATTCAACAGTGCCACAACACTGCATCTATAACTCGACCAGTTCAGTTTGACTGCAAAACCAAGGACTCCTATAAGCCATTCATTTCATTGAATCAACAACAAACTGTGCAACCAATGTAGTCCGAATCTCGAGTGAATGACTCTTATGAGCCCATTCTTTTAAGTGCATTAAAAACAAAAAGGAACAGCACAACCAGTGAAGTCCAGCTCTCGAACAAATAGTCTCTAATGAGCCAGTTCTTTTATGTATCTAAAACAAACAGCAGAACCAGTATTGTCCAATTCCTGAAGAAATGATGAGCCAGTTCTTTTTAGCGAATCAAAAACATTCACAATCAGTGTCAGTGACCGATTCCTGAACGAATGACTCTTATGAGCCGATTCTTTTTAGTCAATCAGACACATGCAGCACATCACTGAAGTGCAATTCCTGAATGAATAGTTCCTATTAATCGGTTCTTTTTAGAATCAAACACATAAAACTTAGGACTTAACTCACTTAAGACTTAAGACTTAAGAATTAAGATACATGTGACAGCAGTATTTTGTAATGACAAAATAAAACATTAAAATCATTGAATGTTATTATGTGAAATATAGCATTACTTTAATCAAAATATTTATTCATTACAAGTATTAAGTGAATTGTTAAGAAGAATCAGAATCATTCATGTCTTCACAAATTTGTCAAATTTGATTCTGTGATGCTCTACCTCATTATTAATGATGAGCTCAATGGGTCCATGAACCAACTGCTGAAGCACAAATTCGTGGCTCTGGTCAGTAACAGCATAAGAAGCTACTGTTCCCAGGATGCTCTTTGCAGGTTTGATCCACATGCAGGCAGTCAGAGCGTGGAGGGCTGGGATTTCCTGCTTTACAGTGGCATACATGGACGTGCTACGTACAGGGAACGAGAGCCTGTAACCCTCTGGAAACTTGTTCTCAGAGAGACCTGTGAGAATAATGTGAGAAACAGAAAGAGAAAGAAACAGAGAGAGAATGAATGACAAAAAAATGGATTAATTAAACCTAAGCACAGAGAAGACAACACTGGACATGACTCAAAAAGCATGTTTTAAAATTGTAAAACCAAACAAAAATGTGACGAAATTATTCCACAGGATTTACAGTGAAAATGCATAACTAAATTGATCTTCTAGTACCACTATAACAAAATATAAGCAGCTTTTAAAGCATAGAGCTTAACTTGATTCGAACTCTGAATTATTATTATTCATTTATATTACACATTCCTTTGTCCATCCACAGAATGAAACTTCTCTCATCATTTACTTAGTCTCATGTTGTTTCAAAACTGTAAAGAAGATATTTTGGAGAATGCTAGGAATCAAACCACAATGGAGCCCACTGGCTTCCATTGTACAGACCAAAAATAACTAAATAAAACACTGCAGCATGCACTCAACACTCAAAATATCGTTTTTTATATTCTACAGGAGAAGAAAAAGAAAGTCATACAGTTTTGTAACAAAAAAAAAAGACTAAATGACTAATGTAAATGCAAAACATGAGCGTGAGTAAACATTGACACAATTGTCATTTTTGGATGAACTATCCCTTTAAGAAGCTCTTGGTAAAATAGGTGTTTTTAATCAATATTTCTTCCGGCAGTAAATCCGACCTCTGCCTCACCTTTCTCCAGGCTGCTTATCCGCTGGTGTACAGTGTCCAGTCCATAGTCAATATGCTGTTGATGTTTCTGTGTCTCTTTCTGCAGCGCTTTCCTCTCTTCCTCCAGCAGTTTTATCTTTCTCTTCAGTTCTCCTTCCAGATCCTCCACTCGTCTCTGTGCAGCAGCCACTGGCGTACGAGCAGCACCTGCTGCTTTCTGTGAGCTTGTGTCTGTGTGATTGAACGCTGGTGGTGCCATTTCAGACTGTAAACAAGACAGTGATCATTAAATGAACTTTAATGAAAAGTAGCCTAAATATTTTATAACTATTTAATGTTCTTGTTCTGTGCATAGTGATATAACAGCCACACAAATTAATGGTTTATACACATAAACAAAAGGATTACTCAAAATGGTTATTAATCTATTTTGAAAACTGTTATGCATCAAACCCTGCCCAAATTTAAGATTTCATGAAAACGTCCATCATGCTGAATGTTTAAAGGGATAGTTCATCCAAAATGCAAATTCTGTCATTGTTTACCCACCCTCAAGTTGTTCCAAACCTGTATTAATTTTTTTTCTAAACACAAAAGAAGAAGCTTTGAAAATATAAAGTTTCTGGTCCCCATTGACTTCCATTGTATTTTTTTTTTCAATGGGAACCAGCAATGTTTGGTTTCAAAATATCTTCTTTTGTGTTTAGATAAAGAAAGAAACTCATGCAGATTTGAAACAACTTGAGGGTGAGTAAACGATGACAGAATTTGCATTTTTGGGTAAACTATCCCTTTAAAGAGACCCATTACAAACCATCACAACATAGTAGCCCACTTCCAGTTGAATGCAATGACAAATTCTATTCTATTCTATTCTATTCTATTCTATTCTGGGAAAACCTCACAGTCATCTGTACCAGCTAGCTTGCAGAGCTGTCATTCACAGCTGCAGGAATCCATAATATGCTTTCGGTGGAGTGTAATGTTTCTCATCTCTCCCCTGCTGTCACACACATGCTGTAGGCTAGTCACTGATCGGAGAGGGCCAAAAATAGGCTATTAGTGGTTTACACTCTGAAATATAACTACTGTTTACCATTTAATTTCCTTTTGATGCAAAATATTGGTTATTTACTACCATTATGCTATATTTACCTTCTAGGACTACGTCTAGATTTACATTAGACTTCTAGATTTGGGTTAGATGGAGGTTAATAAGATGCTCTGGAGGTGGTCCTGATGATGGAGATGTAATTTGTTAATTCTGTCGCCTCACAAACCATAAAAACTGGCTCGCAGCCTATATTTCCATGGAAACCCAATCAGGGATGCGCATCTAGCGCACAGTGATAAATCACGGCCGAGGCGCGCGATAGTACGTGAGCTGAAACGCAAACGATCTGCTCACAGGAGAGATGAAGTTTACGAGCACACTGCAGCACATTTACCGACCTGTTCAAAACAGCAATTATAAGGCTCCTGTCACCACACTGATCGCGTTTATCAACAGGTCAGACAGTAGGCTATCTAACATCTAGCACCTTTTATGAACAGGTCAGTGACGTACGCTCATTTCAATTATTCAAAGTGCTTTTTTAAAATAAAGGTTTTTTTTTTTTTTTGGTTTTTTTTTTGGATTTCTAAATTTAAATTATTTTTGATATTTTTGAGGTGCTTAAAACAGCGATGGAGGAAAAAAGACACAAAAAAGTCTCATTAAATGTTTTGGTCTTTAAAAATTGTAAAAAAAAAGAGGAGGAATTCTGTTAAAAATATTATCTATAGCCTATATATATATATATATATATATATATATATATATATATATATATATATATATATATATATATATAAACTTTATAAACAAACTTTTATCCGTCTAATAAAAGACAGAGTGACGTAATTAACATGCAGGAAGCCATTTGGTTGTCATGTGACTTTCATATTATATTTTTACAAGACAAATTTACATATTTTGACGTTTTTATAAAAAGGCACGAATAAGAAGAAATAGAGCAACCGTAGGAAAATCTTATTCATAATTTTAAAGATGACATTTATTATAATATTTCACAAATACTTTACCTTAAATGTTTTTTTTATGTTTTAAGTTTATATATATATGTGTGTGTGCGTGTGTGTGTGTGTGTGTGTGTGTGTGTGTGTGTGTGTGTGTGTGTGTGAAGAGTTCAGATGCAAAAGCCTCCGTCTGAAATTTTCTTGTACAATTAACATTTTTCTGAGGCTTCTGTGCTTATGTGCAGTTATTTCACTTTAATGGCAATGAACAATGAAAAGAACCCCTTTGTTAAAATAACGCATTTATAAGCTCTTGCGCCTTCCTTACCTCCAGTTTCTCAATGCGGTCTTTCATTTGAGTTATGACATGCACCAGGTCCTCCATCGCATGAGTGGTCCGCATCGAGGACCCCGCATCGTCCTGCATCATGAGTTGCTCTTTATTCTCTCTCCGCGCATCCCCAAGTCCCGCGCTCCGTTCCGGGACCCTGCGTCCCTTCAAGCCACCCTCGCATTCCGAGAGCTTTCCCGTTAGCTCCCGTATGGTTCTCTGGTCCGTGAGGATCTCATCCTTCTGCTGCAGGACGGTTTGTCGGAGCTCCTCGGCGGTGGTGCGCAGGTACCCCCAGTCCTCTCCCGCTGGAGAGGACGGGTCGTCCGCTTGTTGCTGAAAGTTTTTGGGGTTGCACTCACCGGCGGGGACAGGGGTGCAGATGAGTCTGCTGTAGGTGACCTGCTGCTCGCTGCCTCCGGTCCCTATTCCCGTTAAACCGTAGAAGGTTGGCGCCTCCGGTCCTCCTCGTTCCCTGCTGGTCGCATCGGTACCGTGAAGAGCGTCCAGCGGTCCTGCTCGGGCCACGGACCCGGTGGAAAACGCCTTCCCGGTTGCGTCCGGTGAGAGTGAATGGTTGTCAGCCAGGGGCTGCGCTGCGGATGCGGATGCTGGTGGAGACCCGCTGTGAACCGCGGCGATGATGCATATAACGGCTCCGATAAACGCCACCATCCCGGCGGCCAAAATGACAACGATGAACTTCAGGTTGGCGGTCAAAAAAATCAATGATGATAAGAAACAAAAGATAAAGGGGAGATATGGACCTTAAGAGTGAATGAAGTTCATCAGTAAATTCTTCAACGCACGAAATCAACAGCTTCTGTAATGTGTCTGTTCACGCGCAGGACGTGTCTCTCTATGTCTCCATCTCGGTATTACCGTGGGGACAACAAGAGGTGGGGGCTTAGCTTACACATCAGGGGTGGGCTGCACTTGCGAGGGAGGTGGAGGCAGCACCCGCCTCATGTCAGACCAATGTGAGCTAGACTTCATATAGCCTAGTCTGAAAAAATACCTGGAGTGCTTAGGAAAGCAAGTATGCAGGATACAAAATGTGGTCTGCGTCGGTCTAACCATATCTCTCATCCATACTAACTCTTATCCATACTATAGGGAGACTGGGAAAATTTGATTACACCTATATGAGTATGAGTTTCTTTCTTCTGTTGAACACAAAATAAGATATTTTGAAGAATGTTGGTAATCAAAGAGTTGACGGTAGCCACTGACTTACATAGTTTTTTTTTTGTTGTTGTTTGTTTTTTCCATTTGCATAGTATTGGTTTCCCACGTTTTTAAATTTGGAATACAAATGCAAAAAGTTGGCTATAAATGTAGTGTGCAAAACTTACGGTGATCAATGCCATTAGATTTTGAATAGCGAACATGCTCACAATGTAGGCTACATATCAGATTTTCAAAATTCATTGCTGTCACAGTCATGTCTGTTGTGTCTTGTGTGTTTCCCCCTCCATGCCCTTATTTGGTCCTTCCTGTTCCTGTCCTCGTCAAGTTTGATTGTTTGTGCTTTCTTTCAGGTGTGTGTAGTTAATTATCAAGTGTATTTAGTTCCTGTCTGTTCTGTTCATTTTGTTCTGGTCTACTCATTACTCCTGGTGTTCCTGTGTGTCTTGTCTTGGATTTTATTAAAGACTGTATTTTGAGTTCATCCTTGTTTCCCTCATGTGTGCACCGTGACAACTGCAACATTTCTGAAAATATATAGTTTACAAAAGTTTATAAAAAACAAAAAGAGATGACACACATGAGAATGAGAAGTCACAATTACCTTTTTATTTTGTGGTAGAAACACACACACACACACACACACACACACACACACACACACACACACACACACAAAACAAAAACAGATGGGAGACGTAAACTCAGAATTCAGAAGAAAAATTCAGAGAACAGAGAACATCTCGCAATTAAAAAAAAAATAAGAAAAATATCTGTATTGTGGGATAAGTGTTTAAATTACTTAAAACTGAGTTTCTAACAATAATAATAGATAATAAAAATGTTTTTGTAATAACAAGTTGTGCCAACATATTTGTACACCCTCCTGTCCTCATTAATGAGCATCCCAACAGGTAAGTGTGGAAACCTCGGAATCTCCTGCGATCCCACACTGTCCCTGGTGAAGCGTGAAATCACCCGAGCACCGGAGGAGATTCGTGTCCTGGATAAGTATGACCTCATCATTTCACATGCAGCAAGTCTACGGGGTCACCCTTTTATGTGTAATCCACCTCCACACACACTCACACACCACGCGTGAGGAGGATGAGAAAAATTGTGCATGAGACACCCGGGCCGACAGCAGAAGATTAACACAGATTTATATCAAATAATCCCTGACGATCATGTTTTATGTGGGGATTTCTGTCTTCCTGGAGGCTTTACGTTATTTCAAACTTTAAATAAGAAATTGTGGATGGTGACTCCAATTCAGCTGTTTTTGCCTAGTTCCCAAACACTCTGGATTAGAGATAGTTTGGATTCAGTGATGGAAGACAGGCTGCATGTCAGATTTAAGGATTCTTTTATCCATTTGGGAAGAGTGGCTCTTTTAATTTCAAAACCTCCTTGATTGAACTAGCATTGTGTTGGTGTTATTGCATAATGAAGTCACATCCAATGAGCTCAGAGATGTTTGATTGGATCAAAGTGAAGAGGAAAATTTTTTTTAACGTGTATGAATTCATCCTGTTATTGCTGTTACATAATCAGAAAAGATGATCTGGTCACGTTCTCCTCATACAGCCACCATCATTCTCATCTAGAAAATGAACATCCTCCAACACATTCCCTGTTCTGCCATGATCGTCCATAAACTTTCTTTGTGAATTCCTAGTAAGTCGAGTGATTAAACTTCTATTATTGAGATTTATTGGCCACAAGTACAGCCTTATGGGCCTGGATTTGATTCATTGTGTTCAGTGGAGCTTGTGGTTGCCAGCTGCTGTTTTGGAAAAATGTGCAGCAGATGTAAGAGAGGGAAAGGAGAGGGAATACTATTCCTGATTTCATTAAAAGCTAAAGTGGGGCAGCAGTCTAAGAATGGAGTGTGTCACTCTAAAACAGAAAGACAGACTGTGCTGTGTAAGAAAGACTAAGAAGGCCACTGCCTGGCTATATAAAACCTATCTGAGCATAACTGGATTTAAAAGTAGTACAACAACATTTAGCAGCATAGCAGGTTATGCAATATAACCTTGAAAGTGGCCTTCTAAGATGGCCTAACATAGATACAATGTATTCTCTATACTCACTCTTCTTAATCCTCAATGTACAAATTAAGTGTCCTCACAACTAATGGCATAATAATAAACCCTCTTCCTTTTCAGGGAGCAGCTTGTTGTTCATTTTAAAGTGTTTTAGTGCTGCCCTCTAGTGGGCAGTAACATTAGAGCCCTCTGGAAATTAAAATATAACTAGCCTATTGTAATCTAAGATTGGACAAATCTGTAAAAGATATAAGAGAGAGAGAGAAAACACTCCACAGTAGCCAATATTAAACTCGCCTGTACCGTGATAAATGGCCGCATTCATCACAACCACGATTAACTTTAAAATCTACATGTACATTAGAGCTATGCATATACCTGCTGAAATAATTTTTATGCATTGACTTCTAGTTTTGAAAATGTGGGAGGAGCTTGGGTGAGAGCTGTCAACGAAAGTGAAACTATATATAATGTACAACGAACTTTAGACAAGAGATCGTAAATTTAGACATTTTTAAAATACAGATGTTTAGAGATATTCATTCACACAGGTATGTAATGGAAATATAATATGTAATATTTTTTCAATGTTGTAATGAGAGGACAATTTATAATGTTCCCTTAAAGAAGACTGGTTGTGCCCGGGGAAAGTTAAGCAAATTAGTGAGTCAAACAAACATTCATTGCACTGAGATGGAATGAGAATGTTATTAAAAGCAGGCTACATTTTGCATATGTATTTTTCATAAGCTTTATCATGTCATAAGATCAGAAACAGGACATAGGCTACTTCAAAAACAGAAGTGGTTTGTAATTATGTTGCTAATGTTTGTTGGACATGTGTTGTGTATTGAGTGATAGGCCTATATAGCAGCCATGTTTTCTGTGTTTTGCTCTTGTTTTTGTTTTTCCTAATTACAAAAGAAAACTGAAAAATCTATTAAAAGTGCAGGTGTCAGTCATGATTAGGCCTGTAGACAAACTGAGAACTACCCTTTTGACTTCTGCACAGAATTTGGCTGCTGTATGCATGTAGATTGTTTCAAAAAAGGCCAATTTCACTATCCAAAATAGTATTGTGTTATTCTGAGATAAAACTACTTAATGTGAATTTAGAATTTTATTTATTTATTTATTTATTTTAACATAGGTCTTTTTTAATTTAGGAAGAGTAGAAATTCCAAAACACTATCATTGTAACTTTACTCTCTAACAGAAAATTAAAAGCTTAAGAACTCTATACAAGGTTTATTTATTTATTTATTTATTTATTTTTTGCATGATTTGTGCTCTTTAAAATCAGCTCATATGGTCATGATTTATACTGTGAAATGTGTGTTAAGTGTGTTTTGACTTTTTTTCCTGAAAAGGCTTAAAGAGCAATGGCAGAATCTTTACCAACACCACCAAAACAAAGAGAGGCCAGGAGAAAGAGTATAGAAATACCTCCATGTAAGTCATTAAGAAAACATAAGGGAATGAATGATTTGTTAATTCCTGTGTATTTTTTATTTATTTATTTATTTATTTTACAAATGTTTACAAATGTAATGCAATCTTTTCATCATTTGTCTTTCTTTCAGCCCTGACATCCTCAAGTGGTCCTCTAACTGAGGAACTTCAGTGTTCAGTGTGTCTGGATCTGTTCACTAATCCGGTCACCATCCCATGTGGACACAGCTTCTGTAAGAGCTGCCTGAACCAGTGCTGGGACAAGAGTGAGGACTGCTACTGTCCACTCTGTAAAGAAACATTCAGTAAAAGACCAGACCTCAAGATCAACACAGCGCTCAGACAAGTCGTGCAGCTCTTTAAAGAAAAGTCTGGTGTGACAACATCTGAAGTGCTCTGTGACATCTGTGATGATAGAAAGCTGAAAGCCCTGAAGTCCTGCCTGGTGTGTCAGAGCTCTTACTGTGAGACTCATCTGGAGCCACATCACAGAGTCCCACGATTAAAAAAACACAAAGTGATAAACGCTGTCGAAAATCTGGACGACTATATATGCGAGCAACACGAGAGACCTCTGGAGCTGTTCTGTAGAGATGATCAGACATGTGTGTGTCAGATCTGCACTGTTACAGACCACAAGAACCACAACACTGTTCCTCTGGAGGAGGAGAGTGAGGAGAAGAAGGCATGAGCTATAACAAATATTACATTTTTTAATAAACCTTTTTTTTTTTTTCAAAAGATGGAAAATCTATAAGTGATTAAATGTGTGTGTCCATCTCTTGATAGACTCAAGTGATGAAGATGCAAGCAGATGTGCAGCAGATGATCCAGGACAGAATGAAGAAGATTCAAGACATCAAACACTCTGCAGAACTCAGAAAAGTGAGTTTAAAAATATTTATATTTTTATTTATCAGAATGGTTTGATTTGCTTTATAAATCAAGTTGTTAAATTGCAAATAAAAATGGAATTTGTACATTGATCTTTTTTAGCAAAACACGAAGAAAGAGAAGGTGGACAGCATTGAGCTCTTTACCACTCTGATGTGCTCCATTGAGAGATGTCAGTCCGAGCTGCTGGAGAAGATGGAGGAGAAGCAGAAAGCAGCAGAGAAACAGGAAGAACTTCTCATTGAAGAGCTGCAGCAGGAGATCACTGAGCTCAAGAGGAGAGACAGTGAGCTGGAGCAGCTCTCACACGCTGAAGATCACCTCCACCTCATACAGGTCAGTGTCCTCTGTCTCTATGCTCGATGGAAATTTAGAACATCACAGGACAACTCTGTAACTTCCTAATGTTGAAATATTTCTCCTTTCTCTTCCTGTAGAGTTACCCATCCATATGCAGACCTTTTACCACTAAACAGTGGCCTGATATCAGTGTTAACACTCATGTGAGTCTGAACACCATCAGAGCAGCTCTGACTCAGCTGCAGCAGACTCTAGATGAGAAACTCAATCAAACCGGTAACTGAATATCACATTTATGTTTATACATTTGCCATTTTATCAGTTCTTGCATTACCTGGGCTGGGAAGTCAATTTATGACTTGTTAGCATCATGCTCTACTGTTTGAGCAACTGGAGAGCAAATAAAGTGTTTTTTTATTTTCCTCTTGACAATAATTTTCTGAAGGAAATAAAGGGAGAAATCAAACTTAACAAGCCTTATGTCACAAATCCCAGCTGCAAAATGATAAAGTATAATTAGATAAAATCTGAGAGTATCATTGTTTTTTACTAGTTTTTTTTTTTTTTTTTTTTTTTTTAAATACCACAATCAAGATGCACTGAATTCTTTGATAATACATATAGAACTGATCATCTTTTATTATCATTTGTCTCCACAGAGCTTAAGAGGATGCATTTATATGCAGGTACACTGTTTGATATGCACAGATCTTTCACTTTCACAATAGCTGAAGTTCATAAAGTCTTTAAATACATCAAAAATCTTCTTTCTCTCGCAGTGGATGTGACTCTAGATCCTGATACAGCTAATCCTAGACTCATACTGTCTGATGATGGAAAACAAGTGAGCTGCGTAAACGTTAAGCGTGATGTCCCAGACAACCCGGAGAGATTTGATTATTGTATCTTTGTATTGGGGAAAGAGGGATTCTCCTCAGGGAGATTTTATTTTGAGGTGCAGGTGAAGAAGAAGACTGAATGGAATTTAGGAGTGGCCAGAGAACCTGTCGTAAGGAAAGGGAGAATCACACTGAGTCCTCAGAATGGATACTGGGCTGTATGGCTGAGGAATGAGGATGTATACAAGGCACTTGAAGCTCCCCCAGTTTTACTCTCTCTGAGAGTGAAGCCCCAGAAGATAGGAGTGTTTGTGGATTATGAGGAAGGTCTGGTCTCCTTTTATGACATGGAGTCAAGGTCTCATATTTACTCTTTCACTGGCCAGACCTTTAATGGGAAACTCTATCCATATTTTTGCCCATCAGAAAACAATGATGGTAAAAACTCAGCCCCACTGATCATCTCACCTGTCAATTACCACAAATGAATGTGCACCCCATATATGAAAAAACAATATCAAAAGGAAATTGTCTTATTATATATTTGAGAAATATCACAGGAGCAACCATGATGCTGGTCTGTCTGACATGTGATCTGTTTATGACTGTGAGTGTGATATTACTTTTATACAACAGTTCTGTAAACAAGAAGTTAAACGGATAGTTCACCCAAAAATATTGTGAACAGTTGACGGTAGCCATTGATTTCAGCAATATTTTTTTCCATACTATGGAAGTCAATGGCTACCGTCAACTGTTTGGTTACCAACATTCTTCAAAATATCTTCTTTTGTGTTCAGCAGAAGAAAGAATCTCATAAAGGTTTGGAACAAGTGGAGGGTAGGTAAATGACAGAATTTTTTGTGTGAACTATCCCTTTAATAACAAGCAACTCATGTTAAAAAAAGCAGGACTGAATTGGATGGAGGCTTACCCTCCCCCACTTAAAGTGTTCTGTAATTACTCCAGCTCCACTCCTTTTCAAACTTCCTCACTATTTAGAGAAACCTGTTTCAAGCAATCTTAGAGAAAGAATGGCCAAACGGCTCTGCTTCTCTTCACCAGAGAAAAGAGACACTTCATCATTCAAAAAAAAAAAATAAAATAAAAAAAAACACTGAACACAGACAAGTGGAGTAAAATAAACACTGAAATATCCCAGAGCCGTTATTAATATGAATGTTTCTTTTTACCCATCTTTGCATGTTAAATGTTGCAACTATGTTGATTACATGAAATTAAATGACACCATCTGAATAAAGACCTCAATAAAGTGAAACAATGTCTGGTTTGCAGAACTGCAGAATACACTGATAATATTTCATCTTCCATACTGTACATATATTCCCTGAATTACACCTGTGTTAGTTTGTATTGACATGATCAGTATGCACACAAATGAATACTGCATAATTTGCAAAATCACAAATGCAATTTCTTTATTAAAACAGGATCAGTGAGCTTAGATACACTTCTACTTCAAAGACGGTACAAAAATTGCCATGATTTTCAACACTTTGTCAATTACAAATCTGTACACAATACATAATCAAAGCAATGAAAAATAATTATCATTTTGCTATGGCCAGTACAGAATAAAAATCAAGCATGAAGTTATTATATAAAAATTAATATTTACAACAAAAACGACCAAATCAAAAGGACATCAAATGCATAAATCATTCACATAATCATCACTGGCTAACAAGCGGTTTCAGACAGAAGGGGGGGGGGGGGGGGGGGGGGGGGTCACACATGGTTCAAAAATTATTTACATTTAAAACAATCGGCATGAGATGGAGTTTATAACTCAGAACTTATAATAATAAGAATATATTCCCTTTTTCTCACAAACACAATCACTATTGAAGCCCGATCAATGTCAGGATACACAGAACAGATAAGACGTTACATTCTCAAACATTTGGGGCATTAATGATCTGCACATTTTCTGTGTGCTTTATAAGTCTCAGCTGACACTATAGATCTGGTTGAATGTTGGCCTGACAGTTGTGCCTGAAAGTTTGAAGGTTCACTAGAAGTTTTATATAGCTAGTACAATATATTAGCCGATTACAAGGTGTTTGGTTGACGTA
Organism: Spinibarbus caldwelli; assembly: GCA_039654775.1. Taxonomy (NCBI): domain Eukaryota; kingdom Metazoa; phylum Chordata; class Actinopteri; order Cypriniformes; family Cyprinidae; genus Spinibarbus; species Spinibarbus caldwelli. The sequence goes on along the minus strand of CM077218.1, from coordinate 47,686,390 downwards.
GAATGAAAACTCAGGAAATACAGTTAGAAACTTTCCATTAAAATCTGTAGGATATTTAACTGTCGTAGGAAATCAAGTAAGTCGAGTTAGAAAGGAAGTGAGAACAGTCTGAAGGACTGTGATGGGTCTGCTGGATGTAGTTTGAACGCTCTAGGATGAGTTAACCTAGGTGTGTGCAGTATAAAAGTGCATTACATTGGCTTTGTCAAGGCAACATAATAAAAAGTTTAACACAATGCTTTGTATATAAAAGTAACGGGAAATTCGTGTCCATTCTGACGTACATGAAACCGGAGCTGCACGCTCTTTCTAAGAAAGTAATGCCACATATTCAAACTTCACTCAAATGAATCACACCAAAATAAGAACTATGTATGATCAGTTTGAAAATATTTACATATTCAAAAACTCTTCCTTTGCACAAAGGCACGAGTGCATTAACGTTAATTTTTTTTAAATAACACAAACATGAATACATGCATTCTAAGTGCTGAGGAGTTTCCAATTCCTCAAATTTCCATTTGAAAAAAAAAAAAAAAAAAAAAAAGAATATGGCTGAAAAAACAACTCCATTCCAATAAAAATCCATTTTATACAGGTCAATGGGAGAGTATGTCCTTAAAGCATCCTCATCATGGAGGTTTGAGCTAAACTGTCAGCAGATGTAGAGGAATAATAAGAGTCAGGATTCAGCGGTATAAACAGAATGATGCCCTGAACTCAGAGCCAATCTCCTGACGGGGATTTTGAGAGGAAATCTTGATTCTCAATCCCTCTCCATGCACAAGTCTTGGCGTGCTGGTTAAGTGGGATTACAGGGGAGGCCATAGGGATCAGAAGATTCAGTGTTTGCTGAAAATATCAGGGCTTTAGGACCAACAATGTTGGTGCAAGCTGCTGAGAGCAGGACTGAGAGCTTGATCTTGATGACATAAATAGATATTCATAAGTAACTAAATAAAAACAATACAAGACCAAACAAAACCATAAAGTTTTTAGAAAAGCTTCAAGCACAAAGTTCATAAGCTGTTATAACCTACTCTGAAACAGACCAAAAATGCAATCCAAAAATTAACACATTAATGAGAAGACACATTGTAGAGCTTCCATTTTAAATAGCATCATCACATAAGTTAAGGTTAATTAATGTAATCTAGAGTGGCGCTTCTGGCAATTCATTTTTGAGTCAATCAATCAATTCCTGACTTTAAAATAAGGTTTAAATAATGTACATAAAAGGCTTCTTGGACATTGAGAACAAGGCACACCAAGAACATAAGGGAAACTGAGCTCAGTTTATGACCCTGCAAAGCCCTAAACATTGTGTTTGGCCACAGTAAAAGTTTCCATATCAATGGCATCACCATCCACTTCATCAGGCTAGTGTGTTTCGCTTGTGCCTATTCTTATTTAAACTCTGACACTGGCTTGCATCAAGCCCCAAGCCCATGGGGTTTAAACTTCAGTTCTCATTAAAGCCTAACTGGAGGGTAGAGACCATTCCAACCACATCAGGATTAGATCAAAAGCTCGCTTTTCCCAGAAGACTCTTTAGCAAAGTCTAAGCAAATACTCTTTCTCTGGATTCAAAGTCGAAGACTACACACTCTCTCTGCTGAGATTTATCAATCCCTGTCGATAAAGAGAGAGCAGGATGATGCTAAAGTGAGTCCTGTGATGACTAGCCGACATTTGTGTTCGAACTGGAAGCAAGAGATAGAGCACATTAACATGAACGCACTAGTCATTAAATAACAGTTAGTGTTCCTTGTCAATCAGTTAAAGATTTCCAGCTAAATTAAAGGGAGAAATCTATAAAAAGCACAGAGGGAACTCAGAAGGAACTCTGGCTTAGATTCCTGGAGTTGAACATTGAGCATTACATCTGCATTTCAGCTTAGCAACAAAAAACTCTTGTCCTTCATTCTCTCTCCTTCTCTCGCCTGAGTATTTCTTTCTGTATAACTATTAACATAAACCTTGGCGAAAGGGACAGTGGGTAGGACAGCACTATAAACACTTGGCAGATAGGTATGACTGAGCTAAAACATACAGGTTTGACACAGATGATTGAGTTGTTGACCACAGATGTTGTTATTCTGCTTCATTATGAAGGTACTGGCTGTGGGGAATGGGGATGTTTAAAGGTGGAGGTGTTTGTGTCAGGAGTCCTGCCATATGCCAAAGTCTAACTAAAAATAAAAATAACCAGGGTCCAGAATTAACTGACAGGGTGAATTGGGAAAGTTTTATGGCTATAAATATTTCTTACAAGCAAAAAACAAAAACTTCATTCTGCTGTTCTAATGACAATATAGTTGTTTCAACAATTACTGCAGGCAATTTCACAAAAAAAAAAAAAAAATGCCCTATTGAAGATCAATAAATTACCAGCCAAATTTACTATTAATTTTAGAAATTTGGACCCTAAAATATATTTTTAATATAATACATAACTAAAAAGGGTCTTAAATTGAGCCCCCAGTTGTGGTTTACAGCACAGTTCAATGTTATTGATGCTATACATAATACATTCACTCACAGAAATAATTGAAAATGCCACAGATAATACTTGGTTTATATTATATACTGCTGTTCAAAAGCTTAGGATCAGTATAACTTTCCTTTTTTTTGTTTTTTTTTTTTAAGAAATTGGTACTTTTGAGCAAGGATGCACTAAACTGATGAAAGACTTAAAGAACATTGTAACAAAAAAAAAAATATTTTCAACTTTATATTCATTGAAGAATCCTGAAAATATGCATCAAAGTTTCCACAAAAAATATTATGCAACAACCGTTTTTTACACTGATATGAACAAGTAATATTTCTTGTGCACCAAATTAGGATGATTTGTGAAGGATCATGAGACATTGCAGTAATGGCTGCTGAAAAGTCAGCTTTGCCATCATAGATATAAATTAATTTTTAAATGTTAAAATAGAAGACAGTTCTAAATTCTAATAACATTTGACAGTACTGTTTGTACTTGTTTAAAAAACAATACAAAAATCTTACCAACACCAAACTTTTGAACAGTAGTGTATACATACAAACCAATCAGTAATAATGTAATATATATGGAATAAATACCATACAGGAAGTTGCTTGGCACATCTTTAAAGAAGCCATTGGTGAGTAAATTCATTCTTAGAAAAGTCCATGTGTTCAGATTAAACACAGTGAGCTAAGAGACATTCTTTCATGGTTATAAAAGTGATGGCACAGTGTTGTAGAGTGGACAGCTTGGCTCGCATGAGCACCAGGCAGCTGACACTGTAAACAAATGACTAACAAACCTCCTAAAATCCCTTCTGAAGGCTGGAGGATGTCGTGTTTTGTTGGGGTGGTGCTTTGGCTGTTTTGTGTCGTGTTAAGCTGATATATTTTTGGGGTAGCAGGGAGGAGGAGTAGCGGACGGCGGATGACAGAACTCCTTGATCGTTACGGTGAGGAGGTTAGCTGTGATGTCCGTGACGACCACATTGGCACATCGGGAGGTCATGTCAGGATGCCAGTCCAAATGTTCCTCTTCCTCCGACGGTTCCTCCGACACGGGCACCTCTGGGACCTTGAGCGGATGGCGGCCAGAGAAGGGATGGCGTCGCCGCAATCGCCTGTCCATTTCATGAGGTACGGAAAGGTCCAGGATGTGTTCGTTGTCTTCTGAGGATGACGAGGCAGAGGACGATGAGGAAAACATAGGAGAAGATGGAAGAGCAGCCGATGGACCCGAGCTGTTTTTGGATGCTACAGGTTGAGCGCCGAGTTTGTGAAGGGCAGGATCTTGGGCCTTGGTTGCGGAGGCCTTGGGCGGCAATGAGGAATGCTGGGATTGGGTTTGTGGTGGGGAGGGTGGCTCGCCATCTGAAACCTCCGAGCTTGAGTTTGACGCAGGCAGTTCATCAAGAGTCTGACCTTTGGACGCGTCCACCTTTGAACTTTGGGAGGAAGAGAGATTGTTTGTCGTGTTATTACGACTCTCTCCACTTTGAGTCTGGTTCTCGGCATTGCTCAGGGAGTGAGAATCGAAGAGTTTTCCGAAAACAGGAAACCCAGAGCTTCTAATGGGGGGCTGGATTCCTCGGTAGGACACCTCTCCAAACCGCCTGTTTTTCCCAATCACCCTGTTCCGGGACGGAATCTTCTGCCGCCCAAAATGGGACTGCTGGGTGGAAGGCACGTGCGTCCTTCTACTATTAGCAACTCCGCCACTCCCAGCCTTGTCAACCACTTTGAGGTTCAGAATGACCCGTCCTTTCTTCACTTCCCTGGGCTTCACTTTACGATTGAGAATGCGGACAGTTTCTGAGAAAGGACTGACTGTCGGACGGGACGAAAAAGGACTGGAGGGGCTGACTGTCTGGTCTGGGCGGGGCAAGGGCCGACGTGCCATGCGATGGCAGCGGTGAATGTCTTTCTTCAGTTTGGGCTGAGCGGTGCCCGATTGCAGTTTAGCGTTGGAAGGGGCGGTTGGGGTGTAGGACGGAGCAGCCGAGGGCGGAGGAAGCTTGGAATGCTGCTGAGGACGAGTGTGCTTGAACTCCGGGACTCTTGAGGAAGTCTCTGCAACCTGCGCTCTTGACTAAATAATTGGGAAAAGTCAAAAATTATTCCCTGATTAAAGGTTTAGTTTACCAAAAAATGAAAATTCTGTCATTATTCACTCACCCTCGTGTCGTTCCAAACCCATAAGACTTTTGTTTGTCTTCGAAACACAAATGAAGATATTTTTGTCCTTCTATTTAAAGTCCATTCACCCACAAACGTACACACTTGACACGCAAGAACCATTGAGTTTTGTTTTTGAGAGTCACGCAAGAATATTTGAGCTTTCACAAGAACCAATGAGGATGCAAGTAAAGCAAGAATGTTCAACCTTCCGTTTGCTATATTTGATGTGCTCTGTGTATGTGCTTTGATGTAAATTAAAGCCTAAATTAAATCTGTTCAAAGCACACTTCATAAGATTTGGATTAAACTGCTTGATTCCTATGAATATACTTGCAATCTCTTTATGAACACCAAATTTGTGCTTGCATTGACTAGAGGTCTGCATTCCCACAGGGCCTGATACAAGTGTGGCGCAGAACATGTTTTGAATTTCTGATACTGAGGTGTGTGCGGGAAACGGGAGAAATAAATGACTCATGGGACAATCGCAAAATATAAATATCTAAATAAAAAATGCTCACTGATTTTGGGTTGTATATGACAGCAATGGAAAGAGCCTTGCTTTTTCCTGCAGCAACAAGGTCAGAAGCATCACGTGTGTGCGAACTGGGTAAAAAAAGCCTTTGACACCTGAGGGAGAGAGAATCATACTGAAACAGGACTGAAATATCCACGTAGATCTCTGCATGTGGGATTTTAGGCGCGAGAGCAGGAAGGAACTTATTTTTAGCGGAAAATGAAAAATTAATCCTGCGCAGACCTCTATAGTCGACTTTCACTGGAGGGACAGAAATTGCTCAGGTTTCATTAAAAATACCTCAATTTGTGTTTAGAAGATAAACAAAAGTTGGATTGGGAATGACAGAATGGCAATGATGACAGAATTTAAATTTTTGGGATAATTTTTAATATTTTAAAAGCATATTTCCAAAACAAATTAACTAGATGACTTTGCACACCATAAAATACATTTATTTCCAGTCAGTTGGTATTGCTGATGTACCTTCAGAAGCAACGTTTTAGGTTTCGGGCCTCTCTTTTTAGGTCCATACATCTCCTGCTCCCGCTCTCTGTGTAAAAATACGAGTTGTTTGTGATTATGTCAGTGTTTGCACTGTTTGTGCCAGTTTCAAACATCTTCTTGAGCAAAAGCATGGCTTTACTTCAGACTGTGACATGAGTAATCATGTGATGTGGCTGCAGATGTCTGTGTGAATGCTTCCTGTGGGTATGCAGGAAAGAGTGTGACAGAAGCGCCAACTGTCACAAACGAATTTAACGCTCATGATCGCATGAGTTGACGTTTTGTAGAAGTCCATTTCCTTTAAATACGTTAATCAGGAGCAAAAATCATTTTACAAAAAATAAAACACACAACTCACTTTTGTTCAAACGCTGCAACGAGTCGTTCATCTAGGATGTTCTCCTCAGGTTCCCATGTGCTGTACCTGCAAAATATATAGATCATACACATCCATGACTTATCAGATATACAAAACTTAACAAATGCATCATATTTCTGTTCACTTACTTTATTGCCCATCCTTTCCATTTCACGAGGTACTCCATCCGTCCCTATGGAAAAGACAGATCAGATTCAGTCAATATGACAAAACTAATTTAAGACTCTAGAAGACTTGAGATATACTCCTCATGTGGACACTTTTAAGATGCCTTTTCCATTGTATGGAAAAATTATTAGAAAGTAAGTCATGTAATCTTGGAAGAGAGTAAATGTTGACAAAAATGCCCCAAATTAGGGTAAACTACTCCTTTACATAATCCTGACACCATAAATGTAATATTAAATTATGTCCTTTCAGTAATGCACTGAATGCATGCGCATGCGTAGTGTAACACAATATACAAAAAGTTCTTTCATGTATTTAGTATCAGGGGATGCTGGTCATTTGACAACCAACATTTTGTTCCGTACCGTACCTAAAAAAAAAAAAAAAAAAAAAAAAATCACTCGTCGCACTAAAAACAAAACAAACAGCAAGTTGAACGCAATAACGAGTGGTTGCTACGCGACGCGACGCCACAGATAGGATATAGAACGTAAACATTCCATTATAAATTTACGAAACTATCATCCTGCAAACGCGCGAAATGCGCTGTTTGGCTGATTTTAACGCACTGTAAAGAGCTCCTCAGTTTAAGCTATAGTGCTAGCGTTCTATTTGGGTAGCGTCGCGTCGCGTCGCACGCCTGCAGTGTCGATGGGGTGTCAGACGAACCGGCCTTTGTCAAAAATTTGCACTCCGTGCAGACACAAAAAAAAAGCTAACGCGCTAACAGCACCAGCTCCAGCTGGCGCCGCTCCAACCTAAACGACCTTACACAATACACGGAGCTCAAAAATGAGCAACTCCGTCAAATTAGCGCCCTAAAAATGATTGCATACACAACTGCGCGTAATACGAGCGGTTTTATGATTGCACAGGAAAGCATGGTGCTCTAATCGGTCCGCAGGGCTGAAGTTTACTGCGTCTGTAGGCCGCAGTGAAAGAAAATAAAACGAGTTTTAATAACAAACACACTGACCTTACGGATGCGGCGCTTCAGGATGGCCTCAGCGGCAAACACTCGGTCCCCTGCCGCAGACAGCTCCATCTTTAGTGGGACAGCAGAGACGGGTTCTTCCGCGGAAGCGATGGAGAGATCCTGCGCCGTGGAGGAGTGACCCTAACACACGAGCGCGCGCCTCGAACACAGCGGCCCATGCGAGAACACACTGATCTACAGATAATAGACATTAGGGGAAATAGAGGGAAAAGAACAATGTTCTTCAAAGAACATCTATCTATCTATCTATCTATCTATCTATCTATCTATCTATCTAATATATAATCTATCTGTCTGTCTCTCTGTCTATCTATCTAATATATAATCTGTCTGTCTCTCTATCTATCTATACATACATAAATATTAGTGTACAAAATAATTTATATATAAATTTTATATATATGTACAAAATAATTTATATATAATTTTATATTTCATACTTTATATCTCTATAATCTATACTCTATATCTACATATCTATCCAATATTATTACATAAATAATGCACTTAATATGTATAATTTGTTTTTATTATAGAAAATTTTATTTAAATATCATTATATATAATTTTTAATATTTCATATCTCTGTACTACATAAATATTAGTATACTTTGTATGTACAATTTATGTCATTTTATTAAATAATTATATTTATTATTATTATTAAATTAATAATTATACTCTATCTATATAATACTTCATATTGATAGTTTTTATTTTATTATATTTTATACATTTAAAAATCATTATGTATTATAAATTACATATTATGCTTATAGGGATAATGACGGAAATGAGAGTTGTTAAAGAATATAATTGTTTTCCAAACCCAAGCAAGTGTATATAAAACACTTGTTTGGGTCTAAATGAAAAAGAGCCAAATGCATACATGTAAAGGTAATAAAGGCTCTAGCAAAGGTTTCTGATTACTGTAGAAAAATGCAAACATATTGGCAATTCAACACCAGTCCTGTCTCTTATCGCAGGTGTGCAGTGTTTACGGCAGGTGTCTAACCTCAGTCACACTTTTATTACTCTGCACTGTTCAATAATTCACAGGCCACACGGGTGACAATAGCTCACTGTTTCCCTCTCTCTCTCTCTCTCTCTCACACACACACACACACTCACAAACTCGACGAGACAGGAGAGAACACAGGAGACAAGGGGGAGACAGCAGTGGGTCATCTGTCAGTCTGGTTGTTTGTTGTTTAGTCAGTGGATGTTGTTTATTTGTTTGTTGTACCACGGTGTCAGATCAGGATGTCAGGACAAAACAGTGATCAACTGCACCGCACCACTCTGGACATTTATACGGTAAGCCTGAAGCCTCTCACTACTAAGTGTGAATTACACACAATCACATGTACGTATATTAACTGAGTAGAACAAGATTAATAAAGTAGCCTACATTCATTTACATTTATAAGAAATTTGTTGCCTGTGTGTTTTTGAAAATGTAATTCAGAAATAATAATTAAAAATAATTTTTTCATTGTTACAGCTTGAAGCATAATATATATATATATATATATATATATATATATATATATATAAATCAGTAGTTTTCAAAAGTGATTTTAGATAGACCATTTTGTTGTGACAAACAGCAATCTGCAACCAAGGTGACAGATTGGTGTGGCGTAATAATATGTGTTGACATTTGATCTGTTATCGTACTCTCATTCCTCAGAGCATAATGGAGCAGTTCAACCCAGGTCTGCAGAGACTGGTGGCACTGGGAAACAGCTACATTCAGGCTTTCCAAGGCAAGTCAAATTGAGAAAGAATGAATGCAGTAGATGGTAAGACTGATTAAGCTGAAAGAAGGAAGAAGGAAAGCAAAGTGGTTGAACTTTGGCCTGCTGCCTGTCATTGATGATAATAAGTCAGCATTGCTGCAGCTTCATTGGCTGATTCAACATCATTGTTTAATGACTGTCTATTTTATGTGTCTTGAGTTAGGGTTAACTAACTCACTAACTCACTGTACTTGTGAAAGACTTTAATCTTTTGAAAGATGACTATCAAAAAGTGTTCTATTTGTTTGATAGTCATCTTTCAACAGATTAAAGAACCAATAAAATTACTTTTTTTCTATTGTTTTTGGTGATCAGAGAATGAATATTTGACTTGATATCAGCCCTTAAAGAAAAAAATGGTGTTGCAAACAAAACTAAACATTTCACTTCAGCCCAAAGAAAAAAAGAGACAAAAATGGCCATTAGGAACAGGAAATAAAACAAATCAGAAATCAAATCAGCAGATTAAACAAGACAAAATGCAAATATATAAATAATAAATTGTCTGTCTAACAAGTCTTAAATGGTTGGTTCAACAACAAAATTACAATTTTATCATCATATACTTCCACATGTCATTCCAGACCTGTATCACTTTCTTTTTTCTGCAGAGCACAAAAGAAACCAGATAGTTATGTGAAGACAAAACAGGCTTTTAAATCTTCTTCACCGTAGCTCTCAAAACTCATTTACAGTTGCAAATATTAAAACATTTTCTAAATATATTAAAAATACATTTGAATATTCAAATATATCATGCAGGTTTGTTGCATCAGGCTTGTTGTCGTTGAATCCAACATCACTGGTACAATGACAAGTTAAGAGTAAACGATGGCAGAATTTGAATTTTTGTGTGAACTAGTCCTTTAATATCTTAATGAATTTAAATAAAATGTAACCTTTTAACTTGTTTTAGTAATTAATCTTGTTTTCAGGATGTTTAAATAGTATTACTTGTAAAAACAAGAAGTTAAAATTAGACACACTGTAAATGAATCAAAATATTAGTATATTTAATATCTATTTAATATTATTATTATTTATTTTTATTTTATTTTATATATTTCAAAACCATATCATTATATATCATAGTTCTTATGTAGTAATATATAATATACAATATTTCATATTTTGTTAAATTGTAAATATGTTGTAAGAGTGTGCTTATAGTGGATAATGAAGGAAATGAGAGAATATAAGAATATAAGTGTTTTTCAAGCACAAGAATACTTTATATAAAACATTTTTGTGTCTGTCTCAATGAAAATGAAAATGACTGAATAAAATAAAAGAATCCACCAAATCCATAAATGTGACCCTGGAGCACAAAACCAGTCATAAGTAGCACAGGTTTATTTGTAGCAATAGCCAACAGTATGGGTCAAAATTGATTTTTCTTTTATGCCAAAAATCATTAGGATATTAAGTAAAGATCATGTTCCATGAAGATATTTTGTACATTTCCTACCGTAAATATATCAAAAGTTTTTTTGATTAGTAATATGCATTGCTAAGGACTTCATTTGGACAACTTTAAAGGTGATTTTCTCAATATTTCGATTTTTTTTTTGTTCCCTATAAGATTCCAGATTTTAAAATAGTTGTACCAAATATTGTGCTATCCTAACAAACCATACATCAATGGAAAGCTTATAAATCTCAATTTAAAAAAATTGACCCTTATGACTGGTTTTGTGGTTCATGGTCACAAATGTAATGTAAATAATGTTAAGCACTAGCAAAGCACTTCACTGAGAAAAATACAAAAATATAGGCGATCCAACACCAGTCCTGTCTCCTGTCTCAAATTCAAATCACACAAATTAGATTTGAGCACTACGATGGAAGGTAAAGAAGGGTTAACTTTTACTTTTTGTGTGAACTAGTCTTTAATATCTAAATTAAGCTAAGTGATCTTGTTTTAAGGATGCTAAGATATTATTACTGTAAAAAAAAATCACACAGCGGTAAATGAATTAAATGTGTGTGTGTATCTATAGCCCTGGCTGTCACCAGTGAGGCCTATTTCAATGCTCTGTCTAAGATGGGTGAACAGGCCATGGAGAGCATGTCATCGCGTTTGCTGGGTAAGCTTTTATTTCCTCGTATTTCATTTCCTTTCACACTTTCAAATTACAGCAGGACACGTTTCTGTCAAACTCAGAGATTTTTGATACACAGTTCATTTTATTTTTTCTTAAAAATATGTACTTTCCATCGCAGGGACAGAGCGGGAAAGAAAGAGAGTTATGTGTGTTTATTGAAGGTGGTAAATTGGGAGGGAGCCAGTGCCCTTCACACACTCATATTGTACTTTGCTCTTGTAAATTCACCATGTTCCTCCTCGGATCCCTGTTACACACATGAGTGTGTGTGTGTGTGTGTGTTTATTTATAGCTGACATCTATCACCCTGTTGTGGTTTAATGGAAAAATTTCATTAAATTTCAATGGTGCTTTTGTTGCTATGAATCATATTTTATGACCACAGAGAGATGGTATGACAGCGTGTGTGTGTGTGTGTGTGTGTGTGTGCGCGTGTGAGTTTTGTAGTCAATATCAGATAACTGCACCTCCTCTGTGATGTTAAATAATAAATGATGACACAACGTCAGCTTGGCAGTGCAACCTTTCAAGGCTAATACTTGCACTTTAACACATGGACACTGAAGCAGAGGCTGTTATAAGGCTATATGTGTGTGTTTGTTTTGCAGGTGATGTTTTGATCCAGATCTCAGACAGTCAGAGGAGGCTCACCAGTGAGCTGGAGGGAGTGGTGCGTTACCGATCCTCCTCTATTGACCCATCATTCGATATCTTCTGCTCGTATGACGTTGTTGACATAATGCATGTTTGATTGTCTGTACGGCCAATCCCATGTATAACGAGTCTGTGTGATTGATTCAGTTCCGCTGGTTCCACTCCGAGGTCCTTCGAGAGATGGACGACAATGTCAGACTAGATAAAGAATACATATTGGTGAGTTGTTTGGTATATTTTGTAAATGAAAACAAAAAATGTACATTTTAAGAACAGAAAACATGCATAAACACCAGTTTTTCTTAAAAATACAACTAAAATTAGGAGCAGAATTAATATTTACCTAATTGAAGATACTTTATCTTTCAGCCAACTCAGAACAAGGAACATTATCTGATTACAATAAATCTAAATATTGAAACTAAAATGATAGATGTTAATGTTGTTGGGTCACTTTCTCTTCCAGAACAGCAGGAGGCGCTATGAGATTGAAGTGAGAAACCAGGCATCAGCACTGGAGAGACAGATGAGGCGAGGGGTCCCACAGGTGAGAGCAGTGGGTGACCCTTGCTAAATGGCACACTAGATTTGGACATTTCTGTATGTTTGTGGCATCCAGAGGGCTGTAGAGTGTCTCATTTGTCATGTTTAGATTCAGAGGGCAGATTAGGAGCTCCTTTAAGACAGCTGATTGCAATGTCAAATGAACAACCACAATTCTTTTTGATGTTTAGAGACGGGATAATCTGAAATCAGTCAATCCTCTGTGAAGAACAAATGTCAAACATTTGGGATTGGTTAGATGTTTTAATATTTTTGAAAGAAGTCTCTTATGCTCACCAAGGCTGCATTTATTTGATCAAAAATACAGCAATTTTATGAAATTTAAGTAACATTTGAACAGTTGTACTCCAGGGCTTGGCACTTTTTTACCTACTACTTAAAGTAGAAGCTCAACAAAACAGCTATTTTTAAGAGTGTTAAAGCCAAATTAATGCTGTACGGCTTTATTGTCATTCATGATGGTACAAAATATGAAAAAATAATGATAATTACATTTACACATTTAGCAGACGCTTTTATCCAAAGCGACTTACATAGCATTCAAGTTACAGTTTTTACATTTGATCAACTCTTGCTTTCCCTGGGAATCGAACCCATGATCTTGGCGTTGCTAGCACCATGCTCTACTGTTTGAGCTACTGTTTGATAATAATGTTGATGGATGTGTGTAGGACGGCAGCGATTATGTGCACTTTCTTAGAGAGTGTCAGAAAGAGGCGTTAAAGGAGGAAGAAAGAAGGTATCGATTCCTGGCAGAGAAACACAGCGGCTTCACCCAGTCCATTGCATATCTCATGAACAAGGTTAATATCATTTACTTTTTAGTATCCATAATTAACTAGCTGCTTAATGGGGTGGGCTTTGGGGTGTAACCAAAGTGATATGGAGATATTATTAAGGAGAATTTGTGTCAAGTGTTGTCGTAAAAGCTTGCCATCTCAATTTTTTGCCTAATTATTTAAATTTTTAGAAAGGGGAAAAAATCTTTGGACAAGACAAAATATTTGGGTAGCCTTATACTACATAAAATTATTTCTTAGAATATGATTTTTTTCTGCCAATTAAAAGTTGTTTGGAAGTGCTCAGTTTGATTAATGTGTGTTTAAATGTTTTATTCCACCCACAGACAGGGGGCACCTTGCAAAACAGAGCAGAGGGGTGGAAAGATCTGGTGAATCACACGAGAGAATCCCGTCCACGCACTCCTTCACGACTGGAGGACAACATTGTGAGATATAATGACACAATAGTCATATTACAAAAAAAAAAAAAAAATAAATAACCATATGATATTAGACACTGAACAAAATTATAAATGCAACACTTTTGTTTTTGCCCCCATTTTTCATGGTCACACCAGATACTGACTGGTTTTTGGACCCTCCCGGACCCCCCCCCGATACAGTAAAACTGCACATTTTAGAGTGGCCTTTTATTGTGGCCAGCCTAAGGCACCCCTGTGCAATAATCATGCTGTCTAATCAGCATCTTGATATGCCACACCTGTGAGGTGGATGGATTATCTCGGCAAAAGAGAAGTGCTCACAAACACAGATTTAGACAGATTTGTGAACAATATTTGAGAGAAATAGGCCTTTTGTGTACATAGAAAAAGTCTTAGATCTTTGAGTTCAGCTCATGAAAAATGGGGGCAAAAACAAAAGTGTTGCGTTTATAATTTTGTTCAGTGTATTTAATAACACTCAGTAGCCTTAAATCAGCGGTACCCAAACCGTTCCATAAGAAGGGCCAAAAATGCAAAGGAAATGTTGCATTATATCCAACTTTATTATATTACAATGTATTCAATTACATTAATATATATATATATATATATATATATATGAGAATAGTAAATTATTTGAAATAAAATTCACTTACATTGTTTTTTACATTTCAATGTTTCCGTGTAATTCTCTCAGCTTGATGTTAACCGCTGGGCAGAGCAACCACTGGGCACGGTTCCCTCTAGAGGTGTGGAGAGCTAAATTTGAAATTAGAAAAGACATCTGTGAACGTTACACTGTTTTTTTGTGTTTAATATGGCAAACTTTCTCCACTTCATCATAGGCCCCTCCCCTCAGCCCAGTCGTTCCAACTCCATCTCGGGATTGGCCGGAGGCAAAGTGATGCGAGCACTGGTGCCCCACCCTCCCTCTGCAAACTCCACCCTCCTGCCGTTCTCCCGAGGAGAAACCATCACCCTACTAGTTAAAGAGCCGAGGAACGGCTGGCTGTTTGGCCGCTCTGACAGCTCTGGACGGTGAGAGAACTTTCACACTTCGTCTACACTGATCCAGATACATATGAATGCAGCGTTTTCATTTCAAAATGTTTTGTCAACGTAAGCATTTTCAAGCTTTTCCAAAAGTTGTCACTGAAATGTCATAAAATGCTAAAATTATCTGTGCATACGTAAAACAAAGTAATAAAAACTCACTGAGATGATACTGAGAGACAAGACATACTATAATAAAGTCATCATGCTATTCTTATGGCACGATTATTTTATTAGCAAAATATCTCACTGAGTGATGGTGAGTCCAGGTCACAATCACCACTGCACGTATTATCTAAAACACAATTGCCCTCATATTTTGCCACAGGACAGCAATTGCAAATAAATATTGTGTTATCTTATCTTATATAATATGAAGATTGAACAAAGTAATATTTATCTTTAGCAACACTATGAATGTGAACAACACATAGCAGGCATATACTGGTAATATCTATCAGTACAACATGCGTCACATGCGTTATCATTTTAAAATACTTCCGTTTTTACAGCCCACACTACAACATGATAATGGCGTTATCAATTTTATCCACTTGGCTGGGCTTTTTCTAAAAGCTCCATTTTCGCTGGACAAAAATGTCATCTCAGTGTGAATGGAAGGCCAAAACGTGAAGAAAAAGATGGATTTTCAAACGTATCTGGATTGGTGTAGAAGTAGCCTTAGACTGTGCTGGTAAACATAAAGTCCTAAATTCAAACTCCAGTGTCCATTCATGATTCAGTGATGCACTGAAACACACATACAGTGCTCAGATGCACCACCTGATTTAGTTTCCCGTTCATTCGATCTGCATTGTTCAGGCAAGGCTGGTTCCCTGCTGCTTACGTAGGCCCCATGGATGAACTACCTGGACCACCTGGACCTCCTCTCTCCAGGTAAGCCGATACGGCACATTTCCTAACACCTGCGCATCTGCACTTCAGTCTCATGACCTTTGACCTCTTTCCTTGTTCAGTAGCAGCTCTTTCAGAAGCAGCAGCAGTATGAGTAACCTCCTCAACCAACCCGTGAGCAGCAGGCAACAAACAGCTCCACCTGCACCTGCACCTGCACCTCCGCCACCGCCACCTCCATCAACCAGATCCAGCAATTCCCGGCCGGTCACTCCCACCCCTTCAGAAAACAGAGTACGATCTCTTAACATAAACAGTGTTAAAGAGTAGTTCACCCAAGAATGAAAATTCTGTCATCATTTACTCACCCTCAACCTGTATGAGTTTCTTTCTTCTGTTGAACACAAAAGAAGATATTTTGAAGAATGTGAGTAACCAAGTAGTTGATGGTAGCCATTGACTCCCAAGTATATATATATATGTATATATATATATATATATATGTATTCATACTATGGAGGCCGATGGCTACTCTCAACTGTTTGGTAACCAGTATTTTTCATAATTTCTTTGTTTGTGCTCAGCACAAGAAAGAATCTCATACAGGGCCAGAACGACATGAGGCTGAGTAAATTATGGCAGAATTTACATTTTTGGGTAAACTATCCCTTTAATAACACATTTTAGTTCAGTAATGTGACATATTTCGGATAGAAATTAGAGAAACTTATTTATTTTTCAAAATAAAATTATTACACTTTTATTAAAAATGCTGATGGATAAAATTAAAAAATGCGTTTATCCATCAGCAAGACTGTGAAAAGTGATCTAGGTTGTTGAAGATATTGTCGATTTCAGCCAAAAAGCAAAAGTTATTACATTGTGATAAAAGATTATGAAGGCAAACATTTTTGTCTTTGCATTAATGTGCACTGTTTGTTGTGTAACGTTCACATTTGGGGAAAGAACATGTATTACAAAAGTAAATAGGGTCCAGTTTGATTCATGTTGACTTTTATGATTGAATAAAAATGATCACATTCTGTTTCTTTCATCAAATAATCCATTAATATTGCACGCAAAGTAACAATTTACATGCAGCAGCTGTAATGTAGTAATCCTTTGAGCGTGTTTTACATTCTGATGTGGTTCGTGGCTTTTTTTTTTTTTGAAGATCTGCTGATGCTCAGAATATTTTAAATCCCTGGAGAGATTCCTGACTGTAAGCTAATGTAAATGTGGAGATGAGATGAGAACAGGCTGACATTGAATTTTAAGAGTCATTTCCTACTGTGGCCAGCAGGGGCACTGTGGTGAAGTGCTGTTCTCCACTACACCTCATCCTTCATTCTGGTGGCTGCAAGGGGGCAGCTCTTTCTGCTGACGGTCTGTCTGTGTGTGTGTGTGTGTGTGTGTGTGTGTGTGTGTGTACGCATGCATGCTTTGATGTGTTCCTCTGATACACCACAACAGGGCTACAATTATATAGGAGCCTATTGCTTCCTTTTGCATTTGTTGTGGTTTGCTGTGGCTATATATTTGTATTGTACAAATATAAACTTGAAATTTGCTCAGGTACTTAAACTTTATGACAAGAACAGGGCTACAATTACAGTAATGCCATAGAAGAACCATTTTGGGTTCTCTGAAGAACCTTTAAGTGAACAGTTCTTAAAAGAACCATTTTTCCCTTAAGTGTGAAGAACATTTTAATAATCTAAATAACATTTTCCACTATAAAGAACCTTTTTTGCAATGGAAAGCTTCCATGGATGTTAAAGGTTCTTCATGGAACCATCAATGCCAATAAAGAACCTTTATTTTTAAGAGTAGGCTATGAGAGTAGTTTCAGTACACTTCACCAGACTCAGCATCACATTTTTCTGGTTTTGCTGTGACTTAAGTAGTTTAAAACCGTTCTAAAACAATCATCAGCTGCTAAATAACTTATTTTATTTTTACAGAGACAAGATGACTATGATTCTCGACCACAACTTTTTCCAAGGTTGGTAAAAACATTGTTTCATATCCATTAACCCCCCAATTGTGTTGCTTTTTGTTTTCTACAATCTATATGGCAGATCTATGATTTTAACATGTTCATTTTTTCTCTCTGTTGACAGAGGCACAAATCCATTTGCCACTGTGAAGCTGAAACCCACCAAAACCAATGACAGATCAGCTCCACGCATATGAGTAATATTTCAACCAATGGCACATCAGCTCCTTAACAGTTCTTCAATGGCTAATCAGTGCTGCACATTTTACTGTACACTGTTCATCCATTTTCAAAAAGCATTCATTTTCCAGCATAATCAGTACAAAGCATCACATTTAGGACAAAACGACTCAAGAATGATCAATGACTAGTCTTTAAAAGTCCATTAAAGCAGGTAGTTAAGATAATTTACCTTTATCTTCAGGATGTTGGAGGGTCTGTGGCAGTAAACACAATTAATAACACTCTTTTATATGTAATGGCTCCATAAATATTTGGGCTCTTAAGTCACACTTAAAATATATTAATTTCATGAAGTGGCATATTCAAACAAGCACCGTGCTTTAGTAGATGTGTGAAGTCAGTTCTTCTCAAGTTCACGCAGGTGCAGTTGATCACATTCACTATGAACATGTTGAACAAACATCTGATGAAACCTGACAAACTTATTTTTGTGAAATGTTTGGCTTGAAAAGTGTAAAGTGAAAAATGTACTTTAAAATAAGTCCACTTGGTTTGATATTTTGTCACATAATGCAATGACATTTTTAAATGTGGCTTACATGTCCAAATATTTTGTAATTTCTGTGTATTTTAAAACATCACTTCCGTTCACTCTTGTTGTTTTGTATGCTGTGGACCAGGAAATGTTGGCTAAATGCAGGTCAGCTTAAGTGCTTTTAAGTGCTGAGATAAGTGCGTCTTTTCCATCTTTCTATTTTTAAATAATTGTATATAATTTGTATTATGTATGCAGAACACATCTTAAAGCATAATGTGTCCTCTGAATGCACTTTATAAATGTACAATGTATACTCTCATGTTTGTTGCTATTGGGGCTGGTTTAACTACAGTTCTATGTGGTCTGACCTCTGGGACCCCGGCGTCTCTGATAAGCGACTATCAGTCTCTCTCTCCCGCTCTGTCCTTGAACTTTGTCTCTTGGCTCAGTTAATTCATCTGCCGCGTCCAATTATAAGCTGCCTCTAAATTGGCTGTTCTGTCTGCTTAAGTGCCTATAAAGTGAATGTTCATTTTAACCTTGACAGTAATTGGTGTGACCTTCTCCTGAGGTGTCAAGCCCATTAGTACAAACCCATTTGTAGGGATGTCTTGTATGTTATCAGCTTTTTTTTCTTTTCTTTTTTTTTTTTGAGAAGATTTTTCTGTTTAATTGATGCTGAATATTCAAAACAGAAATATGTGCCTATATCACAGCAGTAATTTGTGTCTGTTATGATTTGACCAGCGACTACAGGAAAAGATACAATGTACAGTCTTTCTTGTAGATATCTTCTTGAACTAATTCTTTACATCTTGATCTGTTTAATAAATAAAATAATGTAATGTTGATTTAGTGTCTCTGAAGGGGTCATTTATTAAGAGTTTAAGTGACCTGTGTTGTTAAGGACTAAATAACTAAAAGTAGCAATGCCACTAACTGTTTCACATCCCATTTTACTTCCAGCATATGACCATTCCCTTAAGTGGCTGCTTTTTTAAAATTAAGATAGATAGATAGATAGATAGATAGATAAGATTTAATTGAATTACAATTCATTAAATTCCTAAATTAAATTCTTCCTGCCATTCAAATTCCAGTTTCCTGTGGGGTGCAGCCAATTCCATTTAAATACACATCCATGAATTAAAAGAGAAAGTTAATCTTTAATTCAAAATTTTGCAACCCTGTCAAACATACCATACTTCCAACTAATTATTAAAGAAAACACACAAACAAATAGATTCATTACACACCGGAACTCTTGAGGCATTTTCTCTTTATTTTGTTTTCTTTCACAACTTGACCTCTTTCTTTTTTTGGTGTGTTTCACAACAGCTTGTTAAAGGAGGGATGGAGAGAGTTTGGAGGGGAGGAGAGGAGTGAAAGATCAATGGGAGCGATTCAAGGAAGATAAAGACAGACGAAGAATAGTGGACGATGAACAGTGCAGTGTTTTCTTTTCTATTATATCTACATATTGCCAGCATGAAATTTTGCCCTGTTAAAGGTCTCTTGGTCTATACACTAGCAGAAACACTCACTTTTGTATAAAAAGGAAAATAAATAGCATGAAGGGCAGTGTGTGGGACTGTGCGTAGGGAGGTGTTCAGAATGGGGCGTGCAAGCGTGTGTGTAAGTGAGTGTGTGTGTGTGTGTGTCTGTGCTTCAGGGGTTAGGCTGAGGTCGAGATCAAAGGGTCATGAGGTATGAACAGGCCAAGAGTCTGAGTCACTTATTCACGAACCAGAGCAGCAAACTCTGAAACAGAAAGAGATAGAGAGATTATTAGCATTTTTGATAAAGTGCATAATATGGGTTAGTAGAAGCGTCATATTCATAAGGACTCCAGACAATAATTTAAAATGTAATCAGTTCTGAAAACTTTGTGCATGTCTGATTCAATTGACTCTTATGAACCAGTTCTTTTTAATGAGTCATTTAATGAGTCAATCTAAAAGATTCACACTTGTTTGCGAGTTAGCAGTTTGAATTAGACTCACTAGTCACTAACTCTGAATCATTCAATGAAGTGAGATTTGAATTGTGACCTTTTTTTATTCTGTAGCAGGAACAGGCTTCCGTATAAATCATTGTGAATCATTACTTGAAATTGAAGATTTATTTAATCTTTTTTTTGTTTGTTTGTTTGGAGCCCTGCCCATTCAAACTGAGGAAGGATGCTGAGATTTGAAACCAGGTATATTTACTCACTAATCAAAAACTAGACTAACACATCTTACACTTCTATAAAGAACTAGTATGTTTTTTTTATATTTGAAAAGAAAGTGTTTTCTTATCTTATCACTTATCAAGTAAGTCAGGGCTCCCACTGGTGCCCCCTCAAAAAAAAAAAAAAAAAAAAAATTGATGTGTGACGCCCCTGCTGTTCCAGTATATTCCTTTATTTTACCTTCTGCTCCAATCTTTCCATCTCCATCTTTGTCCGCAGCCTGCAGGAAGGCTTTGGTCTCCTTATCGCTCAGGTCTCTCCCCTCTGTAGCGAAATGCTTGAAAACAAACCTGCACAGAGGAAACAGAGCGAGTTTAACACCTTTCAAACGTATTGTGTGCTCACCTTTACTCTGAGAGTTTCAATTACAAATCTTACGGGTTACATGTTATCTTTTTGTAGTGTACAAATGATGCAGTCTTACTTAAGTTCCTCCTCCTCTATAAAGCCACTATTGTCTGCATCCAGGATGTGAAAAGCCTTCTTCACATCTTCAGCAGACTTCGCCTTCAGTCCGACCATTTCAAAAAACCTCTTGGGGTCAAATGAGTCGACGGCTACAAGAAGGTCGCAAAAACAGACAGAATCACTGACATTTTGTCTGGAAACTAGGAGTTTACATGAAAATGCAAATTTTGTCATCTTTTCCGCACCCTCATGTCATTCCAAACCTGTATGATTTTCTTTTGTTGAACACAAAAGGTGAATTTTCTCTTAATATATAATGAAAGTAAATAGAGTTTGGGACTGTCAAACTTTAAATAATAACCACAAATGTGTCATAAAAGTGGTTCATGCACTATATAAGTGTTTTGAAGTCATATAATAGTTATGTGTGACAAACAGACTGAAAAAAAAAAAAAACAGACTTATGGTTTGGATCCCTTAAAACCTGCCCTCTGCTTTGGCTCTCAAATCAAATATGGTGGCATAAACCAGGTTTGATATAGTGGAGTGGAACATTTTCAGTTTGAAATACAGTGCATGAGTCATGTGAACTACTTTTATGGTGCTCCTTTGTCATTTTTGAGTTTAATAGCCCCAGTCCCCATCAACTTTCAATATAATAAAAAGAAAAGAACCAGGATATTAAATTACAATTTTGGCTTCTAACAATTATAAAAACAAGATAATAAAGATAAAACAATTATTGTGTTGCTTTCCATTTTGCAATGATGCTCTCGTTTGTCATTTGCATTATAAATCCAGTTAAAGTGGTGCACTTTAGCCCCTTCCTAAATGTTAAGTAGTTTTCAACAGGATATTTAAATAAATGTAATTTTTTTTACATTTATTTATTATTTACATTTATCATTACTATTATTTTTACTTTGTGTTTTTCTGCATTGTTTATAAAGTACAAGGAAATCCAATGCACAAAGATATTTTTTAAGTTCAATATTTTTTATGGTGTTTCCAAAGTCGTAATTTTTTTTTTCTGTAATTATGCACTGTAAAAAAAAAATTGTTTCAAAAAGTTGTTTCAACTTAAAATAATTTGTTACCCTGCTGACTTAAAATTTTTAGTTTATTCAACTTGAAATTTTAAGTTACTTAATGTTAATTTAAGTGACAACTGAAATATTTTAAGTCAGCGGGGTAACAAATTATTTTAAGTTGAAACAACTATTTTTTTTTTTTTACAGTGTGATGGAAGTTATGATTTCTCTATCACTAGAAAATGACAGAATAAAGGGCCATTCACGCAGAATGCTTTTTGAATTTAACAAGAGATGCATGGTAATGGCATGTAAAAACTCAAGCTCTCGAGACACTTTTCAAGAGTTGAACTTTTTAAATTTAGCTGCAATGCTCATTTCTGTGTCATGCTTGAAACGCTGCAAAAGATATGAAATGTGATCACAATGGTCAAAGACATCTAGCACACAGAAAAAGGGGGGAAACAGCACAACTGAATGAAAAAAGTGAACAGCCCCTAAAAAAAAGGTATTTTAGAGTAAGAGTACCATACATATGTGAAGGAGAAATGAAAGCATGAAACTCAGGATGGCACGACAAAATCACCTTGAAAGGCATCCAGGGCTTTCTTAATGTCATCAGGGTTGAGGATGCTGTTCATCGCCATTTCTACAACTGCAAAAAGAGACACAGTCAGAGAAAAAGAATGAAAAATCAGCATTGATGTACTGTATAGTAAAAAAAGCAATGCAACATGAAAATATGCAGCTGACCAGCACAAGATCATGAAGAGAAGGAATTGATCAAGAAGTCATAAATTATGATTTAGTTTCGAGGAGTGAGAGAACATCAAACACTTGATGTGTGTGTGTATGTGATTCTTTCAAACCACACAGCTCAGGTCCAACACCAGATCAGAGGGGAAAACATCTTGAAGGCTTCTATATCTGCCATCACATCCTGCAAAACAGAGGCTCGAGTGCCCACAATCCTTCAGTGATTCCACAGGCGAAATTAGCATTCGATTGCCAGAGATATTACAACTATCAGGTGTGTATACTGATTTCAAACGGTCATCCAGAGATCCGTTTTGCATCATTAGAGTCCGGCTTTAGTCCAAACCAGCAGCTGAGAGACAATCTCAGAGAGCCCAGAGTCAGAGATCGAGATCAAAGATGACTTTAGCTGGAAATATGTTTTTAATCAGCACACATTCAGTGAACGCTTCCTCAGCAAATGATTCTCAGGTTTAGACTGATGGTAAGCTAATAGACTGTACTGCTCAGTTTTTCAAGGTTCTTAAGACAGATGATACGAAGTCACGGTCAGACTTAAAAAGTCTTTAAAAGATTTTTAGCAGTCTTCTCTGCTTCTTTCTTCTGTTTTACCGATAGTCCTTCACCTGCCCACAGTTACAAACTCCTCATTGTCCTTTTCCCCCACACCCAGCAGTATGGGTAATGTGCAGGTGCACAGTGAAAGTACAGACTGTATTTTTTCCTTTCAGCTGGCTCCTCGTTTCATTGATCTGGATCAGGTGGAGGTCAGCTGGGCAAAATTGAGCTTCAGCTCTGCTGACTGGAACACAGCGCGGCTGCTGACTTTCCTCAGTGATGTTTGGTACAGCGAGATCTGCTCAACGAATGTGAAGGTTTAATGTTGAAGTCAGCTGAGCTGACAAAGCCAGACATGCAGCACAACTGGTTTCAACACTGATAGTAAGAAATGTTTTTTGGAGCAGCAAATTAGCAAAAATGATTTAATTAGCATTAAAATTATTTCTGAAGTGACACTGAAGACTGGAGTAATGATGCTGAAAATTCAGCTTTGCATCACAGGAATAAATTACGTTTTAAAACATTAAAAAACAAAAAAAATATTTTAAATTGTAATAATATTTCACAATAGTACTGTTTTTATTGTATTTTTGACTTTTTTCAAAAACTGATCCCAAACTTTGAACGATGTGTAGTGCCTCCACATTGTGCTGTGAGTGGGTTTGATTACGTAACACTGGTGGGCTTTGTGTGGTGCTCATCAACCTACTCTAGCTCTGCTTGGACCAATCCAGAACCTGAGATCCAGATGAAAAGCAAGATTACATGTGTCATTTAGATGACACTTTTATCCAAAGCCACTCACCCTCCACATATTACCAGGACAGTCTCTCTGGTGCAACCTGGGACATAAAATAACTCATTCCCTACAATTCTGCTACTTTATTGATCACTTTTCTCAGTGTTTGAACCTCAACCTTTCAGTTATCCGCCTAGATCTTTAGTCAATAGGCTTCACTGCCCCTAAACTCTCTTTCAGTGATACCAGACAGCACGTCTACTGAAATGAGAATCTAATTATAAGACACACTATTCTGGGAATACTAAAGGAAGAACAGAAAGACACAAGCAGACTGACAACTCACTAACAGTCTCCATAGGGCTGGACAACATTCACAATTGGTATTTGAAATAATTTGAAAAATAGACAAGAAGATGAAGGAACAAGACGGATCTATCTATCTATCTATCTATCTATCTATCTATCTATCTATCTATCTATCTATCTATCTATCTATCTATCTATCTATCTATCTATATATCTATCTATCTATCTATCTGTCTGTCTGTCTGTATGTCTGTCTGTCTGTCTGTTAGTTATATCAGTTTCTTTAAATTCAGTTCATTTTCAATCTGTATTCCTACTTTCAAATCTTAATTACATTTCAGTGTCAGTTTGCTACCTTAATTTAAAATCAAGAATTAAAATGTAAGTTTAAAAAGACTTTTCTATGCAATTCCGAATGCACAATCCATACACATACAGTACAGTAAATACACACAGACATAAGCACAGCTAGAAAAGATGCAGGTGAATGGCATTTCAATCATACGAGGAGCTATACAGAGTATCAGAAACGGCACAGACCACGAAGCTTGAATGTTTTTCATACTTTACTGCAAGAATGGACTGACTTTGCTCCATCTGCATAAAAACCAGGAGATTACTTTCTGCAAACTGAGCAGAATGTTAAATCTGTTTCTTTCTCCTACGAAATAATGTTTTGCTCACTCTTATAAGCCTGACAGACTTTCAGTGAGAACTGCCATTAAAGCCAGTCAGTAAGACTGAGAGATACACTGAAATAAATATATAAATATTCAAACACTTATAACAAGTGTAAATTAAGAAATAAAAGAAAACCTAACAACGTAAGGTGACCAGATTTCTGAAATGAAAACCGGTTCCTAGTTCAGTAGTCAAAATATCACTGAAATCCCACTTGTGATGATATACGAATTAAAAAAACAGGGAAATTATAATAATATTATAATAATATTTTAATATTTTAATAATATTAATAATATAAATAATATTTTTTTATATTTTTGTTTTTCAAATGGTTGTGGGTTCCATATATTAATATCATAATTAATAATGACAGTGAGGTTTGAGGATCAAACTTACTTTTTTTATTTTATTATTTTTTTAATACAACTGACGAAAAAACACACTAACGTTATATGAAAAAAGTAAATAGTAAGTTAACTACTGCAAATAGTAAACATCGAAATAGGATAATAACAAAAGGAAGGCTTTACAAAAACACATACAAACAATAAATATGAGAACATATGATAAATAAAACCATAATATATTTAACATTTTCACGAGCTGTGAGTAACGTTACAGTAATTACAACTTTTCAAATTTTACGTTTATGCTTTTCTATCCCTAATCAGGCTTATTATTTTGCATTTTAGGCCCATTTTGACCACAAAGTATGTGTTTTCCGCCAATGTAATTGTGCAAGTGTAATTGATTAACGTTAGTTTATTATTTTAAATGATTCATATCGGAGTTGTTTCAGGAATGTTAAATGTTGTGTGCAAATCAATCCCGCAAACCTTACCATGCCTTGCTATAAAGTGCACACAAACACTATTACTTTGTTTTAACATGTATAGCTAGTATTTGACTACCGTTACCCTGAAACCAGTAACGTTAACGGCGTTTCTTTTGATAGCTGATGATAATCTCGCTCTGCTCTCGTCCAGGTTTTCCATTATTTTATTTTACAGTAGCGGCGCGCGACTAACAGTTATTGATCAGAATAGCTCGCAGCGCCCTCTCCTGGTGAAAATAATCACAATTATGCGATTATTGCTAGATTGGTCGGGCTTTTACAGTGTATTTGGGGGTTGTTTTGAACGTACTGTAAAACGGGGACATTTCCGGAGACAGCTCCATTCCGAGGCCCGTCCAAAAACGGGGTTTGTCCCCGGAAAATGGGGACGTTTGGTCACCCTCACACAAACACAGCAGATTTATCTCAGATAAGTAACTAAAGTAAACAACTCAAGTAAGTAACGTTAACTCGGATAAAAAGTTCAGGTAACGTTAAATGATAACACTATCAGACATAACTATCCTAAAATTACTAATAAAATGAACATTCACTTCGAACACAATAGTTGGACATTAAAGCATATGAGTTACAGTTTTTTCCTCTGAAATTTGATCATTTTTTACTAACCTTTAGGAGCAAAAGAGACAGAAAAGCTGGTTTTTACTCAGTAAATCCGGTGTGTTGTGTGAGGATGCACTGCAGTTGCCACGGCAACTCTCAAACTCAACCGTCATTCTGAATTTAAAAAATGCAGCTCTGTTCCCTTCAGTATACACTGGTTATAACACAATAAAGTGATATTTTAATGTACATTTCAATACACTCACACGTAAATAATAAACGATACAGTACAGTCAAATAATATAATATTCTACAAAGTTTTGAACAGGTTTTGCTAACAGACATGCTGTTGTTCCTGTAAACATGGGCCTCAGCAGAGGTGTCACCGGTTTTAATGCTTACTTAAGGTTAAAGGTGTGAGATATGGGTATATAAGAAAGAGGAGGGAGAGAGAAAAATGTCCCAGTTCCTCTTTTTTGATCTTACAGGGCTTCACGCATCTGTTTTAGAAAATAAAATGCTCCAGGTCTGGATTAAAGTGTGCCTTTACACCTAATCAAACCACACTGTTTATATTGTTAATCTCTATTTCTCTCTACAAACCCCTTCCTCTCTTCTATCTGATTTCATTTCCTAATTTTCACACCCCTCTCGGAGCTCGGAGAAGACATCGGCCCTCTTTGATATCTCTCCTCACTCTCCCATCAGTCTCTTGATAAGCATCTCTCTATAACGATCCCATTCTCTCTGTTTCCATCCTCATCCACTCCTCTTCTTAACAAATGAAGTCACTCGGTTAACAAAAAATACCTTAGTGGGTCCTTTATGCCCTGTATGGGTCTAAATGTTAAGTTTATTTTGATACCAGCTCACAATGGGATCTGTGAAATCAAAATGAAATACTGTGAGATGCTATGGGTCCCAGTACTATGCACTTCAGATGATCAATTTTCCCAATATCAACAAAGTACATACTTTTAGTGTATAGTACTATATACTACTAATGTAGCCTATGTCTCATCATGGCTAAAAATAAATCAGTTAAAATAAAATACAGTAAAATACACATATCAAATAACACATTTTTGTTGACTGAAATTATGTGCGTATACATATAATTATTAACTAGAAATAAAAAACTAAAAACTAAAACTTAACTAAAACTGGAATAAAATAAAATAAAATTTGCTACAAACTGAAACTAAAATGAAAACTGAAAACATTAAAATAAAATCTTATTCAAAATATTAATAAAAATAATAGTATACAAATACTAAAATATCACTGATACAAAATAACTTATGATGCTGCGAATGACAGTGTCCTGCAATGTTTGTCACAAATATATATGGAAAAATTTGTTATTCTAATTATCATAGGGTAATAAAGAAAATTAATAAATAATGAAATGTAAAGTAAATGATAGATAAAATTTCTAAATTAAAAAGGCAAAAATACAGTTTCATGGCCAATACCTGTACTACTACTACTTTAACTAACAATAATACATTTATTAAATAAAATTAAATGAAACAACATAACCCACTACATTCTAGAATTATATTCTTGTGGGTTACACAAGATTTTAACTACATTTTCTTAATGGTACCAGTTGTGTAACAAAATTACAGAAAAAAAAAAAAAGAAAAAGAAAAAAAAAAAGAAAAAGTTTCTTCATTGAATTTATTTTTTTTCCCCTGGGAAAAAATAAAAAAATAGGACCCTTCAATGCCCATTCGGCCTGAAATATGAATCATATAAAATCTACACTATAGAGATACGGCACTTACTAGCTCTATATCTCCGAGGGATGGTGCTACAAGCCCTCTAGAAGACTTTTTCTTCTTTGTGTCTTTCACGTCTCACGCTGGTTGTTTCCCAGAAGGCACCATTCTTCTTGTAAGGGTTTCCCCTTTCCTCCCACCTCAAAGTCTCCAGTTCCCCTTCTTGAGGACTAATATTATCTCTCTCCTTGTGGCTCAGCGAAACCCAGAGGCCCTGGAGAACCATCTCTAATCCTGCAGCATCGCTGGGCGTAACTGTCAACCCTCATGAGCCCCGCTGGCAGCAGGGCCAGGGAATGTCGAGATTGCCGGAGATGGAGATGAAAGAGTGCTGGAGAGAGAGAGAGGAATCGGCACTGACAGCCGCGGCTACAGCTGCCATGCGGAGAGCTGCCCTTAATGCCCTGATCTCAAATACATTTGACCTCTAGTCTCAGTCAAAACCTCCAAACGGTTGCTTTTAACTCACACTAGCACTTACAAACATACGGTACGTCTGCAGGACAAGGGTATTTAGTGAAGCGTCACGTATTATAAGAGCGTGGGTTGGGTCAACTAAAGTCAACATCCATTTGAACAAGTATTAGCTATGCTACAAGCTATTAAGCAAACAATACCTAAATACACAATTTTCTTATTAAATATTTCTTTGAAAATTAAATTTCAATAGCAAAATACCTTAATACTTTAATTTTAATAATAATTAACAAATGTGAACTTGGACCACAAAACCAATCATAAGGGTCAATTTTAAAGATTTCTACATCATCTGAAAGCTGAATAAATAAGCTTTCCATTGATGTATGGTTTGTTAGGACAATATTGGGCTGAGATACAACTATTTGAAAATCTGGAATCTGAGGGTGCAAAAAAATCTAAATATTGAGAAAATCGCCTTTAAAGTTGTCCAAATGAAGTTCTTAGCAATGCATATTACTAATCAAAAATTAAGTTTCAATATATTTATGGTAGGAAATTTACAAAATATCTTCATGGAACATGATCTTTACTTAATATCCTAATGATTTGTGGCATAAAAGGAAAATCGATAATTTTGACCCATAAAATGTATTGTTGGCTATTGCTACAAATAAACCTGTGCTACTTATGACTGGTTTAGTGGTCCAGGGTCACATATATTATTTACAAGATGTATGATAATTTCCAATCTGGGTAAATTTATTTGGAACAAAACAACGCAGATCTGAATTAGGGCTCAACTGGTGCTAGTAACACTAGCGATTCTCATGTAACATACAGTACACTATAATAAAATGTATTTGAAAGCACTGTATGCTTTGAATGAAGACAAATGAATACATGTAAAATAAACTATTATTGTCCAGCTCACTCTGCTGCAGTGACAGAAAAAAATTGCAATGTAGTGTTTTGTCCTGGTACAGTGCTACTTGTTGGAAAAATGAGCTTGTTAGAAGGAAAGCTACACTCAAAACAGCTGAGCTACTGTCATGATACTGAAAAATGTAGTTATGTTGGTTAAAAATGCAATAAATAAATAAATAAATAAATTCCATCTTCAAGTGTAAATCTTACAGTTGAGTTACAATTCATTCACTTATCTACCTGCTGTCAGTGTTATTTTTTTATCAAATTTATGTATTAATTTATAATTTCTAATAATTGTAAAATAATAATTCTATAAACTAAATAGAAATATATATATATATATATATATATATATATATATATATATATATATATATATATATATATATTTCAAAACAATAATAAATACCATAATAGTATATAAACAATACTAAAATAACACTGTTTCCTGTTCCTAATGCAAGTCTTATTCCATCCTCTAGTTCCATATGAATCAGTATATATTGTTAAGACAAATTTGG
This sequence comes from Spinibarbus caldwelli, assembly GCA_039654775.1. Lineage (NCBI taxonomy): Eukaryota > Metazoa > Chordata > Actinopteri > Cypriniformes > Cyprinidae > Spinibarbus > Spinibarbus caldwelli. The sequence goes on along the minus strand of CM077218.1, from coordinate 47,656,398 downwards.
CCTTAATCTATTAAATATCGGGACAGCAGTGACTTTATTACCTGCGACACAATTACGAGGGTGTGCTCGTAAATGTGTATAATGATATACACATATAACGGAATTCAGAAAAGGTGAAGGCATTAATATAAATATAGTCAATACATAAATATCATAAAATTAATAAATAATAAAATTGCAACATATAAATATAATAAAATAAAATAAAAAACATATGTTATGTATTTTTTTAATCTTCTCCAAATACTTCAGCTCTATTTTTCATACTGCATTGGGGTAATCTCTAAAATGTATTTGTTTTAGTGCACAAAACTGTTTTTACACGGAGAGAGACCGTGAAATAGGAAATGGTGACGCAATGGGCAGTGCGCTGACTACTGAACTGGGGAGCAGATTGAAACACATCCATAAGCCTCACTGAAGACACAACGAGGGGAGGTGAAGAAGTGCATGTCTTGAACAGGAGGAGGGAGGGATGGAGAGACTTCAAAGGCACTGAGTGTGTGAGAAAGAGAGGAAAACGGTCCAGCGCTGGAGAGGAACAGAGCTTGTAGAGGAGTGAGATGCTTTTCAAACAGTTGAGCTGCTGCTTTGCAGAGCACTGATCTGCCAACAGACCAAACCAAACCAGATCCGACCAAACAAGACGGTCCCAGCTCAGCACAAACCGGACTACTGATTAGCTAAGATTGTTAAAACTACCTCTTCTTTGTCTTAAAAATCATATAAACAGGCAGTATAAACTTTGTTTTAATATACTGGATTTGATGTGGTAGTTTTACGCAGCCTGCTGCAGTCTATAATGTCATTAATATGAAAATGAGAAAACCACTGACTGCGCTTCATTTATTTCTTTGTTTATTACTGATGACTGTTTACATTAATAATTACTCACAAACATTTGCAGCTACGTTTATTTAACTGAAAAATAATCGAAGGCTACACGCCATAATTCAAATTTAATTAGTTTTATATCATTTAATAATTAAATAAATAATGGTGTTTAATAGCATATTGGATTTGCTGTGGTATCGAGAACCATGAAATATAACTTGGTTTTGACTACAACAATTTTAGAAAGACCAACCAAGACTGGCAAAAATCAGACTTGATCTCAGTATCAAATCAAGAATATCAAAAATAACTGCATGAGGTACACAGCAAGACACATTTTGAAAAAAGAGAATGATAAAAAAGATGATAAAAATATTGTATATGGCATAACAAAAAATAAAAATGTAAAATGGCTTACACTACATTCAAAAGTTTGGGGTTTGTAAGATAATAATGCTAATCAAAGCTGCATTTATTTGATCAAAAATACAGTAAAAACAGTAATTTTGTGAAATATTATATTTTCTATTAGAATATATGTTAAAATGTAATTTATTTCTGTGATGCAAAGCTGAATTTTCAGCATCATTACTCCAGTCTTCAGTGTCACATGATCCTTCAGAAATCATTCTAATTAGCTGATTTGCTGCTCAAAAAAATATTTCTTGAAAACAGGTGTGCTGCTTAAACTGAAATAGTTATTTTTACGTTTAGAACGCTCAAAAGAACAGTATTTATTTGAAATAGATGTTTTTGCTGTCACTTTTTATCAATTTAATGTGCACTTGCTGAATAAAAGTATTTCTTATTGTTGCTGCAAACCTGAAGATGAGGTGATCGCATGATCATGCTGTAATCAGCCTCACTGAAGAAAATAGAAGTGGAAATACAACAAACTAATGGAACGTTCTGTATTCTCTTTCATGCAATGCAGGCAAAAACATGACACGGAGCGACTGGTTCATAACCGGATGCCTCTGGCAGCTTTGTAATGGGAATACAGTATTCAGTGACAGAAACACAGCCACACACGCACACACTCTTTATTCATACTGTCTCGGAGATCAAAAGAGGAAAAGAAACAAAAAGAAATTCACAAAAGAAAATTCTACTCCACTTTCATCAATAATGAACACACGGGAGAGAAGGTAGCGCAAACTTTAACAACAAATAACAGTGAAAATGTCGCTGGAGGTAAAAACACACATTTCATAAGTTAAGCAAGGTCAAGGCCTTTACAAACAAGTGCGACTTGGAGCGAAACAGCACAAAGGTCAGCAGCAGACTTTTCTCTCTCTCCTTCTCTCAGAGGCGTTTCTCTCTGGCTTTCTTTTAAAATTGATCGGCTGCTGTTTTTCAAAGTAAGCTGGAGTACATATACTTCACGATACTTAATGAATTTTTTATGCATCTACTTTGGGAGAGTCAAGGTTTTCGGAACAGTATGTGAATCAGATGGTGCAAAAAAAACGTAAACGTAATTACAGTGGCAGATATAAACAGGACTGTAACACAAATCACACTAATTGTACATAACATTATCAGAACAGTGATAAGTATAGCTGTTTCACCAAATAATATTGAACCAATTAAATTTAAATAAGTTTAGACTTCTGGGAACACTTTTGAGTCACAACTCGAATTAATAATTATTTGTAGACTTGCTAATTAATTGAAACAAGCAGTCTGATACAAATGTTTATTGTTTCCAATACTGAATATGTGATTTAGTCAGCAGTTTTCTATAAATACCTTTTTTTATTATTATTATTATTAATTCCATTAAAGGCAACCATTTAAATTTCATTACAAGTCAAACATTAAATTTCGTCATTTCTAATGTTGTTTAAAAGGTCACCTATTGTGCTCCTTTTTACAATATGTAATTAAGTCTCATGCACAGAAAGTGTCTGTGAAGTTTCAGTTCAAAATACCCCACAGATCATTTATTATATCATTTTGAAAATGCCTATTTTGTGAGGAAGCAGAAACATGCTGTTTTCGTGCATGTCTCTTTAAATGAAAATGAGCTGCTGCTCCCCGCCCCCTTTTCCGAAAAAAGGACTGTGCCTTTAAATCTCATACCTTAGATACGCCGCTAAAAAAACATCTACGTATATGAAAACATTAGGGCTGCCCCCTAATAGTCGACTAACCATTAGTCGACAAGAAGAGGCTTGGTCGACCAAAACTTTATTAGTCGCTTAGTCGCAGAAAAATAAATAAATAAAAATCCACATTGGCGAAGTCAAAATAAGTATTGCAGCTAAAAATAAGTATTGTTCTTAAATGTTTAATAACTTTTGATTTTACAATTCATTTTCTCTGAGCCAAACAGAAACGATTTTTTGACGCTAAGTCCCACCCCTGTGCCCAGATTGGTTCAAACTGTTCCATATTCAACCAATAAACATTTTTGGTCCTTTGAACCACCATTTAGGACGTTTCATTGGAAATGTGAACAAATGCAAAGTGAAAGTAAAGTCTGTCATACGTGCATGAAAACAAACACAAAATAACACATTTGCATGAGAGAACTCTCTGAAGAAGCACAGAAAAACACATGACAGAGTACTTTGACATAAAACAAACCAAAAACAAGGATGAAACAGCGGTGCATATCGGATGAAGCACTGGAATTTAGGTATTCGCGTCGCGAGGCGATGTCCCGGTAAAATCGATTCTCATGCAGAGTGCAGCCAGCGGATCGATTCATTTATATGATGTATATTATGTAAATCTTATATAGTTCATAAAGATCATTTTCACTATTTTTTTCTGTTGCACGCTGTATAGTTCTCACTCATTTTGTGTGTAGTTTGTGAATTATTTGAACTGTTTGTATTTTGTTGCAGAAGAATTTGTGCAATTGTTTTTACTATTAGCTGCACGGTTTGTGTTTATTGTTCATACTCAGATTGAAAATATATTTCTCTGAAAAATAAAGTCTTTTTTACTGTGACTTTTCTAATTTGTTTTGTTATTATATAACACTGTTTGCATTTTCTTTACTCCCTAAACGTTTTTGGACACATCTATATTGTTAGTAAACTAAATAGACCTGTTTTTCACTGAAAAGCGCCTATAACAATATTGCAATAAATGGCTATAACTTGCTTGGGGAATGTTGTATGTAGACAAAATTTTATTTAAGTGTAAAACACCCAGATACAACTTTCTGAAGAAAAAAAAAAATCCAAACTTCAGGAGTTTATGTTTTAGTACGCAGTAAAAAATACCCAATTGTTGTTTGCGTTTTTCTTAAAATCTGGAAATTCATTCATTCTTAGAAAAAACAGAAGGAAAATTGAGACTTTAAACTAGCTAGACTGAAACTTCAATTTCTCCTGTTTATAATGATATATGGCACTTGATACTGACTGCTAGAATAGGTCTGAAAAAACAAAGAAAAGTGCAGGTGTGTCAGGTGCCCCAAAAATGTTCTAGGTCTTTAAGGGTTAAACCGAAAACAAAGAAAGCACTAGTTTAACAATGAATTATTCAAATGTTAATGTAGCCTACTTACTGTTTTTCCCTGACACATTCATTACTTCTGCCGGTGTGCTGTGGCAAGCTTTATGCGTGTGCTTGAGTGCTTATTAGACAATTAAAGGCGCATTATTATGATTTAAATGGTTTATTAATAAACGTGCGATTAGTCGACTAATGCTTCAAATGAACGACTACTAGTTGACCAGAAAAATCTTTAGTCAATGGCAGCCCTAGAAAACATACGGTTTTCTGATCGCACACATCCGAAGCATGTGCACAGAAAGCAGACATGTGAGAACTAAACAAGCTCTCTTTCACACACAAGTTAAAAACACACATAAGTTACAAAACTCAGTTGGTTATATATGTGAAGGTAAACAGCTAGAAATTGCATGTTTATATGAGATGTGTGTAATAAGTGACAACAGTTTAATATATAATACCGATACTGCTGTCTACGCTGTTAATATTACCCAAGCAATAAAATAAAAATGAAAATCACTCTCTGCTCTGAACTGAATAACGTCTATAGCTGTAATAAGAAGACATGTCTTACTAAAATGCTACTTTTAAATGAAGATAAACATGGCGTGCATGTTTACAGAAGTGTTCGTCAACAGTCGTGGGCGGGGCCTATGCAAAGTGACATCACATTTTACAGATTCTGCAAACGCCTTGTTCTAAGACACTGCTTATTATTTATGGGGATTAAAAAAGGAGCGCATGTCAGCGCCAATAGCCTTGTGGGTAGTGCACTGACATACAATACAGGCTGTTGCGCTACGGGCATCCCAAGTTCAATTCCCAGCTTCTGGACCTTACCCGATCTCTCCCCCCTCTCTCTCTCTCCAAATTTGCTTCCTGTCATTACATTGTCCTATCTAAAAAAAAAAAAAAAAAAGGGCAAAACGCCAAAAATAAATCTTAAAAAAGGAGTAGGTGGATTTTTATCATTATAGGGTGGTTGTGTACACACACTGCCAACACACATTTATGTCCAAACAACAGGAAAAAGTGAATTTTGCATAATAGGTACCCTTTAAATAAAGTTGTTTTAACACTCACGAGAGTATAAAATGCAGCATATTTGTCACTGCAGCATCTGCTTTACATGAAAATCTAGAGAAAAAGCCTTCTGAAATAATGTTAAAAGGAACACTGTTGTTCTATTTCATCATCAGTACTATTAAGTAAACATCTGTCCCAGAAACACCTAATAAATGTCTTGTAGAGAGGTACAGCAGCATCTGAGGTGACAAGACGCTGTCACACTCTTAGCAGACTGGAGGACACACAACATCAATCCGCAAGAACCTTCACAAACTAACTAGATTTGGACAGTTTTAAGAAAACGAAAATATGATGCTAGGTTGCTGTTGCTAAGTGGTCCCATTCTGGTCCCTATACAGATGTACCCAGTGGTGTAGTCTATGTGATACGCAGGTATACACCGTATACCCACTAGGAAAGGTCAAGGATTTGCATATACCCAGATAGCACATGTACGTCTGCAAGATGTCTGTTAAAGATCTCTTGATCTGGAAAGCATCTGCTGTCTACTAACGTCTGACAGACGTCTTTCAGATGTCAGTTTTACATACATTCTAAATCATAAACATCTTAAAGACATCTAATAGACGTCTATTTGACATCTAAAAGGAAACGTCCTATAGACGTCTTGCAGATGAGCAAACACTCTAAAAAATACGTCTTGCAGATGTAAATGTAGACGTCAAATAGACGTCTCCGAGATGTACATGTGCTATCAGGGTACCCACTTAAAAAAGTGCGCGGATACGTAACAACATCGTTTTGTGACAGACCTTTCACACGTTCATTCATAAATTCACCCAGTCTGTATTGCGATTCGAAGCACCATCTTTTTGATAATCACGCCGTATTTCTGTTGACGACTAGCCTATTGCTATTGTGCAACTCTTGCACAGCATTGAGTGCGCAAGCTTGAAATTAATTAATGTCAATCACTAAAGGAGATATGAAACCAACTACACCCTTTCAGTGCTTTCGTAAGCCTGCCCCTGAAGCTGCTGCTGCTTCGGATGACACACTGCAAACAGATGACAGGAACGCTAACATTATAGAAGCTACAGAAAATGAGCCAGATAAGGCTGATATTATTCTACACGGTACAGAAAACAAGGCCGATGCTATCGTACCATTACCTGGTACGTCAAAGCAGCGTATATGTTACGTAAAACTGTAACAGCAGGGGATTGTTGGCATATAAGAACAAGTGATTTCAATAAACAAAACGTTAATATTAAGTGACTTACATCGTCTGAATATAACAATATTGCCTGATTTTGCTCTATTTCGTCAACTAAAATAGTTTCAAACAAACTCACAACTGAGCCGCTGCACATCTCCATTCAGAATCAGAATCAGAATGAGCTTTATTGCCAAGTATGTTTACACATACAAGGAATTTGTTTTTGTGACAGAAGTTACCGCAGCGCAACAGAATTACAGTGACAGAACAAAAAACACAGATAATAAAAAGAAGAATTAAAAAGAACACCTGCACTGTGGAGAGCATCCTGACCGGCTGCATCACCGCCTGGTTTGGAAACAGCACCGCTGGCAACTGCAAAGCTCTGCAAAGGGTTGTGTGAACTGCCCGCCACATTGTTGGAGGTGAGCTTCCCTCCCTCCAGGACATCTACACCGGGCGGTGTATAAGGAAAGCCCGGAGGATCATCAATGACTCCAGCCACCTGTCCCACAGACTGTTCTCTCTGCTGCCCTCAGGAAGACGTCTCCGCAGCATCCGATCCCGCACTAGCCGACTGAGGGATAGCTTTTTCCCTCAGGCTATAAGGCTAATGAACGGTCAGAACTAATACACCCCACAGCACACTCCCACTTTACGATATGCCACGCACTGCACTTGAACTCCAACACAGTTCAAACTGGACTACACGTACACACTGCACTAATACAACAATCTATCTGCTACCACTGGATACCATCCAATGCACATCCATGACATTTGCGTATCCAACTTATGTATAATCTACTGCACCTTCGCATATTATTGTGTGTATATATGTGTACATAATGTAGAATGTGTATATACGTGTATAATTGTGTATTGATAACTGTAAGTATGTCTAATAGTACACTGTGTGTACTGAGTATATGTATGTGTATATTGCACATTGTCATCTGTGTAAGTATGTAATGGTACTGTCTATATGTTAATTGTTTCTGCACTGTTTGGAGCACGCTCAAGAATTTCACTCACCAAGGCACACGTGCTGTGATGATGTGACAATAAAAGTGATTTGATTTTGATTTGAACAAGTAAATAAGGAATAACAATATACAAATTGACAATTGTATGTACAGGTATATAACAGTAGACAGTTTTGTATGTACAGGTATATTATATGCAAATTGAAATGTAGACTAAGTATGTGTGTTAGATAAATAAGTGTATAAATAGTGTGTGTTATTATTGTAAAGTGTTCATGAGATGGATTGCCTGAGGGAAAAAACTGTTCCTGTGCCTGGTCGTTCTGGTGCTCAGAGCTCTGTAGCATCAACCAGATGGCAACAGTTCAAAGAGGGAGTGTGCTGGATGTGAGGGGTCCAGAGTGATTTTCCCAGCCCTTTTGCTCACTCTGGATAAGTACAGTTCTTGGAGAGTGGGGAGGGGTGTACCAATGATTCGCTCAGCAGTCCGGACTACCCTCTGTAGTCTTCTGAGGTCAGATTTGGAAGCTGAGCTGAGCCAGACAGTTATTGAAGTGCAGAAGATGGATTCAATGACGGCGGAGTAGAACTGTTTCAGCTCCTGTGGCAGGTTGAACTTCCTCAGCTTGCGAAGGAAGTACAGCCTCTGCTGGGCCTTTTTCACAATGGAGTCTATGTGAATGTCCCACTTCAGGTCCTGGGAGATGGTGGTGCTGTTCATGATGTTGAGTGGGGGGAGTGCAGGGGGGTTTCTCCTGAAGTCCACGATCATCTCCACTGTTTTGAGCGTGTTCAGCTCCAGGTTGTTAAGACTGCACCAGACAGCCAGACCGATGAGTGTGGTGTCGTCTGCAAACTTCAGGAGCTTGACAGAGGGGTCTTTAGATGTGCAGTCGTTGGTGTACAGGAAGAAGAGCAGTGGGGAGAGAACGCAGCCCTGGCGGGCGCCAGTGCTGTTGGTGCGGGTGCTGGATGAGAATTTGCCTAGCCTCACTAGCTGCTGCCTGTCTGTCAGGAAGCTGTTGATCCACTGACAGATGGAGGTGGGTACAGAGAGCTGAGTTAGTTTGGGCAGGAGGCGGTTTGAAATGATATTGTTAAAGGCTGAGCTGAAGTCCACAAACAGGATTCTCACATAAGCCCCTGGTCTGTCTAGATGTTGCAGAACATAATGCAGTCCCATGTTGACTGCATCGTCCACAGACCTGTTTGCTCTGTAGGCAAACTGAAGAGGATCAGTTTGGGTCCAGCGAGGGTCCAGTGATGTCCTTCAGGTGGGCCAGCACCAGTTTTTCAAATGACTTCATGACCACAGACGTTAGAGCCACAGGTCTGTAGTCATTTAGTCCTGTAATTTTGGATTTCTTTGGGATGGGGATGATGGTGGAGCGTTTGAAGCATGAAGGGACTTCGCACAGCTCCAGTGATTTGTTGAAGATCTGTGTGAAGATGGGGGCCAGCTGGTCAGCACAGGATTTCAGACAGGCTGGTGTAACACAATCTGGGCCTGGTGCTTTTTTCCTTTTCTGCTTCCGGAAGACCTGGCACACCTCGTCTTCGCTGATCTGAATTGCAGGTGTGAGGGAGAGGGGGGTTGCGTGAGGTGTTAATGGTTATGTGGAGAGGTGTTCAGGGCGGGTGTGGGGTGTTTTTCAAACCTGCAGTAGAACTCTTTCAGATCGTCTGCCTGTTGTTGATTCTCCACAGTGCTGGGGGATGGTGTCTTGTAGTTGGTTATCTCTTTCAGACCTTTCCACACTGATGCTGAGTCGCTGGAAGAGAATTGACTCCTTATTTTTTCAGAATAATTCCTCTTTGCCACTCTGATCTCCTTTTCCAGTGTGTATTTGGCCTGTTTATACAAGACTTTATCCCCCTTCCTGTAAGTATCTTCTTTGGTCTGACGGAGCTGTCTGAGTTTTGCAGTGAACCATGGTTTGTCATTGTTGTAGGTTAAATGAGTCCTGGTAGGGAAGCACAAATCCTCACAGAAACTGATATATGAAGTGACAGTCTCTGTGAGCTCGTCCAGATCGTTTGCAGCAGCCTCAAAAACATTCCAATCAGTAAGGTCGAGACAGGCTTGTAAAACCCGCGCTATCGCGTTGGTCCATCTCTTTACAATCTTTACCACAGGTTTAACAGATTTCAGTTTCTGCCTGTAGGTTGGTATAAGATGAACCAGGCAGTGATCAGAGAGTCCTAAAACTTCTTGTGGGACAGAATGATATGCATCCTTTATTGTTGTGTAACAGTGATCCAGTATATTATGGTCTCTGGTGGGACATGTAACATGCTGTCTGTATTTTGGCAGTTCACGGGAGAGATTTGCTTTATTAAAGTCCCCAAGAATGATTAAAGCAGAGTCCGGGTGTTGTTGTTCTGTCTCTGTGATCAGATCAGCTAGTTTCTGTAAAGCTGAGCTCACGTGTGCTTGCGGTGAAATGTAAACACTCACCAGAATGAATGAGTGAAACTCCCGCGGCGAGTAGAAAGGTTTACAGTTGATGAAGAATGTTTCTAGATCTGAACAGCACATCTTCTTTAACACAGTTACATCTGTACACCACCTTTCATTGATGTAAAAGCACGTCCTGCCGCCGCGCGACTTCCTCGTTGATTCTGTGTTGCGGAAACAACGCTCAAACACAGCGTTGTTTTGTTTATGAATGAATTTGCATTTTAAACGAATCTAGTGAGTCAATTCAATTACCCATTCATAAAGACAGTCTCATGCTTTTTTCCTGAATGAATGAGCCGTTCGAACAAATCAACGAATCAACTGAATGAATGATTCAGTGATAAAATCAGTAACTTGCTGATTTAGTTTCATTATTAAAGTATCATTTTAGTTATTTAAATCATTGAATATTTCTATATTCAAAATTTTATATTTAAAACATTAATCTCAACATGAATTTATGAAGTTAATTGCACTCATGCCACCTCTGAGCCTAATTAAATGTCTGTAAATACCTACAAGCCACTTTTGTGTTCTTCTGTGCCACCTTTGTTGTGCAAATGAATTTTGTTAATACTGATTTTGTTTTATCGGTAACTTATTCTTCTTATTGCATTGTTTTGATTTGAAATTTTGGAAAAAGCTTATAAAAAATACACTTTTGAATTTGAGATAAAAGATAACATACTTTGAATAAAGTTAGAAAAAAATGCCCCTGTAAATCACTTTGAGTCCAATATTACTTCGTAATGGGAAGACAAATTTTGTTATTGATCAGAAGGTGCTCCTGAATTTTTTTTTACTGTGCTCCTAATTTTTATTTATTTATTTTTTTAATTAGTAGCACAAGTGCTTCTAAAAATAAAAGTAAGCGTAGAGCCCTGTTTAGTGAGTGTAGTGGTACTTATGAGGGGCTGCTCTGGGACGGGTGAGTATGAAGCTGGGAGGGAAAAATCACAATATACTCACTACAAAAAACTAAACTACACCACTGGATGTACCTCAATATTAACTTGTTGTTCACTGAACAATATAAAAAACAAATATCACACTCTCAGTCGTGCTGTACTAATAAAACTAATAGCATGACTGTTATGGCTGCAAGCACATCAGTACAACAGCATTTCCTTGTGTGATATTGCTTAAATAAAAAAACAAGACATTTAAGAAGATGTTGAAAAGAGTCAAACATTGTAGGTCACAAGTGAAGAGAAACACGCAATGCTACTTTCCAGGCTCTCGTGTTGAAGAGGGCCAACATGTTCCCAATACACTCTCTCAGTCTAAAGCCTTGCACGCACAAGACGAAGATCATGAATGAGAAATTAGGATCGACACATCTTCTGCTGAGCCCAGAAGGAGAATTTTACATTACGGCATGCTCAGTGATCCATCAACTTACTAAAACACAGCCGCATGTGAGCAAATACAAAGGGCACAGCAATCCGGCAGTCTATTAATGCTCTGAATGGAGAGATGGAAACACAATATATTTGTAGCTATAAGGGCAAATCTGAGGACAGACACAGAGTGGAAGCTGGTAAAAAGGCTCTTTAGTGCCCATCAGGGACTTTATTCGGAAACAACAATCAGTTTAACCTTCTGGGTCTCGGCGAAATGTCTTTCAGTGTTTAGAGCAGAAGAAACACACGACAAAAATAAATGAATGAATAAAAAAGTAAATAAAAAAGCTCAATACAGACAGTCAGACAAATTTTGTCCTTGAAGTTCTTTGCAGCATTGTTACCAAAAATGTTGAAAAATGTTTATAAAAAATGTTTAGAATATGCTGTGCCTACATTTAACAGGTGTTTCTCATATTTCATATTTGTAACCAATTTTTGTGAAAAGAAATTAATCTGTGCTTTAAAAACTTTTAATAAAACATTAATGTTCAAATATTTGGAGCTGGTATAAGACAGAAGTCTCTTATGCACATCTAGGCTGCATTTTCATTACTTTGATTAAAAATACAGTAAAATCAGTAATATTTTGAAATATTATTGTAAAATAAAATAATTGTTTTCTATTTTAATGTATTTTAAAATGCAATTTATTCCTGTGATGTAAAAGCTGAATTTTCAGGATCATTACTCCAGTCTTCAGTGTCACATGATCCTTCAGATCTACATTTTTAAAATCCAAATCAACAGCAATTTAATTAGAAATAGAAACCTATTGTTATATTATAAATGTCTTTACCTTCACACACACACAAACACACACACAATACATATAACACAGACAAATATGTATCATGATGTCTGCATTTTTTAAAGAAAGGAAGTTATCATGGCCAAACCACAAAACTTGTATTTCTGAAAAGACCAGAATTACCTCTTTAAGAATGCATCAATTCAGATAACGAACTGTGGCGTGTGCTTTCAGAGAAATTCACTAAAGACAAATGTGCTCTACAGTGAACAAAAATAATTACTGTTTCTCAGGAGGATAAAAGACATGCAAACTCCACCACGAAGTTATTATGAAATATTGAAAACCTCTAATGGTTTGGTTAATCATTTGCTCAGAAGAGAAGTGATGGAAGAAAGCCAAAAACCTGATTGATTTAAAAGTCCTCATTCAGAGAGTGGAAACAAAACTCATGACACAAAAAGAGAGACCGTCCAGAACACATTTCTCTTCATATCAGACACATCAGTTGATAGCCATCAGAAAAAGCCATCAAGCAGTCTGAGAAAGATGACAGAATGATCATCCAGAGGAAACGGCAGACCTTAGGAAGTTTCAATTCATAAAGCTGTTTGGTTTTGTCACCTTTTGCTCCTCTCACTGGCGAAGAAGAGGACAAAGAAGTAAAGTGAAGTCGACAGAGTGAATCAGATTCATCAGTACAATCCATCATTGCTTGTGGTGTGCAATGAATCCCAAATACTTCCCTTTCCCTCCCACAAGACCTGAGCTGCAGCTAGTGACTACTAGCTAGTAAAAAAGCACACATTAGCCAGCGAAATGCCACTTTCTGTCTATACGTAATGTAAAAAGCACAGTATTTGTTGTTAATGTAATATGCATCACAATTTTTTCCTGTACCGGACCTCAACCTATAGACAAGCTCGATTCTTCACCACAAAAACTGCAATATAATAGATCCTTTTCTGATGTTCCTTAACAATCCAGTTCCACACAAGGCATGCTGGGAGCTGGAAATCCACCGCTCAGTTTCAGCAACAAACATGATTAATGAAGTCCCAAACAAATGGATTAAGTTAACTTCCATTTTACAAAATTAAATGGACTGAATGTAATGAAATTATATTATGACAAAATGTTCAAGAATTGTTTTGCAGTAGCTCATTTTAATTAAGTAAATTAAACAAGAAGCAAAAATCATTTGTTTTTTAAATGGGGCTTCCAGTCTCCTCTAAATTATTGGCTCTCTATCAGGTGGCCTGGGCCCACTATAGGCAAACATCCAAGTGGGTTGCAGAATGACTATTATTATTAATAAAAAAGTTTTAAAATTAATATTAAATGAAATGCTAAAAACTTATATTTTTCATTTTATTTATTTATTTATTTATTTTTTATAATTTTTTATCACACACACACACACACACACACACACACACACACACACACACACACACACACATATATAGCGTTGGGTAGTAGCTGATTACATGTAATTTGGTCAGGATTACGTGGTTTGGATTCCAAAAATTATGCACTCGTAATTAGATTATATTACATTTTAAAATGCTCATATTCAGATTACAGAGCTACTTTTTTATAGATTACATGATTATATATTATTCAAACAAAGGCAATAAATTATTCATAATTTGATTTGCCCCAAGTCTTTTTTTTCTCTCAAATTTTCCTTTCTAAAATTCTGCTGCTTTTATACATTTGGAGAGTCTTCCAGCTTTTATCAACTCACAAACCCCCGGCAGTTCTTTCACAAACCCCAGTTTGAGAAAACTGTGGCATCATGTGTAATGTTTAATACACTTCATGATGTTGATAACAAAAAATGGGTAAAAAATATATACCTAAAAAAATATATTACCTAAAATATATTTTAGGTAAAAAGTAATTTAAAGTAATCAAAAAGTAGAAAACATCTTACTTTATATTAGGCCTCTGAATAATGTTTTGGACTATGGGGGTCAAAAAGACTGCAAAAAGATCACTGCTCTACAACCCGAATTCCGGAAATGTTGGGACATTTTTTTAAATTTGAATAAAATGAAAACTAAAAGACTTTCAAATCACATGAGCCAATATTTTATTCACAATAGAACATAGATAACATAACAAATGTTTAAACTGAGAAATTTTACAATTTTACGCACAAAATGAGCTCATTTCAAATTCGATGCCTGCTACAGGTCTCAAAATAGTTGTGACTGGGGGCATGTTTACCATTGTGTAGCGTCTCCTCTTCTTTTCAAAACAGTTTGAAGATGTCTGGGCATCGAGGTTATGAGTTTCTGGAGTTTTGGTGTTGGAATTTGGTCCCATTCTTGCCTGATATAGGTTTCCAGCTGCTGAAGAGTGTGTGGTCGTCTTTGACGTATTTTTCGTTTAATGATGCACCAAATGTTCTCTATAGGTGAAAGATCTGGACTGCAGGCAGGCCAATTCAGCACCCTGACTCTTCTACTACGAAGCCATGCTGTTGTAATAGCTGCAGTACGTGGTTTTGCATTGTCCTGCTGAAATACACAAGGCCTTCCCTGAAATAGACGTCGTCTGGAGGGGAGCATATGTTGCTCTAAAACCTTTATGTACCTTTCAGCATTCATAGTGCCTTCCAAAACATGCAAGCTGCCCATACCGTATGCACTTATGCACCCCCATACCATCAGAGATGCTAGCTTTTGAACTGAACACTGATGACACGCTGGAAGGTCTCCCTCCTCTTTAGCCCGGAGGACATGGCGTCCATGATTTCCAACAAGAATGTCAAATTTGGACTCGTCTGACCACAGAATACTTTTCCACTTTGAAACAGTCCATTTTAAATGAACCTTGGCCCACAGGACACGACGGCGCTTCTGGACTATGTTCACATATGGCTTCCTTTTTGCATGATAGAGCTTTAGTTGGCATCTGCAGATGGCACGGCGGATTGTGTTTACCGACAGTGGTGTCTGAAAGTATTCCTGGGCCCATTTAATAATGTCAATGACAGAATCATGCCGATGAGTGATGCAGTGTCGTCTGAGGGCCCGAAGACCACGGGCATCCAACAAAGGTCTTCGGCCTTGTCCCTTATGCACAGAGATTTCTCCAGTTTCTCTGAATCTTTTGATGATGTTATGCACTGTAGATGATGAGATTTGCAAAGCCTTTGCAATTTGACATTGAGGAACGTTGTTTTTAAAGTATTCCACAATCTCTTAAAGCACTCTTTCACAGATTGGAGAGCTTCTGCCCATCTTTACTTCTGAGAGACTCTGCCTTTCTAAGACATCCCTTTTATAGCTAATCATGTTACAGACCTGATGTCAATTAACTTAATTAGTTGCTAGATGTTCTCCCAGCTGAATCTTTTCAAAATTTCTTGCTTTTTCAGCCCTTTGTTGCCCCCGTGCCAATTTTTTGAGACCTGTAGCAGGCATCAAATTTGAAATGAGCTCATTTAGTGGATAAAAGTGTAAAATTTATACGTTTAAACAATTGTTATGTTCTCTATGTTCTATTGTGAATAAAATATTGGCTCATGTGATTTGAAAGTCTTTTAGTTTTCATTTTATTCAAGTTTAAAAAACATCCCAACATTTCCGGAATTCAGGTTGTAAATAAAAGTGGTAAAAAGCAAAATGACATCAAACATGATGCATATTTGAATGTACACGAACAATTACAATTAAAATGATTAAAAGTTTGGTCATCACAAAACTATCATTTGGCTTCAGAAGACTCATAGGAACCACATTTATGACAATTTAACAGCTCAGGTTCTCATTCATTTTTTTATTCTACAGAAAAAGAGCAGCTGGAACATTCACTTAAATAATTCTTTTAGTCTTCCACAGACAATAGAAAATAGCACGGCTTTGGAATTAAAGAATATAAAAAATAAATTCTGAGTTAAATCATACAAAACTGTAGCCACACCAATTTTCTCACTGCAAATATGTTTTTATATATTCTCCTTTCACTGAACCAGTGTTTTCATGAAGTCAGCTGAATCTCCAAACTATGAATGCTCTGTAAGAAAAGATTTAGACTTAATCTGATCTAGATTTCTTCTCCGAGTCTGTGTGAGCAGCCTGGACAGCTCCCTTCCCCCTGGTGTTTAAACAAAACTCACTTTTAAACCTCAGTTGTGTGTCGGGTCGTTAAACTTGTGCTGTTCAGAGAAACCGCATTGCGGTTGGGAGTCCAGTTCTGCTCAAGGTGAGAGATCCCACGAGCCGGTAACGTCAGATCGTCATTACCGTAAATTACATGGGCTACGGGGCACGGATGCTCACGGAGAACTCAGTGTGTGCATGTTTGTAGTCCTGCGGTTAAGACTGGTTAACACCCTTCAGTGCATTTCTCTGCTGTTAATGATGTACAATTATCCAAACCACACTAGACTCGGGGGAAGGAGCCTTTTGATGCTTAAACTCTTCAGTGCTTGTCCTCTGTCTCACTCTGTCTCTATCATTGGCTTTATTGGATCAATACAGCAGAGAGTCAGAAAGTGTCTCTTTCTATTCCCCTTCCTTTCTTCCCTGTAATATATAACCCAAAAAGTACTAAGCCACACTTTTGGCCTTTTCACGCTTGAAAATGTTAACCCAAGGCCATTCACCAAGTAGATTTGCTCTATTGCCATAGTGTCAGAAGAACCATTGTTGTGCCATTGAAGAACCTTTAAGTGAATAGTTCTTAAAAGAACCATGTTTTTCTTAGTGTGAAAAACATTTTAATAATCTAAATAACCTTTTGTTTAATGGAAAGGTTTGATGGATGGTAAAGGTTCTTCATGAAACCATGGATGCCAACAATAATACGTTTTTTTTTTTTTTTAGTATGTAGAGTTACTGTAGAGTGAAAAGCCCCTTAAAAACCCAATAAAATGACAGATAGGCACAGTTGTATTTCCTATTAATACAGGAAGTTTGGGAGAGAATGTGTAGGATGAGTCATCAAAAATTTTTGGTCCATTTTCCCAGAAGCAAAAGGTTGTATAACTTCTAAATGCGTATCAGCTAAAAGTGAATTTTGCCAACTTTTGAGTACACTAGCTTATTAATGGCTTCAAAAGTTAATAGACATGGACTAAAGCTGCAAAAATCCCATTCTGATTTCATGGGGCCTTTAAAATGCATTAGTGTCATTATTTTAAAGAGAGATCACACAAGAACAATATTTCACTTCAGATGATAAAACAAATAATCTACTATGCAAAATTAAATGTGAAAGTGAAAGTATTCTGTCATCATTTACTCACCCTCATGTTGTTCCAGTCCTGTATGACTATTTTTCTTCTGTGGAACATAATATAAGACATTTTGAAAAATGTTGGGGTCCAAATAACATTGCATGGACAAAAAAAAACTTTTTTCCAAATTATTTTCTTTTGTGTTCTGCAGAAGAAAGTAAGTCACGAGGGTAAGTAAATGATGAGGACATTCTCATTTTTGGGTGGACTATCTGTTTTTCCTTTTCAGGGCCCCTTTAGATATTAAGTTTAAATCCTAACTCCTGTATCGAGTGTTGCACTGACGTTGCATTAACATTAGAGACAAGTTCATTGATCCGTGCCACAATGTTCCGTACTGCTCCGATTTATCCACTCAGGAATAGAAAGTACAGCTTGATTCAGGTGTGTCCGTGCACAGACGGCGTTCTGTCCTTGTCAGACAGATTGTGGATCTCTTACAGGTCTGGAATGCCTTCTGCTAAACCAGGACACTCAAACCCAAAACACATTCAGTTGCTGGTCCACTTAGTGGCTGTTGGCATGTGTGTGTGTGTGTGTGTGTGTGTGTGCGTGTGTGTGTGTGTGAGAAAATAAACAGACCATCTGGTGTTAAGCTTTTTGCTGTGGACGCACATGTGAAACTGTTATATTTGTGCTAAAGTCTAACTTTGAAGTCATTTTAGGGGTTACATCAGAAATAGATTTTTCTTGATCTTTTGAAGGAGTTTGAGGTGCTATATAATCATACTGCACTTTTCAACCATGAAAACCTCTTAATCAGTCCAAAAATACTTGGATGGAAATGGAAAAAATTACTAATTGTAAAATTGTTGGATTGCTGGCATGAAAAGTAAATATATTTATCTGAGATCTGCACAACGTTCAAAGAAAGAAAATCTTCAAGAATGTGTATTAAGACTCAAGGACCTTAATAAAAATGCATTGCTTTTGAGAAAATGCATTTTTTTTACACTTTGGCACCCTTCAACCTCTTACTAAATATTCTTAAAGATTTTTAACTAAAACAGATAGATAGATAGATAGATAGATAGATAGATAGATAGATAGATAGATAGATAGATAGATAGATAGATTTAGGTATCACAAATCCATTTTTATATATCAAAATGATGATTTTATAGTAAATTGTAATATAAAATATTACAAAGTGTAAATTTCCTTCATTTTGCTATATCCTAGAGTCATGCATTCTTTTAAATATTTATGTGTATATTTTTTTAAATTTAAAATTATTTAAATGCACAGTATGACCCCCCCTCCCCCACCTTTAAACATTTAGGATGGCAAGATAAGCCACTGCTGAGTTGAATCAGTGAATCATTTTTCCATATTGCTGCTACTGCAGAGTACAAGTTTGAGAAACAGAGGAATATTCTCTCATCAATTATGGATGGAGGAAGGAGGAGAGGTGCCATGGAACAAGTGATGTGGTTTTCTCGGGACGGTAAAAAATAAAGATACAATAAAATGACTTTGAAAAAGAAAGGCCTGTATTTCCTGCACATAATGAAACAACCCTGAGCAGGAGGTCCAAGGAATGGGAGCACATTCAACAAAAAATAAATGACTGGAGGACAAAGAGATGGCCAAATTTAGAAATTCATGAATAGATTTGTGCGAGCAATTACAGAAATTTTCCTGAATGTGTGTACGTGTGTTTAGAGATAAGGGCTCAGGAGAAGAACAAACCTTGCTCTCCAGTGAAAGAGACTGAGAGGAGAAAGAGAAACAGGCTATGGGGTATTTTCGGTCTTAAAGAAAAGGAAGATTAAAGTGCGTTTGCATCAAGAAGTTCTACAATTCCGAAGAAACATCTCAAATCCATTTGTCTCTATGGCAGCTTGCAGGAAAGGAAGTTTGAATGGGACCACAGAAATGTTTGAGCCAATCACCCAAGCTGTAAATGTTTTCTAATCAAATGTCTTCTGACTAATCATTTTGGAACCATAGAAACTTTCTGGGGTGTGTTTCCTGTACAATAACACAATTCACTGCTTAACTATATGAGAGATTGTTTCTCGCACAGAATAAAAAAATTGAGTTTTTATCTCACAATTCAGACTTTTTTCTTGCAATTGTGATTCTCACAACTCAGAATTGCCAGATCTTGCAATTCTGAATTCTACATTTTGAGTTTAAATCTCACTTTTCTTTGCAATTCTGAGTTTATATTCTATTTCTGAGTTTATATCTTGCAAATCTGACTTTCCAGAACTGCGAGAAAAATGTCTGAATCGTGAGATAAAAAGTCACAATTATCTTTTTACAATTTTTTTTTTTTATCCCATGGTGAAAATAATCTTCCATAACACTATAGTACTTCACTGGAGTACTACACTTCACTATAGTACTTCAACTAATTACTTGTTACTTTTTCCAGAAAATGTAGTGACATGGTTGCACCTCCATGGTTTCAAACAAGTTGGTCCAGTAAATCTCATTACTGACACCATGTGCAGGTGGTGGAGTTATAACTTCTGCGAATAAATTGATTCAAGAATTAATGCAATTAATGTCAGATTATTAGTTCATTTACACTAAACAACAGAAAGCTGATCATTGTTTTAATCACTTTATGCAATATGTAACTGGTGTACTCCTGTAGGCTATATATGTGGTTCACTCGGTCAGCAGCTTTCTCCACAACATAATTACTCCGAAATGCTGCTGTTACAAACAAGGCATCTGATGACAATGTGACTATTTTTGTTTTTATTTGATGTTTGATTCATTGTGCGTAGGGATGCACGATATTATCGGACCGATATCGGAATCGGCTGATAATGGCTTTAAATGCAAATATCAGTATCGGCCTGATATGAAAAATTATGCCGATATGTCTTGCCGATAAGAGGAATATGTTAACTTACATATGCTCAGGGTGTGCTAGCGATTAGATCATGTCAGCAGTGTGGATCATTCTTGAAGCAAAGTTTTGCCTGAGTGATGATTAGATTCACTGCTTTGGATTGCTGCATTTAAACGGAGAATGCACGTACAGAATGACGCATTCGGTGTATGATAGAGTAAACAGTAATAGAAACAGTAAACAGTAAAATACACAAATGACATTTAGACTGTGTTTCTGATTAAATAAAGCAGTAATTGTTGTCATAAAATTATGAGTATGTTTTGATTTAAAGGTCAAAAGTTATAGCTTACATGAATAAAAAAAAATTATAAACATGACACTTGTAAATTAAATAATTTTATATATACTTATTTATTCATTAATGTGTAATATGTTATATTTTTAAACAAATTATGAGCTCTAAAAAAAAAGCTTCAATGTACTGACATTATAAAAGAACTTAATTATTGTTTATTTAATTCTAACAAACAAGTTCTTGTTAAAAGCTAACCAAAATTAAAAATAATTTGCTTATAATTTCCACACAGGAGAGACTTGGTGTTGTGTCCAAACAAAAGGAAATATATTGGTATCGGCATCGGCTATCGGCCAATAAGAGCTGAAAAATATCGGGATATCGGCAAAAATCCAATACCGTGCATCCCTTAATGTGCGTAAATCTCCAGTGTTCACTAACGCATTTTCGCACATAAACGGAATGAAAGATATAAAACAAATAGATATGTTAGCTGGCTTACTTAACCATGATATACACTCTTAAAAATAAAGGTTCTTTATTGGCATCAAAGGTTCCACAAAGAACCTTTAACATCCATGGAATCTTTTCATTCCACAAAAGGTCCTTTACAGTGGAAAAAGGTTCTTTAGATTATTAAAATGTTCTTCACACTAAGAAAAAAAATGGTTCTTTTAAGAACTGTTCACTAAAAGGTTCTTTGGGGAACCAAAACTGGTTCTTCTACGGCATCACTGCGAAAACCCAATATTAACATATTGGCTGTTTATTAGTGCTTATAAAGCATATATTCTGCATGACCATATTCTACATCCCTAATTATACACAATACCTAAACTTAACAACTACCTTACTAACTATTAATAAGCAGCAAATTAGGAGTTCATTGAGGCAAAAACCATAGTTAATGGTTTATTAATAGCGAGAATTGGACCTTAAAATAAAGTGTGACTGAAAATTCACATTCCCAATCTTTTACTAGCGACTATCCTAAATCTTGATGGCTGCAGGGGAAAATATTAGTCAATTTCACACTTACAAAAAATGTTAAAAATGTATTTGTGATGTATGTGTTGTTTGTGAAATAAAAATAATCAACAACAAAACAACTTCTAAATGGTTGTTTTTGCATTAAGACGGTGTAGTTATATACATAACTGGTCCAGTTATAGGCTAACTGGACCAGGCCAACCAGCCAAAACTTGACTCCTTGCAAGAAACAGGCAATAGACTTCAAGAAGCAGAAGACAAAGAGGAAATAGCTTTGGGTAAATGAAAGATGTGTGTATATATATATGTGCCTAATGCGTCAACAGGAGTGATTGCTTTGCCAGTTTCCTCTTTCTCAAGTTCAGTCTTGCATGAGCCTCATTGCATGCTGCAGGATTCCCACAATGCATCACTGCCTCAGGGCAATATGCTCCTCCAACTAGCTCTGCCATCAACACACACTCCATTTATCCTTTCATCTGTCCATTCATGCTGTTGTATGCAAAGTGCAAATTCCACTCACACACATATAAATCACCTGTAGACACACACACACACACACGCACGCACGCACACACACACACACACACACTTCTGTGAGACTGACCTTTGAGTTCAGCTTGTCTTCTGTTGCTGGATTCAGAAGTTCAAAACTAGAACTAGACCTGGTGCACTGAAGATCGCGCTTCAAAAACGCGTGTGTAATACCTGACCACCATCTTATGTGTGTGCGTATGTGTTTGTGTCAAAAGATCAATGATTTGACCTTTGGTAATATTACAGGTGACATTAGGTGTGTCAAAAACACTTCAAGCCTAGGAGAAACACCTAAAAATAAAACACGTAAAAAAATATTTGGACACTCGAGTCACTTTTAAAAATGTCAGAATTAGGGATGCACAATATTACATTTCTGGTAAGCTGATAATTATTTTTATGTTATGCTCAACTGATAAATGGTCAATATTAAAATTCCATACAATTTTGTAAATTTAGACAACTAAAACTAAAATTATAAATTTTTTAAAGGGAATTTAAGCATCACACCATTATAATGTAAAGCATGAAAGATAGATATTCAATTTAAGATTTGAAGAACGTAACATTAAACAGAGTTATTAAATTATTTGAGTTTTTAAAGATTAACTTTATGTGAACAATAGATGTTGATAAAAAAATATAAATATAAAAATAGGGGAAGTGACCATGCACAACTAAATATCCAATACTGGCTGGCCATAGAGATGCAATTTTGCTAAAGATAACATATAACAGTGTTATTAAATCCTTCATTTTTTTAAAGATTAACTTTATGTGTATATAAAACATTATGTACAAATATAATGCACAATTAAATATCCAATACCGGATGCTACAACTAAAAGCAAAAATCTTGGCCAATAACTATTGGCACATAATTGATCCGTACATCATTGATACCATTTGAAAATCATTGCATTAGATAACAAAATATAAAACCAAATATAATCTGCAAAAAAACACAGCCAAGTTCATCTTTTCTGAGCAATTTGTGTTTTTATTTTTAACCAGCTGGTGTGTTAGCGATTATAGTACATTAAGAGTTGTAAAGTGAATCACAGATAAAAACAGAACAGATAAAAAGTTTTCAGCATCAAAGACAGACGTAAATCTTAAAGAAACCTCATCTTAAAGAAACCTTTATCCTTCTGCTAAAACAGAGGTCAACTGAAATAGACCTACTAAAACACCAACACAGTCACTCCAACAAACACTGACAATCACGGTCACACTATTCCATTAACTAGAGAAAAACAGAGGAAGGTGAAGTAATGAATACAGGCAGCCTTGAGAAAAGTAGAGGAGAAGTCAAGAAAAGAGGTAAGAAAGAGCAAGAGCAGATGAAAAAGCAAAAGAAAAGACAGACGGATTAATGAAGAAAGGCACTGAGATCTGGAGGAATGCAAAGGAATAAAAAGTCGTCTAGACTGCTTGGTGTGAAGGCAAGCAGCAGTACAGAATAAACTGATCTGAGACCAGACACCAGGGAAGGGCTGTGGCTCGCTGCCAGATAGCATGCTGGGAGATTTTAGTATACTGTCATCGGCCTCAGTTCCCCTTTCAGTCGGTCACTCCGAGTCACGTCGGATGACCGACGAAATTGGGATCTCGCCAGAGAGACCAATCCACTTCGAGTGTAACTAAACGAGCCAATGGACATTGGCATGCGATTATTGCATCCAGCTGCCGCTGATCACAGTGTGAGCATAAGAGGTGGCTGATGCACCGCATCAATTATCCTTTCGCTTCGGAGCCGAGCGGTAGTAGTGAAGCTACTGCTCCCTTTCCCAAGAAGTGTTCCTGATCGAGTGCGGGCGTTACGGTGCAGCAGCGGTGGTCACGGTGTCCGGGAGAGCAGGATCGTCTTCCCGCTGACAGCCACACTTGGAGTGTGCGGTGGCTAAGCTCCCCTGCGTGCTTCAGCACCTCAAAAAGAGCATTTCTAAGAGCAAATTTCTCTAAGAGAGTACACGGGTGATCGCGTCTTTTTAAAGATGTCTTATCACCCGTGCGTTTCTGGCTGTGGTCGCTTCCTGGCGCCTCAGGACGGTCACGATTGCTGCCTCACGTGTCTGGGCATTCAGCACGCTGAGGAGGCTTTCGTGGATGGCTCATGTTCTTCTTGTGGGGACATGACCATCTCGGAGTTGCGTCTTAGACTCCGCTATGTCAAACATGGCGGAGTCCCTCTGCCTCTGCCGCGGTCCAGCGTGCGCGCCGCTGGGTCCGGTGGGGGCAGAGGTGGTCTGAGGATTACGGTGAGGGCTTCCCCAAGTGGAGCTCCTCGCCCCTCAAGCACTCCGCAGCCGGTGGAGCTGCCGAAGGAGCGTGCTGGGCCCTCTGCTCGGGGTGCACCAGGCGTCTCCTTCGGTGGTCCCCCTGACGACCAGATGTCGATCACTGCATCGGAGGGCGGGCCCTCTCTCTCCGGGGATGACGACTCGGCTGCGCTGCCCCCTTCGGGTGTGGTAGCGTTGTCCGAGCCAGACCCAGAGATGACGGCCATGCTTTCCCGGGCCGCCGAGAATGTCGGGCTCGTGTGGAATCCACCACCGCGTCCCGATCCTTCAAGGCTGGACGAGTGGTTTCTCGGTGGGGGTCGCGCTGGTTCTCAGCGCCCCCCTCCGGTGCCATTCTTCCCGGAAGTGCACGAGGAGCTGACAAGATCGTGGAGGGCACCTTTCACTGCCCGAAACAAATCTTGTAGTTCTTCCGCTCTCACCACCCTCTGCTTTGCCCAGCAGTTCTCGGCAGCCCAGAAGCAGACTGAGGCGATCAAACACATCATGCGCCGGAGGAAACCTGCTGCTTCCACTCCGGCTGCAGCCCCTCAGCCTGCTCGTCGCCGTGGGCGCCCCCCTGCGGCCGCCCCCGCTCCCGCGCAGCCGCAGCAGCCTTCCACCAGGCCGCGTCGTGGAGCCGGTCGCAGGCAGGATGCCCAGCCCGTCCAGGCCCCCGCCAAACCTGGCGGCAAGCGCAAGTGCAAGAGGCCCTGAGACGGGCGACCCAGAGATGGAGGAGACTGCTCTTCGGGAGATGGTGACCGCACCACTCCCTCCCCCGGTGGAGGGCCGGGTGGAGAATCCTGTGTTTCAGTTTGTTTTTGTTCCGCCGCTGGCCCAGCAGCCAGCGGTACCCAAAACATCAGTAAAAGAGCGGTTTCCTCAATCTCTGGGTCTCAAGAGGAGGAGAGTGGTGATCCGTGCATCACAGGATCGCTTCCCTCCTCCTCTCTCGCCAGCAGGCAGCAGGTGGTTGCCCAAGAGCACCCCTCCTGCCCATTCGTGGAACCAGGTAAGGGCAGTAGCACTCCATTCCCCGCTTCAAGTCGTCAAACGCCGGGCTGTCACAAGCCTCAAGCCGGGTTCCTGTGTCTCCTCCCACGCGAGGAGAAATCAGGTGAGTGCTACACTACACACCCAGACCCCGCCCCCTGCCGTCACAGGCCAGGCCGTCACAGGCCCTGGGGCCGGTCCCTGTGTTCCACCTCGCTGCCCCACCGCGGGCGCGTCGGTTGCCCCGTTGGTTCCACTGGTGCGGTCTCTTGGAGCCTGGTTAGCGCTCCCCAGCCCGTCCCGGTGGCTCCTGCGGACCATCAGACTCGGCTATGCAATTCAGTTCGCCCGGCGTCCCCCCAAGTTCAGGGGCATCCGGTTCACTTCAGTCAAAGCCGTCGATGCCCCTGTCTTGCTCGCGGAGATTGCAGTCCTACTGGCGAAGGATGCAATAGAGCCGGTCCCTCCAGCCGATATGAGGTCGGGGTTTTACAGCCCTTACTTCATTGTGCCCAAGAAAAGCGGTGGGTTACGACCGATCTTGGATCTGCGAGTTTTGAACCGTGCACTTCACAAGATGCCGTTCAAGATGTTGACGCAGAAACGCATTTTTGGATGCGTCCGTCCCCTAGATTGGTTTGCAGCGATCGACCTGAAGGACGCGTACTTTCATGTTTCGATTCTTCCGCGGCACAGGCCATTCCTGCGATTCGCGTTCGAAGGTCGGGCATATCAGTACAAGGTCCTGCCCTTCGGGCTGTCCCTCTCGCCTCGTGTCTTCACCAAAGTCGCAGAGGCGGCCCTTGTTCCCCTGAGAGAACAGGGTGTGCGCATTCTCAACTACCTCGACGACTGGCTCATACTTGCACAGTCTCGAGAGCTGTTGTGCGCACACAGGGACCTGGTGCTCAGGCACCTCAGCCAGTTGGGCCTTCGGGTCAATTGGGAAAAGAGCAAACTCGTGCCAACGCAGAGGATCTCTTTTCTCGGCATGGAGTTGGATTCGGTCAACCAGACAGCACGCCTCACCCAGGAACGTGCTCAGTCAATGCTGAACTGCCTCAAGACTTTATCAGGCAGGACAGCGGTCCCACTGAAACTCTTTCAGAGGCTCCTGGGGCATATGGCTGCAGCTGCGGCCATAGTTCCGCTCGGTCTGCTCCATATGAGACCGCTTCAGCACTGGTTCCATGGCCGAATCCCGAGGTGGGCGTGGAAACGCGGTACTCACCGGGTTCAGATTACACCGGCCTGCCGCAAGACCTTCAGCCCGTGGTCAGATCCCTCGTTCCTTCGGGCAGGAGTGCCCCTGGAGCAGGTATCCAGGCATGCTGTGGTATTCACGGATGCCTCAGCCACCGGCTGGGGTGCCACGTACAACGGGCACGCAGTATCAGGGGTTTGGACGGGCCCCCTTTTGCGTTGGCATATCAATTGCCTCGAGTTGCTGGCAGTACGTCTTGCCCTGTGCCGCCTCAGAGGGCGCCTTCGGGGCAGGGACGTTCTGGTCCGTACGGACAACACTGCGACCGTTGCGTATATCAACCGGCAAGGCGGTTTGCGCTCCCGTCGCATGTCGCAACTCGCCCGCCACCTCCTCCTCTGGAGTCAGAAGCATCTGAGGTCCCTTCGTACCATCCACATCCCAGGAGTGTTCAATCAGGCGGCCGACGAGCTGTCTCGAGCGGCACTTCCTGGGGAGTGGAGACTCCATCCCCAGGCGGTCCAGCTGATTTGGAGTCGGTTCGGAGTTGCTCAGGTAGACCTGTTTGCATCTCCGGAAACCACCCACTGCCAGTGGTTCTACTCCCTGTCCGAGGCAACGCTCGGCACGGATGCACTGGCACACAGCTGGCCCCAGGGCTTGCGCAAGTATGCGTTTCCCCCAGTGAGCCTGCTAGCACAGACGCTGTGCAAGATCAGGGAGGACGAGGAGCAGGTCCTGTTAGTGGCTCCATATTGGCCCAACAGGACCTGGTTCCCGGAACTCATGCTCCTCGCGACAGCCCCTCCCTGGCCAATTCCTCTGAGGAAGGATCTGCTTTCTCAGAGACGGGGCACCCTCTGGCACCCGCGTCCAGACTTGTGGAAACTTCATGTGTGGTCCCTGGACGGGACGCGGAGGTTCTAGGTGACCTGCCCCAGGAGGTAGCGCTCACTATCGCTTCAGCACGAGCACCGTCCACAAGACGGGCCTATGCGCTGAAGTGGAACCTGTTCGTCGAATGGTGTTCCTCTTACCAGGAGGACCCCCGGAGATGTTCGATCAGAGCCATGCTTTCCTTTTTGCAACAAGGGTTGGAGCGTAGGCTGTCCCCCTCCACCCTTAAGGTATATGTTGCTGCTATTTCTGCCCACCACGACCCCATAGAGGGGAGGTCGGTGGGGAAGCACGATCTGGTCGTCAGGTTTCTTAGGGGGGCCAGGAGGTTAAATCCTCCGAGGCCTCCCTCCCTTCCCTCTTGGGATTTGGCTTTGGTGCTAAGAGCCCTACAAACTGCCCCCTTTGAGCCATTGCAGTCAGTCGAGTTGAAGTTTCTTTCTATGAAAACCCTACTCCTGACTGCATTGGCCTCAATCAAGAGGGTGGGGGACCTGCAGGCATTTTCGGTCGACGAGTCGTGCCTTGAGTTTGGGCCGGCTGACTCCAGTGCAACACTGAGGCCCCGGCCCGGCTATGTGCCCAAGGTTCCTACCACGCCCTTCAAGGACCAGGTAGTGAGCCTGCAAGCGCTGCCCCTGGAGGAGGCAGACCCAGCCCTAGCTTTGCTCTGTCCTGTACGCGCACTGTGTCAGTACGTGGATAGAACTCAGAGCTTCAGGACCTCAGAACAGCTCTTTGTCTGTTTCGGAGGACAGCAGAAGGGGAAGGCTGTCTCCAAGCAGAGGA
Organism: Spinibarbus caldwelli; assembly: GCA_039654775.1. Classification (NCBI taxonomy): domain Eukaryota; kingdom Metazoa; phylum Chordata; class Actinopteri; order Cypriniformes; family Cyprinidae; genus Spinibarbus; species Spinibarbus caldwelli. Next base: position 47,628,182 of record CM077218.1, on the reverse strand, counting down.
TGGCCCACTGGATAGTGGATGCCATCACCTTGGCCTATGAAGCAGAAGGTGTGCCCTGCCCGCTCAGGTTGCGTGCTCACTCCACTAGGGGTGTCGCATCGTCCTGGGCGCTGGCTCGTGGTGCCTCGCTAGCAGACATCTGTAGAGCTGCGGGTTGGGCGACTCCCAACACGTTCGCTAGGTTTTATAGCCTACGTGTCGAACCGGTTTCCTCCTGTGTTCTCACCTCAAACGGGTAGTGGCACTGAGAGGGCCGGCTCAGAGTCGGCTTGCGGCGTCCTTACGCCTAATTCTCCAGAGAGTTCCTTAACCAGGCAAACCCTGTTGAGTCCTCCAGCACTCCGGCGTCCGGACGCGGCGGGGCGTCCGGCGCCAGGCCTTCAGCCAATGAATTCTTGAAATCTGGTGCGAGGCTAGTGCCCATATGAGAGACCCTGTCGGGATCCCATATGTGTATTCCACGGTATTCTTATTAGAGCCGTGTTTCCCCTGGCGGACCACGTTCTGCCATCTCTAAAGATGCAGCCTGAGCCATCTCAGAGACTTCCATGTGCAATAGGCCCTTCGGGGTTACTTCACATGTTTGAATGTCACTTAACCCCCTCTGGGAGGAGGTGACTCCGCAGTGTGCCTCTTCCAAGTGGAAGGGCACGCTTCCCAGTGTTATCCTAGTCCTACTGTTTGGGTTGTTCAAGGAACACCAGTAGTTGACCCTCTCTGTGTAGAGCCCGGTCCTATCGTCTGCCTTATAGGAAGGGTCAGGAGCCCTACACAGGGCACTGGAAGGGGCAGCTCCTGTGGCGCTTTGGTAGGGATCCCAATTTCGTCGGTCATCCGACGTGACTCGGAGTGACCGACTGAAAGGGGAACGTCTCGGTTACGTATGTAACCCTCGTTCCCTGAAGGAGGGAACGGAGACGTCACGTCCCGTCGCCACAGTCGCTGTACCACCGCTGAGCTGCCGGGTCGCCGGCTCGGCTCCTCAGCGAAAACATAATTGATGCGGTGCATCAGCCGCCTCTTATGCTCACACTGTGATCAGCGGCAGCTGGATGCAATAATCGCATGCCAATGTCCATTGGCTCGTTTAATTACACTCGAAGTGGATTGGTCTCTCTGGCGAGATCCCAATTTCGTCGGTCATCCGACGTGACGTCTCCGTTCCCTCCTTCAGGGAACGAGGGTTACATACGTAACCGAGACGTTTTCTGAGATGTGCTCTTTCTCTGTCACATCTAGCAATCAAATTGTGAAATTATGAAGCTATAGAAGTAAAGAGCTCACAGGAAGAAAAAAACACAAATGGGATCTCTTTAATAAGTTTCTGAAAGATATCAGTGAGTTTAAATGGAGATAACATAGGAAATTAAGCTTAAGTTGCTTGCTTCTCAGACTTTTTACTAGAAAAAAAAAATTCTTGTCGTCTCAGAAGTGATCTCAATGAAGTCTCATGCATGCTCAGATCTGCCATGAAACCAAAGTCTGGTCAGAAGGTCAGGGGTCTCAATATAAACTCATTTTTCATGAAAATTCTCATGAAAAGGCAATTTCCGTTATCAAATCCACATTCATTTGTCAACATTTGTCTTAGATGTTTCTCCAAAAATTCTTAGAAATGAGACAATCTGATACTTACAGTATTTGAGTCTCAGTGAGATTAAATGGAAATCAAATTGAGAATTTAGCGTCGATGGGAGGGGGAAATTCTGCGTTTGATTTACTGACAATGTGCACAATAAAGAACACAGACGCAGCCAGAGCATTTCCATAATGGCCAGCGCAATTTACCAAGAGCAGCACAAATTACTGTCTGTTTTAAGACATACTTTTTTGGGGTGTTAAATAATGGTGTAAATATCAGTAATTTGATGAATGCAAACGTTAGTAAAGCGCATTGCGTGATTAATTTTAATACTCTACTTCCATAAATTTTGCGTCTGAAAGGGAAACTCCGACAAATGCATATTCAATAAGGTCAGGCGCAACAATAACTGTGTCCACGCCTTTTCAGAGCTAATTCTTCACTGTGCGTCTTTAGTAAATCCTGACAGTACTATTTGAGCGCTGGCTCAAGCTGTGACTAAATCTGGCCCTAAGTTTCTTACTGTGAAACTTAATTGAATCTCCTAAGCTATAAAAGAGAAACCTACAGCAATACAACTACAGTTACTGTGACTAATCAGAAATTAAAAGCAATTAAGTTTGAAAGATATACTATATCATTTTTAAATAAATTATTTATTATAACATTTTAAAATATTATTATTTAACTTTTAACATTATATTTATAATTTATATATTTATCATTTAAAATTATAAAACTATGATGTCATACAATTATAGTAAATAGTTTATACTAAAAAATAATATAAAATGAATTCATTTAATAAAAATGGTATGAAACATAATTTTAATACAGTATGAGTACATAATATAATATTTTTATTAACAAAAACTCTAGGAATAATGTAGAAACTGTGGTTATCATTGTAATTTTTTGAAGAGCTACAACATATGCTACTAATAATCACATTCCTAATAGAAAGAAAGCAATAAACAAATAAATTAACTAATTTAATTACAAACTACAAATAAGTCAAGAGGAGCATGCAAACATAAATATGCCGCTAATGTGTTTGTACCAGCTGCTGTGGCCGTCTGAATGCGAGCTAATTACTTTTGTTCAGCCTTAATATCAGTCCAAAGATTTTGTACGATTAAATGGTGGAGAAAAGGATGTTCAATTTATGGCACGACTCCCATGCAGATGCTTAATGGTGATTTGATTGAAGTGACTCTCGGAAAAAAGGCTCTGGTTGTTGGCGGACAGTATGCGACAAATGTCAATTTCTTGCAAAACAAATTCTGGGTTTGCTGCCAAAGTCATTAGTGGATCCTTCAGAGTTTTGAATCTGTGAGGAACAGTGCATTTTGAAACATCAGATTCGTTTACATTTTTACATAACATGTTTATGCAACCATTTGTATCTATTGACTTTGACGCTTTGGTATTTTATTGAGAACAGGAGCCACTGATGAGGCTACTTAGATATCTGTGCAGGCAAATACACTCGCCCCTTTTAATTACAGCAATAACAGTAAATAATTGGCCATTACAAACATTTCTTGGACACAGAAGACTTTACCAAAGCTTTCTGCTCATTAAGAGGGGGATTTATGTGTCTGTTAGCATTCACGTCAATACATGTACACACATAACTCTCATTATTATAAGCATAATGGGTGTGTTGATCTCGACTGCAGCACATAATTCCTGCCAACAACCAATGACCGTCAAAATCAGAGTTGAAAGTAAACTTTTTATGAATGAAACTTTAAAAAAACATGTATGCATGATACGTTGTATGTTATTTCCTCATCTATTTGTAACAAACGGAAAAACATTGAGGTTCAAAAACTCTTTCCTTCACCACAATAAACCTCAGAACCAGCTAATCCATAACTGGACCAGTCTGAACTGGTTTTGAGGGCAAGTAATCACTGAAACGTCCCACTTCAGAACCAGCTGTGGCTTGTTTGTACAATGAAAACCCCTTTTAAACAATTTTCAGTGCTCTGCTAATTCATCTCTCTTTGTGCCATCTTAAACTATTAATTTCTTTAATTATGCACTCCTCACCTCCATTCTAGTTCATTAATTCATTTTCTCCCGTCCTCTATTCTTCCTTTACCACCTTGTTTCTCCGCAACCCAGCAGACAGCTTGCTCGCTCTCTCTTTTCCTCGCTATTTCCATTCTTGTCATGTCCACAGCTTATAGCGTGAAAAAAGAGGACCAACATAAAATCAGTATTCTCCTCGTGTCTGGTGCAATGTGTGTGTGTAAGAGACGAGTGTGTGTGTGTGTGTGTGTGTGTGTGTGTGTGTGTATGTGTGTGCTGGAGGGGACTGTTGTTCGCTGTTTAAGAATCCTTGAAAATAGAATTAGTTGAGAAGTCCCTCTGCAGTCAGCAAATCTTTAGTGTAAGACACACGAATCAACACGAAAACACTATCCAGCAGTAATACCCATAACATGTTAAAATGAGCTTAAAGGAAGTGTAATTAGTAGCCCCAGATGGGATCTGCAGATGTTTTGCCATTTTCTGTGCCGATTTTGAGAGAAAACCTGTGGAATGGAATGGTTCATCCTAAAATGTTGTGAGCATTTATATACATCATGAACACAAAAGGAGAAATTCTCAAATGCTGGTTGCTCTTTTCCATACATAGACGTGGACTGAAGCTTTCATGTTTCAAAAAGCTTGTAAATGTGCCATAAAAGTCGCCCATGCAACTATACAATTACATTCCAAGCCTTCTGAAGTCATACAAGAGCTTTGTGTGACAAACAGAGCAATAAAATTAATTTTATTCACTGATAATATTCCTGCTGCCCACTGTGAACGGATCATTGAGTCAGTGAGTAGAAATTGAGAAACAATTCAGTCTAATTTGTGAATGAATCATTCAGACAGGGTTTGTAAATCATTCAGACATATTTTCTGAAAAATTCTGACTCAAATAAATGATTCATACAGAAATCAGACACTGCTGTGACTGGATCATTAAGTCACTGAGTTGAAATTGAGAACAGATTCAGTCTGATTTGTGAACAAAATCATTCAGACCGGTTTTGTGAACTGAATGGTTCATGGAAAAGATTTGACTCAAAAGAACAAATAATTTACAAATCAGAAAATAGCTGTGAAACTGAGAATAGATTAACAGATTCTGATTTGCAGATTCTGTTTGCAAATTAATAATTCAGACAGGTTTTGCAAATCAGCGGGTTCATAGAAAGAGTCGAGTCAAAAGAACGATTCATTTACAAATCAGACATTGCTGTGATTGGATCATTAAGTCAGTGAGTTAAAACTGAGAACAGATTCAGTCCAATCTGTTGGAGATTCAGATTCAGATTCAACTGAATAGTTCACTGAAAATATCTGCCTCAAAGGTAAACTAATTCACAAATCGGAGAGTCACTGTGATTTGATCGGTGGGTCAGTAAGTTGAAATTGTGAACAGATCTTTTTGCAAATTAATTATTCAGACAGGTTTTGTGAATCAACTAGTTCACAGAAAGATTCGACTCAAAAGAATGATTCATTTACAAAACAGACATTGCTGTCATTGGATCATTAAGTTAGTGAATTAAAACTGATTTAGTTTGATTTGTGAACAGATATTTATACAGGTTTTGTTATTTTGAAAGGTTAACTGAAAAGATTACTCAAAAGAATGACTTATTCACAAATCGGATGTTGATGTGACAGAATCATCGAGTTAGAGATTTGAAATTGTGAACTGATTTAGCCGTATTTTGGAATAAGTCATTCAGACAGGCTTTGTGAATTAACCAGTTCACTGAAAAGATTTGACTAAAAAGAATGATTCATTCAAAACCCGGACATGTGGCTATGGCTGCATACTTCGCTACTATATCGTAGGCGAAAAACTGTATGTGAAGAGAGTAATATGTACAAATTAAAATTGAGACCAACTACTTCAGGCGAGATTCCAGAAATACTAGTCATCCAGTAGTTATCATCCCATGAGGCCAGAAGAAAGCAGTTGAGAATCGAGTCAGTGAACTGAAATTGAGAATCAGTTTAATCCTATTGGTGAATGATTCACTCAGACAGGTTTTGTGAATCAACTGGTTCATAAAACGAATGATTTATTCACAAATCAGACATCACTGGGACTGGATCCTTGAGTCAGTGAGTTAAAACTGAGAACAGACAGACAGGGTTTGTTAATCAACCAGTACATTAAGAAGATTTGTCTCAAAACAATGACTCATTCACAAACTGAACATCTTTACATTCCCTCAAGAACACATCAAGTAGAGCTAAAGCAAATCTTTTCAGTAAATCTTTTCAGTTCTCACACAAATCTATCATAAGATTTCAGAAGACTTGAAAATTAGTCTTTTACACATCACTTTTATGGTACTATTTAATAAAACATGGTATTTTTTTATGAATGACAGGCACTCCAAGAGCTTTCTGCAAAGTTTAAGTCGGTTCCATTTAGCATATAGACAACTGTTTTCTGAAGATAAACACATGCATATTCACAGCATGCATGTGTTTAACCATGAAAAAATTCATTTTCTATGCCATTTTTACAGCTAAGACAGAGAGAGACAGACAGAGAGGTCCTGTATCAGTATCAATGGCAGTAGAGCACTAGTCTGCTTCTTACAGCGGTTCAGATTTTGCGACATAAATCTACATAAACACACACATTCATACATACACACAGTTGCTTTACACTCTAGTGACCAGCCTGAGCCTGAGGCAAAAACAGTGCACTTAGTGCCTCATAGAGAACTGCAGAATAAAAGAGAGAGAGGACTTACATCTCATGGTCGTACAGGACGTAAATGAAAGTAATGAGCTATATATGCAGTCACACACACACACACACACACACATGGAGTAATACTGTAATAATGACCTCTTACTGTAATTGTCCAGAGCCCTGAGGGTATTAAAGCACTGTTCGGCCTAATTAAGTCACTTCATTCCACACCATGACCATTTCTGTCTTCTGGCTATCCCAGAATTCACTGGCTTCGAGCAGTACAGTACATGTTTGTGCCTTGTCTGTTTTTGCGAGGAGCAAAATGACCTTCAGAATTGCGGTGCGCACTCAGGATCGGTGTGTTTGATTGGTTTGGCACAAATGATGAGGATTCTGGTTGGTTCTTGGTTTCTAGATAATATCGAGAACATTGTGGTTGTTTTTGCTTGTATGTGATAGAATATTCCTGAGCATGTAAATGCATATGCTCCAAATATTCAGAGTAGAGGTCATCAATATTACTCAACAACAGAGCCAGTTAGTTTCTGCCAAACCTGTTTCTGCCACAGAATATATATATATATATATATATATATATATATATATATAATAAAGGTAATTGTGACTTTTTGTTAGTTTATATCTCACAATTCTGTCTTATGAGATATACAAGATATCTCTTGTGAGATATAAATTCAGAATTCTGACTTTTTCTCAGAATTCAAAGTTTTTAATTGCAAAGGTAATTGCATTTTTCCCCCCTCACAATTCTGAATTTTTTCTCACAGTTGCAAGTTTATGTCTTACAATTTTTGCAATTATGACTTTATATCTTGCATTTCTGAAAAAAAAGTCATATAAACTAATAACTGAAAGAAAGTCAGAATTGTGTGAAAAAAAAGTTAAAATTTTACCTTTTTATTTATTTAATTTATTCCATTGCATAAACATGCTTCCATATTAAAGAGATGGAGATCACCCACTGATGGGGAAAAAAACCCTTTTGAAAAAACATTCATTGTAAAGACAAAACACACCAAGTGAACTATCCCTTTAAACATGCATTCGATTCAGCTAGAAATGAACCAAATTCGTTTGTCCCTTGGTGCATGTGAATCATTGCCATTGGTTCTGTGAGAGTAGGGGGGTCAGACTACAGGATAATAAGGGTAATTATATCTCGGAGGACAAATCAAAACTAATCTTGATTCAGCGTGGGACCGAATCACAGTTAGTACTGACTCTGAGGCAGTATCCTTAACCTCTGGAACTCTATCAGACAAAAAGGACTTGGGAAATTTTTCTACTCCCCACAGGGTGAAGACATGAAATCCTACTGGTCGCCAGATTGAAGTTGCGAGTTCATATCGGCTGTTGTGACTTCTATTATTTTGCCCTTTAGGTGCAAGCGTCCCTTGAGATCAAGCGGATTTCTGAGATGACAAAGCAGAGATACTGTAACTGAAAACCACTATTCAGTGAAAAGCAAAGGAACGCGTTCTCCCTCTCCTCTTCTGCTGACTGAATGAATTGAACTGATTGACCTCTGCAATAGAGACAGAAAGAGAATGAGTCTGCATGTGCTGATATAATATATATATATATATATATATATATATGTGTGTGTGTGTGTGTGTGTGTGTGTGTGTGTGTGTGTGTAAATTAATGCTATTATTCAGCAAGAACACATCAAATTTATCAAAAGTGACGGTAAAGTGACAGACCTTGCATAAATGTTACAAAAGATTTCCATTTCAAGTAAAAGCAGTTCTTTTATTCAACTTTCTATTCATCAAATACTGAAAAAAGGTAGCACAGTTTCCACAAAAATATTAAGCAGCTGTTTGCAACATTGATAATAATAAGAAATGTTTGTGAGCAGCAAATCAGCAAATTAGAATGATTTCTGAAGGATCATATGACACTGAAGACTGGAGTAATGATGCTTAAAAGTCAGCTTTGCATCACAGGAATAAATTACATTTTAAAATGTATGAAAATAGAAAACCAGCATTTTAAATTGTAATAATATCTGACAATGTTCCTGTTTTTACTGTATTTTTGATCAATTAAATGCAATTGGTGAGCATAAAAGCCTTCTTTCAAAAAATTACAAATTCTCCAGAGCTCAGCTGCTTTTCAAGGAATGTGCACAAATTTAGGGCATATCACTTTGTATTTAAGAACATCCAGAAAGCTAAATAAAGAAGAGTGGAAGTAACAGGATAAGACAGAGTGAGTCCGTTTTAGACTGGTTTCCCAGTGGACCTCCGCCAAATAATACTGAGAGCTGACCTCATTTAGGAGGTCAGGGACTGGTTAATTGAAGGTGTGAGTCCTGGTGCGACACAGTGACCTCAACGTCAGTCTAAAGTTAAGACCTTTCTCTCACCGAACCACAAGCCAGAGCAAAAAATACTCACCTTAAAATGCTACAAAGTGCTTATAATAGATCAGTCGCACGCATTTGGCTCAGCTTTGCCAAGATACCAAAGTCTGCAATCAGAAGAGATTTCAGTAAACAAAAGCTCTGTAAAAGTATCATAAAAGTGAGCCTTCTGAGGCTACATGATAGATTTGCATAAGAAACCGTCATTATTATGCAAATTATTAAATGTACAAATGTTGAAACCTAAGAGAATAAGCCAAAAACAAGAAGGCTAGAGATACAGCATACATTCCCACATGTTCAGACATCTGCTTTTTCCACAGATGTATAAATTAGCGCCACACTCTTATGCAGAATACTGTATTTACACACTGCCATACCAAATAATGACTTATTAACAGAAACCCTCTCATGTTTTTTTTAAATTTTTTTTTTTTATATATATTTCATCCTTTTTTTTTCTGGCCTGCGTTGATATTAACATGCTAGCTAATGGGTCTGCGTGTTTGTCCATTAGCATGCGGCTCAATTCTGAGAGGATAATTATAAGGGGTTTTAGCATTATGGATAAAATCCAAATCAGATGAACACACAAACACACGTATACGAAAGGCTTGGCATCCAACACACACATATTAATTTCAAACACTCCTGACACCCACACAATGTCGCTGACAAGGACACAAACAAGAGAGACGGATTTGTTTCTTCATAATGGTGACTGATCCATCATAAACACATAAACAGATTACAATGAACCCAACTGAAAGCCTGTGAGATGTGATCAGAGGGATAGCAATACTTATAAAATAAGCACTAAAAATATTACAATGAAAACAAAAATTAGAAAAATCTAGAATCTAAAATCTATCCGGACTATATACACATTAATTTCATAATGTTCATGAAACATGCAGATGGCTGCTCTGAGCAGAACAAATATCAGATGAAGTGAGTCGTACTGTTTTTATCCACTTTTAACTTTAATATTTGGTGGGTCCACATTTTGCAGCAATTACAGCAGCACATCTCTCTTGCATAGTGTCAATATATTTTCTGAGAACTTCAACACTAAAGTTATCCAATGCCTTCTGCAACTCAAGCCAAAGGCTTTTCTTTGAATGTAGATCTGTACAGTTTATTTTCCAACTCGCCCCAAATTTGCTCGATGGGGTTGAGGTCCGGACTTTGAGGGGGCCAGTCCATCATTTTCAATGTTCCAGAAGATTCCTTCCGTCGCAGGTAGTTCCAGCAATAGTTAGTTTTATGGATATTGTATTAATATTTCATTTTATTTTATTATTATTTTTATTTTATTTACACTAAATAGTATAAACAGTATATCTATTTATTAAAATGTATTTATTAAAAATCTCAACAATATTAATAACATTATTTATAGATTATGGGCATAACATGAATATAATTATTACCTTCTTAATATCAATATATATGTATACACACACTTTTTTTAGGAATCTTTCATGAATACAAATAAAAAAAACAGCATTTATATGATTTTTTTTAGCTCTATTTCAAGTCTTTACTGTCACTCTTTATGTATTTAATGCATCCTTGCTGAGTAAAATTATTCATTTCTTACACACATATAGTTTTGGAAATTTACTTGCAACATTTAAAATGACTTTTTAAGACTTTTTTTTCAGACAAAATAGCATAAATTGTATAAATCTCAATAATATTAATTAAATATTTTTATATAATTATTTAAAAAATGTGAAATAATTATTTATTGGTTATCAACCATAACACAAACATAATTATAACCTGATCAATACTGGAAAATAAGTCCAACCCTAACCATGATCCATCTTTAATGGGAACCTCATAAATTAAAAGAGTCTGATGAAGATGTTCACAAGTAAAACTAGACTGAAATCAAATCCATTACTATGTACTGCAGTGGTCTGCTGTAGCGCTAAGAGCAGAGGCAGTTATCAGACCGCTTGACATTGAATGAGCATGTGATCAGGCGTAAATGGTTAAAGGGAATCTAAACCAGAATTTGTGGGAAATCTAGGGGTTCTGACAGCTCAAATATTGAGTTATGACTCAGAATCAGCCTCCTGCTTTGTGAATGTGACTGGAAGCAGAAAGCTGTGATGCTCTTCTGTATGAGCAGCTGTTCAATACATGTGGCCACAAAATGTGCTTCTGTATGTGTGTGTATTCAAACAGATGTGTACGTGCAGTCACTAACATTAAAGGAATATGACTTACTTTCTCCCGTGGAATACAAAGTTTTTGAAACCATTTTATATAGCAGATGTCTGAAAAACAGACCACTTCAGTCATTTCATGATCATTTTCACCTCTGCTAAGTAAAGACTTGAAGCCTTGAAATTTAATTCATATGAACAACTTTTATGATGGTGTCATTTACTGTTATTATAAATAAATAAATACTTGAGTAAACAACGCATATCTGCACCATATCCTCCAAATCACAAGTCACTTCAGCTTTAATTAGTATGCACATGTAGTTCTGATGAGACATCGGCCGTAATTGCTTTGATCGTTTTACGTGAGGCTTCTAATGCGGGGCTGAAATAACGCAGACCTCACAAAGTCTTGAATCAATTAATCTATCATTTCAAGACTGTCACAACAGTACAGCGCATTAATTAATCTCCAGAAAGCCTCAATGAATGATGTGTGTGTGTATGAGAAAGAGAGAGAGAGAAAGAAAGATAGACAGAAACAGATCGTGAGAGATAGGTAGCTGTTGAGTTTCATCTAAAAGCTGCCCACGTACGAGAGAAATTCAAACATACACACACCATCCCACACACACCAACATTGCATTCTCTATCTGCCAATACTCAATTAGTGTCAGCTGTCCAATCTCGACGGCTCTCGCATCCAAAAACACACACATATGCAATTACACACACACTCAATGTCTATCTGTTCATCCAAGATTGTATGAGCAAACACACACACACCCAAAGCACACACAGTTAATGGCACCATAACTATGAAAAACTCATTCAAATTCAAAGAAACAACAGAAAATGTGTCATATTCTTTGTTTAAATCTTCTATTGTGGCAAAAGTTAAAGTCTCCTAACTAGTGATAGTTCAACCAAAAATTAAAATTCTGTCATTAATTACTCACCATCATGTCGTTCCAAACCCACAAGACCTTCGTTCATCTTCTGAACACAAATAAAGATATTTTTAATGAAATCCGAGAGCTTTCTGACCCTCCATAGACAGCAACTGAAACGTGCAAGGCCCAGAAAGGTAGTAAAGACATCATTAAAATAGTCCATGTGACATCAGTGGTTCAACCTTAAATTTATGAAGCTCTCGTGAACATGTGTTGAAGACTGACACAGAAGAGAAGAAACTGTTGAATAAAGTAGTTATGTTTGTTTTCTTTGTGCAAAAATAGTATTCTCGTAGCTTCATAAACTTAAAATTGAACCACTGATGTCACATGGACTATTTTAACAATGTCCTTACTACCTTTTTGTGCCTTGAATGAGTCAGTTGCGTTGTTGTCTATGAAGGATCAGAAAGCTCTCGGATTTCATCAAAAATATCTTAATTTGTGTTCTGAAGATGAACAAAGGTCTTACGGGTTTGGAACGACATGAGGGTGAGTAATTAATGACAGGATTCTCATTTTTGGTGAACTATCTCTTTAATTTGAGACTTTAAGTAGACTTTAACTCTCCTTTATGTGCCCAAACATCTTTAAGCAAGTCATGAATACATTAATTATATCATTTCAAAATGTAAACTGTATTATCAGCCATCTCTGATCTATAATATAATGCGTAAAGTTATGGATATTATAAACATCAACATCAAGATTGTCAGTAAAGCTGCTCTGAAACTATGTGAATTGTAGAAAGAGATATATAAATAAATTTGACTTGACTTGTTTGGTGGACCATTGGCAGACAAGGGGAAGGTTTCAAAAACATTTAAACACAATCACTGGTTCTGCCAACTGATGTGGACCAGCAGTCGTACGATGGCTGCAGTTAAGTGCATTAAGTTCACAAGGGCGTGCAGTGCTTTATTTGTCATTTTAAGTTTTGAAAGGGAGCTCAGAAGGACTTTTGTGGGCTCCAGAACAGTTCTTTATCAGTCTGTGTGCCATTATGTCACCAAAAAAGTGTGGACTCACAGATGGACCGCACCTCTGGGACAGAATCATTCCATTTGGTTCTGCTAGCAGCGCAGAAATTAAACATTTCACCTTTAAATCAAGATGACAGCATGCAGGAACACACCAGAGAATATACATGAAAAGAAAGACTAGTTCGAGGAACCACACGGTTTAAACTGGTAATCTCTGGTGGACGGTTAATCCAGTCAAAAGGGTTAAATGACCAAAAATGTGCAAGAGACGGTGACTGATTCGGTTCATTAACCAGAGCAGGCAGCCTGCAGGAGTAATGCATCTTTTACTCACACACTCAAACACACACTCATGCACACTTTGTGCCATCACTGCAGAATGGCTGTAATCTTTTTGCTATGCTATCCTTTTAGCTAACACGCTAACCCCATTCCAGCAGTCCCCGAACACCCTGACAGCGTGCATCAGCGAGTATTTGAACCCAAAGACATGTTACTGCACCAGGACCGGAGCAGCACTAATGCAGCCAAGCTCTTCTCCTCATCCTGTGCCATTTATGTGAGTCCGTCCCTCTCTTTCTGTGCAAGTTAAATCTCCAGATTGTGCAATTACAACATCTGGACTATAAGAAAAGCTGTATGTGGAGGTTTTGCTTACATTGTGACCACAAGGATGATAAAACCTGATTTCACCAACATTGCGGGGAAAGTCGCCTTAATAAAAGGACTATATAATGTCTTAAAGAACATCTGATAACAAGGTTTCTGTAAGGGTCATGTTTAGACTTACTAAAATTAGCTCATTATAAAACAACAGAAGTCAATGAAAAGTCCTTGAGTGCATGCATATGCTGAGAGATGAAAAAAAATGCTCAATTAGAAAAGTGACATAAAGGTAAATCAACTGATGCAGATGACATAATTATTACAGGAATATTATTTGGCACAATATTGTTTATCTCAGTACATTTATAGTAGGATCAGCGTCAGTTTATGAATGAGATCAATATGCATTCAGAGAATCGAAGTAAATAGCAACGACACTCCAACATCAGAGATGGACACAGAATTACAGAAAGAGACAGACAGAGAGATAAATAGACAGATGGATAGATAAAAAGACAGATCGAATGAGTGATATACAGAATGATAGAAAGACAGATCTATAGATAGCTATATAGACAGAATGAAAGAATGATAGAACGGTTGATAGAATGATAGATAGAACGATAGAACGATAGATAGATAGATAGATAGATAGATAGATAGATAGATAGATAGATAGATAGATAATGCTCTATGCCACATTCATTGCCTTCATCATTGTGGTAAAGTTTAAATCACTTTTTAATATGCTATTCATCAAGTTCATCTCAATGTGCCTTCATAAAATTCTCTGCCACTCTTTTATCATTTTACAGTCCCATTTTCACTAGATTGGATCTATTACATTTTCAGGAATGGTGTACAAGCTCTGTCATCACACACACACACACACACACACACACAGAGTGCGGAGGGCTGGCAGAGCTCAGCTGTGGTTTGTGAATGGGATATTACATGAAGATGATTTTGCAGCCACACTGACTTTGATATGAGATGACCACCTCTTTCTGTCTTTCTGCATCCTCTAACTATTTTAATCTTCCTCATACTTGATAATTGACCAATTTTTCTCCCAGTTTTCATTGTACTTTCTGTCTCACTTCCTTTATGGCTCTCACACTTGTTCTCCTTTCTGTCTCCATTCCATCAAACAGTTCCTTGTTTTATCATCACATAGCTCTTTCCTGTGTGGTAGCAGAGCATGCCTAGAGTCTTACCTGCTGTTGAGTGAGCTGGAGTCCCGGGTTCAGCTGGAGGTTCAGGTCTGCAGAGGAACAAGACCGGCAACGCACAGTCAGACAGCAAACTGAACTGGAGCTTGAGCACACCAAAAAGAGAGAGAGAGAGGGAGAGAGATAGACAGAGAGGGAAAAAGAGAGAGACAGAGCAGGACAGAGACGGAACACTGACTAGTTGGAGGTGAGATGAAGGGGAGAGAGAGAGTGTGAGAGGAAGATAAACGGACAGAGCGAGAGAAAGTGAGGGAGAGACAGACAGAGAGAAGAGGAGGGACTTAAATCGGAAAGGAGGGACCATGCGATGCCATAAGAAAAGCAGTGAGAATCAGTGAACGAATGAAGGACCGACTCAGTGAATGAATGACAGAATAATAAAACGACCAATTAAATGACCAAATTACCTAATGAAGGAATGAACAAGGGAATAAACAAATGACCGAATAATAGACTCGAATAAACAAATCAATGAAAGAATGAACAAATGACCTAATGAATGAATGAATGAACAAGGTGAACAACAGACAAATTACTAATAAATAACACCCCCCCCCCCAAACAACCAGGTAAATGACCAAATGAAAAAAAAAAAAAAAGAATCACCAAATAAGATTTTGATCGTCCAATGAATTTCGAATGATTGACAAAATTAATATGGTACAGAAACGACAAATTAATTAATTAACAAATAACTGTATTAATTAATATGTGAATTAATTAATGCATCAATGAACAAACAATTTAATATCTGAATAAATGAACAAACAAATAAACAAACAAGTTAAAACAAAATATGATCAGATCAATCTAAAAGCAAAAGAACTTCTGTAAAGTCCCTTAAAGTAACTTTGAATGTCTCCTACAGAGTTTCAGAAGAGATCTAACAGTGCCTCAAACTGTGCTATTCATTCCTCAAGTTCGAAATTCTGCAATCAAAAGTCAAAGATTTCAAAATGAACTCAAACTTAACTCTTCTAATTATTTAGAGATTAAATGATATGAGCACCATGCTATCCACATTCATCTAATAACTCTTTACTTTGTGCCTAAACTTACTTCTCCGAAGGAATTTTAGGAGGAAAATTTAATACCTAAATGAGAAGCAACTGAAAATTAAATCTCCTGAGATATGAAAGAACAATCCAGAAGACTCTGAGCAAACCCCGAGGAGAATTATTTTTTGAGGAGGTGATGAAACACAAGGATTAATAAACCAGAAATTGCACAAAAAAGACAAAAAGTCGCTGAGTGTAGAAGAATGACTAGCAAACACGAGGGACGAATCCTCAGGAGGGGTACAGGGAGCAGCAAATGATTCCAAATCATAATAGGATGACCCAAAGGCACAAACACAATTATTTCTAAATTATATAACGCATAAACAAGAAGCTAATGTGTGAGAGAATTTCAGGCAGAAATAAATATAATTTGTCTTCAAGCATGTATATTGTGCCTGTTGCTGCCCGTCACAGTCCAACAAATGTGCTCCAATGAGCCATACATCACTACATCTGTTCATATCAAAGTGGCAGTGGTGTCTGCATTCAAGAAATAATTCACCCACAACAACAAATTCTATCATCATTTACTATGTTGTTCCAAACCTGGAACCAAAAAAAAACCAAACCTTTCTTTTTTTCATGTAAAACATAAAAGAGGAAATTCTGAATAATGTTGTGCGTAGCACTTTTCCAAACACTGAGGGATACAGTGACTGTCAGGCTACAAAACAACAACAATAAAATCATCTTAAATGTACCATAAAAATAGTCCATATGACTTGTGCACTAAATTCCATGTCTTCTGAAACCATATGATACATTTATGTGAGGAACTGCCTAGACTTGAATGAGAGTTCAAACATCTGATATAAACATCACAGTAATCCACATGGCTCCAACTCATCTTGTGAAGTGAAAAGCTGCGTGTTTGTAATACATCATTATAGCATTTTAACTTTAAACTGTCACTCCTGGTCAAAATACCGATCCATATACAAAAATGCATAATAACATCTCCTTAAGTGAAAAAGTCCATCCCCTGCTGTTAAAATCCACCAAAATACTTGTTTAGAGCTGTTTGGACTGGTTTCGCTTGAAAAGGTGTTTGATCTGTGCATATTTCTCGTCTTCTGCTTTGGTTTATTTCCTGTTTGCCCATATTTGGTTCTGTTCCTGTTCCCATTAGTTCATTGTCTAATTATTAGTTAATCACCTTCATTGTGTCCACCAGTCTGCCCCTCCTTATCTGCCCTATATTAGTTCCTGTCCTTTGAGTTCTAGTTTGTCGGTTATTGCTTGTTACCCTGTGTGTGTGTTGGACTTCTTCTTTGAATTATATTAAATGCATTATTCTCTTCAACCTTCATCGCGTGACTATTGTGTGTGCACTGCACAGAGACCGTGACAGTCTGAAGTTAAAAACATTTTTATGATGGATTTGTTTCTTGCATACACACAGATTTTCACGTCACAATGTTAATCGATGGACTGGAGTTGTGTGGATTATTGTGGTGTTTTTATCAGATGTTTGTACTCTTGATCTGATGGCACCCATTCACTGCAGAGGATCCACTGGTGAGCAAATGACGCAATGCTACATTTCTCCAAATCAGTTCCATTGAAGAAACAAACTTATCTGCATCTTTTAAAATTTCAGCACATTTTAATTTTTTGGGTGAACTAGTTCTTTAAGTGCACTAATTGACTGAAGTATGTCACCAGAGAGAAGTCAAGACATTTTTATTAAAAATGAAGTCAAAATGAAAATGTAAATAATGAAACTGAATAAATGAATCATTCACGATAAGATCAATAACATGCATTTAGAAAATACATATGCTAAGTTTTGGTTTCATGCCGACTTTAATATCATTTGCACTTCTGCATCACTAACTTAGTCTGTTGCAGTAGGTTATAAAACACAACCAGTGCTGTTTGCCATCACTGACATAACTTCTGGTACACTGCATCTTCATGCACCACAGTGGGCCTCATTTATCAATCTATTGTAGAAATGAACGCAGATCAGAGTGCACAAATCAACTTACGACGAGTTCAAGTGTGATTCATGAAACATTCGTATGCTGCCAATCCCATTGTACGAAAGATCATATGTTGATAAATGTGGCGGCAGAAAACAGTCATTTAAATATCATGCCCCTAAAAACACTCCGGTTTAGAAGCCCTGCCCCTAGAGTTTACGACATGGAGAAACGTTACCCGGCCAAAAAGAGGAAGTAATCTCATGAAAGAGAAATTGATCTTACTCTAAAAACAACATTTAACTGTATAATTGCAAACAATGGCATTAATTTATATGTATATTAAATACCAGTAAATATAACGAACATTTACAAACATTATAAACACTATATAGCCTATTTAGTTCTCCTTAACCCACAAAAAACCTTTAAATTTAACGGTATTACAGAACAAGAATGAAAAGTTAGTAGCAATAAAATGTTATATTAAACTATAAAGTAAAACACAAATTAGGCTATAGTGGCATTCATTATAAACAGAAGACAAACATCAAGCTAAAATGAATTTATTAAAGTGAAACTAAACGGCATTGGGCTCACAAGCCTCTCTCATTCGACATCCAAGTGTTTCTATTTTTGCCATATAACATTGCGAAACTATTATCCATAATGTAAAAAAGTCTACTTCACACTTGTGTTCCAATATCCCTGTAAAACATCAGCCTTCATGTGCACAAAAACGTTTGTTTGGGTGCTGCATGCTGATTTTACAGCGGACCTTTTAAATTGAGCAGTGTAACTTTTATGTTTGGTAGACTGAATTTTAGTTTGATTAATGGCTGAAATGTCATGTGTGTTTGTGTGTGTGTGCGCGGGACGTGCCTGCGTGATCATTTAAATTTCATAAAATAAAGATATAAAGAAAACAAATAAAATGCATTAAGAGTGTCACAAATAGGAAAGTGGCCTATTTGTCTCACAGTTTTTTTTTTTCTTTTGTTAATCTGTTATTTAAGAGAAATAGTTTCGTGTAGCCGTATTTATTTTATTCCTTTTCTGTTTTTCTCCAGATGTGTGCATCTTCATGGTCTGTTGTTTATGCTGCTATTTACGCATTCAAGCAAGAAAAAAAAAAGCTTCACTTGTCGTTAAGGAAAAATCTAAATGAACAAAATGCTGTCATTATACAATTCTCTATGCTGCACACAGTTTCAACTTACTCAAAAACTTGCGTACACAAGCTGAGACCTGACGTGAGATTTGATCGTAGCCACCACTCACATCCATATTGATAAATGCCAAGTTTTGCGTCGAAACGACCGTACACCCAATTTTCTGTCATATGTTTGTTTAGTAAATGAGGCCCAATAACTTTTACATTTATTCTCTGAATAATAAGCAGCTTTTATCCAAAAATGATTTGAATATATGCAAACGGCGGAGGGGACAACAAACAGAGCTGAACTTAAGGCCTTAGGGATTCCTTGAAACACTTAAAATGTATGTGAAGTGAGTGACATAATCAGCGAGTGCCTCAACCGATCACAGGCAACATTTGCTTTTTTCTTCAGTGTTTTTGGCCATTTATTCTTGAGTGGAATGATTTGTGCTGGGTTACTGAGTTTCTTTGTTGTTTATGAAAGAAAGCTTTTAGGCTGACAGCCAACACAGCTCCCAGATCAGCTAAACACTAATGACGTTCAATATCAAGCTGTTCTGCAATCAACCTTCAAGCCACATCACAAATTTATACAGACCACAGTTAAAGTCTACCTTAGCTGTTTGGTAATACAATGACTGAATCTCAAAATTTACACACACAGGTTTAGCTATTAGTACGCAAGAATATATTACTCAGCTGGTATTAAATGACAAGAAACTAGGACTGTCAACGTTAACGCGTTACGCGTTAACCCATGCGATTAATCTAAAAATGTTAAAGCGTTAATAATTTTTAACGCAAATTAATCATTTGATAAGGTTTGACCCCAACTTCTTGCCGTCATCGCAGCACGGAAGGTTATCTATCGTTGTGTGATAAGGGTACAGCAAACCAGTGTTGCCAGGGTCGCGGTTTTCCCGCACAATTGAGCTATTATGAAAATACAGTCGCGGGAAAAATTACAGAGCCGTGGGTTGCGGTTCCCTTTCAAGGGAACTTCGAATTGCGTCCTCTAGGGGTCGCTATGGGGAACGCCATCAGCGTGACCGGTGTCTGAAGCATATATCTAAACACGACAATAACATTGGCCGGCGACAGCCTATGACGTCATTACCTGGCGCCGCCACAGTATAAAGGGGCGCCGGGAAAATACGTCATTCTCTTCTTCCTCTTCACTGACCGTTTGTTTATGCTAGCAGAAGCTAAGCACGACTAGGAGTGCGTGTTCTCTCGCCAGAGGCTTTGCTCTGATACGCACAGTTTCACACGGCTCGCGGGTTGTGTGTGTGTGGTGAAGAGCAAGCGCGTTCAGTCCTGAGGGAGTTGAATGCGCTCATTGCATCCATTGCTTGTTTCTTGTGAGGGATAAGCACGCTCTGATACCTGCAGTTTCACGCGGCTCGCGTGTTGTGTGTATGGTAAAGAGCAAGGACGTTCGGGTCTCGAGGGAGTTGAATGTACTCTTTGCATTCGTTGCTTATTTCTCGTGAGAAATAGGCATGAATTCAACACACTCCACTCACGAGGATACTGCTTGTGCTCATCGTGACGCATTCGTGGGACTATTGAGAGGGGAGGTGAGTGCTTCACTTTTACCCGAGTTTGTATACCTGTGTCTGCATGAGTGTGTTCGCCTCTCGCAGGAATAGCGACGCATTCGCGGCGGCGGCTCCGTTCTCGCTTAATTTCTGAGGTAATCTAGCGTGTGGGCGGAGCGCATTTAGCTCCCGTGGGAGTTGAATACATGCTGCGCGTTGCGGGTACAGTGAGAATTATCTGCCCATTGCCCGCGATTCGCGGTTCATGGGCAGAACGTGAAAAGTACCTGACGGGAAATCTTCCCTATCAGTAATTTCCTAAGGTATTTTATAACATATTCTAACCACATTATACTGCACTCCAGGAGCCCTTCTTTTTGCAGGGGTTGTATGACTCTCCGTGCTCAAGTGTTGGCTTGCGAGCCTCCTCGATGCTTGCTGAAGCCACCACCACCCTCCTGCACTTGCGTTACAGTCTCATGTTGGACCTGCACGGGAGCTGTGGTTGGTGAGTACGATCCATTTAATTTCTCCGCAGCGCTATGTGGGCCTGTTTTTTTGTACGCTTTGACTCTAGTCAGAACCTCTCGATCTGTCGACTGATTGTGGTGATGGTCTCACCCGTTGGTACTGGATCCAGCCTGGATGATAGCCTTACTACTTCAGCTTCATGCTTGCTGGATCATGCAGCCAAGTCGCTAGGCTTCTGTGGGAGCCTCTTTGGCCTTCAGGTCCCCAGTATAGCGCTGCAACCCCAGGACTCGCAGTCCTCCATTCAGGCTGAGCCTTTTTCGGAGTGTAATGCTTTGTGATGTGCTCCCTGACATCCTGGCTGAGTGTTTGCTTCAAGAAGCTGCCCCAGCCAGGACGTACTACTCCTGTCTCGCCTCGAGAGGCTTCCTGAGATTTGAGTCATCCACTTAACCATTACTTACGGCGAATCCGTGAATACGCCCCTCTGTGGAGTGGGCTTGAGTACACTGCTTTCCCGGAGGTACGAGAGTGAGAGGTGTTTCTGCGGAAACCCTTCCTGAGTGCTTTGGCTCTGAGGAGCGATAGCTCTCCAGATATGTTTGGTTATTGGGTCCCTGTTGGTCAGGCCTGGCAATGCTCCCCTCACCTTAGAGGGTCACCTATGAGCATGCCGCTCCCTTCTGAGCATCTGAGTTTCTTCTCATTCTGAGAGTTGAGTTCTCCACTCTCCATGTCAGTGAGCAGCCTCAGGTTGCTAGGCCCCTTTTGCCTCCCTGTTAGGTTGCTCTCCTTGTTGGTAGAGCTAGCATTGCTCTCCTCTCCATAGAGGGTCACCTATGAGCATGCCGCTCCCTTCTGAGCATCTGAGTTCCCTCTCATTCTGAGAATTGAGTTCTCTGCTCCCCAGAGCTCTGTGATAGTTTGCTCTCCTTATTGGTCGAGCTAGCATTGCTCACCTCTCCATAGAGGGTCACCTATGAGCATGCCGCTCCTTTCTGAGCGTCTGAGTTCCCTCTCATTCTGAGAGATGAGTTCTCCGCTCTCCAGAGCTGTCATTTAACAGCCTCAGATTGTTTGGGCTCTCTATGCCTCCCTGTTAGGTTGCTCTCCTTGTTGGTAGAGCTAGCATTGCTCCCCTCTTCATAGAGGGTGACCTATGAGCATGCCGCTCCCTTCTGAGCGTCTGAGTTCCCTCTCATGCTGAGAGTTAGGTTCTCTGCTCTCCAAAGCTATGTTTGTTGGTCGAGCTAGCATTGCTCCCCTCACCATAGAGGGTCACCTATGAGCATGCCGCTCCCTTCTGAGCGTCTGATTTCCCTCTCATGCTGAGAGTTAGGTTCTCCGCTCTCCAGAGCTATGTTTATTGGACGAGCTAGCATTGCTCCCCTCACTATAGAGGGTCACCTATGAGCATGCCGCTCCCTTCTGAGCGTCTGAGTTCCCTCTCATGCTGAGAGTCAGGTTCTCCGCTCTCCAGTGCTCTGTGACCATATGCTCTCCTTGTTGGTCGAGCTGGCGTTGCTCCCCTCACTATTGAGGGTCACCTATGAGCATGCCGCTCCCTTCTGAGCGTCTGAGTTCCCTCTCATGCTGAGAGTTAGGTTCTCCGCTCTCCAGAGCTATGTTTGTTGGTCGAGCTAGCATTGTTCCCCTCATCATAGAGGGTCACCTATGAGCATTCCGCTCCCTTCTGAGCCTCTGAGTTCCCTCTCATGCTGAGAGTTAGGTTCTCCGCTCTCCAGAGCTATGTTTATTGGTCGAGCTAGCATTGCGCCCCTCACCATAGAGGGTCACCTATGAGCATGCCGCTCCCTTCGGAGCATCTGAGTTCCCTCTCATGCTGAGAGTTAGGTTCTCCACTCTCCAGAGCTATGTTTGTTGGTCGAGCTAGCATTGTTCCCCTCATCATAGAGGGTCACCTATGAGCATGCCGCTCCCTTCTGAGCCTCTGAGTTCCCTCTCATGCTGAGAGTTAGGTTCTCCGCTCTCCAGAGCTATGTTTATTGGTCGAGCTAGCATTGCGCCCCTCACCATAGAGGGTCACCTATGAGCATGCCGCTCCCTTCGGAGCATCTGAGTTCCCTCTCATGCTGAGAGTTAGGTTCTCCACTCTCCAGAGCTATGTTTGTTGGTCGAGCTAGCATTGCTCCCCTCACCATAGAGGGTCACCTATGAGCATGCCGCTCCCTTCTGAGCGTCTGAGTTCCCTCTCATGCTGAGAGTTAGGTTCTCCACTCTCCAGAGCTATGTTTATTGGTCGAGCTAGCATTGCTCCCCTCACCATAGAGGGTCACCTATGAGCATGCCGCTCCCTTCGGAGCGTCTGAGTTCCCTCTCATGCTGAGAGTTAGGTTCTCCGCTCTCCAGAGCTATGTTTGCTGGTCGAGCTAGCATTGCTCCCCTCACCATAGAGGGTCACCTATGAGCATGCCGCTCCCTTCTGAGCATCTGAGTTCCCTCTCATGCTGAGAGTTAGGTTCTCCGCTCTCCAGAGCTATGTTTATTGGTCGAGCTAGCATTGCTCCCCTCACCATAGAGGGTCACCTATGAGCATGCCGCTCCCTTCTGAGCGTCTGAGTTCCCTCTCATGCTGAGAATTAGGTTCTCCGCTCTCCAGTGCTCTGTGACCATATGCTCTCCTTGTTGGTCGAGCTGGCATTGCTCCCCTCACTATTGAGGGTCACCTATGAGCATGCCGCTCCCTTCTGAGCGTCTGAGTTCCCTCTCATGCTGAGAGTTAGGTTCTCCGCTCTCCAGAGCTATGTTTGTTGGTCGAGCTAGCATTGCTCCCTCACCATAGAGGGTCACCTATGAGCATGCCGCTCCCTTCTGAGCGTCTGAGTTCCCTCTCATGCTGAGAGTTAGGTTCTCCGCTCTCCAGTGCTCTGTGACCATATGCTCTCCTTGTTGGTCGAGCTGGCGTTGCTCCCCTCACTATTGAGGGTCACCTATGAGCATGCCGCTCCCTTCTGAGCGTCTGAGTTCCCTCTCATGCTGAGAGTTAGGTTCTCCACTCTCCAGAGCTATGTTTGTTGGTCGAGCTAGCATTGCTTCCCTCACCATAGAGGGTCACCTATGAGCATGCCTCTCCCTTCTGAGCGTCTGAGTTCCCTCTCATGCTGAGAGTTGGGTTCTCCACTCCCCCAGATCTCTGTCATCAGCAGCCTCAGGTTGTTAGGCCTCTCTATGCCTCCCTGTGGGGTTGCTCTCCTTGTTGGTAGAGCTAGCATTGCTCCCCTCATCATAGAGGGTTACCTATGAGCATGCCGCTCCCTTCTGAGTGTCTGAGTTCCCTCTCATGCTGAGAGTTGGGTTCTTCGCTCCCCCAGAGCTCTGTGACCCAATGTTCTTCAGAACCCTAGAACGGTGTTTACAATCCATGTTATGGTAAGTACACACGCTAGTCTCTGTGTACTTTCTGAAAGCCACGTTGTGGTAAGATCGCACACCAAGTGTTTTCCGGTCTTTCTAAAATCCTGTATGGGATGGGTTACGCGCTGTGGCTTCATGCCCTTTCTTTGAGTCGGTCAGGCCCCAGTTTCACCTTGGGCCCCACTCTATCTATGTATCCCTAGTGATACTGACTTGAACAGGGTGTTGCTACCAAGGATCTGTTGAGACAGTTCCTTCAGCGAGCTCAAGCAGAGCAAGCAGTAGCCCCTGGGTGACAGGCCAAGACCTAGTTACTATCCTAGGCGCTTGGTCGTATCCCCTTAAAGGAATCTCTGCTTCTGATTCCAAGCCTTTGAGCTCTACCCTGGGTCCAGGAGGCCCGGCCCCTAACAGGTAAGTTCTGGGGTATGCAGCTCAGGTTTTTGGCCGAAGGGGATAACGTCACTGACAGCCGTTCACCCGTCCCAGGGGCAACTCCCTTAGCCGGGTAGAGTTGGTACTTAGTACTCACCTTTTGTGCCTGGCTTTGCACTCCCCTCATCATGGCGGCGTGGGTATTCCGTTCCCCATAGCGACCCCTAGAGGACGCAGTGTCTCGTTCCCTTGAAAGGGAACGTCTCAGGTTACATATGTAACCATGGTTCCCTGAGTAGGGAACGAGACACTGCGTCCTCTAGGCTCGGTGCCATGCTTCGGATGCAAGCTTCAGGCGAAGAAGTGAATGACGTATTTTCCCGGCCCCCCTTTATACTGTGGCGGCGCCAGGTAATGACGTCATAGGCTGTCGCCAGCCAGTGTTATTGTTGTGTTTAGATGTATGCTTCAGACACCGGTCACGCTGATGGCGTTCCCCATAGCGACCCCTAGAGGACGCAGTGTCTCGTTCCCTACTCAGGGAACCATGGTTACATATGTAACCTGAGACATATTTTGGGCTACTTTTATAATGTACTGCGGCCGCCCAAAGTGTATATAGACAAATAAAAATGAAAATAGATCCTTTTACTAATGTGTATTATATTTGGAATGTATACCTGACAACTTAAGAACGGAGAGGCAGTTGTAACATCACAAACAACATGAGTTTCAGCCAGAGCACACATGTTAAGGCTTTTACACAGCAAAAATAAACATGACAACAGCCACTATAGATTCTAAGATAATAAACACACGATTACTATAGGATATGATTTGTATGTGATTTTCTTGAGATTTGGATATTTTCATAACAATAATGAACACATCTGAAATGCTAATTTGTACAGCGATAAAAAGGCTATAAATAGCATATTTTAACAACAGTAAATGACCAAATTCCACATATGATCACAAAAGGAAGTTATTACAAACACTCCCTGGTGGTTTAAAGTGAGTTCTGAGTAAAACTGTACTATTAATCTCATAAATTGTCTTATGTAGCATGATGCTAATGTTAGCTCTAATGCACAGCAGAACAGGTCCAATTCCTCTTCATAATGCATTTTGTCATAATACTTCATGTAAGGAAACAAGAAAATGTTTTGTTGTATTTATTTAGAAATACTTTTTATAATAGTTGGGTAAATGTATACTGGGATTGAAGTGATGTGGCTTGGTAAATGTTTTATTGCCAGTATAAAGGCAAATGGCTGAATAAAATCAAAAGAATAATAAGGATTATGTCTCATACCTGGCGGAGGTGTGAAAGGTTCTGTTTCCTTAAACTAGTTTGTCATGCATTTCTTTATTTCAACACATTTACAGCTAAATCCTAGTATTTTAAATTTGCGATTAATCGTAATTAATCACAGTCCATGACTGTGATTAACACGATTAATTTTTTTAATTGATTGACAACACTACAAGAAACCAACTCATCTGAAAACCTAATCTGGTGTAAAGAGTTTCAGATGTATAGACTCCATGTAAGGGATGTGTGCAGCACTTTCTTCTTGAATGATCCAGGAGAAAGCTGACAGATTTACAAGAATAACCTAGTAAAGCTCACTTTCACCTTTCCTCAGTTTGCTTTGGCACCCAGAAGGGAATTCATTCATTTAATGTGCATTAAGCAGATCCCTAAATCCATTTAGACATGGAATAAAAGAGCAAATCATAATGAGCTCATCTCTTATCCAGCTCTCCACAAAACACTTCACCAGCATCTCCAGCAAACCACCACTAGGGGCAGTTCAAAGCCTTCAACATATTGACTGCATCTGGAAATAAACTGCATGGAAGCTTACTTTCAGGCAAAGATTATCAGGAAACATAATGCAGAGAAATCCTGCAACAATCTTGCCTCATTTCATTTAAGTTTTAAGCACAGTTGAAATATTTCCAGTGATGTAAAGATTAATAATTAAATGGATAGAGTCTTGCTGTCATGAGAAGACCTTGTACTTACAAACCAGGGCACAAATGCATTGCTCTGTTAATGTGTGAGAATATTAAGTCAATATTTCATGAACAAAGCCCTAAACTTCAGCTCTTAACTCATACCTCTTGGGGTTGTCTTTTATGACCAGTATAAAGAAAGGGCCTAGCAACAACCAGGTTTCTAGACAAGTCTGTGGTTCTTGTCTTCTTTTTTGTCTCCAGCCCATCAAACAGCTCATCCCTGGGAGTTTTACACACTGAAGAGTGAGCTGGAGTCCTGGGTTCAACCGGAGGTTCAGGTCTGAAAAAGAAGTAGACTAGCAACGCACAGACAGAGAGAAAACCAAACTCATAAAACACAGCATTGTGGCAGTGAGTTCTGCACAACACACTTTTTTTTTTTTTAAAAAATCTGGTTTTATACAAAAGAGATTCAGGACTAGTGATCATGTTTCTGTGAATTATAAAATCACTGCATTAGAATTTCAAGGTCTTCAAGCAGCTCACGAATATCAAAGCACTGAGAGGATGCGGTATTTTTTGGACATCCCATGGGAATTGTAGTCCATTCCAGCTTGCTGAAGAGTCAATTGTGCAGCTCTAGCATGAAGGACAAAGGCTACATAATTCCCTCTGGATCACACACACTAACGCTCTCAGTGCGACATCACAGACCGTGGCTTAAACTTCTGAAGAACAGGAAAGGACTCACTGCAACACAACATTACACCTCGTTAGACCTCCATCAGCATTAATTGCTCAAAAAATGACTCTGGAATTTCTTGTAACACCGTGTCCTAACTACACGTGACACAACAAGATTCCAGTGACAAGCAAATTGGGTGTCCACACTAGATGCGACGCGACAGAATCAATCAAATATCACAGCCAATCAGAAGCGTGTGTGGGTGGGCTCTATCTTGAAGTGCAGTGCACTTGCAATGAAATGGATAAATTTATAATCTAATTTATAAATTTCAAACCTTTTTAACATCATTAAATCTACATACTGACCCAGCAGGCACCAGACGTCTATGTAACATCAAGTTGACGTTGGACATGACGTCAGACAGACGTTGCATTTTGGTTGAAAATGAAAATCGGGTTGACGTCAATATTTGACGTCAATTTGACGTTGACTTAACGTTGGATTTTGGTTGCACTACCTAAAAACAACAAAATCTCAACGTCAGCTGACGTCGGTATTGGACATCAATTTAACATTGACATTAGACGTTGAATTTACGTTGAATTTTGGTCACCCGATGTCGCAACCGAAATTTAACCAAATATCAACGTCTTATGACGTTGTGTGCCTGTTTTGTGCCTGCTGGGGAGTGACTGATAACATCTTTGTTATGGAATACACTTGTTGGTTCGCAGTGAGTTCACAGTTTTACAGTTTTAACGTACATCTTTGCTTTAATCTATTTTCAAGATCTGAGGTAAACTATCTGTTGTTGCTTTCAGTATGGCTATAAAGGTCTCGCAAATGATTTTCAAACTCACATTAGACATGTTTAACTTTGAATAAAGCACATAATCACCTGAGATTACCTACATATAGTTTGTATGTTGTTGTTCCAGCTGTGACATCGCGGAAATAGAAACCTTTTCTAAAATAGAAATTTCGTATCTCGCCGTCGTGGCTAGTTAGGACAACACCTCTGATAAACGTGGAAAAGATACCTTTTATCTTGTGTTGCAGCGTTGCACCACGTGTAGTTAGGACACAATGTAAGAGCTGTGCATGACTACAGGAGAGCTTTAAAGGAAACCTATTATGCAAAATCCAATTTTACAGTGTGTGAACACAACCACCCTACAATGATAAAAATCCACCCAACTCCTTATTTTTTAATCCCCATTAACCCAAATCGGTCTCATTAGGCAAGCGGTTTTGATTCTCAAAGCAATATGATGTCACTTTGTTTAGGCCCCGCCCACAGGTGTTGACTGACGGTCCTGTGTTACTGTAGTTTCCGCCCTTAACGAGTTGTATTTGTACGCTGTCCTCCATTTTCTCTGCACTCGAGCAGCTGTAACGTCAACAATGTCTCGTACACAATCCCGGTGTTCTGTGTTTGGATGAACATAACACCGTGTCTACACCGGATGCATCAGTTGTCGTGTCGCGCCACGCCGCAACAGGTTCTATTGTATTTTGTTACATCGCACCACGCCGCTTGCATCCAGTGTAAGAGTCTTCATTTTCTTACAACATCTGAGCCACTGAGGACGCAGTGGATCACTTTTATTTTTGAAGGTAATGTGCCTCAAAATCTACCTAAATACATTTGTCTGCGCAAATCATTTCACTCCAGACTGCTTTGTGAATGTCATGTCGTTATAGTGCTTAGCTAACGTTTTAGTGTATTTGTGTGAGTACATTATTCGAAGTATTTTAAATGATCAGCGCTGCGCTGTCTGTTCAGTGGCACTAGCAAACATGTCCTCCCTGTGCTGTTGAGTCAGTCGCACGGCTCAGTCCATTAAACCGCGCCAATGACAGGTCAGCGCGGCGCAAGCTCTGTAAAATTGTGCTGTTTCATCCCATGCACTTTCGGTGTGTTTGGCTTCCCATATGTATGGGTGAACGCTCTCAGTCATGTTGCTTCTACCAATTGTTTATTGCTTCTTCTGGAGACGGGGCAGAATATGAAGCTCATTTGCATTTAAAGTGATACACACCAAAACAGCTTTTTTTTTACTCACGCCCCCAAAAATGACATTTTCCAGATGTTATAATAAATGATCTGTGGGGTATTTTGAGCTGAAACTTCACAAACATTCTGGGGACACTCAAGACCAATATTACATATCGTAAAAAGAGGCATATTAGGTGCCCTTTAAAGCACAAAACAAATGGGTAAGAAAAAAGTTCCCAATTGTCCTGAATGAGAAAACTTTTCTCCTAATCAGGAGAATGTGCTAATACTACAATAAAGAATTTACAGCCAGATAATCTGCCTCAGATGGGCTGACAGGAAGTAGACTTACTTCTGAAAGCATTACATCATACAGAAATTGCAACTTCTAAGGAACTAAGGAACTTCTTACTACCTAGAGACTGACGCGAAACAACTGCGTGTGTTTGCTTGCACTTATAAGGAGGTGTTCTGTTCAAGAATAAGAAACATATACGTTTTCACACAGAACACTTTCATTGGTAATCTGAGGTTATTAACAGATATGTCAAGGAAAAAACTCTAGGTGGCACTATGGGGGCAAACTTTCATTTACTAATCACACTCGGTCAGCTTCAATTCACTTATAATGGGTCATGGTTTGTCTTGTTAGCACAAGGACATCTACAATATCTGGAAAAAGCTGTTAGCATTCAAATGAAATGTATCTTTAATATCCACAATGCCCAGTTTGTTTAAGGGCTCTTCTTCTTTGATACTGTCACATAGTTTGATACTGTTGGCATTGTTAATGAAGAGCTTCCTTATATTATTATACACCTCAAGGTATCCTAAAACAACACACTAAATCACATTACACGACATAAATTGTTGATTTACTTTAAACCCTCAATTTATGTGGTGTAGAATACTTTAGTGTGTTGTTTTAGGGTTCAGTCCACAAACAACACAAAATTACTCCAAAAACAGTTCCTGTAAAACACCTAACAGGAAGTGAAAGTAATTTTGGGTCACACAACCATCCTACCTGCTCATAATGAGTCGCTGTCGTGTTTCAGAGTAGCACAACTTCAAATAAACTATATGAAAACAAACTAAAGGCTTAACAGTGGAAAAAGAGGTCCTGAAAAAAGTTAAAATAAGGAAGCTCTAACTTTATAGTGGCTTTCGAGTTTACACTGGAAAAAGATGCAACACTCGTCACCAGGAAGTTGTGTTAAGAAGTCTAGAGAACGCAAACTTTCTAGAGAACTGTTTGAGAGAATTACGCAAGGCTCTGAGAGAGAAAGGTAATCACAGGGCACAGAGTTTAACAAGGTGATCTTGGAAAAAGAGGAATGAGAGGCCAGTAAGAGGCAGTTCTACTCTAGGGCACATGACTTTGAGACATTTTCTTCTGAATTGAGTCACAGCTTCAAAAATTCTCCGCTGACGTGTAGTGTTAGCAACTAAATGACTAAAAAGTGTTATGTCTAGATGGCAAGACCTTGTGAATGAAAGACAATGGCTTTCTTGCTAAACTGCAATGTGAACTCAATATACAAAAAACACATTCAAATGCTTGCATCCTACACATGCTCAGAGAAGGATAAAGGGGTTTTGATCATTTTATCTGTCTAAAAACAAAACACTCACAAAAGCAACCGTAGCGAAAAGGTGTGAAATTCAACTCAGTCGAATGAACATCAAATTAGAAACAGGGGAATCCAGATATCAGTCATGTGTGAATATGCAAACTTTCACACGCACAATTCTGAGAAGGTAAAACTGCTCAGCAAATGAATACAATCCATCACAGAATGGGAAAGACTGAATAAAAACCCAAATGGATGGCACGTCACCAGCCTCCTGTGCTAATGCTAACATTAAGCTATGTGCAGCTAACCATTTAATACTCATCTTTTTTTTTTACGGAAACTTAGCCCAAACCATAATCTTGTTTTAAAGACATATATACCACAGTAAGTCACAAAACAAAAATACTGGAAAACTGTGCATAAACAAAACTTAAAGTGGTCAGACAATGGATAATGAACATTCATATACATTCACAAATCAAATACTATTTATACTACATATAGCTGATTTAAAACAGTAGGCCAAAAATGCCCAAATGGCATCCTGTTTTCATACATTTTTGAAGTATGGATCCTTGTATGCTAGCCCTATTGAGTATGTTTTGAAGCATGGCAGCTGGTTTGAGCTGGTTTAAGCTGGTCATGTGCTGGTCCTAAGCAACTAGCTCCTGCTCAGGACCAGCTCATAACCAGCTTATAACCAGTTCATGACCAAATGAGGACCAGCTTAAACCAGCTCAAACCAGCTGCCATGCTTCAAAACATACCTAACCAGCATATGCTGTTTTTTTTTTCAATAGGGAATATTGCTCCAGTCCTTTTGGTTACATAGTTTGTGACGTTCAGTAATGAATTGAACTGCAATGCATGAAAAATAATGGCCACAGGGCACCCACTGCTCATCTGATGCATACTGCATGCAAAAAATAAAAAATAAATAAAAATAAAAATCACGGGTTGGATACAGTCAGATGGTTTTTGGTTGGTTTTATGCAAATTCTGGAGGGTTAGGGGGCCAGGGCTTTTTTCTAAGTCTGCATGGACACAAAATTATGTTTAAAAGGTACCGAGTTCATAATAAGAGCAGTTTGTGCCCTTAAAAGCAAGTAAACTGTGTGTCAACAAGCAAAAGTGTATATTTTGCTTTGTTCTCTTCCTGTTTGCACTCATCATTTTCCTGAGAGACAGAAATTCTGATCAAGCCTACACATATTTTCCAATATTTTCCCTGTCTTTTCTGTACAATCAATAACAGAGCTCTGCACAGAGCTAAGGCAAGTGTCATGAGTGTTTTTTTCAAAGTGTGACAAACCTCTTCCTGAACAGCGAGTACAGTAGTGTAGAGCAGCGTACTGTTTTACTGCATTGTGTGCATACTGTATTCACAGCTACATCAGTGAAGCAACTACTGTAACTGCTGTACATAGAAATGTGCTGATCGAGGTCTCTTCTGCTTATGAAATAGAAGCCAGCAAAACAAACACATTTTTCTGATATGAATCAAATATTATAAGACATTTTCACTCATGACAATGCTGTGATCTACAGAGGCTCGTTCTGCTCATCTGCAAAGAAACAGTTTGCCTTTTCCCCTACATTGCATGTCGTATCTTCACACGATCTCTCTTTATCTTAGTTTGTTTTCTTCTTTCATTTTTTTTTTCTTTTTAACATGTGGTCTGACAGACAGTCACGCTCTTGACAAGTCCATGTAAAGGCTGACTGCCATTTGTCAAGTAATCAGAAATCATTGTTCAAGGATAAAAATCATTGGACGATGAGCTTCATTTGGTGAGCTATCTATCTATCTATCTATCTATCTATCTATCTATCTATCTATCTATCTATCTATCTGGCTATCTGGCTATCTCTCTATCTATCTATCTGGCTATCTCTCTATCTATCTATCTGGCTATCTCTCTATCTATCTATCTAGCTATCTGGCTATACAATGCTTCCTGCTTTGCAATTTCCACAGAAGGTTTGGAGACTGACAGCATACTTTAACAATGAAAAATCTGATAAATGCAACTGGGGAACAAAAATAACTGTTTCTAACAGGGCAATTCTCACAATAATGCTTTGTAAAGGCTCTACTGAAACATGCTGATTAAATGTTGGTTTGTTCATGTAGATGCATGTTTAAGGAAGCTGATATTTGCCATCCAACCTGAGCTTAATAGTACATACGAACTATTTTTGTGGCAGAGATATCAGAATCTCATTTATGGCCACTCCCGTGTGGTCAGGAAGCATCACAGTTTCACATCGCTTTAATGTGAGTGAACTTTTAATGCACAGATCATCGCCAAATGCAAGCATTCTGCCATCAAAACTGAAGAGAGCATACAAACCAAAGCATTCAGTGTGAATTTTTATAGCTGAAATTTCATTCATACTTCCTTGATGGAGCTGTAATGAAGACAGTTTTGAAGCAGCTGAAATCATGTACTCTGTGGCTGTAGTCTTGCAGTTAGTACATGCATTGAGAAATTGATCTTTGGTGTGTATGTGGGAAATGAGACGTCAAAGCTGGCATACAATATTTCCCAGTCCTTCTCTGTAATTACTATTTCTTCACCTCTACAGACAAAATAATATGAACAATATTTCATTATTAAGGTGGTTGATCACCCTTTGCCTTTAATTCGGCTTCCAACCCAAAATAGTCTCCTTTAAATATTCTCCAGTCATCTATCAGAACATCTGCCAGTTACTTTAGAGACCTTGAAGAAGGGAATCTGCTTCTCACTCTTCTCTCCGAAACTGCCCACAGTGGTTTGATAATATTCAATTCAGCTATCAATATTCAATATTCAAGTCAATCTGGACAGTGCAAATGCTGAAGTTCATCTTGGTGCTGCACAAGTTTTATGATCATGACACCATCTTTTTAGCAGTTTAGCAATGGCATCTGTTACAAAAGTTGTATCAGTTGCAGCTCTTTCATGGATGTTGGTTTTGTCTCTGTGTTCAGTTGTATATTCACTTCAAGGCGAATATTGAGGTTTGCTGTCAATTTTGCTGCAGTAGTTCTGTGTTATTTGGACACATTCTTATTGTTTGACGGCCTCTATCATTCACTTTCAGTTTTTACCTACCATTCTTCTTTGCTGATGAAGTTTTGCCCTTTTTTGTATACGCAGTCTTAAAGGGGTCACGAACTGAGAAACCAAAATTCCCTTGATCTTTTGACATATAAGTGGTAATTGTACTATAAAAACATCTTTTAAGTTTCAGATGTAGCATTTGGACCAATCAGACACACATTTGTTCATCAGATTTAACAAATCAAATTAGTTATTAGATTAACAAATAATCACAGACCCCTCACCCAACACACATTCTGGGTGCCGTATGTCTGTGGATGACTCCAGGTCCTCCCGGTTCCATAGCAACCAACCTGATAATACTAGTTTTATTGCTCTAAGGAATGCGGGTCGAGCAACACTCACCTCATTTTCCCTTAGGAAAGAGACATTAAGGCACATAAGAATGGACTCTTCTCTAATTAATTCATTGAAAAACCTTTCTTTGAATGAACACACACTTCCTCAGGTCATTGTGTATATTGTTACCGTTCTTGTATATTGTCTTTTGTACTGTATCCGGTTTTATGCATGCTTATGATAGATCACTAGTTAATATTACCTCACTTATAGCATGTTTGATCTTTATCAATTCGTCTTCGGATGATCTAATTGAGAGTGTATATTATATGTTGCTACCTATGCAACATATAAGTATTCTAAGAATCTTTAATAGTTTGTATATGAACTTCCAATCCAACCCAATGCAAATTACCATGCTCAGAGACAAAGAGTCGTAAAACCTTCTCTCCAAAGAGACTGGAGTCCATTGGCCCTTTGACTCCCCAGAGGTGTGACTTCTATACCAGATAAAGCTCACACACACAGGTCCAGGCTCTCTTCTAAAAAAAACCTCTCTTCTGCAAAAACTTATTCTGCAAAAAGCTCTTCTGCTATCTTCTGATTGCTCCGTGAGGGACTCGAAAATTGTAGAAAGGGTAGTTTGTGACCAAATAGTTTCTCATTTAAATAAAAGTGAAGTGAATTTACATCCAATGCAATTTGGGTTTCGAAAGAACCATTCTACAGAAATGGCTAATTGTTTTTTTGTCGAACAAATTAGAAGTCAACTTGATAAAGGTGGTGTTGTTGGTGCTGTGTTTTTAGATCTTGCAAAGGCATTCGACACTGTTAATCATAACTGTTTAATTTCTAAACTTCAGAATTTTAATTTATCTGCTACTGCCTTGACCTGGATGAAATCATATCTGACTAAGAGGAAACAATGTACAAGGGTGGTCGATAAGTGTTCTTCGTTTACTAGCTGTCCTATAGGGGTCCCTCAAGGGTCTATTTTAGGACCCATTTTATTTAGCATTTATATTAATGATTTCCCTCAAGTATGTCCAGGTGTTAACGTTCTAATGTATGCAGATGATACTGTGCTCTTTGTTCATGCAAGAACTAAAGAACTTGTTGCAAACAAACTGACATCTGCATTGGCGGACGTCTTGGATTGGTTAAATAAGTCTTGTCTGTCTCTTAATGTAAGTAAGACAGTTTGCATGTATTTCACTGCACGAAAACATAATTCGGTGAATCCAGACATCGTATTTAATGGTGAAGCAATTAAATGTGTGACACATGTCAAATATTTAGGAATAATAATTGACCAACACCTGTCTTTTAAAAAACAAGTAAGAAGGGTTATAAATAATGTTAAATTTAATCTAAATAATTTTAAAAACATCAGGCATCAACTGTCTCAATCGGCTGCACTACTTTTTGTACATACTTTCCCTCATTTGTCATATTGTATAACAACCTGGTCACAGGCAGGTGCGACTACTCTTAAGCCTGTGTATTCTCTTTATAAACAAATTTTGAAAGTGCTAGACAAAAAACCAAGGGAATATCATTATTGTACCATTTTGAAAAAGTTTAATTTTTTAAATTTTGATAATTTTGCATTTTACAGTGATGTATGCCTGATGTACAAAATTATTCATAATCTCGCTCCCCCTCTTAGGGGATGCCTGGCCCATAACGGCAGTGCCGGTCGGACAAGAGCATCTGCTAGGGGAGATTTAGTACCGCGGTATAGAAAAACCGCTTTTGGTCAAACAACGTTTTCGGTTAGAGTAGTGAGGTTATGGAATTCCTTACCTACAAACATCCGAAGAATTGACAGTTTCACAGTTTTTAAAACTAATCTTAAGAACTGGCTACTATCTGAACAAATCTGTAACCACTAATGACTCTTTTGTAAGTTCCGTGTTTTTTCATATACTGTTTTTATTAACTTCACATTTTTGGATATATGTATTGTGATGTTTTAAGTGGTGTATATGTAATATTGTATGTTATTTTATTTGTTTACCTGCCCAGAGACAGCAGATGTAAATTAGCTATTAGCTAACTCTGGTGCAATTACTTTTAATTGTACATTGTCCCTGTAAAAATAAACAATAAAGTAAGTAAGTAAGTAACCGGTGCGGGCGTGCCCGGTCGGCCCAACATAGAGCCGTGGGTGATCTCCCCAGCCTGGGAGATGACTCTTGACCACAAAGACCAGTCTGCGTTTCTGTTAGACCCTAAGAGGATGAGGAAGATGTGAGCTAGAACTCTTCTGGACCCTTAAGTTATTGTGCCAGGCTTCATGGCCTTGTCTTTCCATTCAAACAAAGATTCTTGGATCTTAGTTGATGTCTCTTCGAGTCAGAACATCTTTGGAATTCATCACTCTTCAAACCAGGAAGAACGTGATTGCAAGTCCAAAACCATGAAACCATCAAGACTTTCATCCGAGACTGCATTCCGTCACGACAAAGGAAGTGCAAGTATAATACATTTAACTAAATGAAACAGAGGTTTAGTATAAGTTACAGACCCCGTTATAAACGGCGCTGATGGTTTTACTCAGGTGGTTAAATGACTTTTTCCATAACTGCATTCTCTGTTTTCTCTAATGGCTTCATTCATCCACTTTAGCTCCACTTTGTATGTATGCGTGAGTGTATGTTATCCGTTGTTTGTTTAGATTGGTTATGTGTGTTAGCGTTTAGTTAATAAAACTCTTGTGCACAAATTGCATGAGTTTCTGATGCTGCCTTGCATATTAATGTCCCTTTACGATTTTGACCCTTGCTACATGCTCTAATGCATTAATAGAAAGATATTTTCTGTGGCCACGGAAATATCCTTTCTTATAGTTGATATGAATTTACACTGAATGTTCGCTGGACGAACAGATCAGCTGATGGCAATTTAACTCTACTACAGTTATTACTGTCAGCCGATATAAATAGTTGTAATTAATCATAATTAACTGTAATTATTTATATACAATTCCCTTTTTGAGCTAATTTGCTACACAGAACTCAAAACTTTCTTGTTAGTCTAAAAGCAGCTTATATGTGACCCTGGACCACAAAACCAGTCATAAGGGTCAATTTTTTTGAAATTGAGATTTATACATAATCTGAAAGCTGAATAATAATAAGCTTTCCATTGACGTATGGTCAAGATACAACTATTTGAAAATCTGGAATCTGAGGGTGCAAAAGATCAAAATATTCAGAAAATAAAAAAAGTAAAAAGTAGTCCAAATGAAGTTCTTAGCAATGCATATTGCTAATCAAAAATTAAGTTTTGCTATATTTACAGTAGGAAATGTACAAAATATCTTCATGGAACATGATCTTTACTTAATATCCTAATGATTTTTGGCATAAAAGAAAAATCAATAATTTTGACCCATGCAATGTATTTTTGGCTATTGCTACAAATATACCCCAGCGACTTAGTGGTCCAGGGTCACATGTGTATTCATACATTCAATATGTAATACGATCCAAACCATCAGTTGTGTGATTTGTTGCACTCCTATTGTCTTGTCTTGTTATTTGAAGGAAATACACAATCACTGAAGTTTTCCATCATACTGATTTGTGAAGTTCAGCTGATGCCTCTTTTATTTGTGCTAGATAAATTCATTTTGGGCTACCAAAATATGAAGAATGCCCGCCCAAAGGGCTACCATGGATTTTGAAATTTTGTGGGCTTTGCAGATGAACTGCTAAACACTGCTGAACACAATTTACTGATACACAACCTAGAGAATATAGAGAACAAAAAGATAATTGCAACTTTTAATTATATGCCAACTTTTGTTTTTCCACTCTAGCCTATACAATGTTACTAACCCATATAATATAATGTTACTAACCCCAATAATAAAAGGTGTTCACATTATTTTGTCCAACCCTAGTATAAACCATGGCATGCTGTGAATTAAAAAAGCCAAAAATACAATCAAGTGTCACAGAATTACCAGCTTTGCTAAGCGTTTTGAGTATTTTTGGTTAGCCTTCATTTAGGACTCCAAGTTGCTCAAGTTACCAAGGAATTGTGTGTGGTTAAAGGAAATATGAGAGAAATAGACTGGATGTTCAAAAATTTGATCACTATGAATTCAAATAGAAGAGCAGAGTATAATTCATGCATGCACAAACATGCTTCATGTACTGACAGAAAGAGGAAGAGAAAGAGAGAAATTTCGGACACTTCCAAGATCTCCTGCCTTTTACTGAAAAGTTCTTTTGAGTCTGCATATGTGAGTTCATGGGTTTATCTTAGCATGTGTGTTAGCAAGTGAATGTGGGTGCTTAAGTGTGAATTTATGTTTGTCGGTGTAAATACGTGTAGAGGTGTTCTTTCGTGCTTCTGAAAGCTGTGACTTTCCTTGTCCATAATATGGTGGTGTTCATGTGGTAAAGATGAATACTGCCATTAAAATGTATTGCTCAAGACATCATTGGTCAGTTTGTTTGTTTGTTTGTTTTTTTTGTTTTGTTTGTTTTTTTGTTTTTTTGGTTCACATTCAATTAATCTTGTTCCTTTGGTAAGACTGTTTCTGATGACCAAGCAACTAATGTTTTTACCCAACTGAGAGAAAAAAAAGGAACTTTTGGCTTTGAGGTAGTTCAAGTAAATGATCTCATGAGTGCAAATGCACTTCACTAATGAGAACACAGCCTAGGAAAGCATACTGATTTGAAGTTGACTGCATCAGACCAAGTTAAACTCACTTTTATCCAAGCACTGATGAATGGAATG
Organism: Spinibarbus caldwelli; assembly: GCA_039654775.1. Taxonomy (NCBI): domain Eukaryota; kingdom Metazoa; phylum Chordata; class Actinopteri; order Cypriniformes; family Cyprinidae; genus Spinibarbus; species Spinibarbus caldwelli. Next base: position 47,589,242 of record CM077218.1, on the reverse strand, counting down.
TTTACAAGCCTTTCTTGATGACAGAAACACAGGTAAGGACTTTTTTTAAACAAATATATTCATTTAGAGGAGTATGAAACTCTATAATTCACTGAATTCTCAATGTATTTTTTTTATTTTCAGAGTAGGCTTTGAGCTACTGAAATTATATACAGCAATTTACTGACGTTAAAAAAAAATACATGGTATGAAATGAGTAAGACTAAGAAATACTAATCTGCTGGTATTTACAGAATTATTAAAAAGTATATAATATAATACACTAATATATATTATAATTTAAGTGAGTTAATGAAATAGAGCACTAATGTGTGAAAAATATCAAACAATACAAGGAGAAAAAAAGGACTTCTGCCTTTGAATACACAAAACTTTTTGGGATTTAAAAAAAACTGTGCTTTATATATATATATATATATATATATATATATATACAGGTGCATCTCAATAAATTAGAGTGTCGTGGAAAAGTTCATTTATTTCAGTAATTCAACTCAAATTGTGAAACTCGTGTATTAAATCAATTCAACGCACACAGACTGAAGTAGTTTAAGTCTTTGGTTCTTTTAATTGTGACGATTTTGGCTCACATTTAACAAAAACCCACCAATGCACCAAAAAACCCACCAATCTCAACAAATTAGAATACTTCATAAGACCAATAAAAAAAAAAAAAAAACATTTTTAGTGAATTGTTGGCCTTCTGGAAAGTATGTTCATTTCCTGTATATGTACTCAATACTTGGTAGGGGCTCCTTTTGCTTTAATTACTGCCTCAATTCGGCGTGGCATGGAGGTGATCAGTTTGTGGCACTGCTGAGGTGGTATGGAAGCCCAGGTTTCTTTGACAGTGGCCTTCAGCTCATCTGCATTTTTTGGTCTCTTGTTTCTCATTTTCCTCTTGACAATACCCCATAGATTCTCTATGGGGTTCAGGTCTGGTGAGTTTGCTGGCCAGTCAAGCACACCAACACCATGGTCATTTAACCAACTTTTGGTGCTTTTGGCAGTGTGGGCAGGTGCCAAATCCTGCTGGAAAATGAAATCAGCATCTTTAAAAAGCTAGTCAGCAGAAGGAAGCATGAAGTGCTCCAAAATTTCTTGGTAAACAGGTGCAGTGACTTTGGTTTTCAAAAAACACAATGGACCAACACCAGCAGATGACATTGCACCCCAAATCATCACAGACTGTGGAAACTTAACACTGGACTTCAAGCAACTTGGGCTATGAGCTTCTCCACCCTTCCTCCAGACTCTAGGACCTTGGTTTCCAAATGAAATACAAAACTTGCTCTCAGCTGAAAAGTGGACTTTGGACCACTGGGCAACAGTCCAGTTCTTCTTCTCCTTAGCCCAGGTAAGACGCCTCTGACGTTGTCTGTGGTTCAGGAGTGGCTTAACAAGAGGAATATGACAACTGTAGCCAAATTCGTTGACACGTCTGAGTGTGGTGGCTCTTGATGTCTTGACCCCAGCCTCAGTCCATTCCTTGTGAAGTTCACCCAAATTCTTGAACCGATTTTGATTGACAATCCTCATAAGGCTGCGGTTCTCTCGGTTGGTTGTGCATCTTTTTCTTCCACACTTTTTCCTTCCACTCAACTTTCTGTTAACATGCTTGGATACAGCACTCTGTGAACAGCCAGCTTCTTTGGCAATGAATGTTTGTGGCTTACCCTCCTTGTGAAGGGTGTCAATGATTGTCTTCTGGACAACTGTCAGGTCAGCAGTCTTCCCCATGATTGTGTAGCCTAGTGAACCAAACTGAGAGACCATTTTGAAGCCTCAGGAAACCTTTGCAGGTGTTTTGAGTTGATTAGCTGATTGGCATGTCACCATATTCTAATTTGTTGAGATAGTGAATTGGTGGGTTTTTGTTAAATGTGAGCCAAAATCATCACAATTAAAAGAACCAAAGACTTAAACTACTTCAGTCTGTGTGCACTGAATTTATTTAATACACGAGTTTCACAATTTGAGTTGAATTACTGAAATAAATGAACTTTTCCACGACATTCTAATTTGAGATGCACCTGTATGTATATATATATATATATATATATATATATATATATATATATATATATATATGTTATATTATATTATATTATATTATATTATATTATATTATATTATATTTTTTTTTTTCTTGGGTTTGAAAACTGGAAAAGGAAACCAATCATAGACAATTTTATAGTAGGAAATGTCTGGTTTGGGATTCTCATGAAAAGAAAAACTCTCATTCCTTAGCTCTGCTAGGTTGATCAATACCCAGATTATTAACAGATAATCAGAAACCAAAAAAAAGATAAAGACAATTACACTCTGAAGACTTTTTAATCCCTAGGATTCTCTGAGAAATTACACAACTTAACCTAAAAAAAAAAACACTCAAGATTAAAAAAGAAACAAAAATGTTTTGCTTTTAATCATAAATATAATTTAGAGTATTGTGCTTAAAACAAGAACAAATACAAAAAAAACAAAAAACAAATACAAGGCATATTTCCAGAAAACAAGTTACCTTCAAGTAAATTTACCATGTTTCAGTTTTTTATTTATTGATTTATTTTATTTATTTATTTTTTTTTTGCAATGCAGTGTAGTGCATGCACAAGTCAAGACCACCGAGATTCGTCATAGAAAAAACACAGTTTGTCACTGTAGGAGCAAAAACCTGGTTTTGTTTTTTCTGCCCTTTTCAGTGAGTTCATTCACCTACATGCACGTGTGTAGTTCACCGCAGCTATATATAGCACACCTACCGTACGCCACGCAACCTCTAAATGAAAGCATAATCTTAAAAACAACATTAAAAAAACATAAGAAATTGAACTAACTTTTATCAACTAAACACAGTTTAAAGTCAATTTCCGACAGCATGTGTTCTGTGTGACCACATCTCTTTCCCCCAACGCCCCTCACCCTCTTTTAAGCTCAGGGAAATCCCTTTCTTTACAGTTTCCTGGCAGTTGCGAGAAATGTAGTGTGACATACTACAGTACTACGTCTGTTTTTACACTACATAACGCCAGTAGTGGGTTACGGGTAGATGGTCAAATTCACCCCAAACGAGCAGTTTTATGTACAAGACGTGCTGTATGAAGATCTACAGCGGTGTTTAAGATGTTCACCTGTTCCTGGAAGTGCTCCATTCATTAAAAGATGGAGTTTGAATTCTTCATTGATAGATGGATTTGGAGGTCACCATGCTTTTGTCACAAACAGTAAGCAATATAATATATGCAGTGTTTCTTTCAACGTTTTTTAGATGCTTTGTGACACTTTTAAAATAACTAATACTTTTAAAGTGAAGTGTGTCATGTTAAATCACTTCTTACTCTAGATGCAACCAATGATATGAGGTTGAAGTGAAACAATCTGTTTGTCGGACCAATGGTAGACACGAGGAGTGCTCAGGAAACTTGCTAGAAAACTGTCATTATTTTTAAAATTTTGTTTGGTGGCACAAAAATTACTTAAGGCACACTTCACCTTTCAAGTTTGCTAAGTTTACATCACGCAAAGGCTTTCAGGCTTTCAGTGACAAATGTTTTTTAATGAGGGGAAAAAATATAGACCTATGTTTTTTTGTTAGCATACACGTGTGAGAGGAAAAAGGAAGTACGTTTTGTTCTTAAAACCAATGAGAATTCTCAGAAGCATGTCTGTGGTGTGTTTTTTAGACCTATGTGTTTGTGTTTGCTTTTATAACAGCATCATGTCTTGTGTCGCATTTGTTCTTAAAGTACAGTAATAGTTCACCTAAAAATAAAACTGGTAACACACCCTCATGTGTTGTTTCAATACTGTATCACTTTTTTTCCTTCTGTGGAACACAAAATAAGCTTTTTTGAAGAACGGTTAAGCATTTTTTAAAAGTCGGTAAGGTTAACATTCTTCAAACATTGCACAAATGACATGAGGTTGAGTAAATGATAACAGAATTTCCATTTTTGGGTGAACTGTGCCTTTAAATTGAGTGGTTCTAACCATCAGAACTGGTTTCTAAATATTCAGATATCTTAAGTAAACAGAAGAATCACCTGCTGTAAAAAGCGCTGGGCCTCTGATCTTGGATCTCAGCTACAATGTTCTCCACACGGATTCTGCATCTGGTTGGATTCGCTCTGCTGGTCAAGGGGGACATCAGTGGTGAAAATTGTCCTCATCATGAAGTCAAGCCTGGGAAAGGTGAGAGAGAAAGATTACACTCTCAGATATTTTTGCATTCAATTCTTTTTTATGCAACCTGTTTAGTTTAGGCCTGTGCCCACCAGATAGACCCTTATCAGTGTGTTCTCTAATCTTCTTGGGGCCTCCGTTCTGAACTCATACATATAAATTTTATTATCCCAGCCAAAATAAATCCTTATCTTGGACCAAACTAAATGTCAATAGAGATTTTCCTTTGCAGACACTTGTAATTCAGGATGTGGCTTTGATTGGTCAGTATAAAGCAGCTCTGAAGATCTGATTTTAGAAGTTCACGTCTAACTAATCTTGAGAGCCTTGCAGAATCTAATAATAATAATGAAAAAAAATCCCTTTAACTTCAGCAATCCAAAACTTACATCACCCTGAGCTTTGTCAGTCTAGTAAGTCACTGGAGGGGGGGGGGGGGGGGGGGGGGGGGGGGGGGGGGGGGGGGAATAGACTTAAAAGACAGCTTTGAAAAAAAAAAAAAAAAAAAAAAAAAAAAAAAACTGGAGGACAAATCGTCATTTATCAGGTTTGTGTGTGTGTGTGTGCAGGTGTATATTGCATATATATGATATGCCATTTCACGTATTCATGCATTGCAATTTTTAATGAACAATAGTTCACATGAAAAACTTTTGGGAAGGTGACATGTCTTGTGATATCACACACTAAACAAGAGCTAAAAATAATAATGACTATTCTTTTTTAACTTAACATTTACATTTTTATTTAATTTTTTAAGTTTATTTATTTTTAAAAATGACAAAAAATAAAGGAAAATGAATTAGACTGCAAAACTATCTAAAATATTAAAATAGTGAAAAACGTTTTTAAGACAGTTAACTGAAACATACATTTCATAGTCATATAAATTGCAAATAAAAAACCTCAAGTTTACGTTGATTAAAATTTATGGACATTTTATATGTCTCTTACCTGAAAAAAGAATATCTGTGAAGTGTTTTATAGCATCATTGAGATACTATTATAATTTGTATTAATATTTTGAATCAGTTTTTATTTTTATATTTTCCGTTTTTGTCATTTTTAGTTGTTTTTCCTTTTTTGTCTATATAGCTTTTATTCATTTTTATTTATTTTATTTCATTTTAGTTGTAGTTATTTTAGTACATCACAGTAAACGAAATTAAAATGAAAAATGTTGCCCTGGCAACTAGCTGAAATAAAATAAATATATACTGTATCTTAATTTATTTCAGTTAACATTTATTTTATTTCAAGAAACAAAAATGTGTTTTTTTTATGGTTTTAATTTTAATTTCAGTTTTAGTAAACTATAATAACCCTAATCTGTGCCACTATTTAAGCCTGTACTACTAAACTAATTAAGCCTGTATTAAGTATTATCCGCGTCAAAGCAAAAAAATAAAATAAAATGTTTTTGGTATGCAGTAGCAATTTAGTGATTCTTATGTTGCAATGTCTATCAAATCTGTGCATCTCAGACATGAACAGATGTCATTACACTTAATACTGACCTTTGAACTCTTGTTTCAGAATCTGCAGTGCTGGATTCCTTGCAGTGCCACAATGACTACATGAGCTATGCACAGTGCACATGGGAGGTCGATCCACAAGTTGATTCACACGAAAACACGCATGAATTGTACTACTATGACGAAAGTACAGAGTAGGTGGAAAAAGAAACAAACAAACACACAATGAAAGAAATACTACAACAGGGAAAATAACCTTTTTTCCTCTCTCTCCCTCTCTGTAGAGATGAAACACCTTGCGTCTCGAATGCATCCGGTGTGCTTTTATCCAATGGGAAGATCTCTCACATGTGCCGCTATAACTCTGATAGGTTTAACTTACATACAAGTCACATTCTATACTTCAAAGTACCCTGTGTGCACAGATCCACAACTCTCAGAGTTGCTCAGCATGGTGAGTGTGTGTTTTGTGCATGTGCATTTACCTTCTAAAACATCTCTGGCATGGAAAATCCTTTCACCGTTCTGCGTGTGTGTGTGATTTCAGGAAAAGTTAGGGCCCCAATTGATTTGACAGAGAGGGTGCCTGATGGCGGAGGTCGTCTGCTGTCCTGGAGAAGCCCGTATCCTGTATCATCAAATATCACAGGAACTCTTGTGTACCAGCTTCAGTATCGCAGATACATGCATGACTGGACTGTGAGTACAAACACACACACAGTACACTGTCAGAAAAAATAAATAAATAAATAAGTGTGCTTTATCTATCCAAAATGCTTATATACTTATATACTTAAAATACTAATATGCACCCTTAAGGCCATTGCACACTGAGTCCGAAATTTTCGTATGCATTTTTTCATTTTTTTTTTTCAGATTCGTCATCCTTTCCTATCAAAATGCTTGCTATGGATGCGAAAATGCAGAAAAATTTTTTTTATGACGGACGAAAGTTTCGGAGGCAGTGTGTAAATGTGATTGACACAATGTGAGGTCATATTTATTTTTTAAAGTGCGAAAGTTTCGGACTGAGTGTGCAATGACGTAAATTTAAAAAGTATCTGTAGTTTATCAGAGTGTTTTTCTTTGGAAAACTTTACTACATTCCAAATAATAATGTCTTAATTTTTACTGCACTACATTTCATAAATAAAAGTTTGTTTTATCTTTAATACTTAAGAACATTAAAGATGTAGTATTTTTTTTTGCTCGAGTAAATCTTTGAATTAGTTTTACTTGAGTAAAAGTAAGAAAATAATACATTTCTAATGTAATTAAGTATTAAATTATATTTAATATGAAACGTAGTGCAGTAAAAAGTACAATATTATGCTTTGGAATGTTGTGAAGTAAAGTTTTCTAAAGAAAAACACTTTGATCATGTACTGACACTTGAAAAGTACTTTTACAGTGGAGTAAAAATACTTCATTACTGTCCGCCTCTGCCTTTAGGTTTAGATAATTTAACAACTTTTAATTCAGTTAAATATTTCACTAAAATTGTGCTGATTAATATATAAAATATATATTTTATAAATAATGTTAATATATAAAAAGTAAAATTATACATACATACACACACCCACACATTATTCATTAAAGAATCCTGAAAGAAAATGTCATGATTTCCATATAAATATTCCACCAAATCAGCATATTAGAATGATTTCAGTCATTCATTCATTCAATCAAAAAAAAAAAAAAAAACATTCAGAATCTTGCGGACTCTAAACAAACTTTTGAAAGACAATGTACTGTATATATTTATATTTGTAATGAAACAATTGATTTAAATGAATAAAATGCCAATAGACTCCAAGCCTGAATGGCATTAAAGTTCTGACACGCTCAAATATTATCTGATAGGATATCTTGTGGATATCCTGTCTAGAACAATGTCTGTGCAGAAGCAGCTCTGTTTCACTGTAATATCAAACACCACAATCTGCCATTGTAATGACACACCATCATAACCTCAGACTTCACACGATTCCCACCTAAGATAAAGCCTCCACATGAAAGAGTGATGCTAGCGTTCTGAAACTGGAGTCAGATCCACTGTCAAGATTTGGATATATTTGCATAGGTCAATGCTGAGCGTGTTATGTATTTATATAGGCGACAGGTTGGCAGAGCATCGTTTGTTTACCGATGATTAATGCGTGCTTGCACGTGCATGCTCCATGTGTTACTGATATCCATCTTATTATTTTGTAACGCGGAATTTATTTTCTGATACTTTATGCACACAAATCATCTTCCGGTGTGATGAATTGACTAAAATTAACATTGATAACATGTCTGCGAATGTGAAATTGTTTTTTACACACCAGTTCAATAAACAAGGTGTTAATATTGAGTAGTAATTTACACTTTTGAAGAAATATTGACAACACGCAGCGGCGTTTACTTCTTGAGTGAATCAGTGTTTTGAACGAATCGGTTGAGTGAGTGATTCAATTCAACTCGCTCACATTGGCAGTCAACAGATTTTGTTCATGAATGAATCAGTGTTTTAAATGAATGATTCAATGACTCTCATAAACAAGGGCTGCATCTGAAATCGCATACTTCCCTACTATACAGTACGCGAAAAACTTTTTGTAAAGTGTTTCTGAATTCATAGTATTCATAAAAGAATAGTAAGTACCCAGATAAAGAAAAAAGAAAAAAAAATGTTTGCAACTGTTTTTATCACTTAATAAGAAGCATCACAATTAAATTGTGTCGTTCATAGGGTCTATTGTACAGAAACAGAAAAAGTTTATTTTAAAGTGCAAAGTAACACAGTATAGTTAACTTGCATTTGTACACTATGTTGTAAGTGTTTCCCATCGGATAATCAATAGTTCTACACAGGCTTGCAGTCTTCACACCCACTTGAACACTTGGGCCAAATATAGGAAATACGTCATGTAAGTAGACAAGTGGTCAAGTGCAAAGATCGATACTGTTGATACAGGACAGACTGCGTTCCATTTAGTTTTTTTAGGCCCTTCCCTAACTAGCTTCCCTCCGACTCGGATGTATATCAGTGATTATGTTTCATGCAACCCTTGCAGTGGGCCAGAATGAAACATCCTGAGCCCTTTGGAATCAGCTATGGAGTTGATTATTTACTTTTTTTTTTTTTTTTGTAACCTGTTTGATGCAGCATTTTATATAGGCATGCTGGGGCTGTTTTAAATATATATATATATATATATATATATATATATATAAGAAAACATGTATTATAGACCTGTTTGAGGTGGGAGTAAATCCAATGTGATCTGCAGTGCCATCACAATTGTGTCGCATTGTGCTATATGGAGCTGTCTGAATTGTACATATGAAGTAGACTCACTCCCTCGGTCGAAATCGAAGGCCCTGATGATCTGTCCATATAAAGTTTGAGGATCTGTCCTTATAAAGTTCACACTTTAAAATGGTGGTGGGGATTCCCCTAAGGGGAAGTGCATAGGGAAGTTTGCGAGTGTGAGTCTAAAGCAAAGTAGAACGCAGCCCGGATTTCATTTATACTACATACGTTCCTAGAGCATAATTATATTTTTTAACAGTTGCTAAGTAATCACTTAGTCAAGAGAAGTACTCAGAGAGTATACGATTTCGGCCACACTTCTTTTGTTTGTGAAAGAATCTTTTTTCTCATTCTCTTTTATTGGAACAGATTGTGGATAACATCAATGCTTCTGAGTATATGATTGACAAGGAGTCACTGTTGTCTGGTTACCATTATCAAGCCAGAGTGAGGGCGCGAGGTCCCGTGGGACTCTGGAGTGACTGGAGCCCCCTGGTGTCCTGGAAGACTCACAATGGTATTAATTTTGCTTATATTTTGCTAATAGTCTAAAATAGACAAGAATTTCCTTTTTAGACTGCAAATACCTGAAGTTCATGACCTCTCGCAGATGGAGTCTTTAACCTGCAGTGCGTGATAGCGGGAGAAACAACTGTGATGTGTACCTGGCAAATGAAGACAGAACATTATCAGTTTATGTCTTATCATCTCTGGTGCAGTAATAGTGATAACACTGAGTGAGTTCTCCATCCATCACAAACTCATGTGACTAACAACTGATCTAAAGCGTGATGTCACATCCTGTACACTGACAGCTCTTTCTCTCCATCAGTCCCTCCGTTTGTTGTGAAGATCCTCAGCTGAAGTCGAGAGACGATGAGCTTTCTGAGTTCGTGTGTTCAGTAAAAACTCCTGACCCTTACCTGTTAACAGTGGAGCTGAGACCAGTGTACTACTCTAGGACGTTCCGTACTTCAAAACACAGTGAGTTTTTTTGAAATGTTATTTTTAGCAGAGTCGTGCATGCCAGCGCTGCCATCTGGAGTTTAGGGGGAGCACTAACGTTCATTCTTCTTTTCTTCAAGTTAAACTTTCACAGCCTGACCAGATCCATGTGATAGAAGGCGATGGTGTTTTCACACTGAACTGGACTAAACCAGTTGTTTCCAAAGATATTGAGTTCTCCATCCAGCTAAAAATCTCAACCAACAAGGTGCGTCAGTTATCTTTCAGCATCTGTGTTGCGTTTACTAAATGATTCATTGTAGCTGTGACTGATCACATGCATGATTTCACTTTCTCTTTGTAGACCTCAGAAATGTCTACCCTTTCTAAAGAGGAGAGCAAATTTGATATTTACTTTACGGATCTAGATCCTTCAGCTGAATACCAGACCCAGATCAGATTACTGCCTAAACCTGATGATATTTATGGCGTTGAGCCATCAGAGTGGTCACAACCAGCAGTGTTCAAAATAGGTAACACCTTGATTTCAGATGTGCGCTTCTGATTATATCCTATTTTAATGTTGATATATTTAATTTGAGAGAAATTTGGATCATTTTTCAGTGCCCAGTTCACTATTGAGATATGCTTTGGAACATTAATCTCACATTTAAAATGGTGTTTTAAATAATTCATTGTTTATTTTGTCCTTGTAATTTAAAGTAGAAATTAATTACAACATCAGTACTTAATTCAGTTAAAAGAAAAGAAAAGAAAAGAAAAGAAAAGAAAAGAAAAGAAAAGAAAAAGTGATTAATTTTGATATATAAATTGGATTTGGGTAGATTGTGCTAATTTTTTACATTGGGATTATATTGAGATACAATCAGATACTGTTTAAAAATTGGCGTCTATATGAAAAGTCACCCTATATGTTTGTCTAGTGACATTTTATAATAAGGTTCCATTAGTTAACATCAGTTAATGCATTAAATAACATTAACTAACAATGAGCAATAAATTTGAATTACACTTATTTTAAGGTGCCCTTGTTACAGTGTTATTATACATTTAAGTACTGAGTAACATTAATTAACTACATATACTTATATTGTTAGGTTTATGATTAGGGTTTGGCTTGGGGTTACTTGCATGTAATTATGCATAATTTCTTGTTATTATAATAGTAAACATGTAACGTGTAACAAAGACACCTTAAAATAAAGTGTTACCTAAATTTGTTACATCTTTGTTAACTTTAGTTAATAAAAATGCAATTATTTCTTGTTATTTCATGTTAGCTCAAGGTCATTAAATAATATTAACAAAACTAAAACTAGCTTTTCTAATCTTTTTGTATTCTATCTGTTTCTTTTTATTTATTATACAATTAACAAAAACAAAAAAGGCCTCTAACATGAGCTTGCTCTATTCTTTTTCTATTATATCTGTTTTCTTTTTATTTAGTATATAATTTAAAAAAAACTTGCTGTGTGTACTGCGTTAAGCTAACTGAGACTTGTTATAGCACTTGCATATCATTGCTCTTTTGTTGATTTTGATTGCTTCCATTGTCCTCATTTGTAAGTCGCTTTGGATAAATAAAGTCTACAAAATAACTAAATGTAAATGTAATACCACTTTTGATTTTAATAATGTATTATTAATGTTTTTAACAAATGAACATTAACTTATATTAATAAATGTATAAGAAATATTTTTCATTGTTAGTTCATGGTTACTAATCCAGTTCACTAATGTTAACAAATGGAATATTGTAAAGTATTCATTCATTCAGATATACAGAATACTTACTGAGTATGTTAACAGTATTTCAGAGCTAGAAATATAAAATGCTAGAAATTTAAAATTAAAAAAAAAAAAATCCTACTGTGTCCTGTTGCATGCATTGCAAGCATGCCCTTCTGTCTTTTTTGCATTGAAGTAATCAACTTCATGTGTACATAATTCATCACGAGTTTCTTTTAAAATAAAGATGTAAGAAAAAGAAAAGATGTGGAAATATCTTTGTAAAATTATTTATGCTTAGGACAAAAGTAGTTGATACCCACAGGAAAGAACTCGATACGTGATGCATAAGAAAAACTCTTTGTGTGTGTGTGTTTGTAGTTTCATCATCCATCAGCCCTGTAATCTACATTTTGACTGCTGTGTTTGTGGCCGTGCTTTTTTTCGTCACCTTGTACAGAGGCCTACCGGTCTTACACAGGTGAAACTCACTATACATTTACATTCATGCATTTATGCATCCATTCAAAATGGCATACATTGAATCCAAATATACATTTAATCAATTTATACATTCTCTGGAAATCAATCTCATCTCATTACACTGGTACTGGTACAGGGACGTTTGTTCATGTTTAGTTGTTTTTGTCTGTGCTTGTTTATTCATGTGTGTAATTGTATAATAGAAGGATCAAGATTTGGAAAGGATCGATTCCATCACCCATAAAGAGCAAAGTGCTGGAGGGGATGATGAAGGTGAGTCTTTACTAACTGATCTCAGAACAGTAAATGTTTAAGATGATTCTGCATATAATTATAACACAATATAATTGATATAGTGTTTTCAGTTTGTTTTTATTTCAATACATTTGTCAAAGTTATTCCATTTCGCTGTTTCTGGTACACAAAAGCTAAAATGATGGCAAATATGCCTTTTTGGTCTAAGTACAGTTTAAGTTTTATAACTAGTAGGGCCTAATCCACTCTTGCAAATTACACCTAGTTATATGTATTACATAATTATTTTTTTTCTATCTTTCTCTCTTTCAGAAGACTCCCGGTGGATGGCCAAATCTCCAGAGTGAGAAAGAGTCAACCTCCATCTGTGTACTACTGGCTGCAGACAATGTCAGTCTCTGCAAAAGCAGGTAAGCTCTGAATCAAGTTACAACATTTTGTAATAAAAATATGAATATAAATATCAATACGAATATATCAAATATAATATAATATATAAATATAATTGGCTATATCAAATATCAATATTTCAGATTAGCTTTAATTTTTACATTTTCAGTTTTAATTTTAGTTTAAGTTTTAGACATCTTTATGTGATTTGTGGTTTGAATTTTTATTCTAATTATTTACATTTAACTGTTTTATTTCAGCTTTAGTTTTATTAATTTCAGTACTTCAATTGAATGTATTAAAATATTTTTATATTTTATTTCATTATTCTTATTTAGATTTTATTTATATTTCAGCACTATTGCTGAAAAACAGTGCATAATAGTTTTAGTTTTGCTTTTAGTTTTAGTTAATAATAGCAACACTTCTCTAAAAAAGAAATGAAATGTGTCGCCTAATGCCTTTTCTTTTCAAACCCTCGAATTTATTGTAAGTCACATTATGCAAGTGGGTTCAGTTTCATGCTTGTGTCTCTTAAATCTCCATGTCTGAGAATATTTTTCTTTTACGCTTAACTTTGTTACAGTGTCTCTTGGGAGCCGCTTTTGTCACACAGTGAAGATGCTGTTAAAATGGCAGGGTCAGGTGGATCAAACCACTTGCACACCTATGTGGGGGAAGGCATGTGCAAAGACAAATCAGGCTTGAACTTCAGCGGGCCTTATATTCTGTGCTGCGAGGAATCCTGCACCCAGGACAAATTACCTGACGGCTCTATGGACCGAGGTCACGTGTGTGTGTTGGGAAAGTCTGGGAGTTTTGCACCAGAAAATGGAGGCTGTGTTGTAACTCCTCCCACCTCCATGCCAGTAACTCAAAACACCAAACCCGTCGACAGCCCAACCGAAAACCCTTCAGATGAACCCCCTGCATACACCCCCAGCCCAGATCAGGGTTGTATGGTCCTCCCTCATCCATCCGGCTATTTCACGATGCCATGTGTCGTCACGGGCTAGTCAGAGCCGAGAGGATACATGACGATCGCACATTCTGGAACATAACGATTAAAGACTCAATGACTGACTGTTTAAAAAAAGAAGGGCCTACAGAGGGGAAGCCAGAGATGGATGTCCAGGACTAAGCACAATGAATGGAGCACAGTGAATGTAGTTCAAATCTTTTTCTTTACGTAAACTGTCACGTTATAAGCAAGGTCTAGCGACGGATGAATGTTTTACATGCTCATAATGAAAAGGGGTGAAAGACACATTGGAGCTTCCGTAGGACTTATTGAGTTGAAGCTGTTGTGCTGTGACAGTCTCACCAACAGATGGCAGTGTTGCTTTACATGAATGTAAGATTTTTTTTTTTCTTTCCTCAGTGCAAGTCCTGGAAAGCAAGCAACTACGGTGGACGAGAGAGCTCAATGCTCTGCAACTTCAGAAAACACATGCAAATAAAAAAAGCACCAGCAAATCAAGAAAACATCTTCATCAGTTTGACAGCAGCTGCTGCAAAAGGTCACAACACAAACAAATAAAGAAACGCACTGCAAATGCTCGCAACACAACCAAATAATTGCAGCACATTTCTTTATTTGATTGTGTTGTGAGCATTTGCAGCGCGTGTGTTGTCAAATTGATGAAGTTGTTTTCTTAATTTGTAGGTGTTTTTTTTCTATTTGCAGCGCTTTAAGCTCTCTCGGCCACCGTAAGCAACGCATTAGTCGAAAATGAATGTTTTTCCACAGTGCCTCACATACTTCCTGCATTGAATGTCCTTTCGTCTTCACAGTTTTTGCACTTAATTCAGCTTGACAGACACTGGCAGCCTCATTCACTAACTGGGTACGCAGATATTTGTGCGCAAAATCTGCTTTGGAACATTTTCACGCAGAAATCACATTCCATAAGTGAGTTTCAAAAACTGACTGAATCCACAAACACGCAAAACAAATAAATAAATAAATAAATCACATAGGCCTATGTTAAGTAGTTTGTTAAGGCAGTTTTAAACTGCATTAGGAAAAAAAAAAATGACTACAAAAACTAGTCTACAAACGTTTGAAATATTTTGAGAATGAACAAATTAAATTAAACTTACTTTACTCAGAGGTCGTGTGTACGATAGGCTAATATAAAAATAGTTTGCTGTGTTTAAACTGCTTTTGACAATGGTATTGTTTGATTCACACTAATATCATACTGCACATGGTCTCAAGTCAGAGTCCACAGTTGAATTTGGTTGAACAGAAGCAAATTGACTTTTTAGTGAATGGGGTGCGTTTTTGTATATAAGTGGTGCTGTTTTGTATTTTTGCAAACTTTATACTTTTTAAGACATTTAAAATTAAAGTTTGAAAATCTTTCTTTAACTTAGGCTTCATTGCGAATTGCTGTTGTGTCATCGAAAACATTAAAACTCTTTATGTGCTGAGGTTTCAGGTTGGTCATGAGCTGGCACAACCAAAAAAAAAAAAAAAAAAAGGCTTATAGCTGTCTCTGGTTTAAGAGAAAGTATTAAAGTGTTTATTTTCTTACGCTGGTGTGATTGCAAACTAGGGTAATAAAGATTTAGTTGAAGCTTGTACTCTTCTTCCATACACACATAATTTTAGTGTCTGTTTATGTGTGTTTATCTCCGTCTCTCAGTGTTTCACATGTGTGTTTTTTGGCATGCTGGAGTTTATGGAGTATGTCTGTATCATCGATTTCACACAGAGCAGATGTGATTGATCACAGACTAATCTACTTCACTCGGCACCTCACGTCGGCCTTGTGTGTGAGACAGAGTGTGTGTGTGAATATGTTTTAATTATACCAACACGAGTCACTAAGGAGTTTCTAACAGTTAATTTCATATTTCCTCCTCACTAATATGACTGTGACGATAGGACGCACAGTTATTGCTTTTCCACAAACATTCCTGTTAAATTCTGATCGTGCTCCTGAAAGCAGATACATTCCACACAAAGACTTTAAGATCCATTGTTCAAGAACGAATGAGAAGAGCAAAACCAAGAGAGAGATACAGAGGCATGAAGGGAGAGGTGGAGTTCTCGGTGGACAACATGTCCTCTTTGCTTTGTTGTAAATAAACAGGAAAGCCTTCAAGGTGTTTGGAAACTATGGCCATACGAGACCGTTATGCAATCGTGGGGTCTCCATAGAAGTACTGCAATAATAGAGCTTCAAATACTTTCAGTGGTTTATAAAAGCTACATGAAATACAAAACAATCATTTTTTTAGGCCTGGAGGATCTTAAAAGTAAAACAAGAGAAACCCCAGTCAATATTATTCTTTGCAAATACTATTTCTCATGTTTTTAAATAATAATAAAGTCCTCAAAAGTATGAAATAACAGAGATGGGCAAGGGAATTCATTACGAAAACAAAAATTACTAAATTATCCCAAGTACCTATCCAATTAAATTTGTTCATTCATTGAATTCGAAATGTCTTATTGAGTCAATACATTCTGGTCAGATCATACAGATATATTCATACAAATATTAAATTATCAACACAAGATTTCTTATTATAGGCATTCTTGTATTACACTTAACATAAAGCAGGGAGACTATCTTGTAAATACAAAAAAGATGTTTTATATGGTTTTACACAGACCTCAACATTTAACACACAAACCTTATCAACAGAGGAAGTCGACAAATGAAATCATCACCGCACATCAAACAGTAATGATGAAATCAGCAACAATGACACAGTATTAAGTCATAAAATTTAAATACAATAATCATATAACATTAACCACATAATGTATTCATGCTGCAATGCATTCTGGGATGACACAACCCTTTAACAAAACTGTTTCACTTTTCCTAGAATGCGCTACTCAAATGTCCCGCATGCTACATAAAATATTATTGCCTTTCTCACAATTTTGACCAAAAAATGCTGGTTTCCTTTTACAATCCAACTTCATTAATTTTAAAGTACATAAATTAAATCAAATCAGCATAACTTTATTCGTAGTTGAAGCTAAAACTTGCAATTACGTGATATCTTTTTCCTTTTTTTGGAAAATCATAGAAAAGCTATCATTGCTTTTGCAAAAGGGACATAAAACTTAGTTTTCATTCATCACTATAGAAATTTACAAAACTATGACAACTCACACTGAGAACCTTGGATACATAAAAGCATCAAAGCAGCCCACTAAACTACACTTCTGAATGATGATGAGAAGAAAATATGCACATGCTTTGCAGCATAGCCAATCAGACCTATTTACAGACACGCTATCTGCATATCACACAAAAGCAGAACTTTCATTTCCTGTTCAAGCTAATGATTCATTTGTGCAAAACATGTTAGCTGCACATATGACTGCTGTTGCATTGTGAGTGTCTGTGCGTGTGTGCTCAGGTCACGACTCTCGAAGAAGTGACAAGGTCATGATGAAGTTAAACTGATCTGGTAAGTATTTAGTTAAAGGGACAAAAGTGAGGCATGTTTAGCTTTTAAAAACACTGAACATGATTTTATCCAAAACAACAACTTGGGATCCAACCTCAGACACCAAGGGAAAAAAATATTGCCTCTCTGTTTGTAATCCTAACACACTCATACATAATCAACAGGCCTATTGTCCAACAGCTTTCTATAAAAACTAAATTTTCAGATAATCTGTTTAGCTCTGTTTAGCCCTCTGAGCTGACCTCTGACCCTCCGTGGTCTGCTCATGGAAGACCCATTCACTAGCGGGACTGATGTCTCTGGTACTCTGGTGTTACAGTGGTGCACCAACTCCAACTCCTCCCACTTTACATATCCCTAAACCTACCCATCTCCACCCACTGAATCAAATTGTTCCGATTACTCTTATACATATTGTTGTTACAAAATGTAGTTATATAATTCCTGTTACACGAGTACTTAGTGAAGTGAAAAAAGTGTTGTTACCAATGTCCTGTTACATATTTGTACTTACAAATACCATTTTGAGGGTTGTTACATATGTGTATTTACAGAAATATTACAGCTGTAGATACTATGTACCAATGTGTACTTACACTGTTGTTACATACTATGTACACATCTAGTTACTATGTAAGTACACAAATATTAGGGACACAATATAAAGTGGGACCATAAAAAGAAATTCTAACAAATAAAAATTCAGTATTCTTATGCTAATTAATAGATAAAATGCCTATTTATTAAATCAATCAACAGGCTCCCAGAACATTGAATGTGGAAAACTGCATTATTGCGCAAAGAAAACAAAAATAACGACTTTATTCAAAAATTCTTCTCCTCCGTGTCACCCTATAGCGGCATTTTGGAGAGTATCATGACACATGTGCATGCTTTCCTCTGAATGTAAACAAGGAGCAGTGCATGCATGTTCTATGTCAGCAGCACCACGCTCATACAATGTTTACATGCAGGAAAAGCATGCTCATGCGTCATGGTACTTCTCCAAAATGGCGCTACAGGGTGACACGGAGAAGAAGAATTGTTGAATAAAGTTGTTATTTCTGTTTTCTTTGTGCGTAAAAGTATTGTTGTAGCTTCGTAAAATTACGATTGAACCATTGATGTCACATGGACTATTTTAACAGTGTCCTTACTACCTTACTATGTTTCTGTGCCTTGATCATAATAGTACCCTTGCTGTCTATGGAGGGTCAAAGAGCTCTCAGATTTCATTAAAAAAAAAAAAAAATCATAATTTGTGATTTGAAGATGAACGAAGGTCTTATTATGGGTTTGGAACGACATGAGGGTGAGTAATTAATGACAGAATTTTCATTTTTGGGTGAACTATCCCATTAAAACCTAAAAATAATGCTTGTCAAATGTTGCAGTTTTGTGTGTGTGTGTGTGTGTGTGTGTGTGTGTGTGTGTGTGTGTGTGTGTGTGTGTATATGTGTGTGTGTGTGTGTGTGTTTTAAATCATAAAAATACATTACAGATTAGTTTAAGACAACTATGAGAAAACCTACCAGGTCTTTTCACAACCTTTCCAGATCATTTTATATTAGTTATAAAGGTCACACTTTATTTTAAGGTCCAACTCTCGCTATTAACAAACAATTAACTATGACTTTTGCCTCAATAAACACCTAATTTGCTGCTTATTAATAGTTAGTAAGATAGTTGTTAAGTTTAGGTATTGGGTAGGATTAGGGATGTAGAATATGGTCATGCAGAATATGTGCTTTATAAGTATTAATAAACAGCCAATTTGTTAATAATAGGCATGCTAATAAGCAACTAGTTAATAGTGAGAATTGGTCCCTGTACTAAAGTGTTACCGTTATAAAATATAACGACATATTCACAATTCACATATTTGTATAACACTTTTCCCAATACATATTTTTTCAAAGCAGGATGTTGAAAATGCATGTTTCAGATGTGCAGTAGGGTCAAGGTAAACTAACTAATAATATTGCAAATATGCGTTGCAAATAGCATCTGTTTTAAAACTTTGTAGATGCAACATACACTATACTTGCAACCAAAATGTAACATTGTGACAATGTTAGTGCTTGCTGATCACACAGAACCTGAATCATAAGTGATGGACAGCAGAATGTCAGTTGAGACGCACATCAGGGTAACAGCTGTACAGTCTGTGAGAGCATATGTGACAAATACCGTCAGTCTCTGAAGGTCTGTGGCAGGAGGTTCTTTGAGGCTCTGTGTCACACAAATATGCACAGAGATAAACATAGTGTACACACACTCTCTTTCTTTCTCTTTCATACACAAACACACACACACAAATATCTGCGGAAGAACGCACATATTCACACACCCAAACCATACACAAGCTCACACACAATAGATCAGATCTTTATCTGTACCGGCAGCACACACCGTCTTCCTGTTATCTTATTTAAGGCTCATGCGTTTATGTGTATGAAAATATTTGTGCATGCTTGATTAAACGGTTTGAGTTGTGTCTGACAGGACATCCCTGCAGAAAAAAAACAACAGACACCATCACAAAATTTGTAATTGTTT
Source organism: Spinibarbus caldwelli (assembly GCA_039654775.1). NCBI lineage: Eukaryota > Metazoa > Chordata > Actinopteri > Cypriniformes > Cyprinidae > Spinibarbus > Spinibarbus caldwelli. The sequence continues at coordinate 47,569,460 of CM077218.1, read as the reverse complement.
TACTGGTTATAATGGGACTTGTATTGGTATTAATGGAAACTGTAATGGACCCTGTGGGTCTCTACTGGTAATTGGTTGCCTTCTATTGGTGGCTTGTTAAAACCAATAAATCCTAATGGAATATGTCCCAAAACACACTACAGAAAACCATTTTTTAATGGTTTTCATGGTTAAAAGTTGATGGTTTGTAATGTTTGTAATGGTATTTGCAGTGTAAACCATTAGAGTTTTCTGTGGTGGTTCTATTGTTTTGTTCAGCAGGGATGTCTTATTTAGAAGTCTTTCATCCACATTCTCTGAAACCAGTTTAAAAGGATGATCATTTAAATCTCAAAGTATCTAGTTTGCTTTTTCAGCTCTCAACACTAAAGAGAGTTTGTCTGCATTGAAAAACAATATGTTTCCTAAGATTTGTTCCAGTTCTCACCTCTAATTTAGAGTCTAATTCATGTTTTTAATTGTACAAATCTTTGACATCCTCCTCCAAAAAGCACCATGTGACGGTAAAATATATTGCAAGTCATATGAAACCATATGAAAGCTCAAACAGACCAAAAGTTACTGAAATTTGTCATCATAATTTAAATATTTTTATCATTTAAATATAATGTGTTATATAATAAGTGCATATTTTGTACTGTATGCGTTTTGATATAAGTTTTGCTTCACACACACTTTTGCTTTTTCTTCAATTCCTTTCATCAATTGATGAATTTAAAAATCAAACACATTTTTAACATCAACAGATCTGGGCAGAGCATGACACTATCCAGAACGTGACCTTACTGCCATTGATTGAAAAGTGCTGTGGGTTTGTGGACAACCTGTGCACATCTGTTTATGTGTGTTATGCTAGCAGGCTAATGGAGGCTAAATCATGAAGAGGGAGGGTGCAAACTCTTCTCTCTGTTAGCATACGTGAGATTTATCTGCTCTTAGTGCTTTAACTCTTGCAAACATGGACGCTGAGTGCCTGTACATCATGCTTTTGCAGCAATAATAATAACAAACTTTATAGCACCTTCGCTTAAGTGTGCTTGGAGGAAAACAAGTGCACTAGCAGAGAGGAATATGCCTTCTCATCCTCTCTGTCTTAGGGGTATCTTTCAGTATGTGACCTTTTGCCAAATATTAGAGTGATTTTTATTTGCAAATATCTTTGCTTTGGCTTCAGTAATAATTGCTGGAGTAATACTGAAGCACGTAATATTTCAGTGATTGTTTTGCTCTTTCAGAGAAAATACATCTTCCTTTTGGAGTAATAAAAATGTATGAATTAAACTGTAGGAATAAAAATAAATGGACTAAATAATTTATCATTCATAGCAATATTGTTTGCAGTAGAAGTAGAACACAGTTGACTTTAAAAAGGTTAAAGTAGATGCCATACACGGTAAGAAAAAATTTGTGGAATAACTGAAATTTTTCTGCCAAAACACAAGTTGACATTTCCTGAAACACGCTACAACACAAAAAATGTATAATAATATGTAATTCAAAATAAATTCAAAATAAAACTTCTGAAAAATCAATACGGAAAATGTATTAATGTTAACATTGGCCCTATTTTGCAGACTTTTCTTACCTACACTGTAAAAAGTGACCGTGATTTTAATGGTAAAAAACTGTGAAAATGCTACAGTAAAAACCTGTTAAATGGTTAACAGTAAGTTCCCCTCATACATACGGTGAAAAACTGTAATAGACATTTCAGACAATTTTACGGTGAAATACCATTTTTGGAAGTGAAAAAGAATGTAAAATTTATAGGGAAAAACCGTAAATTGACGTTCCCAGAATTCCCTGCGTCGCATTTCAAATTGGATGTTTTTTTCTTTGAAATAACTATTTCTTCTTAGTTTTTTTTCTTATCAGTTATGTATATTAGAGTTGTATGTTACATCTGATGTTGTTAAATTAATGTTTATTGCATATTTCAGTTTAATGAGTCTCACCATGATGGTGTTTAGTGTTTGTGTGAATGACACTGTGCACCTTCTATATATATTATTATTTAAAAGTTGTTTGTGATGGGCTTTGGTTCATCATGTGACTTTCTCATCACCACCTGCATTTGGTGGTTATCAGTGTATTTCAAAGGTACAAAACAGATTTCAGTACTTCTATAGGTTGGTATATTAACATTATATCAGTTAATGAAATAATGGTATTTAACTGTAAATTTAAGTTAAAACCGTAAAACCTAAAATGTTGATACTGTATTTTTTACAGTAGAATTCCGGCAACCACAGCTGCCGTTTTTTTTACTGTAAATTTTACAGAATTTTTTTTTACAGTGTACATTTAGAATGTAATACTGTCAACAAAACAGCAAAATTAATTTTAATAAAATAAATAAATAAAATAAAAAATCACAATTCTTCAGCAGTGTTGTTATTGTTAACTAACTAAAACTAACTACTAAAGACTTTAGTTAGGTCATTTAAAAAATAAAGCTAATGTAAGCTGATGATAAAATATTACATGGAAAACTTAAATGAAACATTTAAAAGAAAATGAATGAATGAATGAATGAATGATTAAATAAATAAATAAAGTTAAAGTACTAAACCTGATCTAAAAGACTGATATTAAAGATACCTTTTACTAAAATTATTAAAACCTAAACTCAAATTAAAATAAAAACAGAAAATATAAAAATAAAACTTAATTCAAAATATTAAATAGTAGATGACTAGAACTAAAATAACACTAAATTTCAGGGTAAAAGACAGTTATTTTTGATAATTTTGATCATCTTCTGGATGTTTTTTTTTTTTTTTTTTTGATAATCTTCTGGATGTTAGATACTTACAGAATATGTACATTTGTGTACAGTGGCTAAAATGCATGCCAAAAAGTGTAGATGGTGCATGGATCAGTGGTTGCAATCTTGCTATTCTTAGTGAAGTACATAAACGTTTAAAATACTAAGTGAGGTATAGTACTTAAAATAACTGAATAGCTGCAAAGTATAGTGAAGTTTATTCCAGGATTGAGTTGAATCTTCGTGCATCAAAATGTCAAGCTCATCTAAGGTCATGCTGTACAATGCCAGCACTGAGCAGATCCACTTTGTCGACTCTCACTGTCCCTCTCCTCCCACAAGAATGCAGGGCCGCATAATTAATCACATTAATTCAGCACATAAATTCCAGTTATCAAGGGAGCGAGGCAGATATGAAGTGAGGGAGTGTGTCTAGCTGTCCGGGTGGGCCGCAGCAGAGCAGGGCACCCTCTTAACCATTCACACACAGACCAAACAAAAACAAACTGCATGATAGGCCATTTTTGTCATTGCATAAATGTTGGTCAAGCACAATATACTGCTACAAACATCAATGGATATTTATCGTAGCAAGAGGTCAAAGGTCAGAAAAATTCAGTCTTGTTGAGATTCACAGTCTGGTTCCAGAAAATTCAGCTGAAGAGTGTAGATCTGTCAGTGCCCTTGAGAAAAAGCCACTTGGCCGCTTTATGCTCAGCGAACAGGGGAATTTTAATCAGGATCCTTTTAGTCCAGGAACATATTTGTCACCTTCCCAAAAACAAATACAAACAACACGACTCCCTTGAGTAACAACGCAATAAACTTTCCTCCCATTTCAGGCACACCAAAGACCTCCGACTGCCAGAGGAACTTCATGTGGTGATAGGGAATAAATGGACTTTTGGGACGTCCCACTTTAGCATTTGCAGGGCCGTGGGACTGAACCAGGCCTGGCCTTAGCTGTGTAAAGTTTGGGGTCGGTACGATTTTTAAGATTTGTAAGTCTCTTATGCTCACCAAAGCTATATTTATTTGATCAAAAATACAGTAAAACCAGTATTTTGTGAAATACTATTACAATTTAAAATGATTTCTATTTGAATATATAATAAAACACAATTCCTTCCTATGATGCAAAGTTGAATTTTTAAGCATCATTACTCCAGTCTTCAGTGTCACTTCAGAAATCATTCTAATATGCTGATTTGCTGCTCAAGAAACATTTCTTATTATCAATGTTGGAAACAGTAGAAAATTGAAAAGAAAATTGAAAATGAGTAGAAAATTGAAAAGAACAGCATTCATTTCAAATAAATACATTTTACTGTCACTTTTGATCAATTTGCTAGATCCTTTCAGAATGAAAAAAAAAAAAAAAAAACCTTACTGACTCCAAACTTTTGAACGGTAGAGTAATTGTGTAAAATGTGCTGAAGTCGGATCAGAACCCTCTGCCAAATCCAATCATGAACCGACCAAAATGAAAAAATGTTGACAGATACTATAAGTGTAGAAGTGACGTTTTCTGGGCAAACAGATTTGGGAATAAGCTAGTTTTAATCAGGACGGCAGTGTAAAAGAGGAAAAACAAACCATTATTAATGCACTGGGTTGAAAACAAGTGTTTATGTAGCTCATCTGGTGCTAGCAACCCAAGTTCAAGGGTTTGATTCCCAGGAAACACACTGTATGTCACTTTGAATAAAAGTGTCTGCCAAATGAGTTGGAGAAAGACTGTGGAAACACAACAGATGAAGTCCATGTGAGCATCTGAATAGGTTTGCATTTAATCAATTAACATCTTGTGAAGTGAAAACGTGTGTTTGTAAAATCAAATCCAGAAAAGTGCACTGTTTACAAGCCAAAAAAAAAAAAAAGATTCTAAACAAATATGTTGTAAGATAAAAGGGGATTGACTTTTTCACTGCAAGAAGCATTATTTTGGATTATGGATTTGTATTTTAGTTTCTTAAAAACACACAGCTTTTCACTTCTCAAGTCATCAGTTGATGGACTGGAGTGGTGTGGATTACTTGTGATTATTGTGATGTTTTTATCAGCGGTTTGGACTCTGATTCTGATGGCACCCATTCACTGCATGATGTAATGATACATTTCTCCAAATCTGTTCTGATGAAGAAACAAAGTCATCTACATCTTGGATGGCCGGAAGGTTTAGCTCATTTTTATTTTGGGGTGAACTATGAAAAAACTGTTAAAAGCTAAGAATATAATTTAAATTGCACAAAATTAATAAATAAATAAAAATGAGACCATGAATTACACCTTAATGGTTAGTGTTTAAATTTTATTCTACATATAAAAAAAGAGTGCAAATTCTGCACAATCTGCAACGTTTAGTATAGATCCAAAACAGACCACCTGTACATGAACATACTACAAATAATCCACATTTTGGTCTTCTGGTGAGTGCTTTGTAAGACTATGATGAAACACCGGCCCTGCTGTGAACAGAACAGATTTACAAAAGAATAAATAATATTAATGAATAAACTCTTCCTGCTTTGTGTTATAATGTAGCACCTTTACACTCTTAGAGGTATGAGGAATTAATTGAGACAGAAATGCATTCCCTTACTTTATCCTGTGTGAGTTTCCAGTGTTAAGAATCGCTTAAATAATAACAAATGATACTGAAAACAACTTATAGCAAAGGTACTTTGTGATTTTGACTGGAAATATATTACAAATACAAAGTGGTTCAAGCGATCTCTGTGTTTGTCTGTTTTAGATAAAAACATATAGTTTGAAATATGACATAAAACAACAACAAAAAAATGATTTGATGGCATCCCTGGAGATATTGTGCTTTTCAAAAGATTTCTTTTTGATAATACTAGATTGGGGGAAAAACAACAATTATTATTTTATCAATTATTTCATGAAATCCAAGCCTCAATTTTACAACAGACTGAAAACTGAAAATGGCAACCGCTTTTTTGGTTGATTCAAAATGATAGGTAAGATGTAGCACAGGAGCAACTACCGGTTTGTCTCTTAAGGTGAGTGATCATAGGAAATCTTTTCAAGGTCTTTTCAAGCCACTCTTTTCCACATTTTGCCGTCATGCTCTTACTCGGTTCCTCTGACATACGCTTCCTCTGTTCAGGGTTCAAAAGGTGTTTCATGCTTCTGATGTTCTAAACTTCTGGATTTACATGATTCCCAAGTCCCACTTCTGAACCAAGAAAGTTGAGTGTCCTTTCAAAGAGCCAACTGGAGCTCAGGGACTCTTCAGCAGATGCAAGAAAACCTGAAACCATCCTCCATGCAAACATCTTCTGTGTCAGAATTGTCTTTGTCCTTTTGGCTTTGAGCAGAGAAAGAGATTAGGAGGTTTGTGAGAGGCGAGAATGGCCTGGCTGCAGGTGTTTTTTGAAAAGTGATTAGTGCCGTATCTCTTAACGTCCCGGGACACACTGGTTACATAAATAAGAACTCATATGGGAGAGATTGCATCCATCTGATTATCTACCTGCGAGAGAGTGAAAGAGACATAGTCAGCACATTCCATTTAATATTGTTACCATTATGATTATTTCTACTGTATATTGAAAGAATAATTCACCCAAAATGAAAATTTGCTTAAAATCTGTTCGCCATCCAAGATGTAGGTAAGTTTGTTTCTTCATCAGAACAGATTTGGAGAAATTTAGCATTGTATCACTTGCTTATCAGTGAATCCTCTGCAGTGAATGGGTGCCGTCAGAATTACAGTCTAAACAGCTGATAAAAACATCACAATAATACACAAGTAATCCACATGACTCTAGTCCATTAGTTAATATCTTTTGACGAGAAAAGCAGTGTGTTTGAAAGAAACAAATACATCGTCAATGCATTTTAACATTAAACTCCCGTGTCCTCCAATGAAAAAGTGTATCCTCTGTTGCTCTCTCACATCAAAATCCAGACATATTACTGTTTTCATTTGGAAACTATGGTTGATCTGTGCATATTTCTCTCTTGATTCAGATGAGATGACTTCTCACTTGAGAAAGCAATATTATTGATGAAGGACTTTTATTTTAGCTGGATGCAATGGTTTGAAATTAAAATGTCTTATGATCAATTTGTTTATTTCAAACACACAACTTTTTGGTTCACAAAACCTTAACTGATGGGCTGAAGTCGTGTGGATTACTTGTGGATTATTGTGAGATTTTTATCAGATGTTTGTCATTCTGACGGCACCCATTCACTGCAGAGGATTCATTGGTGAGGGAGGGACGTAATGCTAAATTAAAAAAAAATAAAATAAAAAAACTTAAAAACTCATCTACATCTTGGTTGCCCTGAGGGTGAGTACATTTTCAGCAAATTTACATTTTTGGATGAAATGTTCCTTTAAATGTGGTATTCATTTTAATATCTGAGCAGCTTACATGTGTATGTTTGATTTACATGAGCAGGGCTCTCATGGCAGATTTGCTGATGCGATTGCGCTGTTTTCTCCTCCTTTTCGGGGAGTGAGGAAGCGGTCTGGGGGGTTTGTGTGGAGGGAGATGTTGCACAGGAGGAGATGTAGTTCCTGTTTGCAACAACAATAACAAAATCAACTTTTAATCCAGCTATTCTGATCTTGCAGTGTTGTGTGGTACTGTTGTACTGTGTTGAATCCAATAACATTAGCCTTATTATTCTGCAAATAATGAATTTGATATTATGCTGTAAATACTGCACTGCACAAGTTAATGTAGGCATATATAAGTGTTACTTCCTCTTCTTAGTGTGTATTTGTCTGGTAGTATTTATTCAAAGTCAGCTGAGTTATTCATAGACATTGGTTCACAGAATCAAGCTGAACATAATACACCCCAGTGTGTTTGTTCTTAAACATCACTTACATCAAGTGGGTAATTATGACAGATCTATCCGTCTGTCTGTGTGTCTGTCTGTCTGTCTGTCTCTATCTGTCTTTATGTCTGTCTGTTTGTCTGTCTGTCTGTCAGCCTGTTTGTCTGTCTGTCTGTCTGTCTGTCTGTCTTTCTTTCTTTCTGTCTGTCTGTCTGTCTGTCTGCCTGTTTGTCTGTCTGTCTGTCTGTCTGTTTGTCTGCCTGTTTGTCTGTCCGTCCGTCTGTCCGTCTGTCCGTCTGTCCGTCTGTCTGTCTGTCTGTCTGTCTGTCCGTCCGTCCGTCCGTCCGTCCGCCCGCCCGCCTGTCTGTCTGTCTGCCTGTCTGTCTGTCTGTCTGCCTGTCTGTCCGTCTGTTTGTCTGCCTGTCATCACTTACATCAAGTGGGTAATTATGACAGATCTATCCGTCTGTCTGTCTGTCTGTCTCTGTCTGTCTTTATGTCTATCTGTTTGTCTGTCTGTCTGCCTGTTTGTCTGTCTGTCTGTCTGTTTGTCTGCCTGTTTGTCTGTCCGTCTGTCTGTCCGTCTGTCCGTCTGTCTGTCTGTCCGTCTGTCTGTCTGTCTGTCTGTCTGTCTGTCTGTCCGTCCGTCCGTCTGTCCGTCCGCCTGCCTGTCTGTCTGTCTGTCTGTCCGTCTGTTTGTCTGCCTGTCTGTCCGTCCGTCCGTCTGTCCGTCCGCCTGCCTGTCTGTCTGTCTGTCTGTCCGTCTGTTTGTCTGCCTGTCTGTCCGTCTGTTTGTCTGCCTGTTTGTCTGTCTGTCTGTCCGTCTGTTTGTCTGCCTGTTTGTCTGTCTGTCTGTCTGTCTGCCTGTTTGTCCATCTGTTTGTCTGTCTGTCTGTCTGTCTGTCTGTTTGTCTATCTGTCTGTCTGTTTGTCTGCCTGTCTGTCTGTCTGTCTGTCTGTCCGTCTGTTTGTCTGCCTGTTTGTCTGTCTGTCTGTCTGTCTGTCTGTCCGTCTGTTTGTCTGCCTGTTTGTCTGTCTGTCTGTCTGTCTGTCTGTCTGTCTGTCTGTCTGTCTGCCTGTTTGTCTGTCTGTCTGTCTATCTGTCTGCCTGCCTGTCTGTCTGTCTGTCTGTCTGTCTGTTTGTCTGCATGTTTGTCTGTCTGTCTGTCTGTCTGTCTGCCTGTGTCTGTCCGTCTGTCTGTCTGTCTGTCTGTCTGTCTGTCTGTTTGTCTATCTGTCTGTCTGTTTGTCTGTCTGTCTGTCTGTCTGTCTGTCTGTCTGTCTGTCTGTCCGTCTGTTTGTCTGCCTGTCTGTCTGTCTGTCTGTCTGTCTGTCTGCCTGTCTGTCCGTCTGTTTGTCTGTCTGTCTGTCTGTTTGTCTGTCTGTCTGTCTGTCTGTCTGTTTGTCTGCCTGTCTGTCTGTCTGTCTGTCTGTCTGTCTGTCCGTCTGTTTGTCTGCCTGTTTGTCTGTCTGTCTGTTTGTCTGCCTGACTGCTTGCCTGCCTGTCTGTCTGTCTGTCTCTCTGTCTGTAACGTACTAACAAAGATCCAGAACCATCTTGCAACATCTTAACACCCACCTAGAATATCCTAGCAAATGCATGACAACAACACACAATACTGCATAGCAAAACCCTAGAAACCACACAGAACAACCTAGCTCCCACATAGCTACACTCTAGCAACCACCAACTACTTTAGTCTTAAAACCTTCAAACTTGCAGCTATACTGTAGGCTTCTTCAAGCAAACATCAAAGTTCGTCTTGATGAATATTTTTTAATCTTCTTTTAATCCGCAGTCCTGTAAATTGTTTCGGTAGAACATCTGCAAAGAACTTTTTGTTTCTTGATTTGGGTTTATAATAGATTTGAGAAAAAAAAACAAAAAAAAAACAATAAAGCTAAAGCAATGCAAGTTTTAAGCAAAGCCCACAGTGGAACAGAGCTGAGATGTTCATTTAGAAGGCTGCTGACATTTAAGATGAAATTCTGCTCTGAAGATCATAATAAACTGCCAATCAAACTTACCTCACCAGCATTTTTCGTTGTCTTTTAGTCAAAAACATAAGTCGACTTTTATTTTAACAACATTGTATTGTCCAACTGACTATTAATTCTATCAGACACTGATGATAAGTGAATGAATAGAAAAACCTCATTTAAGTGTTTTGTTATTTTACCTGTCCGTTGTGTGGTTGTATAAGTGTGTTGTTGTTTGTGATGGAGCTGCTGTAGTTTCTCATCCGGCTGTATATTCGTGTGTTGTACTTTGACGTGATGTTTGTGTTTTTCTTCATCTAGGATTTTGTGCATTAGCAGCAGCTCTTCCATTTCCCCCTCCTTGGCCTTTTTGTCCATTTGTCTCTCCTCTCGCTCCTCCTCCTTCACCTCTTTGTCCATAGTCTCACCTCTCACCTTCTGACCGCTCTCCTCTACAGACAGAAACACATCTCCCTGATTCTGACTGGCTGTTCCTGTGGCATTAGGGGCGAGTTGGTCTGTCTCATTGGTTGTTTGCAATTGTTCGTTTTCTTGCGTTAAATTTGACCGGTGCATAAAAGTCTGATTGGTCAATTCCAATGTAGTTATGGTAAAATCAGATGTCTGATTGGTTATACTTTGGTTAGCATTACTCTGCGATTCAAATTGCGTAATGTTGCGCAATGACAAATCAGTTTCTTCCTGCTCGGTGTGATTTGGCAGTGGAGCCGTCATTGTGTCATTCATTTTGCCATGTCTCCTTCCATCCCCAGGGTGATGGTGATGACCTTTGCCCCCTGCATACTGCGTCTCGTTCAGACCCCAGCCATCCCGGCCGAATCCTGGCTCAGAGAACCTCTCTTTGGGTAGCCAGCTGTGGCTAAACAGGTCCTCCAGTCTTATCCTCTGGTTGTGTTTGAGTTCATCCCTGCGATGGAGCTCATCTTTGGGTCGAGGTTTCCCAGAGCGTTCCCGTCCCTCTTGTTTGTGGCCGGATGATTTCCGGCGCTGAGCGGGCCGAGGAGCCGGCTGACAGCGGCACTCCACATGGTCGAGAACGGAGACGATAGCCTTATCATAAAGCGGCCGCTTGTTCGCGTACTGTATCTTCATCACCTGAGGAAAGTGGAAATGGCCTGTTTGAATATACTGTAAGTACACACTTGACAAGCGTGTGTATGTGTGTGTACCTGTAGGTATCGTGTGTGTGTAAGTACAGGCACACACTGCAGACTCTTGGTGTTACAGCAGCCCGAGCACCTCTGCACCTCCACACACGGAGGCCACAAGAGGAAATTTGCATTGCTACGGTCCAACATGGAGCGTGTGACCTCGATGACCTCGGTCCTGACCTTACAGATGGCTTGCTGAGCCGGCTGAGCGTCTGCAGACAAAGATGCAGAAATACACACAGAGGCACATGAACTACAAGAAAAACATTTGACTAATTCGATTTGTACAGGTGCTTGCTCTTGCAAAATGCTTCTCCGTTATTTTAAGGTGTTGTGGGCAGTTGATAAGGCTTTAATTTGAATTTGGCTTCCCATACAACTTATAATTAAATAAAACTGGCTAGCTGACAATAACTAGGGGTATTGTAATAATGTAGTAATGACTTTTCTAAAAACAAAATTATGAAAAATACATATAAACAAAACAAAATTATGAAAAATACATATAAATATAAATATTTTGAAAATAAATAAACAAATACAAATACATTGTTTTCCTTTTATTTTATTTTTAAATGTAAAAATATGGTTTACCTATTACTACACTACTTGAATATTTTTATGTGATTGAGTTATTAAAATAATATCAAATGTCAATCAATCAATACATAAATAAATAAATGCAACAAAAATCGTCTCTATGGAAAAAAATGTAAATTGACAGTATAGAATAAATGCCACCAACTTTCAGCTTCTTAATTTCTATTAAATCAATTTAATTGCTTTCTCTGAATAGCATCCCTCCTTTTCTCTCACCTATTCTTCCATCTTTTTCTCTCAGTCTTTCAAAACAGATGTACTGAAAAAGACTTATTATTCCAGAAAGTGCTTGTTCAGCATGCATCAACAATAACGAACTGTGCTTGTTTCAGCTCTTCAGATTCTCTTTTCCATGAAGATTATTGTTTCTGTGAATAATGATGATCTGACTCGGCTCAGGAGGAGAGATATACAGATTTGCTGACTTTGGATGGTTGCTGTGATCAGCATTATTTGAAAGCTATAAAACAATATAACAATTCAACAACAGAATTAAGCAGTTTAAAAAAATAAATAGCTTAAAATATGTTTTAGAATATGAGAAATTAACTAATGTCAAAGCTGAAATGTGTCATTTCTGATCAAGTAACCCCTTTTGATAAACTCACAGAGACACAGTGTTTACACTTTTGTGGGGAATGAGCCTATGGCTTATTTATAGTTCTGGCACAGACAGAAAGGTATTTTAACACTGAAAATGCATATAGCAATGGAGAAATAAAAGAGAATAAAATAGATAATACAGCAAAATGAGAAGAAGAACAAAGTAAGTCAGACTAACCCAGAAGACTGCGTGGCAGACGGTTGCTGGTGTCATTGTCATGGTGACTGTCCGGCTCAACCTCTGGAGAAAAAAACGACAGCAACTTTGAACCATCAAGTAGTGAAATAGTGGTGAGAATGCATGCAATGCAGACCCTTGTAGGAAATAGCTACTTGTTTCTAGTTTCTAGGCACGCTTTGGTTAAGGTTTCTTTCATAGCCTTACAAGGATTTGCAAGGGCTTTTACAAAAGCTAAAGCACTTAGTTAATCTAGATAAGAGTTTCTGCTACTGTACATGCCTTAAATATAAATGAGGACAGCACACATAGATCAAGGTCAAAAAGTTGCTTTTTAAAAAGTATTAAAGAGGCAATCCATATTAAATATGGTACTGAACTGCTGTAGCCCAGAGTCTTAATTAACGTATGTAATATTTGGCTCCAGGAATGTCAGAAGCATTTTAAAACTGAGAGCTGATTTACCTATAGATTCAGAGAACAGCAAAAACTGCAGGTCCTGAATAGAAGACACAGATCCACCCTTCACCAACTCAACCACAGCGGCCGGGAGAGGATCAGCCTAGAGAGAGGAAACAAAATTTATTAGAAATATTCAGTACAATGAAATGCATGTTCTGCTCAACAAAGAATCCTGAAAAAACCATCAGTTAGTCAGGACTGCGAAAAATAAACCCAGGTAGATAAACCCACACAAAGCATTATTGTTTATATAATGAACTAATATTTTTTTGTTATCCTCCTTGATACATAAAAAAAATTAACATGCAATATTGAATGCATAATTAATTTAAAAATATAAATATATAAAAAAAACTTTACAAAAAATGTATTTTAAAATAATAATGCAATAATGGTCAATTGTACAGTTTAACACAACATTTGAGCACTACATTCTGAATGACCAATCAGAATCAAGAATTCTAAAGAGCGCATACATAAAATAACATGAATGTGTTGTTGTGTGTTTAAGTGTGTGACAATGAGACAGAGCGCTATGGATGCTGGTTTGTCTCAGGGTGTCAATGCAGGTCTTGGGGACACAATAGCACTGTTCATACAGCATGTCCAGACAGGGGCCACTGACCCTCATCTCCTCCGTCTCATCTGGCAGCATTTATGCAGGACACAGGAAAGAGTGCAGAGAGGAAGTGGGGGATGGAGAGATGGAGAAAAGGTGAGTTTGAGGAGGAGAAAGAGGGAGATGGATGAGGGAGGCTGCCGGAAGGATGGAGTATTTTGGTAATCGGCGTGATAAGGGAAATCAGTCACATTACTGGCTGGTGATTCAGATGGTTTTGCATGGGCCGAACAAATGCAGGAATTCAAGTGTGCCAAAATTTAAGAAACATCCTAAATTTGCCACACCTCTTGCGGTACACACTTATAATTGAACAGAAATAATAATTCATGGTGAATCACCGGTATATCCTACACTCGTGGGAGTTTTCAGAAGCACAGCGGTCTTGTTTTGTCCAAATGCATAAATCTCATGAATCATCGGTTTTCCATCTATTTTTTCTCTGTTACATTCTCAGGCTCTCTATCATCTGGTTGTGCATGCATGGAAGAACTGCCTATTCCACAGCAAAGTTTCAATTCAGATCTGTAGTGCACCAAGATGTTTATCAGCGGATAAACGTTGTTTGAACATCAGTGAAATGTTATCGTGGTGATTTCTTGATACTGAACACAGCACAGATGGATAAAATGAAAACATAAAACATAATTTTGGGGTCGGTAAGATTTTGTACGTTTTTTTTTTGTTTTGTTTGTTTTGAAAGACAAGCCTATATTAGGCTGCATTTATTTGATCAAAATATATAGAAACAAAAGTAATATTGTAAAATAATATTAAAATTTAAAAATAACTGTTTTCTATTTAATATATTTTAAAATGTAATTTATTCCTGTGATGCAAAGCTGAATTTTCAGCATCATTACTCCAGTCTTCAGTGTCACATGATCCTTCAGAAATCATTCTAATGTACTGATTTGCTTCTCAAGAAAAACATCTTACTATTATTAATGTTGAAAACTGCTTAATATTTCTGTGGAATATTGTTTGTGGAGAAGAAACTTCTTGTACAGCATTCATTTGAAACTAAATTTTTGTAACTGTGTAAAAGTCTTTATTGTGAATTTTGATTAATTTGTTCTCAAACTTTTAAATGGTAGTGTATGCTTTAACATACACACAAACACACTCTAATTCACATGTATATGATTCATAAACATTTATACCTCACATACACACACTAAATTGCTTTATGGCTACCCAATGTAAATATATAGCATCACACTTCTAAAAAAACACACAAAAAAACCACACACACACACACAATACAAGACACCAGATGGCATACACAAAGACCACACACATAGAATAGAATAGAATAGAATAGAATAGAATAGAATAGAATAGAATAGAATAGAATTGTATTGCTCAGAGGTTGCTCAGGAGATTTAATGGAGCTTCGTGGATTTCTGATTTTGGTTTGCAGACTTTAGTTTGGTTTGTTTATCAAATCTTAAGCACAGGTTGAGACATTATTGTTATCTTATAATAAAATTAAAAAAAATACAAGTCGCAAATTTAATTAAAGTGCAACAAGTAAAATATTTTAAAATAAATTATATTATAAATGATATTAAAATAGCATAATATATAATATTTTTAATAATACTATAAATGTATACGCAAAAATCAGAATATCACAAAAATGTGCAAATTAAGCTACTGACACTTGCAAGTTGCCTCATCCAAACAAACCAATGGGAGGGCGGTGTATGTCTCGGTTGATCACCAGTGCTGAACCACACAACCTCTGAACCCTGCTCCTAATATCATCAGAGAGTGAAGGACTGGCCCAGAGCATTCTGGGATTGTGGAGGAGTGGTGGAATGCACAGCCCATGTTGGGGAGTAATGATACATAATTACACATCTGCTGACAATGCTCTCTCACACACATGCCCATATCATCTACTAACACATGCAAATATGCACAACCATCAGTTTGTGTAGCTGCAAGAAATAATATTGCATGTTTGTATGGTTTTCATTTTTATCTGTAAATGAAAACATATAATCAAGTCAATTACTTGTCTATTTTTTACCTAGCGGGATTTTTCCATCCAAAATCACACATCATAAAGAGATGAAAAATGATGTTCTTACATGGGGAACTTCCAAAAAGCACATCTTAAAGCTGCAGAGGGATCATAATCACAGCTTTTAAATGAGTTTTGATCATGCATTTCCCTTCGAACGAGGAATTACATTTTAAACATTACAATTTAAACACACCCTTCCATGCACTGGTGAAGGTGCATGTTTTGGAAATGTCTTCAGTTAGATATCAATTAAATCTCTTATGATATTCCTCCCTCTATGACTTCTAGATGACTTCTAGATGGGGTGGGGGGGTCACAGAAATGTCATATTTTGATTAAGTGCCTCATGCAACACAACTGTGGTGGTCAAACGAAGAGAAAATGCATTGATTTTGTGTGCTAAATGTCAACTATCCTTGTGCACCAATCAGTTCCTGGAGCCCTTAGGCATCAGTTCACTAATTCATTTAAAAGAATCATATGATTCCCTATGAGTGATTTATGATGTTGTGAGATGCCAGTGGTTATACTGCAAGATTATAGCATTAGTTCATGTGGCATTAACAATATTCAAAGAACCTTTGAAGCACTGAGAAGAAAAATCCATCTTGCACACAAATACACGTGCATATATGCTCACGAACTATACTAACACCCAAAATAAAAACAGAAAAGAAAAATTGTCATCCCACACTTGCATGTGCTGTTGTTTCTTCCATGGAACACAAAAGGAAATGTTTTATAGAATGTTTATGCAGTTCTTTTCCATACAGAACATCTGTCAAACTACAAAAAAGACTCTTGTGCAGTATTCCGTAGACATTCGGATTGAAATTTAAGTTAATTCTTAAAAATATTGCCATTTTAGCTCGGAAATCTCACTTGCTTTTTTGTTGAGATTTAAAATAAATCTTTGACACATCAAGTCAGGTTTGTCGTCACTGATATCGTCTTTTCCTATTGGTCGAAACCTCAAAACAGTTTGAATATGTGATATGCCTACCAAGAATGAAAATGAAGAGCATGAAGACCAGTTTGAGACCAGTATGCAAAATATCATTGACTATGACGTGTTACAGAAGATGACTCGCCAAAAAGGAGAAATCTGAAAATGTGATGTAGGGACGATAAAGCGCGACAATAACTTTTGTCAAATGTCAGAAGGACTAGAGCTACCAAAGAGGGGAAGATTTTGGCTTGTTTAAATAAATCTATCATATGGCTTCAGAAGAATATGGACCAAATTTGGGGGCTTGTCAGATGAGGTCATATCAATGTTTATGGAGAACAAAAAAAAAAAATGTTTAGAAAAACATGTAGTATAAATAAATGACAGATTAATTAGCCTATTAGGTAGCCTATATTATCCATTCTATAAAGCATTGACAATTAAAGCAATTCTTAATGAAAAAGAATTAGCCTATAAGAATGCAACAGGAACCAATTAGCCTAACTCTCCAAGACAGAAAGCTGAGATTCATTAAGGCGTTCAGAGTCGCACTTACCTCCGCATTGCCAAACCGCAGACACGCCGCCGCAAGTACCGCGAGAAGAAGCGGGATCCGCGATCTCATCTTGCTGCCGTGCCGCTGCGGGGCTCCGCGGGACAGCGCGCATTTAGAGAGACGCGCAAGAGACGCTCCGCACCGGGCTCCGACTCGAGCGCAAATATCGGGTTAATTAAGCAGCGCTCTGAGTCCCTCAGCGGCTCTGCAGGCTCGACATTCCTCTCAGTGCGCAAACATTCAAATTACCCTCCACAGCAGAATGAGTCTCTCTTCTGAGGAGCAAGTGGCCCATTTGAAGTCCTTTGAAAGGCAGTTTGCGGATTAAAGCGAAGAGGTTTGTTTCCAGGCGAAGCACCAAAATCCCGGATTCCTCAGCTGGCGTTTATTTAATCATTCATTTGCATGGTTCAGTCCTATAAAGACGTCTTAGTAGGCTATTATCTGAGAGAACGGTAATCTAAAATACCTGTTCAGGCATGGCAATTTAAAAAAGTAATATAAAGATTACATAAAATGTCTTAAAAGTCAAACAGGACTTAAAAAAAAAAGTTTTTAAAAAGTAAAGTGATGCGCGTTCGCTCCCTTTGTTTTGGTATGCTACAAACTCCTCACTTATTAATAACTCCACATCACCGCTGATAAGCTATAAAAACTGTTATATATTAAAAAAGTCTTTCCAATTGAAGATGGTCCATGTGTAGCACGCGAGGGTCCCTTCGTCTTCGCATTGTCTGTAATGAAAGCGGCGTTAATGTAAGTTCAGCCTAAATATAACTCTTGGTCTTGCAGTTTTCTTATCAGTGTCTAGCGCGTGCGCGGCCCCGCGCGAGCCGTCTGTGCGGTGTTGATTATGGGACTGTGGCTCTGAGGAGGATTTCAGGGGTCTGTATGTGGACTCTTATCTTACCCTCCCCTTAAAGGCAGGGCTGAACTCACTGAGAAAGAGAAAGAGAGGATGGGAGGTGGGTGAGGAGGTGCTGAAGTCATATTGCTTGGATGCCTGCAACACAATGTAATGGTAGAAACGACATATGCATTGGAACTAATAAAACATTATTATGTTTTCCATTAATAACACTGAAAATATAATGTGCAATGCAATATACTTTCATTTACTTACCCTTATGTTGTTTATTTGGCAATCTTCTGTGGAACATAGAATATCAATATATTTATTGCAAAACATTCATGATGTTTTATTTTTTCATATAAGAACTCAGCTATTCAATATGCACTATATTCCGAATAGATCTAAATTTTTAGTCAATTTCAATATGCAAATCTCATTTGCATATTTAGAGTATATTCAAATATGCACTGCCTTTTGTCATCAATGGCAATTACTTTTTGCATGTCAGAATAAGCTTAAGGAATAGTTCACCCCAAAATAAAAATACTCACCCTCAGGTCATTCAAGATGTTTATTCATGGGAACATATTTGGAGAAATTTAGCATTACAAGACATTAATTGATGAACTGGAGTGCTGTGGTGTTTTTATCAGCTGTTTGGACACACATTTTGACGGCACTCATTCACTGCAGAGGATTCATTGGTGGGCTAGTGATGCAATGCTACATTTCTTCAAATCTGCTTTAATGAAGAAACAAACTCATCTACATTTTGGTTGGTCATTTTTTAACTATTCCTTTAACATTTTTAGAAGCTACAATACCTTAAAATATTAAAGTTCTCTTTTTAACTGACATATTCTTTTATAAATTTGCATCGCAAATGAGGCAGTTCACATCTTTGGAAAAAAGAAAGAAAGGCCAAACCTTGCATAAAGAATGAAAAAAAAAATTACATAACATGAATAAGTTAATGTTTCATTAGCATAGAATGAATGGGATGGTGGCTGACATATTCTCTTCGGCCAGGGCTCTTTTTAATGTTTTCACAGCATTGCCCAAGGTAATGGAATCAAAAGGTGTGTCTAAATACCAAAATTCTTCAAAGCTATTTTAAATCTTATGACCTTTCAGCTTTGCACAATGGATGTCCAAGTTATGAAACTAAGAGGTCAGTAGACTAAAATGAAGGTGACAGGAATAGCTCTGTTACATAACAAATTAATGCAAATCTTCATGCATTAAATGTAATCAGAATTATCTTTATCACACACTGTAGTATAAAACCAACCGATTTTAAATCTATTCGAAATCAGGTTCACAAGTCATTTCTCTTAGGCAAAGTATTGCTCACTGAAAAGAACCTTTTTAGTGAGCAAAAAGAATTTTTTTTTTTTCTTAGTATGAAGAATATTTTAATATTCTAAACAAGAACCTTTTTATGCTTTAAAGAACCATTTGTGCAATGGAAAGGTTCCATGGATGTTAAAGGTTCTTCATAGAACCATCAATGCCAGTAAAGAACCTTTATTTTTAAGCGTGTGGTGCAAAAATGAGGATCATGAAGTGCTATTGCTTCAGCATAGAGCACAATTTTTAATCAGTTTATGAAAATGCATTAGAGCAAGCAAATTTATCTTTAAGGTCCAGGTTTAAAAATAGAGGACTAAAAAATGTTGGTTTTTGCATGATTAAAATTATATTATACATCATGACATTCTTACATATTTGTCTACTAAACTAACATCAAGCCTTTGAACACGAACATTTTGAAAGATCTTTAAAATTATTTTAAAAGAATGCAATCACATGTTATCTTATTTTTTGACTGGTCGTGTATGTTGAGAAATAATGCAGTAGAAAAACAGGAGAAAAAATGCCCATAAATTGTACAAATTTAATACCTTTAAAAACCAAAACAGCACTTTTACCAGCTGCACTCAGACTGTTTTATTGTACTGTGTATTTGAAGACACTTGCACTTAAAAGATGTTAATAAACCACATTTATGAGCAAAGTCTACTAGAAAAATGTGTGAGCAGCTCCCAGTGGCCTCAAACAAAAGAGCTCTGTGGTCAGATCACATCACGATGAGCACTGGCACAGAGAATTATTACTGACACGCGTGCGTGAGCAGATATGATCTGTCTTATTAGGAAAAGGACAGGTCAAGAGGTCAATGTGAACAAGGCTGGCTGGACTACCTCTCACAACTAATCCAGTTTCTCATTTATATCTCTGCTTCCGTTCTGTTCTTCTCTTTATTCACAGCATTGTGCAATGTTCATCTTTTTATTCACCATTCATCTCACACTGTAACTCCCACACTCCCTCTTTCTCCTTCCACTTCTTTGTCTCCCACTTCCTCTCTCCTTCTCCACCTCCTCCCTGTGCCTCTCATCCTTTCATCCTTTTGATATTGCACTATTCCTCGGTTTCTTTCATCTGTAATATGTACCCATTTGTTCAAGTCTGTTCATGATTATGTACTTCTCTCTCTGTCTCTCTGTACATACATGAGCTTTAAACCAGAATTTCTCTGTCAGAAAGGCTTTTGGAACTCAGTCAAACAAAACTATGTCTACTCATTTGGATCATTTTTAAGATTATCATTTTTCCAGTTGGTGATGCTAGTGCAGCAGAAATTTCACACATAAACAGGCATTTAAATGGTTCCAAAGGTGTTCTGTGTGTCTTTAAAATAATAGTTTACACAAAAAATGAAAAACTGCTGAAATTTTATTCACCCTCAGGTCATCCAAGCTGTAGATGAATTAATTTCTTCAATGGAACAGATTTGGAGAAATTTAGAAATGCATTGCTTGCTCATCAATGGATCCTCTGCAGTGAATGGGTGCCGTCAGAATGAGAATCCAAACAGCTGATAAAAACTTCACAGCAATCCACATGACTCCAATCCATCAATCAACATCTTATGAAGCAAAAATGTCTATTTCTAATAAACAAATCCATTATGAATGTGTTTTTAACTTTAAACTGGTGCTATCGGCTAAAAATGAGTCCTCTATCCATGATATTGCCTTCTCCAGTGAAAAATTCATCTTGTCTGAATCAAGATAGAAATATACACAGAACAAGATTACAAGTCAAAACAGTTGTAAACAAATATGTTGGTGGATTTTTAAACAGGTGATGGACTTTTTCACTGGAGGAATCATTATTATGAATAATCGACTGGTATTTTGGCCAGAAGTGATATTTAAAGATAAAATGCCTTAAAGATGGATGTGTTTCTTACAAACACGCAACTTGTCACTTCACAAGACATTAATTGATGGACTGGATTGAACAAAACTGAACAAAATACAAGAGACCACCTCCAGTTCTCTTCTCTTGTTTTTCACATCAACAGATGGATCAATTTGAGGTATTGTAAAACTAAAGTCTGTTGCACAAATAATGCAAAATGAGTTATACTGTACTACATGTGCCACAGTAATAGTGATTTTTGCCTTAGCAGGTACCACTAATAATTGTCCCCTAGGTCGATTTGGATAAAAAGCTAAAGCTTTTTGCCATTATGCTGAAATTAGCATTGTAATAACTGTGATTGGAGCTCTGTCTTGCTGTGATGTCATAACCATCTTTGCTCCTGGACAGGATGCTGTACACGAGTAACAGCAGGGCTCAATGAACCGGATAAAGACCGGAGAGGAACACTATTGTTCAGAACCGCAGAGCCATTACAGCACAAAGCCAGCTGTTGGGATTCATGGGTGTGTTCACTCACAGTGAGAGTGTGGCAGATCAATTAGAAATGCAGTTCAGGACTCTATCTAGTACAGTGAACATGGTGCACAGAAGAGCACAGACCCATCACTAAAGCTCCAGCGACCCTTCAGCAACACCAAACCACTTTTAACTTACATGTTATACTATGTCATTTAATATTACAGTGAACATTATTAAATTAAGTTGTTTAAAATCCTTGCAAAGTAACTTATGTTAAAACTTTACTTGTAAAATCCAGAAGAGCAATTTGTTTGAAATTTTGGAGTTGGTTAGATTTTAAAAATGTTTTTGGAAAAAGTGTTGTATATGCTAAATTTATATACTTATATTATGCTGAATTTTCAGCATCATTACTCCAGTCTTGAGTGTCACATGATCATTTAGAAATCACTCTAATATGCTGGTTTGCTGCTCAAGGAATATTTAATACTATTATCAATGTTAAAAACAGTTTTTTATTTTTTTTACACTCAAATTTTCTTTTCAGGATTCTCTGATGTAAGAAGTGTTTTTTTTTCTAACAATGGAAATCTATAAAAGTATTATAAAAAGCCTGATAAAAGTATTAATTTAAGAAAATAAGCAAATCTTTCTGACCCCAAACTTTTGAATGGTAATGTATATATTTATTTTTAATTATTTCAATCTCTAAAGAGCTCTATTATTTTTATCGTCATCATTTCTCAAAAGTTTTATAGATTTTACAAAGCAAAACTGCACACTGCAAAAGAAAGAGCTCTAAAGTGAAAGAACAGAGATGGAAAAAAAGAGGCTAAGAATGAGATATATCAAATAATAAATCATACTATTCACTGATAGCACAATGAAGTAATGAGTTATGACAAATGGTCACTCCTCTGCATTGGACCTTTCGCTGCGGAGCATTTTGAAAAGGTCAATTGTCATCATCTCTGCTGTGATGAAGAGACTTCTGTTGGGCCTCTGGATTATTCATTGATTTGCTCTCATCAAACAACATGTTATTGTTGTCCTCTTCCGGCCGAATTGGTGACTTTGTTTTCCGAGTGAGTGTATGCATCTCCTCTCAAACCAAACAGGCTCTGACAAACAGGGTGTTTTCCGTAGCCTAACCTGAACTGTGTTTCCTCAACACACACAATGCTGCAGTGTCACTGGAATCTCTCCATATTACAGAGAGGTGGTCACCCTGAAGAATACACCCTTCTCACAACCTGCCCAAAATAATAACTCATTAGTTGCTCTGCTACTTAACATACAATGTGTGTCCCCAAATCCCGAAAAAAAAAAAAAAAAAACACAAGGAAAAGTTGACTCACAACTGATTCCAATAGGTAACATGTTGCTAAGCTAATAATGCATGCACTATAAGCATACCAAAAACACATCTAAATATTACAGTGACTTGGCGTTCATAAACCATTTTATTTTCATAATGTTTCATGATATTTCAGAGTGAATTTGAAAGAGAAAACTTGAAAATGGTTACATATGAAACCAAACGCAAACTTGCTATAAAAATGTTTAAATTAGTCACCAATGGATACTCTGCAGTGAATGGGTGCCGTCAGAATGAGAGTCCAAACAGCTGATAAAAACATCACAATAATCCACACAACTCCAGTCTTGTGAAGTGAAAAGGTATGTGTTTGTAAGAAACAAATCCATTATTAAGGCATTTAAATTCCAGTTCCTCCAGAGAAAAAGTCCATCCTCTGTTGTCCTCTCACATCAATATATTTGTTTAGACTTGATTTGGACTGTTTTTGCTTGTAAACGGTGCTTCATCTGTGCATATTACTCTCCTGATTCAGACAAGACTACTTTTTTCACTGAAGATTGAAAAATTTGGGGGTGAACTATTCCTTTAAGTGACACCAGGAGAATACAAAAGTTATTTCTGAGTAAGAGAAAGTTTATGAAAGTTTACAAGTTTAGTAAATGGGGACAATATCAATTTAATATTGAATATAAAATTGGCCACAAGAATCACCTCTGAATCAACTCATGAGACTCAATCATCTTCTTTCCCCTTTATTCCCCTTTTCTTTCTCTTCTGCTAATCTGCCTGTAAACACATGGATGGGAAAGAAATCTAAACAACCCAAACTTGGCTTTAATTCCATATCATGTACCAGCACAAAGAAATAATATTGCATAAAAGCTTCTGTTTGCATTTTTTTTTTTTTTTTTTACAGCTGAATTATACACAGATATTTTGTTTGTGGCTGGATGTTTTTCAAGGATGTTTTTAGATTCGGTTGGGAACAGCATTTGAAAAGTGACTCACTCGTGCCATAGCAAGTTAGAGCCAAAAAGCCTTTGACCTCTTCTGAGTCTCTTAAAAGATCTCAAATATTTTAGCGAGCGCAGTTCACATTCAGCCACAGATAAAGCTTGCTCTGTCTCGAAGAGCGAGATCATCAAGACACACTGTATGAACCAGTACAAACTGTGCTACAAGTGTGTATTCACATGTGTGCTAACTAGCATAGTTTTAACTTCACATGCAAAAATAAATAAATAAAATATAATAATGAATTATATTGTGACCACAAATTAAGAATAAATTCCCATGATTTATTCATTTGTGGCCATGTTTTATAAATTTGTCCCCTCATATTAATTTATTTAACTAAAGACCACAAGCAAACAAACTAGTAAATCATGGAAATAAATTCTTAATTTGTTTCCATGATATCTTGTTTTTCCCCCATGCCACGTGGAGGGTTCTGTACATCTGCAATGTCTGTCTTTTTACAGGTGTATATAAATCTGTGCTATGTGAACGTACAGGAATGCCTCTTTATATGAGTGTTTGAAGATTTTTATGGACAGAAAATTATTTTTAATAGCTGCATCACTCACACACACATTCTTCACATGTGAGTGTCGACCATGAACTACACAAATTTGTGCAAGGTCTGATTTTGACAAAGTTGCTTTTAGTCATAAATCTGTCGTATGCAAAGTTATGATTGATGGCAGCAGGTTTTTGATGAGGTTGCAGGTGTCTGTAACTGACTGTAAGATTGAGACCTTCTGTTTGATTTCAGGCCTGTGTGTGTTACGCTGGGAAAATCCCCGTCAACAAAACCCCTCCCCCAGTGTTCCTCCCACCATGCCAGCCAAACAGAGACAAAAATGCACAACATTCTCACACACAAACATACCAACACTGAAGCTGGATTCACACAGCTCTTAAATTCACAATCTTGTGTACTTTGTTCCATGTTATAAAAAAAAAAATAAAAAAAGTTGTTCTGGATGCTGATTCTGATGCTGGCTGGTAAATCTTTCCAGCCACTTACACAATAGAATGATGCACAATAGTACACTTAGCCATTCTGCACACACAGTGACTATACAGTCTTTAATATCGTACTACTTCATTTTAAAATGGATATTTGGTGTTTAAAGCAGACAAAAATGCCCTACACAGTAAAGTCTAACAAACGTGCTAACTCAATTAATTTTGTTGACTTTACTTGAAGTGCTATTGTTTGTTTACCTTACTGATGTAGATCTATTAAATCTTACTATTTGTGCTAAAAGTCCTAGTTACTCAAATGTCCCTAGGTAAGGTTACATGATTTGTTTGAGTGGTGTGCAAGCCATGTGACCACTGACGTCATCAGGGTTTGGGACTGAGAATTTTCTGATCAACGGCCATCTTGTTTTGTGGAAGACCTCGGCTGATAAACAATAAAACTGGTGAGTATTTATACATATAAGTTTGAGTTTAATGTTAAGGAACTTGATTATATGATATTAAAGTCAAAGTTAATGGATTAATGCACATGTTTTGTCGAATATAAAGTGTCAGTACACATTTTGTTATGTCGTCTATGTCACACCTGGTAAATATATCCGAGCAGTGTTCAGTGTTTGAATTACTGACACGTTAGAGCAGGGGTCACCAAGTTCAGTCCTGGAGGGCCGGTGTCCTGCAGAGTTTAGCTCCAACCCTAATCAAACACACCTGAAGCAGCTAATCAAGGTCTTACTAGGTTTACCCTGCGTTCCATTCGGAAGGGCTCATCCCTATGCCCTAATCCCTTCAAAGGGGTTTACCCTCCGGAGTGATAGCTTCGAAGGGTTGAAGGGTGTAGGGGACCAAACAACTGTTTCTTGAAGTGCCCTTCTGCGTCATCATACGGAAGCGCCGTCATCATGCAAAGAATCTGTGCAAAGGATCATGGGACCCTGAAGTGTCCATCAGTTGTACCCTTCGAAATCCTTCATTCCGAAGGGCCCTTTGAAGTGGCTAGTTTTGAGCACTTCGGTTTGAAACGACCCTTCAATATGGCGGCCATGATTGTTTTCACTCCGAAGTGCCCTTCGGAGGGCGATATATCCCGTTTGGAACGCACCGATACTTGTAACTTCCAGGCAGGTGTGTTGAGGCAAGTTGGCCCTCCAGGATCAAGTCTGATGACCCCTGCGTTAGAGTGATGAAGCACGGATGAATGGAGATTAAAAAACGAGACGTGCTTGATTGATACTTTAAAAGTGTGCGGAAAGAAAACTGAGCTCACACTGGCGCGACAGACCTCTGTGCGCGCGCACTGATGCCTGTCAGCATTCAAGTTCAGAAATGTGTTCTGTTTTGCGGCATTTGAATGAAATGAAATAAAATATATGTAAAATACCAATCTTTCATAGTATTCACATAAACACAGTCGGTTATGTCTAAAATGAACGTGAACAGTTAGAAGAAAAACAGATGTGGATCAGTATCTTTCTTCTTAAAGTGATAGCAGCCTAAATGAACCTGCTGTGGTATGTTATTAATGTTAATCAAACAAAAGATAAAGAGAAAATAACTCTTTAATAAATAACTGTCCTTTACTAAATAACTGTTGTAGCTTCAAAAGACTCTAATTCATGGAGTATTCTTTAATGGAATATGCAGGTGCATCTCAATAAATTAGAATGTCGTGGAAAAGTTCATTTATTTCAGTAATTCAACTCAAATTGTGAAACTCGTGTATTAAATAAATTCAATGCACACAGACTAAAGTAGTTTAAGTCTTTGGATCTTTTAATTGTGATGATTTTGGCTCACATTTAACAAAAACCCACCAATTCACTATCTCAACAAATTAGAATACTTCATAAGACCAATAAAAATTTTTTTTAAAAATTAAAAAAAAAAACATTTTTAGTGAATTGTTGGCCTTCTGGAAAGCATGTTCATTTACTGTATATGTACTCAATACTTGGTAGGGGCTCCTTTTGCTTTAATTACTGCCTCAATTCGGCGTGGCATGGAGGTGATCAGTTTGTGGCACTGCTGAGGTGGTATGGAAGCCCAGGTTTCTTTGACAGTGGCCTTCAGCTCATCTGCATTTTTCGGTCTCTTGTTTCTCATTTTCCTCTTGACAATACCCCATAGATTCTCTATGGGCTTCAGGTCTGGTGAGTTTGCAGGCCAGTCAAGCACACAAACACCATGGTCATTTAACCAACTTTTGGTGCTTTTGGCAGTGTGGGCAGGTGCCAAATCCTGCTGGAAAATGAAATCAGCATCTTTAAAAAGCTGGTCAGCAGAAGGAAGCATGAAGTGCTCCAAAATTTCTTGGTAAACGGGTGCAGTGACTTTGGTTTTCAAAAAACACAATGGACCAACACCAGCAGATGACATTGCACCCCAAATCATCACAGACTGTGGAAACTTAACACTGGACTTCAAGCAACTTGGGCTATGAGCTTCTCCACCCTTCCTCCAGACTCTAGGACCTTGGTTTCCAGATGAAATACAAAACTTGCTCTCATCTGAAAAGAGGACTTTGGACCACTGGGCAACAGTCCAGTTCTTCTTCTCCTTAGCCCAGGTAAGACGCCTCTGATGTTGTCTGTGGTTCAGGAGTGGCTTAACAAGAGGAATACGACAACTGTAGCCAAATTCCTTGACACGTCTGTGTGTGGTGGCTCTTGATGCCTTGACCCCAGCCTCAGTCCATTCCTTGTGAAGTTCACCCAAATTCTTGAATCGATTTTGCTTGACAATCCTCATAAGGCTGCGGTTCTCTCGGTTGGTTGTGCATCTTTTTCTTCCACACTTTTTCCTTCCACTCAACTTTCTGTCCTGCTGGATTAATATGCATTTGAGGAGATACGAAAGGTGAAATAGTTTCTTTAATATAATACAAAATGCATGAGTGAAAATTATGCTAAAGATATTGATCATTAATGTGTTTTTTGTTGTTCTACAACTAATCACAGTTTTTTTGTTTTTTTTTCTCTCTCTAAATCTCTTAATCCTGGCAGGAAAAACAGACAACTTGGAGAAGGTATGTAATGACTTTGCTTGGCAGAAAAGGATGTTTTAAAGGGATACTCTTCCCAAAAATATAAAATTATCTGATAATTTATTCATTCTTATACTGTCCCAGATGTATATGACTTTTTTCTTCAGATAAACACTAACTAAAGATTTTTTGAAAAATAATCCATCTATGTGAGACCATTTAATGCTAGAGGAAGGGACCCTTAAAGTTAATGCTTCAAAAACGAGAGAGATGTTGTGAAGATGTCTTTAGTAGATATTTATTCCTCCACTGGGCTCATACTGTCACAATTGCTGTGTGTGTGTGTTTTTTTTTTTAAAGCATCAAATATGAACTCACAGAGATTGATTATTTTTCTAAAACTCATTGTATTTATCAGAAGAAAGCAATATACATTTTAGCATGAGGGTGATAAATGATAAAAGAATTTTAATTTTTAGAAGGACTACCTCATTAAATTAAATGGATTGTCAGCAAATTAAAAACAATAAATAAGACATTCTTTACACATACAGAATAACATGGAATCTCATTTTATATACTCTTCCCTGTTTTCAGGAAACTGAGGTTACTCTTCAACACACTGCAGTTCTCCATGGCTTTCCTGTCCTGCTTGGGCACAGCACGGAGAGGAAAGGTCTTGCATGTTTATTTTCATGTTATCTCTTGATTCAGCTATTGTGTTTACTTGATGAGACAAGTTGACATTGCAATACGTCAAAGAAGTTAGACAGTATATGAGCAAATGTTTTTGTTTCTATGTAAGTTAAAGTATATTGAGTGTGCGTTCCTTTTATTGTTTTAATGTGCTCAGGGAATATTATTCTTCTCAAATGCTCTTTTGTTGGTTTTGATTGCTTCTATTGTCCTCATTTGTAAGTCAATTTGGATAAAAGCATCTGCTAAATGACTAAATGTAAATGTACAACTCTTAACATTTAATTTGGCAAAAAAAGCATTGTTAATGAACAACTATTACAAATTACCATGTTGATTTACATTTGTTTTCTGCATTTTGAAAAATAAATGTTTTGAAATATGAATGGAGAGTTGTGTGGGTTTTTTTTTTTTTTTTTTTTTTTTTTTTTTTAACTAGGTATAGCTATTCTCAGTGTTCCTCAGATCACAGATTCAATTAAGTTAACTAAACTTAAAAGGCTTAAGTAAATAGGACTTAAAATAAGGAATACTTTTAATATATCAGTAAATAAGACTTAAATTACACTTAATTCAGTTAAGTTAAGATTACTTAATTGAATTAAGGCAATGAGTTTGCACAATGTAATTAAGTAAACTTAACAAATTACTTTTTAAGTTAAGATTACTTAATTGAATTAGAGCAACGAGTTTGCACAATTTAATTAAGTAGACTTAACAAATTACTTTTTACAGTGTACAGTTCAGTAATTAGGTGCCGCAGTGATTAAGTATTTTTGCAGGCCAGAATTTTCCATTGGCTTTAAGATTATTGCAGAAAATAAGCTGTGCGACCAACAAAAGTTGATGATTCTTAAATATTTTGTTCATCATGATAATCTTCACAACTGAACACAATGTTTATGAATTTTGAAGCCTAAACACAGTCAACAGTAGTATAAAAGTTAACGTAGGTTATAAACAAATTAGGCCTACACTAAATTAAACATTCCAACAACTCTTTCAGTCTTAATTTAAAAACATTTTCGCTGAAATTTGAGTTAGAATAGTTCAAAATTATAAACACGAGGCTGTAAAAGTGAACTAGTGAGTATATGAATTTCCACCTGACATTTAATGTCTACGACATCCTTTGATGTAACTATTTTGCCACTTGTTAGCAACCACCTTTTTCAAGATAAGTAAAAGCTTTTAAAAAAATCACAAGGGGGTATACTGATGTATTTTATGTTATAGAATTCATTGAAAAACCTCTTGAGTTTGTGTTAACCACAGATCTTATTCCAGGCATTTAACCAAAAACCCATTCAAGAAAACCACTGACTTCAGGACGATGGAACCAGAAGTGCAAAATGCTAATTCATTTCTGAGTTTTGGCCTACAAAAATGCATTATCCCTGAAGCACTCTATAGTAGCCAATCATGCACAAACAATTCAGTCGCATGATTTTTTGGATTCTCACCCAGAATATCTTTAAATTATATCTTTAAGAGTAGTTCAACCAAAAATGAAACTTCTGTCATTAATTACTAACCCTCATGTCGCTTCAAACCCCTAAGACCTTTGTTCATCTTCTGAACACAAATTAAGATATTTCTGATGAAATCCGAGAGCTTTCTGGCCCTGCACAGACAGCAATGCAACTACCACATTTAAGGGCCAGAAACGTAGTAAGGACATCTTTAAAATAATCCATGTGACATCAGTGGATCAATCATAATTTTATGAAGCTATGAGAATACGTTTTGTGCTCAAAGAAAACAAAAACATCTTCATTCAACAATTTCTTCAGTAACACTTTACAACAGCGTGGCACTAATTTGCATTAATTCATTCTTAACTAATGCACAGATGATCATGAGTTAATGTATAACTCATGAAGAACTAAACCATTTATTAATAATTACTGCATCAGCAACTAATGAACTTTCTATATGATTCATAGATTAAGTAAACAATAAATTGTTATTATAAAGTATTAATTCCTTAATAACATATTATATTAACTAACAGTGTAATTTCACTGTTAACTACCACAATGGGTTGAAGCATGCATTTCACCTTCCAGTTGTCTGCTTTAATTAATCATGAGCTAATGATTTGCAAAGGTATCATTATGTTACGAATTTACTCGTTGAGGCACATGACTAATTCAAAATCCATAACCACTATGACATATTACTTAACAATTAGTTAATATGACTGAGGGGGCAGTCATGGCCTAATGGATAGAGAGTCGGACTTGTAACTCAAAGGTCGCGGGTTCGAGTCTCAGATTGTCAGTGGGGGGAGTGAATGTCCAGCGCTCTCTCCACCCCCAATACCACGAAGATGAGACCCTTGAGCAAGGCACCGAACCCCCAACTTCTCCCCCAATTGGCTGCCCACTGCTCCAGGTGTGTGTTCATTGTGTGTGTGTTTTCACTGCTGTGTGTGTGCACTTGGATGGGTTAAATGCAGAGCACAAATTCCGAATATGGGTCACCATACTTGGCCACACCTCACTTCACTTTTTTTTCACTTAACAGTTCTGTGCCTCAACAAGTAAAGTCATAACATAATGATACCTTTGCAAATCATTAGCTAATGATTAATTAAAGCAGACAACTGAAAGTTGAAAGGCATGGTTTCGACCCAGTGTGGTAATTAACATGAATTTACTTCATTAGTTAATATAATATGTTATTAGGGCATTAATACATTATGGCACATTTAACTATAACAATTCATTGATTACTTAATCTATGAATCATATAGAATGTTCATTAGTTGCTGATACAGTAATCATTAATAAATGGTTTAGTTCTTCATGAGTTATCCATTAACTCATGATTATCTGTGCATTAGTTAAGCATTATTTAATGCATATTTGTGCACCCGTATTGTAAAGTGTTACCATTTCTTCTCCTCCGTGTCAGTCTTTGACGCACGAGAGTTCACGAGAGTAGCACGACGCATGCATTTGGTGCTGATGACGCAGGAGCCAGCGTTCTGACATAGAGCATCCATCTCTCTTAGTTCATCGTCTGTATTCTGGGCAAAAAATTGCAAATCATCCTCTCTGTCGAAATCTTCAGACATGTTTATGAAGACTGTTTTATGTACAGGGTGTGTCTTTTTCTGCTCATAAACAAGGTGCAGCGCATCCGGGTTCTATGTCAGAGCGCCGGATCCGGCGTCAGTAGCATCACACGCATGCGTTGTGGCACTCTCGTGAACACATGTCGAGGACTGACATGAAATAGAAGAAATTGTTGAATAAAGTTGTTTTGTTTTTTTTTTGCGCACAAAAAGTGTCTTAAGGGTTTGGGTAATTAAAGGAATAGTTCACCTAAAAATGAAAATTTCATGTTTATCTGCATCCAAGATGTAGGTGACTTTGTTTCTTCAGTAGAACACAAACAAAGATTTTTAACTCAAACCGTTTCAGTCTGTCAATCATATAATGGCAGTCAATGGGACCCACGGCTTTGAGAGTCAAGAAAACATACAGACAAAGCCAAATTAAACCTTGCGGCTTGTGGCTTGCGATACATTGAGGTCTTAAGCCTGGTACACACCAAGTCGATGCCGACGAACTAGTGGTGACGAAAGCAGTCTGCGGGCTTGCGCTCTCTCTCTCTCTCTTTCTCTCTCTCTCTCTCTCTCTCTCTCTCTCTCTCTCTCGCTCTCTCGCTCTCTCTCGCTCTCTCTCTCTCTCTCTCTCTCTCTCTCTCTCTCTCTCTCTCTCTCGACACTGCTGCCAGTCCTACATATTTTTATGCAGCCTATAAAGTTAATTGTTTTTATAGGTTATGAAGGAAAGGCTCATATTTGGCTTATTAATGTAAGCCCTTTAGACCTGTTTACAATAGATTGTTCACATGTACGCAACAGTTTTATATTGTTTACACGCTGAATGTTGCTTTCTCTCTCTCTGTTAACTTGTTGGGCTGTGTGTGTTAAATGTTATTATTAATTTTTAAACGCATTAACCCATTAACTCAGAATGACTTGTTAATTGCTTGTTACATTAAAAATAAAATAAAGGTGTTTTGTCTGCCTTATGTAGATTTAATGCGGGTGCGGTTCGGGTCGTGGTTTTTATGTCAAACGGGTCGGGTCGGGTTCGGAATTAAATTAGTGTTGCTGTCGGATAACGGGTCGGGTATTCGGTTAACTACTGCGGGTGCGGGGCGGGTGCGGGTGCGGGTGCGGGTGCGGGTTTATCAAACAGGACCCATGCAGGACTCTAGCGTGGAACACACTGAGAAAACTTAGTCGGCCGACGAACAAACACTGCCCGACGGCCGACCGTCGGCTTGGTGTGTACCGGGCTTTAAGACACGAGCCAATCTGTCTGTGCAAGAAACTGAAACGGAAGAAATCTGTCGCCCGTATACGTCACTCATTGTTTAGATTGCTTCCGCGCATACGTCTACTATGCCAGAGCACGTTGACGCGTCACGCGCCGGCTGTTGTGAACGCGCTCAGGACAGTTGGACATTGCGGTGGATCAGAAGTAAAAAATTCTATAAATACTATTAAGTTTCTTGCACAGACCGGTTGGCTGGTGTCTTAAGACCTCAGTGTATCGTCACGAGCCGCAGGGTTTAATTTGGTTTTGTCTGTGTATGTTTTTTTGACTCTCAAAGCCGTGGGTCCCATTGACTGCCATTATGACTGACAAACTGCAACGGTTTGAGTTAAAAATCTTTGTTTGTGTTCTACTGAAGAAACAAAGTCACCTACATCTTGGATGCCCTGGGGGTAAGCAGATAAACATCAAATTTTCATTTTTGGGTGAACTATCCCTTTAATAACAGAACTTAAATTTTTAGGTGAACTATCCCTTTAAAGACTGAAAAATGTATCCACCTCAAGCGAGTGAATGCATATTTTGTGCACATTTTGAAATTTTACTTGCATTTTTTTTGTTTCCATCCAGCATTTTGTAACACAATATTCCAAAACAGAAACATCATTCTTGATCTGGGTTTGAGTGTTTGTGTATGTGCTTCCATTAGTTCAGGCTATAGGTTTCTTTCAGCACGTGCTCTCTGTTATTAGGTGATCTGAGAGAATGGATGACAAGCTGTTTTCCTCCCTCCATCAGCAGCTCTGTTTCTACCGCGTCTCAGGTTCCATCATCGTGAGGAATGTGGCTTTATCTCCCTGTGAAATGAGTAATGATTTTACCACGGTAACTGAGAAGCTTTTTGACTAATATTCCCGAAAGCCAAACCAAACGCTGAACTCCTCAGGCCTCCGATTCGGTGCAGATACAGGTGTGTTTGACTGTTTTATACTTATTGGCATTTCTCACACTCTTTCTGTTTTTTTTTTGTTTTTTGTTTTTTTGTTTTGTTTTTTTAAGTGCCCTGAATATTAAACACAATACACATAAAACATTGTAATTACATAAATAACACAAGAGTTTTACATTACACAACACGAGTAGTGCTTTCTCACATTGCTAAGTTATGGTTGCCAATGCAATTTGGAGTGCTAGAGTATTAAGAGTGGTTGCTTACTGGCTAAAGTCAAAAGAGCCCATCCTAAAGGTCCTAGCACATTGAGTCTGAAATTTTCATTTGCGTTTTTCCAGTTTTTCATATTAATCATCCTTTCCTATCAAAGTGCTTGCGATGGATGAAAACGCTGAAAATCGAACTTGGTCCGAATTTTTTATAACGGACGAAAGTTTCAGAGGTAGTGTGTAAACGTGATTGACATGTAAAACGTAAAAATTGCAGACTCAGTGTGCAAAGACCTTAAGTCTCTGTGATATTTTAGTCTCTATATATGGTTTGAGTCACTCCTTTATTTTTTTAAAGGATTTTATTATCTGTGAGGCAAAAATAGTTAAGTCTGAGCACATACAAAGTTAACAGTACATGTTTCCTCACATGCCAATTTTATTTTTTATAGCGCTTTATACAATAGAGATATTCAAAGAAGCTTCAGATTATTAAACAGGACAGTAACAGAATCAATAATGCAAACTTCAAAAATGAGGCGACTCTAATTTCTGCTATAAAGCAGCTGTAGCAAGACAATAGTGCCAATGTTGCAAAATTAATAAATTCACTCTTCAGTCTGACCAGTCATAACGCTGAATCTGCTGTTTTGTCCGACAAACAAAACAGACAGGAGAGTAGATTAACATAAGTGGACTTGAACTTGAAAAATGGTGTGTTGACGGTTGAAACAAGATACCGTCTGATGTTCATTCATGATTATTTCACATTATAATTAGTAAAGAGGAAGAGATGATCGGTTCACGTGTCATTTGAACTGAGGCGCTACAGCGATCTGTCACATTAAAGAGCCACAAAATGGTATTTATTGTTCAAATTTCTTAAAAAAATTACAAAATTTGAAAACTTAGACCTTGCTTCATACCAGAAGTAATCTGCTTTGTCTTGTCTATCGGTGCATTGTCAGTTTTTTTTTTTACTGCGTGAGAACATGATTTGTAGTGTGAGAGCGGCATGGCTTGTCGGACATAGCAACAGTAAGTAAGGAGGGTGGGTCTTTCGAAGGGTCAATTATTAACAAATTCAATTCAGCTATAAAGCAGAAGACAGAAGTGTCATTTATTCAGCTCAATTCAGTTTAAGTCTGAGGTGTTACTCATATCTGTAACACAAACACTAGGGGCGAGTTAAGCGCCGAAAATAAGGTATTTCATTTAAAGTAATAGCAGTACTTAATAATGATCAATTATTGAATTATTAAAATGAATTCATTTCAGTTTAATTTAATTTCAGAATTAATGTAGGTCAAAGTTTGCCAGAATGGTAGTCGTGCTGTCTATCTTTATTTTAAGCCAGTTACAGTGTATTGTTGTGTGTTTCCCACCATTGTGACGTGGATAAAATCTAATGCTCAACTGACACAATAGGAAACATTTCAAACTATATTCTGAAAACCATTGTGTGTTTCTTTGCTGCCTCAGACAGACTGCAATCTTCACGCCCGCTTCTAAAATGCTGCGGTAAAATGCAACCCATCACTCGCTAAACATGAAGTGAAAATTGTGTTCACTTTAGGACAGTGGTAGTGAACTCTTTGGAGGTCTTATCAATGGTCTGTTTTCCTTTGAAGATATATGTGATATATCATATTTTGACCTTTGACCTTGTTTATCACCAACTACAATAGTGCGAAACCGAATGAGGATGTGTGATCTTCGTCTTTTCTCCTGTGTGTGTGGGTGGGTGTGTGTATGTGGGAGGAGGACTTCCAAACTGTGTGGTATTAATATCCTCATGCCTCCATGCCTGCAGGGTTACTCCTCTGCCAGGAAACACGTGACCTCAGCACACCTCCTGAAGAGCCCTCCACCTTCCACACTGATCTATACTGTACACACAATCACATACATACAGTTCCAAACACTTCCTTACATGCCTGGATGTGCGACTCGCAATTTGGCTTAGATGATGATGATAATGATGATTGGATGACGGAGTGCATATGATGCCCACTGCAAAATATCAAAAAGGTATCAAAAGTCAAAAACAGCTGTGCAACAAAATCAAAATGCCCCTCAAGTAAGTGTGTGTGTGTGTGTGTGTGTGAGAGAGAGAGAGAGAGAGAGAGAGAGAGAGGGAGAGAGAAAGCACTGAATTCACTTCCAGATTACACTTACAGGTGCATACTATTGTATTTCCTCTTATGTGGACGTCATCGTCCACTCTTAATTCTGTCCTTCCTGTTTGCACAACAACTTCCTGTGGCTTGTCCTGTTCTGTTGATGGATAGCCCGTTCTTGAATGCTTGGCTCATGGTTTGTCCTGTTTAGTGAATACACTGTGGTTTTAGAACCCTATCCCGTTATGTCTGAAGGAGAAAAAAGGCTGTAATTATTTATTAAAAAATAATATTTGAAACTGAAATATAATAGTGATAATACTGATAATAATAAATATATTGTTGTTAAAATATTTGAAATTACAATTAAAAAAAAAAAACAATCATAGGGTTCTAAATTATGATGATGGTGATGATGATGATGATGATGATCATAATTTAGAACCCTATCCCATTATGTCTGGTGTATAGGTTAAAAATATTATAAATTAAAAATAATCTTTGATATTACAATAATAATAACTATTAATAATATTAATATTATGACAAATATGTAATATACAGTATAAATATATAATGAAAGTTATTTATATTGGTGATAGTAAGAAAATGGTGCCAATAAAGTAATGCAAGACAAGAATATGCAGGAATATGCAAAGGTATGCCATTTTTTTTAAGTTTTCCAAAATTTTTGCCAACTCTACTTGACCCTTTCACTCCGGCAATTATAATGCTACTGTACTTTTAACACTTTATAAATTTAAGTTTATGCAGATGACCTGTTACATTGTGTTTTGGAAGCTGATGTGTTCGTAACTAGCTACAACACCATGACATTCTTGGTCAATCACCACTAACTGATTACTAACCGACCAGCTACGTTTTGACCAACATCAAACCAGCACTAAACCACATAAAGCTGGACTATAGCATGTAAACTGATGCTGGTTTGAGATTTGAACTCAGAGATGAAGGAATAGGAGAGCAATAGGAAGTAGAGAGCTGGCGTAAGGGCAGGGCTAACTCTGAGGTTTCCAGCAGCAGGGAAGGGCTCTCTTGAAGCCTTCATGCTTGAAGGCAGGGCTCTCTCTGAGGCTTTCCACGGTGGGGTTACAGAGCTCTCTCACACTCAAACACAAAGCAAATTGTATGTGGAAACAATGCTAGCTGTCTGACCGTCTCAGGGAGGGTGGGCAGAGAAGCCTTGACTGGCCTAGTTTAGTACTGAGACGACCCTGAGATGGCCAGACAATAGTCTTCAATACAGCAAAATACAGCACAATATAATATACAATATAATCTCCAGACATCTTAGATATGGGACTAAAAACTCACAATTGCAAAATGGTGCAGTATGGAAGTACTCACATTATACATTTCCTCTTTCAGGCTTGTGTTCTAGAAGAAACCTTGCCATTGGGTTGGTCAAGCTTCTCTTGGCCGAACATTTATCAAGATCTGGTCTTGAACAAAAGATTAAAAGTTCTCCTCCGCTCATTGGAAATAGCCCTCAAGAAAATCAAATCCTGCTCCTAGAGGTTTACCTTCCTGCAGAGTTTAGCTCCAACCCTCATAATTCAGTGCATGTCTGAACCAGGTAATCAAAGGCTGCATCTGAAATCGCAGTCTCTGAGTAGGTACTTCTTTTTTTAATATTTATTTTTTTTACTTTACGTTGTTTTTACTTTATTAGTATAGGACAGTGTAGAAGTGGCAGGAAGCAAAGCAGGAGAGTAGGGGAAGGGGGGTCGGGAAAGGTCCTTCGAACTCGGGACACCCGTAGCCCACAAGGCGCCAACATGAGTAGGTACTTCTTTTGAAAAAGTATGATCTATACAATGTTAATGTGTATAGTAAAAATTTAATCCAGATATACTACCTGTCAAGTTGTCATTGTCATGTGACCTACCAGTGTTTGTTGTGTCACTTCGCTGCCATTCACAAATCCTCTCCTGTGGCCTCATGGGATAGAAATGTGTCAATTGGATGCATACTTCAGAATCTCGTCGGAAGTAGTAGGTCTACTAGTATGACTGTTGTTAAATTGGACATACTATTTTCACATATAGGCGTACTATTTTTTTTGTTTGCCTAATGGGCAGTCATGGCCTAATGGATAGAGAGTCGGACTTGTAACCTGAAGGTTTGAGGCTCAGGTCTGGCAGGGATTGAATGGTAGGGGGAGTGAATATCCAGTGCTCTCTCCACCTTTGATACCACGACTGAGATGAGAGCCTTGAGCAAGGCACCGAACCCCCAACTGCTTCCCGGGTGCCGCAGCATTGGCTGCCCACTGCTCTGGGTGTGTGTTCATGGTGTGTGTGTGTGTGTGTGTTTGTTCACTATTCACTGCTGTGTGTGTGCACTTGGATGGGTTAAATGCAGAGCACAAATTCCAAGTATAGGATGCCACACGCCATTTCCTTTCCCTTATATATAGTAGGGAAGTATGCAAAATCAGATGCAAGTAAGGTCTTAAGACTACTCGAAACTTACAGTCCCCAAGGATGTCAAATGCTGCTCCTATCCACATTCCTGCTGAGCTTAACTCCAGCCTTAATTAAAAATCACATTAAAGGATTAGTTCACTTCCAGAATAAACATTTCCTGATAATTTACTCACCCGTGTCATCTAAGATGTTCATAAGGTCTATGAGCTCTAAGGGCTCTACATGATCCCAGCCGAGGAATAAGGGTCTTTATCTAGCGAAACCATCAGTCATTTTCTAAAAAAAATAAAATAATAATAATTATAAACTTTTTAACCACAAATGCTCGTCTTGCACTAACTTTGCGATGCACGTCCACAACTTTATGCATTATGTAATCATGTTGGGAAGGTTATGCGTGACGTAGGTGGAAGTACTGACCCAGTGTTTACAAAGAGAACGATGTCTTAAGTTTTTGAAGTTAGAGGAGAAAATCAGATAGATTTCAGCAATACTTCTGCCTTTGTCACGCGTGACCTTCCCAACATGATTAAGTAATGCATGAAGTTGTGGACGTGCATTGCAGAGCTAGTAGAAGATGGGCATTTGTGGTTAAAAAGTATATACATTTTTATTTTATTTATTTTTGGAAAAGGACCAGTCGTTTTGTTAGATAAAGGTTCATTTTCGCTTTGATTCTAGGGGTCAGTTATCAGAATCAGAATCAGAATCAGAATCAGCTTTATTGCCAGGTATGTTTGCACATACGAGGAATTTGTTTTAGTGACAGTAGCTCCACAGTGGGACAGAATGACGGCGACAGGACAGGACATAGATAATAATAAAGAATAATGTACAAATATACAAAATGGACAGTATGCAAAATAGCACAAACACAATATACAAAAAAATAGACAATTCAGTATGTACAGATATGTTAGGTGCAAATTTGAAATGTAATAAGTATGTGTGTTAAATAAAAAATAAAAATAAAAAGTAGATAGTGTTGTGTGTTTCATGTTTATTGTTAAGAGTTCAAGTGTTCATGAGATGGATTGCCTGAGGGAAGAAACTGTTCCTGTGTCTGGTCGTTCTGGTGCTCAGAGCTCTGTAGCGTCGACCAGACGGCAACAGTTCAAAGAGGGAGTGTGGTGGATGTGAGGGGTCCAGAGTGATTTTGCCAGCCCTTTTGCTCACTCTGGATGAGTACAGTTCTTGGAGAGTGGGGAGGGTTGTACCAATGATTTGCTCAGCAGTCCGGACTACCCTCTGTAGTCTTCTGAGGTCAGATTTGGTAGCTGAGCTGAACCAGACAGTTATTGAAGTGCAGAGAATGGATTCAATGATGGCAGAGTAGAATTTAGGGGATTATAAGGGGAATATGATCTTGGATCAACATTTCTACAGAGATTTGCATGTGTACTCAAGGTTAGAGCTAAGCAGAATTTAATCAAACACACCTGAACCAACTAATCAAGATTTTTTTGAAGCAGGTTTGACTATATGGGTAGTACAAATAAAATTCGGATGTATAACATCCGCTGTGTTGTTACTGTCACATAACCTACCAGAGTCAGTTGTGTCTCTTCACTGCCATTCATAAATCCTCTACCGTGGCCTCACGGGATAGTAAAGTGTCCATTGAATGAGCACCTCAGGATCCAGGTGGAAGTATGTCATCTGGGTACTTTTCGCTTACTGTTTTTTTGAATACTGTGAATTTGGACATACTACTCTTTTGGCACACTGTTTTTCGCATACTATATAGGGAAGTTTTCGATTTCAGATGTAGTGTGGATCTCCAGGAACAAGGTTAAAGACCTCTGTCCTAGAATCTCAATCTACTTGGCTTGAGTATGATGAGACTTTGATTCAAACATGGGTTCACACACACACTCACACACACACACACACACACACACACACACACACACACACACACACACACACACACAAACACACTAGATTTTGCCTTTCCGTTCCAAACCTCTAACAGTGCAAATAGGTTGAAACCTAGAATAAAACTTGTGCTAGATACATAAAACTGGATTATATCTGTAATCACTTGCTATTTGTTGGTTAAATTTTAGGTGCATACAGTTAAAAAGTACACTCTCTTGTCTTGAGTCTCTGAGCATCCATTATGGTTTCTTTAAGGTTTCTCAAATCAAACATCGAAATGAAAAGTCGAAACCTCCACAACAACCAATGCAAAACGTCTGACATCAGCCAATTTCTGGCACTCTCCCCACCATTAACCCTGCTGCTGTTTTTCCCATCATCCTCTGCACCTTCCTGTTCGGAGATGAATCCCAGTGTCCTCACGGCTCTGGTTCAGTCGCAAAGAGCTGATCAGAATCAGGGTTTGGCTGCAGGTAGCAGAAGCAGATGCCTGAACCAATCTGATTTCTCTCTCTTGCTTCCCAAATCCCAATTTCTTTCTCTACTTGGTTCCTCTCCCTCATTTGTCGTCTTGTCATCCAACAATAACACAACATGCTGGCTTCCTGTGTGTTGGGGGAACAATAGGAGGATAACTTTGATGGCGTGTGCGAATTTGCAGTAGGAGTGCTTTTATCTCGGCCTGTAATCTCCTGCAGCATATTGAGAAGGGTCTGTGTTCCTGAAACAAAAAACACATTCATTTTCAAATGAATTTCTGAATGAAGCAAATGGTTGAGGATTTCTCTTAAAAGAGTGTTTCGAAAGATCTTTTAACACAGACAATAAAGGTAAAGCAGCAGTACTAATGTAAAATTCACTTTGACAGCTCAAGTGTTCCCCACTGCTACCTCAGCTAATGTTAGCTGTCCTGAGCCTATCGTTAAGCTCCAAGTTTTCTGAAAATCTGACATATCCATTAAGCATGATCTACCAGTAGCTTAAGCTGTCATTCTTGCCTGACAAAATGGGCTTTTTTTCTCAAAATGAGCCACAACATGGTAGCACCTCCACATCAACAGGAAACACTTAATACAATATATTACCACTTTTAAAACAGAGGTTGCACAGCTTGTCAGACAGAAAAAAAAAAAAAAAACTATTAGGATGTACTTCCACTTAGATAAATGAGGTTAAAAAAAATAATAAAATAGGTGCAGCACATTTCTGATGAGTGAGAAAATCTAAAAATATAATCGATATGGAGATGTATGGACCTATAAAAGTAATCAACAAATGTTCTTAGACATGAAATTAGGAAATTGGCAAAGTGTGTAATTAAATTTTAGAATAAATAAATAATAATAACAATAATATATTTGAGTACACACACTACACTTTATTAATTTTAATTAAGCTGAGATCAAAATATAAATATTAGATGAAAACATAGACATTAAATAAAATATAAATATTAAATGAAAACAGAAATGATTAACATTGTATTAGCAGCAACTATCTAGTTGAAACACAAACTGCTAACTGGAAATAAACAAAGTGAACTAAAACAAAAATAAACTGAACCTAAATAAAAGTCTCTCATGCTAACAAAGACTTTTTAGCATTTATTTAATTAAAATACAGTAAAGTTTTGAAATATTATTACAATTTAAAACAATTCATTTCTATTTTAATACATTGTGTGTGCACTGTGAAGACAAAACTGAAGCCTGGTGAATAATGACTACTGGAAATTCAGTTTCACATGATCCTTCAGAAATAGAAAACAGTTTTTTTAATTGAAAACCTGAAACTGTAATATCACGATATTACTGTTCTTATACTGTATTTGTGAAGCATAATATACATCATTCTCTCTCACTCTATATCTCATATCATACACAGAAATATCTTAAAATGATAACACATGAAGTGATACAAGAAAAAGGTGAAAAAAATAGCAATTTGAAACTTTTAAAAGGCTATTTTTCCCTAGTAAGAGGGTGGCGTCTCTTTGTATCCTCATTTAACTTTTGAATCCCATTTACTGTCCTTAAATTTTCCTGTTCTGTGTCAAAAAGGCCTCAATCCCATTAAATGCCTTAAGACCTCCAGTTAAAAGCACAATCTATAATTTTGGCAGCTGGCTGCCTGTTAATGGGGCTAAAATCTCACCTCTTGACTTCAGAAAACTCCCGTACACTTCAGTGTTTACAATCCCGCACTGAGTGCATGGTTCATCTTGAAATATTTCATGGATTAAAGATTGTCTTTACAATGGCTGCACAATACTCTGACGTTGGGTCAGTTTGGTCAGCCGTAGACAGATATAAGGCCACACACACACACACACACACACACACACTGGTCTAAGAGCAGTCCATCTTTGTCACTCTGAGCCAGACTCTCATACAGCAGACAATGGTGGACTTCAATTCACACAGTTCTTCTGATGTGTCAGACATAAACTCTCTCTCTCTTCCTCTCACTCTCCGTCTCACTCTCCCTCAATGCCTCCATTTATTCCATTAGACACAGGGTATTCCCTGGGTCATCATTGTGTTGGTATCCAGGTTGCCAATGGCAACAGTCCCATCGTCTCACCCACTCTCTGACACCATGTCTTTTGTCCATACATCAGACTGAGAGACAGAGAAAAGAGACAGAGAAGCAGCGAGTGGGCAGAATAGAGAGTGTGAAATTAGTCA
Source organism: Spinibarbus caldwelli (assembly GCA_039654775.1). Classification (NCBI taxonomy): domain Eukaryota; kingdom Metazoa; phylum Chordata; class Actinopteri; order Cypriniformes; family Cyprinidae; genus Spinibarbus; species Spinibarbus caldwelli. The sequence continues at coordinate 47,526,586 of CM077218.1, read as the reverse complement.
CGCAAATACCACCGAGCACAAGTGCGCCCCCTGTTGGTGGAGCAGAGAGAGCAGGCCTGTGGGTGTATTGTGAGTGAAACGGATTGTGAGGGGAATCTGCAGGTGGACACAGACTCATACAGTGCCAAAATTCCTCAGCCAATCGCATCTCTTTCTCACTCACTGCCTCTGTTTCTTGTTCTTTCTATCCCACGAGAGACAGAAGCAATAAACAGAAATTGGGGGAAAATTCATTTCATTAATATTAGCTATTCTAATGCTTTGGGCTAATCATGAATGAAACTTTACAGTATTTATTAATGTTAACATTCTACATATTTCTACACATATTAACATTTAAGATTTTTACACATTGATGTATTATGAATTAACAGTCACACTTTATTTTAAGGTCCAATGCTCACTATTAACAAACTATTAACTATGACTTTTGCCTCAATAAACACCTAATTTGCTGTTTGTTAATAGTTAGTAAGGTAGTTTTTAAGTTTAGGTATTGGGTAGGATTAGGGATGTAGAATATGGTCAAGCAGAATATGTGCTTTATAAGCACTAATTAACAGCTAATATGTAAATAATAGGCATGATAAGCAACGTTAATAGTGAGAATTGGTCCCTATACTAAAGTGCTACCGAATTAACAACGACCACTACCATTACAGTTGAAATCACTGTTTTGTATTTTATTATATATTTGGAAATGTAATTTATTCCTGTGATAATAATTACAAATTAATTTGTTAAATTGCATAAGCATTCATAATTTTAACATACTAAACTTTATTGTAAAGTGTTACCTTTATTTCTTCTAGTCATCAATTAAATGGAGAGTGAATGGAGTCCCTTTGAATCCAATACAGATTTGTAACCTGAGAAAAGGGTCTTCATAATGTGTCAGAACTCAGAAACGATTTCTTGTTAAATGATCATAAATTATCTGAACCATCCACACAGTTTGTTTTTGTTTATGTTTTCATTCCTCCTAAGGAGTTTTAGGAGAAGCACCTGATGATGGATCATCAACCAAGAAAGCAGATACGAACAATTCAAATCAATTGAATTTTAATTTCTATTACTCTGTAATCTTCCCAGAAGACTGCACAAAAGTGTCCTGCATAGAAATGACCAAAGATCACTCTGGAACAACATTTTCTTCAATCAATGAAGGTTTTTCATTATAATCTAAATTAATTTTTCTTTAAGATTACTGATAGAGAATTGGTTTTAAATAGGACAGCAGATATTGGACCAAATCAGGAGCTGGCCATACCTGACCTGCACGATCAACCTGCCATCTTCTTCAGGAATCTAAAATGGTCTCATTAATATCAATTATGTTTCCAGATTTCTAACAACCTCAGCATGTCTAAGATCCAGCAGCAGCTTTAACGCTCTCTCTCTCCTTTCTTTCTCTCTCGAACAGAGGAAACTGCAATACAATGATAACGGCTGTGAACACAATAGACCCTAGGAATACATTCACACCGACAGGCCAAGTTTAGCTCAGAAAGGTCAGCACACACAGACCTCTATTCCATTATTCTCAACATCATCCTTTAGAGCGGGCTGCAGTCGGCTAATAAGAGTGGAGCGTGTCTTTTTTAGGGCAAGGAGGAAAGCCTATATTACGTGAGCGGTTTGTAGCCTGGGAGAACTGCGATGTATCCCAACAATCCCAGGGGTTTGTCATCAGACTGAATGTCTTGAGGATGAATCATCACAGGATTAACTTAAAATGCATCCAAATTTAATGCTGCATGTCGGTGGGGAAAATTTCAAAATAAAACATTACATGCACCAATCTGTTGTTATGTTTCCGAAATGCCAATGAGAGGGGGAAAAGTACCAACCCTAAAGGATTTTGGCCACATTTTAAGACAAATTTTGTGAACAATAACACATTTATTTAGTCATAAGGCAAAATCTGCAATCATTTAGTATGTAATAGTCACCAATGACTGATTAATTGCCTTCATAATAAATCTCTGACAAAGTTCTGCGGTCCTGCAGTGTGACTCCCATGACTCCCAAAGAAGAGCTGATAAGTACAGAGCAACTGAGAGATGTTCAGGTCACAAATATTTGTACCTCGTATCTTATCTATATGATACGCAAACATTTTATTATATTTTCTTAATGTTATGACAATACTATTAGCAGTATTTTGAGTAGACCACAAATTCACTCTTGCACAGCATATGACACCCAAAATGTCCTTTTGTTTTCCACAACAAAGAAATATTGCTATAACCGAACTTCAGTTGGTGCATCACCATTTCCATTTCTTGTGTTAATCGTGTGATGTTCTGACATCACTATTAAGTGCCTATTAACAATGTCAAGATGTACTTTGTAAATCTGATTGTATGTTGCACAGTCTGCCTTGGCTTTTACAGTTTTACAGTCCGACAAGCAACCATCAAAAAAATAAATAAAAATAAACACAATTTAAAGACAATTTACAATACAAATAAATAAAATAAAATAAAAAGTGTACCTGACTTAAATGCTAATTTCTGTCATGAAACTCTAGATAGCGCAGACTGATGGGTTGTCAATGCAAACTGATGATATTCACAGCCTTAAACTACTTGGCACAAGCTGATTGGTTCATGTTGCTTGCGCAGCCAATGAGCTTGCTGCTCTACATTTAAATGGCTGGTTAGCATTGACTAGAGCATTTCACAGTGCGCTTTCAAAGTTCCTCTGAAACCCTCCACCTCCCCAGCTCCACCTGTATAGATCTGCTACAGGTTATTGTATATGCTATTTGTGTGGTAAAAACTCACAGAACCATATCGGTGTATGCATTGGCAGTAGCAAGGACCAGTACTTGCTTTGCAGCAGCAGCAATAATCTACAGCTACAGCAATAACCAACAGCAGCAACAATTCAGCAGGAGCATCGTAGCAGATCTATTTTGCCAAGACCAAATATGTTAACATTGTCATGTACAGTACCATGCTAAAATCTTCAGAGTTGTCATGATATAACAAATCAAATTACACCAAGCATGCAGACAGGACACCTAGGTCTAATTTTGGAGCCGATGTCCCACCAGCAGGTTTTGAAATGTCATCTTGGTTACATAATGGAATAGTTCTTCATTATAATATCCACTTTGCTTGAGATTTCCAGTAACTGTTCCTTAAGGCATCAGGTCTGGGAAAAAGGTCACAGTATTCAAAGAAAAAGGTCTCAACCACACCGTGGCATCTTACAAAGGTTATCAGGAGAACGAATGAACATTCGTTTGGACTTTTTGGGAGTTCTGTAACTTGATACAGGTTAAATAAATCACTGAAATTAATAGTTTTGGATTTTAACCAATAAAAATATTATATTACATAACCTTTATAATCATTGTGGGTATAATTTTATAAAGCAAAACTATTTTACACAACCTGGCTGTTCCACATCGAGCCAACACAGCCATCTGTTGAGTGCAATGTGTGGAGCTTAAAGTATTTTTACACGTTTAAAAAAAAAAAAAAAAGCATCAAACAGCAACATCTTCAAACCACTCTACATGCACACCTGTTGATAGCGACACCATTCTCAGGAACAGGACAGTACAACATCCCAAAATGTAAAACTTCTTTGAACTGCTCCATTTTCCCAGAGAGCAAAATGTGCTCATCTCAAAGCCACTAAGATCCATGTGAAACCACCACCATGCCACACATCAAACATGAACGCATAGAGCCTGAGGCACAGACGTTTCAAAGCACACATGCACCCTGTGTCTACCACTAAACAAGAGCCCCATCTACCCAGAGGACTTTGATGAACCACATGACTGCTTCACCCAAGCCAGAAAGGCCAGGAGCTTTAGATGTCTAAAAAGGAATATCTTACTCAGATACACCCATATTCTGCCCTCACTGGGTAATTATTGTTTATTGTGCCAACAACACCAGAAAAAGGAGAAAGACAGAGGCTCTGTTTAGTTAAACTGAGCCGAGTTTGAACTGAATCTTAAACACTTTCTACTCTGAAGTCCAAAAGTGATGATATAAGTTTGTTGTGTCCTGTTAAGGGTCCTACAGAGGAAAACAGCACATCCAGCGTCCCACTGGGAGAACTGACAGCAAGCCAAAAGTCAACAGCGGCATGTGCCAGTCTCATCTGCGTGTGGGTGAACAGAAAAGATCTTTATCAGTGACAGAGGTCATAAATGTCTATGTGTGATTATCTTTATCCATACGCCAACGGTCATAATTATGTAGTCATTCTGTGCATTTCATCTTATCTCTCTTTTCACCCACTCCACAAATCCACTAATTTCACTTTTCTGCCTATCTCTCTATGTACCCCCATCGCTTTCTGGGTATTTGACCCCAAAAAATCCCCACCTCCCAGTCCAACACAATACAACTCCTCTATGTTGACTTGAGTTGGAATGAACACAGATGAGTTGAGCTGAGTTAACATTAGAAGGCTTGAGATGGGTTGGGTTTACTTGAAACAGTTTAATAGTTCACCCAAAAATAAAAATAAAAAATAGTTTACTGACCCATGTTGTTTCTTTTGAAAACTCCAAAAAGAAGATATTTTGAAGAATGTTGGGGTCCAAACCACACTGGACCCTACTGAGAGTTTTCAAAATATTATCTTCTCTCGTGTTCAGTAGAAGAAAGTCGTGTAGGTTTGGAATGACAGTAGGGTGAGTAAATGATCACAGAATTTTTATTTTTGGGTGAACAATTCCTTCAGTTTGAGAGGACTTGGGATACGTGGACTTGAGATGAAATGACTGTATTTGAGAAGACTTCATTTGAGTTGAGAAGATGTCTTAAAATAACATAAGATGACTTGAGTTAAGTTGACTTGAGTTGATGTGACAAAATGAGATGATTTCAGATGAGATCAATTGGGTTTAGTTGACTTGAGTTGGGATGAACAATGCTCAGTTGAGATGAGTTGGGCACAACTAAACAGGAGTTCAAAACTGCTGAGCTGAGAAACTCAACTAAAGTCCTCAGGAGGAGAGGTATTGTGTTGGACTGGGAGGTAGGGATTTTTAATGGGTCAAGTGCCCAGACGGCACAAGCTTTGGGGCCTAGAGAAAGGGAAAAAAAGAAAAAGAAAATTTATGGAGAGGGTGAAGACAGAGAAGAATGAATAATGTTCTGTAGAAATGAAACCTAAAACTTGGAAATGTTAGCATCTTTGCACTTAAAGTTGTTATTTTTTTAATGGGTTTTTGGTTAAATGCCTGAAATTAGATCAAGACATTTTTGCATTTTATTCTATGACATAAAATACATCAGTAATACACCACTCGTTACTTTATGCATCTTATGAAATGTTGCTAAATGGGACTACAGAGGTTGTCGGGGACATTAAATGTCACACCAATCAAGAAAACTCATTAGTGCTTTTTACAGCCTCATGTTTATACTCACAATTACACCAAGTATTCTAACACAAACTTTCCAACTTGTGGATTTTATATAAAGATTAAAAGAGATGTCGAAGCTTAGTGGTGGAGTCACGCGAGAGTGGTGTAGTTCAGCGACTGTATTTAGGCTTCAAAATTCATTTGTGAATATTGTTATGATGAGAAAAAGATGCAAGAATCATAAACTGTTGTTGGTCGCAGAGCTTATTTCCTGCAATAATCCAAAAATTGATGCTAAATCCTATTGGGTTCCATTGGGGTCCCATTGACATCCAAGCAGGACGCTATAGTGTAACATATATAGAACAACATAACACAGATATGGACACAGAGAATCACACAGAGACACTTAATAACCTCTGATAAAGATCATTTCTGTTCACCCAAATGCGAAAACACCCAATCTCCTCTCCTCAAATAAACCTCATATACGGTCACAAACGTCCCGAAGTGTGTCGGTCTGTGTGCGGCGGTCCGGTCGCATATAATTATATAATTAAGTCTTGTCTGATTGTTCTCTATAAGAGGGCAAAGGGGCCGTTTGAATGTGTATCTCAGCAATTAGGGACTTTTCACAGTGTAGGAATGTGGTGCGCTTGGCATTTTTGAGTAAAAGGGCAGCTCTCCGCTTGAGAGTGCCAGCGCTGCGGGATGAGATCATGACTGGAGATGCCCACTCGCTGGAAACAGCGGCACGACTTTTGCTCCCTCGCTCCCTCTTTCCTAACAGCTGGGGGAATTCCAGACCTGTTAGATTATGGATCGAGGAGATTAAGGTTTTTAGGCCTAAATCAGATTTTATGCCTCTGTTGTGCTCCCGCCCTCATAGCTGGAACATTTTAAACCCGACGAACCGACTGGCTTTTTTTTTTTTCCGCACTCTTGCTTTCTCTCTCGGGGAAGGATTTGGCTGTTTGCTGATAAGCCGTGTGTATATGAGGTGGCAGGCAGGCCGTTTGCTTTGCAGATAGTATGGTAGTGCTATTGTTGCCCAGCAGGAGTTGTGCAAGGGATAAGAATAATCTGGAATAACGCAGGCATGAACGGAGATTACGGTTGAGGTGAAAGGCATGGTGGACCTGAGGCCTGCTGCGCTTTTAAAACAAAGATAGAACAAATGCACGCTTGATACAGACACACGGAGGCATTACATAAGAGCCAGCCAGACTTGATGCCCTTTAGCCAAACACAGCATTTACCCCATATCTAACACCAGAGCCCTTTGACTTTGCCTCTGTATTAAATATCTGTTCAAGTCTGCTAAAAGGTCACAGTGATGCCATGTGTGAATTTCATGGCGGATAAGGATGGCAGTCTGGGACACTTTCTGGTTGACTAAGGGAGTAAAGCAGTGGTTGCACTAGGCTTTGAGCATGAAATTGTATCTTATAATCTATTATCTATTCAATATACAAATTTGCAGGTCAAAACTAAACCAAACTTGAATTACTAATAAAATATAGACAGATAGACAGACAGACAGACAGATATAGATAGATAGATAGATAGATAGATAGATAGATAGATAGATAGATAGATAGATAGATAGATAGATAGATAGATAGACAGTATTCCATTTTTATGAGCTACCAGTGAATTTAAAGTTTACTTTCTATTAAAGATTTTGCGGCAAGTCAGTGTTTAGATGACAGCATTACTCATTTGACCCTATTCCCTAAAAAAAAAACCCCAAACGAAAACAAGCAGATATCCAAAGAAGATTACTCAGATTTTAGAAAAACACTGAAAGGATGAAAGGATATTAAAATAGAAAAGAGAAAGAAATAACAGATTCCCAGGACTTTTCAACGTGCCTTTAAATTCCCTTCATTTGCCCTCTCGTGCCCCTCTCTTTCTTTTTTGTTCAGTTTTTTCCCCACCCATTGAGAGCAATGTGTATGTGAAAGAATGTCATCGTGAGACACACAGACTGCTCTCTGCTGCCGTTTCCCATCTGAAAATCATGTCTAACTGTGTTGTGTCCAAATTCACAGGCTTATTTGACTGACTTACTGAATGGCACAAGCTGAGCAGTTGTCATGTGTAAGTCTACGAGCGAGAAGTAATGTATTTCTCATTTTCACATTTAACCTAAATTACTTTTTAACACTGTCTGGATGTGGCTTTTATTTTTATTTTTTAGCTAAAGACGTTCTAAAACACAATTTACCTGCGAGATGAACTCGCCCAAAGGAGTCAAGCAAATATAAGATCACCTCAGACCCAGAGCTCCCTCTGGTGTTTGCTTTATGTAAAGGCACTTTCATTAGGCGTTTCTGTCGCATGTTATTTTTATTATTATTTTATTATTATTATTATTATTATTAGCAGTGTTTATTACTATTGTAACATGAATTAAGCCTTAAAAAAACTAACTTCGTATATTTTGACCTGCAAATTATGAACGGAACCTCAAACCTCTTCCACTTGAGGAGAGTTTGTCTATTCTTTGTCTAAATGATATACCCCAGCCTGCACATTCGGGCTTTCATTTAGTGGAATATACAGTGGAGATCAAAATTAGAGGACAATCTATAAACACTTTAATTTTACTGAAATATTTTTAATCTTTATCGCACAGAATTTGAAAGAATATTAGCTATAGGTATACCACTGTTCTACTAACATGTTTGACAAAATGAAGTGAAGTCGTGACGTATTGTCAAGTATGGTGACCCGTACTCGAAATTGGTGCTCTGCATTTAACCCATCCAAGTGCACACACACAGCAGTGAATAGTGAACAAACGCACACACACACACACAGTGAACACACACCCGGAGCAGTGGGCAGCCATCGCTCCAGCGCCCGGGGAGCAATTGGGGGTTCGGTGCCTTGCTCAAGGGCACCTCAGTCATGGTATCGAAGGCAGAGAGAGTGCTGTTTGTTCACAATCCCCACCTTCAATTCCTGCCGGTGTGAGAATCGAACCGGCAACCTTCAGGTTACAAGCCCGACTCCCTAACCATCAGGCCATGACTTCCAAGGCATTTCAAAAATAAAATAAATAATAATAATAATTGTGGAAAACACAGTGATCAAAATTAGAGAACAGTAACCACTGTTGCACGAAAGATGATTACAACTAAAATGTTGGAGGGTCAGCTGTCAGAAATTAGGAATTGTAGAGGCCCTTGCTTTGAATGACTTCAGCTCATCTGCGGCCGCAGGACATCGCCAGTTTCTCAGACTGCGCTTGTCTTGGTCCACTCTTCTTCCAATCTCTTCCACAGTTCAGTAACTGTAGTGGGTTTCTTAGACATAACTTTGTCGCCAAGGATTTTCCAGAGACTTTCAGTCGGGTTTAGATCAGGACTCTGGCCCGGCCATTTCATTATTTCAATGTTCTTAGCTTTACCTGTTTTGCAGTGTGACGGAGTCACTGTCTTGCATGAAGACAAGGAACTGCATGTTGCTGAAGGAGGTTGTGATAAACACTTGCATTCACCGTGCTATGAAGGCTAGCTATATAAGAGGCCCAACTCCTGCAGCAGAAAACATCCCCCAAACCATGACACGTCCTCCTCCACCTTTCACTGACTTAATTAGCCACTTGAGCTGCAGTCTTTTGTAAGTTTGACGCTGAACAAAATGTTTCCCAAATAGCTAAAATAAAGTGAACTTTGGACCAGTTCTCCTCTCTCCACAAAACATGCTCCTCAGCAAAGGTGAGCTTAGCCTTTTGATTCTTTCTGCTGATGAGAGGCTTCATCAGTGCTGAGTGCAATTTCAGTCCATCTCTCCTAAACATGCAGAAACAGATCCTTACACTGTTCAGCTCTGAACTGGCAAGCAATTCCATCTGCAGTGTTGAACCGATTCCCCATTGAGAGTCTCCACTTTGTATTACGTGGATGACCAGCCTTTTTGGGGGGCTTGAATGAATTAGTGTCTATGTAAAGCTGCAGTCTTCTAGAAATCAGAGATTTGGAATGACCAGCTTCTCTTGCAGTGGCTGGAAGGGTCGTCCCTTTGGCTTTCATCTGTCGCAGGGTTTCAGTCACCTTAGAGCAGCCTGCCATCTTGCAATCTCAGTAAAAAATAGAGGAATGCTGCCACGCGTCCTGATTTTGCTGGGTTAGATGCGTTCCTAGGTCTACATATTTTGTTGACCCTGGAACAACATTTTAATCCAAAAATTTAGTCTTGACCATATCCCCACACCTAAACCTATCCTTACCCATGAGTAATCCCTAAAATGAGAGGAAATGATACATGAATGACACTGATGTACAAGCACCAAACACTAATTGTAAGCCTAAACTTCACAAAAACTATAAACTGGTTCTTCAAATCTGATTGGTTAACCACAATGTTGTTCCAGGGTCAAAGATGTTGATCCAGGAACATGTCACACTTTGTAAAATCAGGTTCTGCGAATGCTGCCAGTTAAATAGGGTTTGTCATATAATTAAAATTAGCACCAGGTGACAGATTGACACAAATAACTTGGAGGTATCTGTAAGTGTTCTCTGACTTTGATTAATCGTCTTTTTCAAATATCTCATTTAGGTTTTTTATACTGTGCTTCAGAATACAATTCATATATGAAATATGCTTAGAAAAACTGCCCTTCTACTCCTGCTAGGATAGCTTTAAACAGGACTAAGCAAAAGGGCTTGAAATTTAGGAAATTGTAGATTGATCTCCCCTGTAAAACTAGGTGGAAAATCCTACTACCCCAGAGGAACCTGAGCCATACACAGACCTATATGGAGTCCCAGCCCTTTTAAAATTGCGCTCCTTGTTTTCCGATTTGAAGATAAGGTTGTATGAATTTATGAATCAACCACTCATTTTAAAATCTTTCCGGTCTGCTGACATTTGTCATGACATCCACATGAAACAATACAATGCTCATGATAATTTTCGTTAACTCCACTTCACCACGTTACCGCAAAAAAACGAAGTTCGAAGACAAAATTCTAAAGATGGCACTTGTGTCTCTGGTGCATAAGGTCTAAAGGGGACAACCTAGAACTACCTAGCAACCGGATAGAAATGCACTAAAATGACTCAGAAACTGTGACAAGTTGACAAAACGATTCACTCTTCTTAGCAGCTAGTTTCACTGGGGCAGATGATGTAAACATCTAGCTAAACTGAGGGCCTACTACAACCGAATTACTGAAAATGTTAAAGACCACCATACCATCTTATTTATTTTCCTTCGTAGACTGCTACTTAGCAATTGTGACATCAGATTTATTCATATTCAATAACAGCTTTTTTATAATGGTCAGATAGAGTTAAATATTTATAACAGAATATATTTAATAACATTATGCAAACAAAGTCTTTAACACTACGAAACAAATCCAAGAGATCCAGGCTGAGGTATAAGTGTTTGTTCACTGAAATAGTCTACTGGAAAACTACTCTGATAAAACACATTTTTAATTATAAACTATAATTTAATATCATGTAAATGTCATGTAAACAATATGCTCATGAATTCAGCATAGCATTTCTGCAACATATCATTTATATTGTAAAATGTGGATCTGAATGGTGTGTGCTTCTGTGCATTTAGCAGAGTTGTGCAGATTATAGCAGGTTATAGAGTTCACATTAAATGGCGAGTTTGTTCAACTTGTACGTATCTGTCTGATTACAAAACACAGCCACAACTTTCCAGATGTTCCTCAGTGAATCTCCTGTATCGTCCACACACCATTAGCATCACTGGTGCTTTTCCTTTCCTTGTTCTGTACAGTGAGCTTGTGGCAGTCAATGTGTCTGAACTCTGCTGCAAAAATCGCAAAGTGCGCAAAAAAACACATGACCAGAGCCCACTCACATATGGCAGCTTCAGAGCGAAACCCTGTCTTATAGAGAACAAACACTGAGAAGACATAAGGTTAAGGACAACAAAATTACAACTTATAATAATATGAAGTGAAAATGCATTCATTTCATAACTAAAATGAGTTATGAATTTTTTTCATCTTTTAGATAGGGGGGTAACGGTTCACAAAATTCACAGTTCGGTTCGATACGATACAGTGGTGTCACAGTTCAGTACGTTTTCAATACAGCAAAAAGAAAAACAAGAAATTTTTATTAATTTCTCTGGCATTTCTTTCTGGAGTTTCTTTGGCAATTTGTTTTTATTTATTAAAACTAATTTTTTATTTTGAACAATGATGGAGCTATACTTGACCCATCTTCTGGGGTGTCTTCTTAGCAGCATATACAACAAAAACAGCTCCGGTTTGAAGTATTCCAGCTGATGTAGCCTATTGTCATGTAGCAGATTAATCATTTCCAATAAGTTAAAATTGATTTTTATCTTTTATGGGCATTTTTTCTAAAAGTGTGCATCACCTTTTGAGTATTTTTTTTTTTTTTACATTTAATCAGTCAATAAGACATTTGAGCTGTTACCAAGCAAATTAAGTCAGTTTTGACAAAATTCATCTTTGCAATGCAGAGGAGTTGCATCTGAATGGCATTTAGATGCTTTACACGCTGTTTAACGCAGCTCAGAGGGACATGTAATGCTTTAACCTGCAGATACAAATGCATAATTAATGTTTTGATATTTTAAACATAAAATGTTAACAAATGATGTTTGAAATTAATAAAAAAATTAAAAGATACTTTAAATGTGTGAAATTAAAACCGCCAGTAGGTGGCAGCAAGTCACTGTTAATAAGGGAGTCATTGCGATTGAACCGAATCATTTGGTTGATTCATTCAGCAACGAAACACAGGCAATATGCTGTCTATTAATTAACTTCTCGCTTACTGAACTGTTGTAAAAATCATTTGTAATCGTGCTGATTTTTGGAGAGAAAAAACAGCACTCTTCTGTGATATTAACTATATGAAATTATGTAAATATATATACATTTTCTGCCCCCATAGTGAAATAACGCACTCTAAATGCGCACACGCACTAATCTAATACGATAATATGCTGTAATAGGATTTGTCCAACGAATCAATACAAATGAACCGAACGGTTCAATACAAATACATGTATCGTTACACCCCTACTATTAGAACTGAAGGATACTGCAGATGACCAAACAAGTACACAGGCTGCAGAGGATAATGCGCACTGGCACCACCCACTTGCGGTCATGTGACGGCGGGCTGTAGTGCGAAAGCCACGCCTGGATCCAGAAATAAACCAAACCCAGGAAGAAGGCCATGAGCGCCCCAAGCAGATGAACCCCCTTCACAACAGATTGCTAATAATGCAAAAGCAAGCACAAATAAGCACAACACAATCTGCAAGTAATCAACTAACTTCCGTTTGTTTGTAGTCTATATACTGTACCTGGAAGTTTCCTAGAATGGAAATCCCAATGCTAGAGATGAAGCCAAGCACCAAACTGGCCGTGTTTAAATGAGACCCGGAGCCCAAATCACGCACCTGCTGAAATCTGATTGTGACAATCCACAAAGCTACGGAAAGAGAAAGAGTTCGCACAGAAGGTACAGTACATGGGCCGATTTTCCAAATGAGATGAGAGGACTCACCCAACACACAGCATATGTTGCAGATCTGAGAAAACAGGCAGCTCTGGGGGTTGTATGAGCCACATGTGCTAGAGGAAACAATATTCATTGATTTTCAGTATCATATTTTCAAATTCACATCCATTTATGCCTTTTTAGCTCTGGAACATCTTACAGACACACAGTTAGTCACACAACGCTTTAAGTAAACACTTCTTGAGGAAGCTTAGATCCATTAATGTTAAATAGAGGCTTATTTTTAGCTCAACAATTACCATGTTGTTAAATATATATATATATATATATATATATATATATATATATATTGAACACACTGTCCCACATGGCCTCGTTTTCATTCCAGTCAAACATTATACATGGCGCTACCCTGACTAAGCCTCATTTTAGATACATACCTGATGAAAGGGAATTCTTGGGTTATATTAACAGTGTTATTGGACACAGCTATGGCATACCTGCACACAAACAAGTGCAGAAAGAGTCAAATAAATAAATATTTTGTATTGATATTGAAAAGATATTGAGGATATTAAAAGGGTGAGAGAAATATTTTGAAAAGAGTGAGAGAAGCATAAAGTAATACTCACACAGCCCACATCCCAATAGTCCCAAACACTGCCAGGGTGACAGGAAGCAATGCCCACGCCCACATGATGGACCGATCAGATCACCTGCAGAAAGACCAAGCGTCTCATATAAACACACATTTATTACCACGTATAAATTTCACTGTGACCTAGCAAGCATTTCAATGACAGAACAGTTCTCTATAAAGTCTTCACAGGATATTCGACCAAGCCATAGAAAAGTGTCAAGACATAGAGATCAAAAAATGATTTGGTTCATTAATAATAATTACATTAATACTTTAAATAATACATTTTAGATTATTACAAATGATGTATTATATACATTTATATATGGAGCAATAATTATGGATTATACATAGGAAACCTATGAATCAGAAGTCAACTCTAGATTAACAGAGTTAGGAAGTATCTGCTTAGATTTTTACAACCACACCAATATAAGATATCACATAGTGTTTAAGGGAGTGTCACGTTTTTCCCCATACACCTGTCCCGGTTATTGAAATTCTTTACTAAAGAACAGAATATGAAAAAGAGTCTGACTATTAAAGCCTCGAAACCAAATTCCCTTTCAGCGTTTTTCAAGCTGTACATCTGCCAGTTTTCCTTCAAATGGCAAAGACTGGTATGCAGATGCTGAGACTATGGTCTACTGCTTCACTGGGAATTAATATTACTGTCCATCTCCCATGTATTATTATTTTCTCAGGCCAGCAGAGTATAATGACATTCCCTTTTATACTTTGGTTCCTCTTTTCATTACTCTTGTTCCTACCACTAAAATCAGATGTTTAAAATCATGTAAAACAGTTTTTATGACCATTATTATAAAATAATCTTAATTCTATTCTATTCTAATTAATGCGCCAATGCAATCTCAGGGTTAGACTGAGACACCAAAGGATATTTCTACCAGCACTGAGACGTCAAACCTATGCACTAAAAGAGCCAATCATCTATTTTGGACTGTCTGTAATTTCTGTGAGCTTACTAAAAGGACTAAAAATGTCCACAAATAAACATTAGACATGAAAAATATGAGAGTGAGAGAAGACTACAGAAATGACCATTGAAGAGATTTTAGCATGCTAGCTGTAGATGCAGTGATTACAGCAAAATAATAATAATAATAATAATTTTTTAAAAAAAGTGTTTAGTTTAAGACAATAAACCTAAGATGATAAAAGTAGTAAGAAATCTTAACTTTGAGGAAAGAGACGATGAAATAAGCAAAAGAAACGGAAGCATGTTCGTCGTAGGCTATAACTTACTACCCTTCAAAAGTCTAGGGTCAGTAAGGTTTATTTATTTATTATTTTTATTATATAGCCTATATATTTTCATTTAGCAAGGATACGTCAAATTCAGAATTTAAAATAAATGTTTAGTCGTTTCTAATAAAAGTATTTTTTTATTATTAGAATCTGGAGGACCACACTGATAATTCATGACCTTTTAAATAGAAGAAAAAAAATAATTTTAATATTTCATAACATTACTCTTTTACTGTATTTTGGTTTAAATAAATGTAGCAAATAAGAGACCTCTTTCAAAAACATTTAAACAATCTTAACGACTCAAACTTTTGAACGGTATCAGAATCGCAAATGAGAAGAACCTCTGACTTACCTCTCAACTACAGCGCTGCTTGTGTGTGTGTGTGTGTGTGTGTGTGTGTGTGTGTGTGTTCCTTGAATTCACATTATATCACACACACCTGCTTCTCCTTCAGATAGCCATGCATCGCTCAGAAACAGTAGCTTATAGGTCTACCTGCTCGTCAATGCAAACTAATCAACTCGCTGCATAAAGGACGCGCATATGGCCAAGTGTTCAAGACGAACGTCAAAATGGAGATAAAATGTGATTTTTGACTCTCTCACCATGGGATGATTCCTGATTTTCAATGCACAATATATAGTTTCAAAGTTTATGAGGAATGGTGTTGGTGCATCAGAGAAGAATCGCCAGACCTGTTCAAAGTAAACATAGAGCAGGTTTGAACCCATGTGTGACTGTGGACTTTGCGCCAGATCACAGCATGAGTCGTGTAGACCTTTCACCTGTCTTCTTTCTCGTGTTTTCACACCCTCATGATGAATGTGCCATGAGTTATCATTTACACAAAGTGAATGATCTGTTGGTTCCCCCCTCATTAGTTTATTACAGTCAGTTAGTCATTCATTGCCATAGTAACGCAGAGACCTTTATTCATATAAATACTGTCATTATTACAGTCTTAGTTATTACTTAACATCACGTGTAATCGTGTATGTGATTAAAATACCTCAGAAAAATATATATATATACACATACATACACACACACACATATATAGTGCTGCCTAATGATTATCCAAAATAAAAGTTTTTGTTTACACATGTCCTGTGTACATTATGTAATACACACACATGCACGTATATATTTCAGAAAAATGTTGTTTATATATTAAATAGATTTTTATATAATAAAAATGATATTAATATAAATATATACATATAAATATTTTCAAAATATATACTGTATGTGTGTTTATTTATATATACATAATAAATATACACAAATATATATTATGTAAACAAAAACTTTTATTTTGGATGCGATTAATCGTTTGACAGCACTATATTCAGGTGCATCTCAATACATTAGAATGTCGTGGAAAAGTTCATTTATTTCAGTAATTCAACTCAAACTGTGAAACTCGTGTATTAAATAAATTCAATGCACACAGACTGAAGTAGTTTAAGTCTTTGGTTCTTTTAATTGTGATGATTTTGGCTCACATTTAAAAAAAAAACCACCAATTCACTATCTCAACAAATTAGAATACTTCATAAGACCAATAAAAAAATAAATAAAAAAAAAACATTTTTAGTGAATTGTTGGCCTTGTGGAAAGTATGTTCATTTCCTGTATATGTACTCAATACTTGGTAGGGGCTCCTTTTGCTTTAATTACTGCCTCAATTCGGCGTGGCATGGAGGTGATCAGTTTGTGGCACTGCTGAGGTGGTATGGAAGCCCAGGTTTCTTTGACAGTGGCCTTCAGCTCATCTGCATTTTTTGGTCTCTTGTTTCTCATTTTCCTCTTGACAATACCTCATAGATTCTCTATGGGGTTCAGGTCTGGTGAGTTTGCTGGCCAGTCAAGCACACCAAAACCATGGTCATTTAACCAACTTTTGGTGCTTTTGGCAGTGTGGGCAGGTGCCAAATCCTGCTGGAAAATGAAATCAGCATCTTTAAAAAGCTGGTCAGCAGAAGGAAGCATGAAGTGCTCCAAAATTTCTTGGTAAACGGGTGCAGTGACTTTTGTTTTCAAAAAACACAATGGACCAACACCAGCAGATGACATTGCACCCCAAATCATCACAGACTGTGGAAACTTAACACTGGACTTCAAGCAACTTGGGCTATGAGCTTCTCCACCCTTCCTCCAGACTCTAGGACCTTGGTTTCCAAATGAAATACAAAACTTGCTCTCATCTGAAAAGAGGACTTTGGACCACTGGGCAACAGTCCAGTTCTTCTTCTCCTTAGCCCAGGTAAGACGCCTCTGACGTTGTCTGTGGTTCAGGAGTGGCTTAACAAGAGGAATACGACAACTGTAGCCAAATTCCTTGACACGTCTGTGTGTGGTGGCTCTTGATGTCTTGACCCCAGCCTCAGTCCATTCCTTGTGAAGTTCACCCAAATTCTTGAATCGATTTTGCTTGACAGTCCTCATAAGGCTGCGGTTTTCTCGGTTGGTTGTGCATCTTTTTCTTCCACACTTTTTCCTTCCACTCAACTTTCTGTTAACATGCTTGGATACAGCACTCTGTGAACAGCCAGCTTCTTTGGCAATGAATGTTTGTGGCTTACCCTCCTTGTGAAGGGTGTCAATGATTGTCTTCTGGACAACTGTCAGATCAGCAGTCTTCCCCATGATTGTGTAGCCTAGTGAACCAAACTGAGAGACCATTTTGAAGGCTCAGGAAACCTTTGCAGGTGTTTTGAGTTGATTAGCTGATTGGCATGTCACCATATTCTAATTTGTTGAGATAGTGAATTGGTGGGTTTCTGTTAAATGTGAGCCAAAATCATCACAATTAAAAGAACCAAAGACTTAAACTACTTCAGTCTGTGTGCACTGAATTTATTTAATACACGAGTTTCACAATTTGAGTTGAATTACTGAAATGAACTTTTCCACAACATTCTAATTTATTAAGATGCACCTGTATATGTATATATATATATATATATATATATATATATATATATATATATATATATGTGTGTGTGTGTGTGTGTGTGTATATATATATATATATATATATATAAGAATTGCTATTAAATGCCAAGTTATCCTTTGAAGTACCTCTCAAATACTGCTTTTTTTTCTTAAATATAACAAACATGATAAAACCATCCTGAACAGAAGGCTGGTCTTAGCTGGTTTAAGCTGGTCTTTATCTGGTTGGTTGGTCAGCTGGTCTCCCAGTGCGATGAGCTAAGACCAGCTAAAGTGGTCAAAACCCCTCTAAAACCAGACCCCTTAACCAGCTATGACCAGCTTCAGTTTTTTTTTTTTTTCCTTTTCAGCAGGGACTGCAAAGTTCCAGTTACATTTACCTTGAAGTCAGTAGTCTTCTCATGCTTGTTTTCCCAAATGATGCCATGTTGCTTTTAAAGGGTAATTAGGCCCATTACCCCTTCCCTCCCTCCCAGCCTCTCAAATATATGTATATCTGACAATACAGAAACATTTAAGGGATAAAAGTTACATAATACACTTAAATCAGACAAATTTAGCTAATTTAATACACCCATATAAAAAAAAAGTTCCTCTACATAGTTGAATTAAAATGTAATTTTTTGATTTTTAGATAGGTGTGTGTGAAAGATCAACATAATACCAGCGTAAATGTCAAAATGTGCCTTTTTTACACATTAATGTTTACATATTATAATTACAATACATCTGACTTATATGAAATATATATCAATATATATATATATATAATATATATATGTCAAAATGCCACATAAAAGACCACACAAAAGATCGAACACCTTGTTTATTGTAAAACTGTTCTGATGTGTCACGTATGTGTTTGTTTCAGAGCTCTAGTTCAATCTTGACATCCATTTTACTCTTGTATGGCTCTAGAACAGGCCTGACCTCCTCAGACAAAAACCTTGTAACCTGAGACACAGAGAAAGTGGAACGGTATTACAGCTCACATCATTCATAAAAACATAAAATACATGATAAACATTAGTAGCACAGTAGGGCTGTCAAATTGGCTGAAAAACTAAATTTGAATTTTGTACTAAAATATTATCTATATTCGAATTTAAGGCATAATTTCTGTTTGGCTTCTCTCCTGAGGCCACAAGAGGGTGCATCAAGCAAAATATTACCGTACTAATGCACATTTCTTCAAAGCAATAAAAAAATAAGACTATCTCTGAAAAAAAGTGCATAATGTTTAAAATAGTGTTTATAAACCATACATAATTAATTACGTTGCTTAAACAATTAGAAACAACAAGCATCACGTAAGTATGTATAGTTTAATTCTAAGGACCGAAAACCAATCACAAAGAGTAGCCTACTTTTTTCATTTAAAAACATGAGATGCAGAAAAACCACCATAAAGTCTCGAGACATGTTTTTTAAAAGTTGAACTTACATTAATGTTACATGGCTTTCTAAACATGCGCGAGGCGTGAGTGCAACAGTGATAGACGTCCCTATAGAAAATGCGATAATATGCGTTCTGTGTGAACGGCTTGGATCTAGTTTTGAGGTAAACAACATTTTCTCCTCACTGATGTTCTCTTTTTCCGCAATATTTTGAGTGAGCAGCGCCGCATCCAGTGGGTTCAACTGGATAGACTAAAAAAACATTAAAATGCAACGACACCTACATCGTCATTGCATCTTGTGTGCCACATATAAGGCTGCCTGACGCACATCTAAAATTCAAATACAGCGTTTTTGCATTCGAATGTGGATTTTTATTTTAAATTCGACGAATATTCGAAATTCAAATATTTTTTGACAGCCCTATAGCACAGTAGTGGAATGATGTATAGGTGTGCACCTGTTGTGGGGCTCGGCCGATGAAGGTTTTGGGGTCCAGTAAGTCATCCAGCTGTCCGAGTATGGGAGTGAAATATGGATCAGCCCGAACCCGAGCCAGCAGGTCATTATCCCCCCCTTCCTGTTTGACTACAGCCGCAGCTTGCTGGGACAGAACCCGAATCTTCTCATGGCAGTCCTGAGTGTGTTTTCAGTACGGACAAAAATCAGTCAGTCAGTGTTAAACATCAGTTTGTTTCCTACATGAAAGTCTGCAACATCTACTGTGCTTACAGAAAACTGTTTACGGCGCAATCATGGGTTGATTTGCCAAAGCAAAATTTAATTACAAGACAAGATTTTTATGATTCATTAATCACCTGTCTGTTTCCTCCAGCCTTCACCATGGCCATGATGATGTTTTCAGTAGCCATGAAGGGCAGCTCGTGACGGATATGCCTCTCAATCACCTACAAAAAGAGAGAAAGAATTATTTAAAAAAAGTACAATAACAAACAGTGCTGTCAATTTAATGTGATTTATTAAAGTAATATAAAATTACTTATTCTTAGTGTTTTATTGTATTTTGTAGTTTGCCTTGTTTGCTGTTGTTACACAGATGTTATAGGGAGATTTGTAAGGTGACCTTGATTGTCATGAGAGGTGCCTATAAATAACAATGAATGAATGAATGAAAAAGTATATATTTAATA
Organism: Spinibarbus caldwelli; assembly: GCA_039654775.1. Lineage (NCBI taxonomy): Eukaryota > Metazoa > Chordata > Actinopteri > Cypriniformes > Cyprinidae > Spinibarbus > Spinibarbus caldwelli. The sequence goes on along the minus strand of CM077218.1, from coordinate 47,506,316 downwards.
AATTGTCTAATGTAAAGTTTTTGAATGCCCTAACTGGATCAAAAGTGACAGTAAAGACATTTATACTGTTTCAAAAGATTACATTTCAAATAAATGTTGTTCCTTTGAACTTTATATTCATCAATGTTAAAATGCATGATAGTTTCCATAATCATATTAAGCAGCACAACTGTTTTCAACAACAATAAAAAATGTTTCTTATGCACTTATTCATCATATTAGAATGATTTCTGAAGGATAATGTGACACTGAAGACTACAGTAATGATGCTGAAAAGTCAACTCTAGCATCACAGAAATAAATTACAATTTAAAATGCCAAACTAGAAAACGCTTACTTTAAATTGTAGTAATATTTCACAATATGACTGTTTTTGCTGTATTTTGATAAAATAATGCAGCCTTGATGACCAAAAGAGAGAAAACAAGTGTCCAAGTAATCACTGTATCATGTAGTTCATTTGATTAAAATACACTAATAATTCCCCCAATAAAGACAGCCACACACACACCTTAGGATACACCACCAGTCCTTCAGTGATGTTCTGCAGAGTGCTGAGGATGATGTCCGCTGTGAGGAAGGACTCAGGCAATGCGATCCTCCTGAATACACACAAAAAGAAAATAGAGTGGGCCTAAAGTTACATCTTCACAGAGTCAAAACAGTGCAGCGCGCCACATCACATGGTCAGACCACAGATATCGTAACAGTGCCTGTTAGCGCTGTCGTCCAGGGTTCTCTCCAGCCACTGCACTGCTGCTGTCTGCAGGGGGTCTGACACCAGCGCCATCAGGTGACGAGCAAGACTGCAGCAGCGCTCCGCACGCATGGGGTTTCTCTTGTATGGCATGGCACTGGAACCTGCAGGCAGAGAACAACAGGACAGATCTAAGAGGCTGATTTATTATATCATTCAATATACGAAATTCTGTGTCTCGCATACAAACTCACCAATCTGCTCTTTCTCAAACGGCTCCTCGATTTCCTTCAGATTCGCCAACAGACGGATATCAGTGCAAATCTACAGCAAAATTGGTTGAGAAAAGGAGGATGTTCCAATCAAACAACTGATGTTTGTTGCTGTTTTGTGATGATCATTGTAGACTTTTACAGCAGCTCATTTAATCGATGCATAAAGCTGATCTGAGTTTATTATTTGTGACCCTGGACCACAAAACCAGTCATAAGGGTCAATTTTTTGAAAATTGAGATTTATACAGCATCTGAAAGCTGAATAAATAAGCTTTCCATTGATGTATGGTTTGTTAGGATAGGACAATATTTAGCGGAGATAAAACTATTTGAAAATCTGGAATCTGAGGGTGCAAAAAAATCAAAATATTGAGAAAATCGCCTTTAAAGTTGTCCAAATGAAGTTCTTAGCAATGCATATTACTAATCAAAAATTAAGTTTTTATTAATAGGAAATTTATAAAATATATTCATGGAACATTATCTTTACTTAATATCCTAATGATTTTTGGCATAAAAGAAAAATTGATCATTTTGACCCATACAATGTATTTTTAGCTATTGCTACAAATATACCCCAGCGACTTAAGACTGGTTTTGTGCTCCAGGGTCACATTTGCGTCTGACCTTGTGTACAGTGGCTCCGAGGCTGGCCAGCACACAGAGTGAGTCGATATCCACTTTACGACTGTACGTCTGACCCGTCACCAGGTATGATCTAAAAAATGAAGGAGAAACTGATTAACCAGGTGCACATAAACTCATATGCAATGTAAGATTCTAGCTAACGACACACTATTGAATAACACGAAGCATTTAGAAGCTATTTGAAGCATTTATTAAACAATGAATGCAGACAAATAACAAGAGCGTACTTTTTAAAACCAGCCATTTCAGTGACCTTCCTATCCAACTCCTCCACCTAATAGAGAAAACAGTCAAAAAATAAATAAATGAATAACGCCAGTTCAACCATGAGATATGATGTTATTGACATTTTTTCCAACAAAACTGCACATTCCACAAAAAGTTTTAAAGTTACATAAAACCCAAACACAATCAATGCTGATGTTCTGGGGTAACAATGGGAATAAAAGTTTAATTTTAACTTAAAATTGTATTAATTACAAAAAAGTTGGCCAGTGTTTTTTTTTTAATACATATGAAAGACGACTCTTATATACTCATCTTGGCTGCATGTATTTGATCAAAAAAAATAAAAATAAAGAGTAAAAACAGCAATAATATGAAATATTATTAAAGTTTAAACGGTTTTCTATTTGAATATATTGTAAAATGTAATTTAATGCTGTGATGGCAAAGCTGAATTTTCCTCAGCCCTTACTTCAGTGTCACACAATCCTTCAGAAATCATTTCTTAAGCATTTCTTAACGTTGAAAACTGCTTTACTACTCAATTTTCCACCGTTTAATATTTTTGTGGAAACCTTGATATGCTTTTTTCAGGATTTTTAATAAAAAAATAAATAAATCAAATAAACAGCATTCATTTGATTTTTTTTTTTTTTTTTTTTTGTAACAGTCTGAAAGTGTTTATAGTCACTTTTAATCAATTTAATGCAACCTTGCTGAATAAAGGTATTAACTTTAAATATATATTTCAAAAATATATGGACCACAAACTTTGGAACGGTAGTGTATACAGTATATACGTTGGAGACAAAGTACACTGTAGGTATGAAGTAAGTCAGTGTTGAGGCTTAAAACTTTGATGCAGCTGCATTCACCTTCTCATGGTCCCCCTGGAAGAGCTGCAGGAAGCTGGCCTGAGTGCCTGTGGTTCCTTTGACGCCCCGGAAGCGCAGGTCCTCTCTTGCACGCTGAAGATTACGCATGTCCATGACCAGATCCTGCAGCCACAGACAAGCACGCTTCCCGACTGTAGTCAGCTGAGCTGGTCTGAGAAAAAGATGGGAACGAGGACAGGGACAATAAAACCCAAAACCAGCCTAATATTGTTGTTTTAAATGAAGAAAAGTTAATTTAAAACAAAAGAATAGGAAAAGTGAGCATGGAAAATAATGTTATGCAGGTTACAAAATGAGTCAGTGTTGAAAGGTGAGTGGGACGTGTCAGAGATGACAAGAATAGAAGAAAAGGAGGAAGAAAACAGTAGAACAGTTAAATTTACATGCGAACTCTAAACATGCTATTATATCTAACTATTTATTTGTCAGGTCTGGTACATGCACTGAAACCTGAATTTACTCACTGATAATGGGTGAAGCCTAAAGTCGGCAGGTCAGCGTATTTCTCTGCAAAGTTTGCCAGCCTGTCTATGACACGAGCCAGCTAGAAGAGAGAGAGAACGCTTACTGCAAGTGGATGGTAATTATGCGCTGGAAATAAAATAAATACAACAGAACTAAAACTGAAATAAAAATAACTGAACCTAAATAGTAATACTGAAAATCCAAAATAAAAATGAAAACAAAGTATTTCAAAAAAAAAAAAGTCTAAATAGTAATACAAACTATAATTGTATATAAATAATGCAAAAAAAAAAAAAAAAACACTGGTTGGAGGACTAGAATTAGTGTTCTTTTAATTGGATTAACTAACTGGTCACAACATTTTTTTTTTTTAAATGTAAAACTTGCATTTAAAAGGCCTAATGATAAATGTATTATTTTATTATTGAATTGAATTAAATCTTAAACTTGAAGTAAATAAATAATATTTTAAAAAAGTGATTTAATATTCAATGTTGCATATAAAATAAATTAAATTAAAACACTTTCACACATCTATTTATTTGTCAAAACTAAAAAAAATATGATTCATTTATTTATTTACATTTTTCTGAATTCATACTGTGCAGTAAAACTTGTTTTATTTTTACATGGCACTTCTAAGCACCTTCATAAGCATCAGTTGTTTTGATTGAAATGGTAAATATCAGAAAGTATCAGGTTACCTTGGGTAGCAGGATATCAAATCCATCACGCAGCATTATCAGATCCTACAGATAAAACACACACACACACACACACACACACACACACACACACACACACAGACATTTAGTAAGGCAATTTTCAGCATTTTAAAATAAAATTGCGATTTAAAAACAACATTCTTTTTCTTGTCAGGATTTTTCATGGTGGCTAATATATATAAATATAAATATATCCTGCTATTAATTGCAACATTAAAATTAAAAAATGGATTTAATTCATGTTCCCTCTATAACCATTCGGCTCAGAAAGAAATCCGTGGAGTCCAATCAATAGTAACCAAAGTAACATATTTTGGCCTCACCGTATTGTCTCCCACATAACAGGAAGTGGCACCCAAGTGGATGATGGGAGCAGCGGTGGGACAGCAGTGAGCGAAGGTGTGCACGTGAGCCATGACGTCATGCCTCAACTTCCTCTCCTCCTCCGCAGCCATGATGAAATCAATGTCCTCCAAGTGAGACTCCATCTCGCTCACCTGGGCATCGGTTATGGGGAGACCCAATCCCTGCAGAGAAGATATTAGAGCGGTAAAGAGATGTACTGAAGCTGCTATGAAACACACACAAGCAGCAAAAGTTCTTTTCAGTATCATCAGTACTTAATTATGCATTTTCATTTCTATTAAATTTACATTACATTTAACACCATCTAACACTCACTTAAAGTTAATCTTTAGAAATGCAATTTAATAAGACTGCTAAATATAATTTGTAGCAAATCTTATTTTTTAGGATTTTTTTATTTATTATAATTTTTATATAAAAATAAATTGTAAAGTAATTAGTGCTGCCAAGCGATTAATTGCATCCAAAATAAAAGTTTTTATTTACATAATATATGTGTGTACTGTGTATATTTATTATGTATATATAAATACACACACATGCGTGTATATATTTTGAAAATATTTACATGTATATATTTATATTCATATAATTTATATTATATATAAATATATTTAATATATAAACGTAACATATTTCTGAAATATATACATGCATGGTTGTGTAAATAAATATACACAGTACACTCACATATACTATGTGAACAAAAAATGTGATTAATCGCGATTAATCGTTTGACAGCACTAAAAGTAATTAATCTCTTATCATTGGCCACCTTTGGAATATCAGTGCAACATTACAAAATGTGTTACAGACAGTAAACTGAAAAAAGCACATTCACTTCATCTTTAGCAATACACAGACAGAGAGAGGGTAAAGGTCAACTCTCAAGAGCCATTCTCCTGTTACCCTGACATTTACATTAGTTATTTTGGAAATGCACACACACTTTCCCAGGGCTTCGTCTAAGTACTGTTTATGCCTCAATGTGTCCCAAGGACTACACCAGTAAAGTTCTGTAGCGTAACTTCATTTCCAGAGCATGATCATACGAGCAGCGAACAGAATCCCGTCTGTCTCCACAGGTCTGAGAATGACCACCATGTGACCGCAAGACTGTGTTCAATTAAGTGCTAGTCAAACAGACTGTGGCCTTTATCTGGAGCTTGATGGATTACTGAGTGATCACACAATCTTAGCTCTTGATTTCTTTACACAAATCAAACAAACAATCAATATGACAGTCAACCCATGTCAGCTAAACCAGCAAATTTCACAGCTCTACAGTCAATGATATGCATTTCTAATCAAGTCGACTATTGTTAGTCTCAGCAACTGAATATCTGTTATCTGAATTTGAGGGTTTTCTTCTAATACTAGTCCCAACATTATCTTCTAAATGGCTTAAGGTTTGAGAAATCCAGTGACATTTAACCTGACACACACAGAGCTACATACACAAGACATATTTACACCCAGTTAATAGGTGTAAAATAGAAAGACATAAAAATGCATATCCAAAATAAACCTACTACATACAAAAATACAACAGCGCAAATAATCACACAGCTATAGTTTTAGACACATTGCTATGGTAACATTATGTTTCTTTTCAGACTTGTTCCATAGTAAAGCCATTGGACTATAATGTACAAAATACCATCGTACATAATTATAGCAATCATGATATGATATTGCACCACTTACAAAGAGTATCAGGTGATATTGTTGTTTCTGTTCATGAACAATAGTGGTAGCACTTTATTTTACAGTCCTCATGTACATACTATGTACTTATTGTAGTAATTACAATAACTAGGCACTAACCCTGAACCTAACCCTACCCCATGTAGTTACCTTATATTACCAGTACTTTCTTGGGTAAGTACACTGTAAGTAAGTATATGCAAGTACACGTACTGTCAAATAAAGTGCAACCACAATAGTAGTACCATGGTAAACCTTACAGCATGGCACATACACTTCAGTACTATGATATATATTAAAAGGACTGCAATACTACCACCAATGTACCACCTGTTTGGTCCACTTGTGAAACATTAAACATTGCAGCTCAACTCACGTCCACCCTTTTAAACTATTATTAGACTAAAGAGAGCTGCTTGAGACTTCACTCACTCAAGGTCAGAAACTTAAGACAGAGTCGCACTTGGCATTCAGAGAATCACAGTGCCAACATAATAACCCTATAGAAATAAACCCAAAATAAATAAACTGACCTTTTCGGCCTTAGCGAGGTAAAGCCACAGTCTTCTCCATGTGGTGAATTTTTTCCTGTCGCTGAAGTTGTAGGCCATCTCTTTGCTGGCGTACCGGGACACCAGCGGTGAGCGGTAATTCATGAACTCTTCCCCGGATCCCTCCATTCCAGCAGCGGGTCAGTGCAGCGCCGTCCACCCGCGGACTACCAGCCAGAGCCACTCCGTCTGTCTGTCTGTCTGTCTGTCTGGGGCAAGGTCTCTCTCTCTCTCTGGGTTTATTGGCGGGTCGCAACCAACTTGTCCAGGTGCATACCGCCACCTACTGTATCTGGGTGTGTAACATCAGGGCTTTATGTACTTCAGTTTATTATAGAAGGAATTTACCCTCAAAAAAAAAAAAAATGCATAGTATAACATTACATTATAGTATTTATATTTTCCACTCTAGTCCTGTATCTTTAAGAAAAGTAAACAATGCTCTACTAATTTCCCTCATTTTCTCACACATCCCTAGAATCCCTTGCAAACTCCATTCTCTCTCCATCTCATACATTTTATCTCGCAATATATTCCTCTCTGCGTTATATTTTTTACACCACATGATAACATGCTCAACATTTTCAGTGGCATTACAAATGTCACATTTATCCGTTATGCACTTTCCTATTTTAAAGAGTGTTGATTTAAGTCCAGTATGACCTAGCCTAATTCTTGAGAAAACCACTTCTTCCCTTCTATATTTCCTTCATCTTTATTGATTTCTGTATATTATAGCAGTGTCTCCCTTTGCTGTCTGTGTCCCACTTCATTTGCCATGAGTTCTCTACTGCTGTCTTTATTATTGACTTGGCCTCACCTTTTCCTTTTCTTTTAATATTAATGCATTCTTTGCTATCGAATCTGCTTTCTCATTACCCTCTACTCCAACGTGTGCCAGAACCCAACAAAACTGTATCATAATTCCACTTCTTTGTATCCGTAGCAATATAATTGATATTTCCTTCAACAAGTCATCCCTTTTTGTTTCATTAGCATTCAGACTCCTAAGAGCTGCAATAGAGTCTTTCCGGTCTTCTACTCATTATAATCCTAAAATTATGGCTACTACTTCTGCTGTGAATACTGACAATTTATTATTGATTCTTTTACATATAGTAATATCAAATTCTTGTATGTACACTCCAACTCCAACATGGTCGCTTCCTGGATCTTTAGATCCATCAGTAAATATTAACAAATAATGAAATTATTTCCTCTTTACATACTCTTGAACCAAATAATCAATATTATCAACATTATTTTCAATCCATTCTCTTTTGTTCTGTAAGTTGCAAGTCTACATTAGGAACTGGCATTATCCATGGAGGTACATTACCCCACAGAGTATTGGGTACTCTAACATACTCTAACATATTTAACCCATATTCGTCTGCTACCGAGTTAATACTCCAGCCAAATCCTGTCTGGGGCAAGTTCTTCTTCTTCTTTTGGTTTTATGGTGGGTTGTGAACCAACTTTGAAGGTGCATACCGCCACTTACTGTGATGGAGTGTGAAGAGAATGAACTAAATACTCCTATATCCTATTATATAACCCTCTATTCTTAATAAATCTCATGACTGCATTTATTTGTTTTCCTGAATTTGGACCATCATTTAATAAACTGGTTATAGTGAATTCCTGGCACCCTACTGCTTGTAATTCTTCCTTAAGAATCCTCCTTTCTTTTTCACATGCCTTACATTTCTTCAAAATATGTTCTACAGTCTCCTCTATTAAACAATCATCACATAAATCTGTGTTATGCTTCCCTATAATGTGTAAAGCATGATTTAGATTTGAATGTCCTGTTTGTAAATGTGTGAAAATAACTTGTTCTCTTCTACTTAAGTTGTGGATTAATTTGCTTTTCTTTATGGTTTTTTGAACATGACATGAGTCCCAAACTGTCTGTCATTTCCTATTGCATGCTTCTAAAATAAAATGTTTTCCTTCTGATCTTCTGAGTGAAATGTTTATATTTGGTTCTTTCATTTTTAACGATTCTTTGGCTATTTTGTCTGCTTCCTCATTACCTTGAATTCCCACGTGTGCTGGTACCCACATAAATCGAATTATTATTCCCACCTGTCGTAAACTGTATAACCTGATCATGATTTCTGTTAAAATGTCAGTTCTATTTGTTTCCAATGATTGTAAACTCCCAAGGACTGCCATTGAATCAGAGCATATTATTACTTTATCAGGTCTAACTTCATAAACCCACTCTAGTGCCATTAGAATTGCTGTCATCTCAGCTGTATATTTCTTCTCTCTGGGTGCACCCGAAAACTGAAAAATGCTGCCTTCGGAGGACACATTCCAAGGCAGGAAGGCATCAAGGCACGCCCGAATCCAAAGTTAGCTTCACTTCCTGTCTCATGAGATACCTTCATCTGATCGATTTTTGAAGGCAGCATAGATGTATCCTTCAATGCCTTTGATATCCCACAATCCTGTGCGTTCCATTCCGTGACGGTTGAGCTAAAAAAATAAAGATGGCATCTGAAAGTTGCGTTTGGTGGTTAGTTTGTGTGTAAATGTATATTTCTGATTAACTTTTTGCACTTTTGATGTTATTTCTAGCGAGAAATTAGTATTATAGTAATTAAATATTTGTTTAGTTATCACCAAAACTCGTTCTATTTTGTTGTAGACCATTAAACCGTTACGCTGCCTCAGAAGCCTGTCCGAAATCAGTTTCATGAGGTGCCTTCATGCAAAAATGCTGCCTGCAAAGGCATTGCCTCATAAGGCAGTGAGGCAGCAAGTCAGCTGCCTAAGTTTTCGGATGCAGCCTCTCTCTCTCTCTCTCAATTCAATTCAATTCAATTCAAATCAAATAGCTTTATTGGCATGACAAAAATACATTTTGTATTGCCAAAGCATTAAGACAACAAAGACAAATTATTTTTTATCTGTGTGTAAATGACATTTCCATATTAGTTATATATTACATATTAGTTATAACATATAACTAATATGGAAATGTCATTTACACACACAGATACAAAATAACTCTCTCTCTCTCTCTCTCTCTCTCTCTCTCTCTCTCTCTCTCTCTCTCTCTCTCTCTCTCTCTGATTTTTATGGCGGATCGCAACCAGCTTGTTCAGGTGCGTACCGCCACCTACTGTACCAGGGTATGCAACTTCAGGGCTTCATATACTTTCTATACTTTACATCAGAGGTCTTCAACCCTGCTCCTGGGGACCCACTCTCCTGGAAGGTTTGTTTCCAACCGGCTTCAGCACACCTACCTGCAATTTTCAAGCAGTCTTGAGGAGCTTGATTGGCCACTTCAGGTGTGTTTGATTAGGGTTGTAGCTAAACTCTTCAGGAAAGTGGGTCCCCAGGAACAGGGTTGAAGACCTCCACTTTACATAATTAAAAAAAAAAAATTAAAAAAACAACAACAACAACAACAAAAAACACCTATATATTATGCTCTAACCCTGTATCTTTAAGAAAATTAAAGAGAGCCTTAGCTTCCCACATTTTCTCATCTGCCCCCAAAATCCCCTTCAAACTCCATTCTTGTTCCAACTATGTTCCAAATATATCTTATCTTGCAAGATTCTACTTTCTGAATTATACTTTTTACACCTCATAATGATATGCTCCACATTTTCTGGAACATTACAGTCATCACAATTATCTGATATGCATTTTCCCATTAAAAACAGAGTTGATTTTAAACCAGTATGTCCAAGTCTTAATCTTGATATAATCACTTCTTCTCTTCTGCATCTTTTATTTTGGATGCGATTAATCGTGATTAATCATTTGACAGCACTACTAATATATATATATATATATATATATATATATATATATATATATATATATATACACATATATATATATATATATATATATATATATCAAATTTGATGCCATCTAGTGTTTCTGCTTTTAGGTTTTTAATTGATTTGAAAAAGTGATCAATAAGCAAAATAATATACAGATAAATGAGAGAAATAAATGCTTTATGCATATGGATATTAACAGAAAATGTTTATGTTCCGTTTCATTAAATATGTTTAGCATCTCTAACAAGACTCTGTGTTAATGCCTTATTTAAAGAGATAGTACATGGTTTTCTCAAAGTCTCCTTTGTTTAGAGCCATCCTCTGATATTTTATTCTAAGAGTTTATCATCCCAAGTAATCTAACAGATTCAATGTTCTACAACAGTGCAGAGTTTGCAATGTTCTAATCATTTTTAGCTAAATTCTATATTCACAAAGCAAGAGTTGCCTTTTTGTAACAGACCATAATTGAATCCCTTTCAAATATTAAAACACAGATTTTGCGACTTGTAAAGCTTTTCAAATTTGTGTAATTTTATTTGTTTATTTATTCAGTTTTTTTTTAACTATTGTTTAATTATATTAATATTGCTTTATTTATCTTATTTGTACTCCCCAGACGTCTGTATAATATAAGAATGCTTTTTCTGATTTAATTTATGACACTTTACAGTTTTTAGAGTGATTTTTTTTTTTTTTTTTTTTTTTTGCTTTGCTTTGGTGTCCCTTGCTCTAGTGTTTCAGTGCTGCTGGGTTTAGATGAGACTGCAGAATCAGGTGGGCGGGGCTAAACTTGATACTTCCATGTTTTCACTGGTCTAATGACAGCCTTTGCTCCACTCCAAAAAATACTATTTATTGCTACCCAAGAATTGTGGGAGGCTGCTTACTGTATAATATTTGTCAAACTCAGCCCACTAGCTCTCATAAGATTACAATCACAAGCCACATATTTTTTCACTCACTCCTCCCTACATCCCTCTTCTCTCTACTTGCTTCTTTCTCCCAGCTCCCTCCTGCTGTTTGTCCCTGAATGTATCATTTCATGAAAGAAAGAGACTGAAAAGGAAGCAGAGCGAAAGGTTGCAAGGGTGTTGCATAATAATAATAATAAAAAAATCATTTGAAGAGACAGGGAAAGAGAGTAGGAGGGAGATGAGAGGGGAGAAGGGCATGTTTTGAGCACAGGCAACTGGCTGCTGAGACTACACAGCAAGAGAGAGAGCGAAAGGGAGAGAAAGAGAGCGATACAAGGAGACAGCGCACCAGCTAGACACAAGATGGCTACAGTCTCTTCTGATTTAAATGCTGGTAAGTGACACTAAACTTTAACTTCAATTCATTTCACTAGTATGCCGGACAGTCGTTCACTTTCAAATTCCATCTACACACACAGCTGACTCACTTCCCTTCTGCATTACATGTGCTTCCTGTGTCTCAGGAGCTTTCTAATGCACACTAGAAAGTCTTGGCAGTATCTAAATCAGTTTGCCATCATATAAACGCAGAAGCACACACAAATGTCATTCATTCTGTTCCTGGATCAGCATTAGAATCAGCTCGTTAGGTGTAATGCAGAATTGCTGGAACTCATACCATCTGCTGGACTGTACCAAAGCTAACAGAGACAGGACATAAATGTCTGAACTCTTGCAGAAAATAGAGGATATGGTATAGCAGAGAATGAACAGGAACCTTTCTTACCCATCAGATATAAATGTTATTTTCCAATCATAGGACTGTAGTTCAAGACTACATGTACCCGTTTTCAGTTTATATGGAATCATCACTGTAGTATATAAACCTGATCAGCAGGTTAGCAGGATGTAGTTGTAAATGCTCCAGGGATGCTCAGGGTGTTGTGGATGTACTCCGCATGGACTGAACTGTAAATAGTTTCAATCAATCGCTATATCATTTTCTCTTTCATCTCTATTTCTCAAAAGCAGAGGGCTCTTCTCTGTCCATCCGGCGCCTCCTGTTGTTGGGTTTCCAGGGCTCCGGTAAGACCTCAACACTGAATACCATATTGAGCCAGGAGAAAAACCGTCCCGACGACTCCCAAACAGACCAACAACACTGGGTAGACATACTCACCTGGCGACTACTGATTGTTGACACCCCTGGATGGAAGCTGGAAACCGAAGACACAACTGACTCAGCAGAGAATCAGCAGTCCATTGTTGATCGATGTTCTCCTGGTCCTCATGCCCTGCTGCTTGTGGTTCCCATTGGAGTCCCATTCACTGAACACCACTGTCAAGGTCTCTGGGCCCGAGTTAGGGCATTGGGAGCGGGGATATGGAGGCACACAATGGTTTTGTTCACCTGTGCGGACCAGTTGCCACAGGACATGGGTGTGGAGGAATTTATTGTTGATGGCGGGGCAGCGCTGCAGAGGCTGGTGGAGAGGTGTGGCTGTAGGTACCATGCCTTGGATAACACCTGCTCGGACAAAAGTGCTCAGGTGGCAGAGCTTTTGCAGAAAGTGGAGGAGATGGTGCAGGAGAATCAAGGCTGGTTCTTTGAAATGGTGCAGCCAAGCCTTGGATTTGGGGATGAAGAGACTGACAATGAAAGAGAAGAGGATAGAGGTACAGAGGTGGAGAGAACAGCAGCAATGTTTAGATCTCCACCAAGAGGTGAGTTCCTGTCTACTTCATTCTCTTTTTTCCTTTGATTTGGTGGTAGCAATGCAGAATGTCCCCTTACCCAGATAGCACACGTATGTCTGCATGATATCTGTTAAAGATCTCCTGATCTGGAAAGCATCTGGTGTCTACAAACGTCTGACAGACGTCTTTCAGATGTCAGTTTTACATACATTCTAAATCATAAACATCTTAAGACATCTAATGGACGTCTATTTGACATCTAAAAGGAAACGTCCTATAGACATCTTGCAGATGAGCAAACACTAAAAAAATATGTCTTGCAGATGTAAATGCAGAGGTCAAATAGACTTCTCCAAGATGTACGTGTGCTATCAGGGTAAGCCTTCTACACACTGCACAATGTTAACAACCCTTTAAGATTACTGCAAACCACACTGTGCAACATGGATCTAATAAACTACAACATGCATGTACTGTAGACTGTACGATGATGACACCTACTGACTTGTACACTATGACCCACGTTACTATAGAAGAATTAAATGTCATCAGCATGTGCTTGTGGTAAACAAAAAGAGCATTATGAATCATACTTTGGCAGTTGGAGTTTTTAATGTGGGCTGAAAAAAGTGGAAGTGGTGAAAGAGGAAGGGATAAGAGCTTGAGGTAAGCAGTTTTATGTTGATTTCATGTTGCATTTTTATTGGCTGGCCAGTAAACGTGGCAGCAAACACAGTAGGCTTGTTTGAGATGAGCAAAATCTGCGCAGAACCGATCACCGGTGATCACCGCAAGATGCATGCCGGTTAGAAAAGTGTCCGAGTTACGTCCGTCTTGCTCTGATGTCATGGTGTGTCCTTGGTGTGAATGGGCCTTTACCCTGTTGAAAAAACCAGCATATGCTGGTTAGGTAGGTTTTGAAGCATGTATGCTGGTTTGAGCTGGTTTAAGCTGGTCATGTGCTGGTCATAATTTGGTTTAATAATAATAATAATTCGTTACATTTATATAGCGCTTTTCTGGGTACTCAAAGCGCTTTTACATGGAAGGGGGGGGGGATCTCCTCATCCACCTGGATGATGCGACGGCAGCTATATTGCGCCAGAATGCCCACCACACACCAGCTTATTGGTGGAGAGGAGACAGTGATGAAGCCAATCAGTATATGGGTTTGATTAGGAGGCCATGATGATCAGAGGCCAATGGGCAAATTTGGCCAGGATGCCCGGGTTACACCCCTACTCTTTTTCAAAGGACATCCTGGGATTTTTAATGACCACAGAGAGTCAAGACCTCAGTTTAATGTCTCATCCGAAGGACGGTGCTTTTTACAGTATAGTGTCCCCGTCACTATACTGGGGCGTTAGGACCCACACAGACCACAGGGTGAGCACCCCCTGCTGGCCTCACTAACACCTCTTCCAACAGCAACCTAGTTTTCCCAGGAGGTCTCCCATCCAGGTACTGACCAGGCTCAACCCTGCTTAGCTTTGTTGGGCAACCAGTCTTGGGCTACAGGGTGATATGTCTGCTGGTTTAAGATGGTCATGTGTTGGTCCTAAGCTGGTTCAAGCTGGTCATGTGCTGGTCATAAACTGGTTTAAGTTGGTCATGTGCTGGTCATAAGCTGGTTTAAGGTGGTCATGTGTTGGTCCTAAGCTGGTTCAAGCTGGTCATGTGCTGGTCATAAACTGGTTTAAGCTGGTCATGTGCTGGTCCTGAGCAGGAGCTAATTGCTTTGGACCAGCACATGACCAGCTTAAACCAGCTCATGATCAGCTAAGGACCAGCTCAAACCAGGATACATGCTTCAAAACCTACCTATTTTTTTCAACAGGGTAGACTATGTAAATGCATTAAGATCATGTGAAGATTCTTATTTGCAATTTCCCACCTTTTCTTTTTTTTTAACAGAGTTACGAGTGCTGTTAGTGGGCTGGCGTGGAGCAGGTAAGAGCTCTGCAGGTAATCTTCTACTGGGCTGTTGTGTGTTTGAATCAGGACGCCCCACTGAGGTGTCTGTCCGTCGTCAAGCATTGGTTGCTGGTCGGCGCCTTACGGTTGTCGACACACCAGGTTGGGATTGGTTCTCCGTCCAGCGCACACCAAGCAACATACAAAGAGAAATCAAACTGGGGGCAGGGCTTCTCCATCCTGGCCCACATGCGCTCTTATTGGTCATCCCTGTGGTCTCCACCCTCACTCCCAAAAAGAGACAGGCCCTTAAGAGCCACTTGGAAATGTTTGGCGAGGAGGCGTGTCAGCACACGTTGGTGCTGTTTTCATGTGGCGACTGGCTGTATGGCACATCAATTGAGGATCACATCCAGCGGGACGGAGGCGAGCTGCTGAAACTGATGCAGCATTGCTGGAACTGTTACCATGTGCTGGACTGTACCAAAGCCAACAAGGACAAGTCACAGGTTACTGAACTCTTGCAGAAAATAGAGGAGATGGTAGCAGAAAATGGACAGAAACCTTTCTTACCAGTCAAATGTAAGTGTTTTAGATTCCATACCTTTATAGGAATGGGTTGCACATCACCTTATATATTCATTTGGTCATATGAATATTTTTCATGTATGTTTAAACCTAATCATTGCATCCTTGTTCTGCAGTGAACCAAGAATTAGACGAGGAGGAAACGAGTGGAAGATGCATTCTGCAGTGAAGGCGATATAAACTGCAAATCTTAGAGGAATGTACAAGTTATTGACCTTTTGGGTCTCAAAACAAGCAGTATTAATCCAATTGTTTATTACCCATAAGCCCATTTACACTGTTTATGTCATATATTTAGTTGAGAGAATGCAAACTCAATTTGAACTGGACATTCCACTGCTTTTTAACTTCATGGTCATTATGTTCTACTTATGACATTCAGTAGCATACATACAGAAGTACAGACTAGATTTCTGGCTCCTTATGATTTCGTCACTGAACATTCGCCTCTGCTAGAAGCACGTAGCACTTAGTGACATAACATTTTTGTTGAAGTTGTTTCCTTCTAATCCTGTGAGCTACAAATAACAGTAATAACTGAGAGCACAAATAGCAGTAATTCTCAGTACTCAAATATTGAAACTCTTGCCAAATGCATGCACTGGTTTCAATGATTATTGTCTAGTGTTAGGTAAAGCGCATGGTGGCACCAAACAGACGAAATGACCAAAATGATTCCATCCATTTCCACGTGGTATGGCAGGACTCTTAATCCCAGTATTGTACAGTATTTATACAACCAGTGTCAAATAATATTTAGTCAAACTGCGTTTTATGAATTCGGTCATTGTAGTTACTACTTACATGTAGATTGAATGTACTGTATTATCATAAAGTCTAGTATGTGCACCTGAAACAGAGCTGGATTCTCGAGTATACAACTGTTGAGACTGAATGTGCAATTGAGCACTTTAAGAACATTCAGGGTTTCTTTTTGTTGTGAATTTGATATGATTGGTAACTAATAAGGAGGACATATCATACTTACAACTGTGATGTCACCATTGTATTCTACCTAAACACATAGTTAACAATGTGTCTTGAGCATTCAGGGCATGGCTGTTGCTATTGCAAAATAATAATTATGTCTGCTCATTTTTAGCACAGTATGATAATATGCTATAAATTTCCAAGTGCTTGGGCAAACATTTCGGCCTCAAAAGTGATAACTGGTTTAACTTAAGACACTCAGATGACTTAAGAGTTTAGCTTTTGTATGCTTTTCACTTCATATTAATAAAGAATAATTTTAGTGAAATTACCATAGTGAGTGGTGCTTTTGTCAAATACAAGTTTGAAATTTCTCAATTTGTGTAAAACCATTGAAGTGAAAAGAAATTCTTAAAACCAAAACCCCACATCTATTTTCTGCCAGCAATAGACAGTTGTCCTTGGTCACAAACACTGATTTATGTTACTAGTATAGTGGAAATTGCCTTGGACTAAATATATTTACTACATACATTGAATCATTTTTAAACTTTATTCTAAATCCTCAAAAACCCATATCTTATGACCCACCTATATAAGTAGTGAATAGTTGTCTAAAACAATTTCATGAATTATAAAAGCTAATTTCTGCTCCGGTTTCATCATGAAAGGACACACGAAATGCACGTTATCTTTTTAAATGTTTATTACACAAATAACATTCAAGTTAGTTGATAAGTAGTGAAAGGCCCATAGAAGGTCAATATATAATCTAATAAGTGCACACTATACCATTTCTATGAATAAAGACAGAAGAAAAATTTAAATATTGAGCATTTATACAGCACAATTTCAATTAGAAAATATCAAGACAATCAACAATTACACTGCTATATATAATACTGTGCATACATTGAGATACACAAGATAAAAAAAATATACAGTTTATCTGGCTTTACTGATAGCTGACATGCTAAAAAGGAAGCTGTTTCTACTAAGTCACTGGGGAAGAATCAAAACATTTATTCAACCCTTCAAGAAATACTTTCTTTTAGGACCAACATCCCTATATTCTGCACTTCAGGCTATGCTGAAACCGTCCATTTCTCTCAGCTTCAAGCCTCTGTGTCCATTTCTTTCTACGACTTCATATTCCTGCTCTCTCTTGCCCTCCTGACTTCATCCATTAGCTCTTTCAGATACTGAATCTCTTTACTGAGCGATTCTGCTTTTTCTGCCAGCTCTTGATTCCTCTCCTCCAGAGCTGCACACTCTGACTGGAGGGATTCCTGCTCTGCACGCTTCTTCTGTCGGTAGCGGGTCGCCGCAGTCTTGTTCTGCTCCATTTTCTTTAGCTTCTTCTTCTCGACCACAACCTTTGAGCCACTGGCTGACTTCATTCTTCCTGTGAGGGAAGGCGACTCTGATTGCTGATTTTGGGTGGGCTTAGAATCAGGTGTAGGGTATGGCTTCACCCTGCAAGATCGAGACTGGGGAGAGGCTGGGGTTTGTGGGACGGGGGAGGCTGGACTTGGGGAATTATCCACAACCACCTCACCTGGATGGGTGGCTATCACATTAGCCTCCTCTTTAGGAGCAAGTACAAGAACGATGCGGGTTGGGGAGAGGGACAGGACAATTTTGGGTGCCCGCATCTCAACGGGGGTTGGACTCTGAACTTCAGCTACATCCACCTCGCAACCAAGCTCAAGGGTGTCAGTAGGGGACTCGGGTGGAAGGATGGAAGGTGATGGGACTGGGGAGGCCGGTTCAGACTTTATCTCGAGCTCGGCCTGGGGCTCAGGGACTACAGATGAGGGATCTGACACTTCACAGGGTATTGAGGAAATGAATGGAGTAGAAACTGGAGTATTCAAAGTGAATGAAAGGTTGGAAATTTGATCGATTTCAGGGACACACACTGGGGGAGAGGGTGAAGGGGTATTGTCAGAAGCTACAGGCTGGGAGTCCAGGTCTATCTGTGACTCCAGAGAAGCAATGAGTTCCTCAGGAGAACTGGGTGGATCCTCTGAATCACAGGAGTCAATCAAAGACTCCAGATCAATCCCACTCAGATCAATTCGCTCTGTCATCCAATCCATTTCACTGAATGAATGCTCTGAAACAAAAAAAAAAAAAAAAAAAACCATGTAAAATGACTGACTGCTTAAACTATTAATATGCTGAAACAACAGCACTGCAGGTATATTCTGAACAAATTGCTACACCTTACCATTACCGCTGTCTGCGTCACCATTATCTAGGCACAGCTCATTTGAGGAGAACCAAGACAAGGACAGCTGATTGAGCCCAGCCTTCTCCCCCCTCTGAAGGGAGGGAGGAGTGCAGGGTGGGGAGAGAGAGGGAAGTGGAGAGGAAGAGAAAGATGAGAGGGGCGATTCAGCACCGCCGAGAGGAAGAACCTCCTCATCTTTATCTAGGAAGGACCCCAGAGGGTCAGCCATCGGTGATGATGGGTCCCAAAGAAGGACCTCCATATCGTCCGGGCCAAACCGTGAGCTCATCAAAGTCATGGCTGTCTATATCAAGTGGAATTAGAGAGTCTTCTACTGAGAATTCAAATAATTTCGTGCTGACGGGTACAGCAAAGGTCAGAGTTGCCGCAAGGGACCTGCAAAAACAGATGAAAAGTAGTTAATCTCTTACATAATAAATGCAAATTTAAAAATCAAATGTAAACTATCAAATATGAAAGCTTTTATGCAAGGAAAAATAATAAAGCCTCATTAGTTATTCCTGACGCACAATGACATCATCCGCCCACACCCTTCACTCATACCCATATATGGGCATCTACCACGTGACGCTTTTTAAAATCACTCTCAGTCAGCAGACTCGGTTCTATTTATAAACGCTCAACTCCAATTTATTACAGGCAAAAAAAAGAAGCTCATTGGTTTTAATAAGATATTAAAATGAAACGAAATGTATTTTTATGTGAAAGACACTGCGGTGTGCTATTGTTGAATGAAAGACAAAGACACCGCCATTTCAGGACTCACCGCTCCCTTTTCAGGAACGCGCGCCATTTTATAAAGAGCACACGGCGACAAAGAAGAGTCAAATAAACCATCTCAACTCGAGTTAACTTTAGTAAACATTATCAGGCTTATTAGAAATGAATCCCCTATAGACAATAGCGACATTATGGTACATTTTAAAACAGAAATGACTACAAATCCGTCGAGTGATGTTGTCGCTGTCGAGCAGACATATGGCGCGCTAACACGAACCTTTTCTGTATCTATTAAAATGTAAAAATCCCCAAAATACACATGTAAGGCATGTAAGAAGTACCCTAAAACACACGTGTATGGTTATAATGTTGATAACTTTAATGGTAGACTTCCGCCTCGCCGGCTATACTCTAAACAACATGATACTGTAAGAAAAAAGCAATTAAAAGTATACTTACGCCATTTTGGAATAAATGTACTGAGCCAGTGCACTATGTTGATGCACTGAGGAGTTTGCGCGCTGTCTACAGGCTGCAGATCACACGGCCATTTCGGCGAAGAGCACAAGCGCTCGGATATCAACAAAATAATCAGCTGGAAGAAGAACCGATCTGCGGCTGATGAAGTCCAGTTCGTGTTAATATAGGGCCGCAGCGCCGCTCAGACATATCCTTCCGCCACAGCGCTTTGCTTTGTGTTACTAGGCGCAGACGGCATATAGACCCACCGTTTTTTAGTACATTTTTATCATTCATTATGAAACCATTACAACTTTTCATATCTATTTAGACATATTTTGTGATTAGGAGCCTTTCTGATTATGTCAAATGTTGAAAACGAATGATATTGTTATTCGACACGGTGTTGTAAAGAATATAATCAGAGCCCTTCTGGTATCAAATAGATATCAACATTGTATCAGTCGATAGAGTGACAAACAAATGTGTCGTGAGCACAAAGTCTATCAAAACAAACATGAAAGCAGAGCATGAGTCATTGTCCACATTCCCCGTATGTAGTGTTGGCTCTATCGTCCTCTGCTGGACAAAAATTAAACTAGTTTTTCCTCAGTTGTGTTTACGGGAATTATTGTTATGGAAAAAAAGACAAAGGAAAAGAGCATTGCTCTTGCTGGTACAAAAAAAAAA
Source organism: Spinibarbus caldwelli (assembly GCA_039654775.1). Classification (NCBI taxonomy): domain Eukaryota; kingdom Metazoa; phylum Chordata; class Actinopteri; order Cypriniformes; family Cyprinidae; genus Spinibarbus; species Spinibarbus caldwelli. The sequence continues at coordinate 47,485,773 of CM077218.1, read as the reverse complement.
AATAAATAAAAATAAATAAATAAATAAATAAAAAGTGAATAAAGGGACGAAATAGTCTGTATTAAGCTACAAGCAGGAATGTGCATAGTTTGTTTAAAGTTCAGTGATACATTTGAACAAAAAAAGATACCCATTAAAAGACAGCTCCTGAATGCATTCATTTATTTTCTAGAGATGAATATTTAAAACAACACGTAGTTGTACAAAATGTGTACAAAATTCAGTTTGAAACCCCAGCTAAGCAAACAGTTAGGCAGTGTGCAAATATTCAACAATTTCTTTCAACATAAAAACCACAATAATTAAAATGGAAATGCGCCCCACCATGTTCAGATTAAATTTTATAAACTATGTACAAAAAATATTAACCAAGATCAAAGCTACACAGGCACATTTATTTAAAAGAGATATTTCCCAGCAGGCACAAAACAGGCACACAACGTCATAAGACGTTGATATTTGGTTAAATTTTGGTTGCGACGTCGGGTGACCAAAATTCAACGTAAATTCAACGTCTAATGTCAATGTTAAATTGATGTCCAATACCGACGTCAGCTGACGCTGAGATTTTGTTGTTTTTAGGTTGTGCAACCAAAATCCAACGTTAAGTCAACGTCAAATTGACGTCAAATATTGACGTCAACCCGATTTTCATTTTCAACCAAAATGCAACGTCTGTCCGACGTCATGTCCAACGTCAATCTGACGTTACATAGACGTCTGGTGCCTGCTGGGTTTGTTCTAATTGGTTGAAAGCTATTTCACATTAAGACACTTCTAATTTTTATTTATTTATTTATTTATTTAAATAATGATAATAACAACAATATTTTATATAATTACAATATATTATAATCTTGGAATAACCGTCTTTATATGATCTTTTAATAAAATAGCATATTATTGCCGGTAATATTCCTATTGAATCAAAAGTGCTGTAGCTGTAATTGTAGTTTTCGCCATATAAAAAATAAAAAAAACACGGAAACTAGAATAAACAACATTACTGATATCTTGTGCTGATATATGATTTATTTGATTCTCTCTCAGCGGATTTCTCTTGGCTAAACATTTGCTAACTGTAAGCCTTTCATCAGATGACCACAATGCAGTCCTGCCGTGCGTATCTGTGAAGAAACCTGATCTTTGGGTTTGTGCCTGTCTTTGTTCCTAAACATTAGTATAGATCAGTCACTAATTCAGCGGTCCTTTTCTTGCCTCAGGCTCAACCTCAGGTGATTGTAAACTGCAGAGGACATCAATGGAAGAGTGCTGCATAGACCAAGGCCCTCTTTAGCTGCTTCACGCACAGTGACTCTATGTTTACACAGCGACTCTATTTTCCACTTTTATTATTCTCATTAGTTGTCGTTTCTGCCTCAGGGAACAGGTCAGGGTTTTCTGCTAGCGTAGAGCGGATTCTCTTCTTCTCTTTAAACCGGCCTGAATGCGAGACTTTCACATGGCGTCCCTTTGTCGCTGTTTTGTCCACAATGCGTTCCAAGCGGGCGTTAAACTGGCTGTCCGCAGCTGCGTCGGGTGTCCCGGGTGTCTCCCCGGCGTTGCTGCTGTGGTCTCCAGGGATTTCGTACAACACTTTCGGCTCTGATTTCTTCTTACGCAGGAAGGTCAGTTTCCACCAGGCTGGTGCAGGTTCTGCGGTCGCCATTTAGATGAAAACAGACTTTGATAGCTCTGCGAGGGAGACAGAATGAAATATATTTACATGAGAGTGTTGTATTTGTGACTAAACACCTTATAGGCCTAAATAGGAAAATGAACTATAAACATATTGCTTTTTGTTCAATTGGAACAGAAGTAATAGGAATGGTCATAATGTGTAAGCTGAGCCCTGAGGGTGTGAGCTAATGCTAATGTAAGATCTGTGTCTTACATTATAAGGGGGAGCCGCTAATGAATTTTTTAGTGTAATTCAATAAGCACCATATGGTGGAGGTATGCAAAGTTTTAAGCTGTAGAGCTTCGGTTACAGGCCTCAAATTTCACACACGCTGTACTGCAGCTATATGCTAGGAGGATGAAAATGCTGAATCTAGACCATTTTAATGTTAAACGATTGAGTGTTAAGCATATTTTATTTTCATTGGTATATGAGTTAATAATATTGATTATACACACTATGGTTCAAAAGTTTGGGGCAGTAAATGTATTTATGCACACTTTAAAATACAGTAAAAACCTTAATATTGTGAAATATTACATTTTATGCAAAGCTGAATTTTTAGCATCATGCAGTCTTCAGTGTCACATGATGCTTCAGAAATCATTCTAAGATGCTGATTTGCTGCTCAAGAAACATTTATTATAATTAAGTTAAAAACAGTTCATATTTTTGTGGAAACGCTGATACAATTTCCCAGGATTCTTTAATGAATATAAAGTTTAAAATAACAGAATTTAGTTCAAATATAAATTCTTTGTAACAATCTAAAAGCCTTTACTGTCATTTTTAATGTGTCCTTGATTAATAAAAATATAAATTTCTTTAAATCGAGAGAGAAATCCTTCTGACTCCAAACTTTTGAATGATAATGTACATATAATGTACATAAAACTGTATAAAAATGACTATTTAATTTATAATTTAGTTAAACTGACCTAATAAAGTGGCAAAACTTCACATTGAGCTAACTGTTAGCCAAACTATTTCATGCAAGAGCCTGATTCTGCAGAAATTAGTAAATCTTTCTTTGATCACAGTCTCCATGCAGGTCACAAACTGAACACATTCATTATAACATCTGACCTCTTGGACTTCACTTCTCAGGTCTGAATGTTGCAGCGGGTTTCATTTTAGCCCTAATGTTTGGAGTGTTGCTGCTTTGCTCACTCTACAAATGGATTTTACATGATTCATTCATTCATGTGATTTTACACGGTCCATTCACGTGTTAAGAGTTCACAGTCCAGAGAGCGTTCGTACACAAGCTAGAATGACTGCTTTGAAGTAAACCATCACAATAAAAGCAAGCATGCCTTTGACATTCAGCACACATGGCGGAAATGTCCAAATGAAGCTCCGTATCATATTTTGAGGTTTGCTGCTCACTCACACACACACAATGGCAGCAATAAAACAAATACTCTGGGCTACTTTTTGATATCCTGGAAAACTTGTATTGCTTCACTGTCCATTATCATATCTCGAACTGAATCAGCCTGCTGTGAAATGTGAAAATACTCCCACACTCAGATTCACACAAAACTGCTGTAGCGTGGTAATATCCATTCACGGGATAGGCTTGGCTTTGTTGCTTAGAAACAGAGTGGTCATTTTCATACAGTATGCTAATTTCTGTTCGCTCTCTCAGGGCTTTGACTCTTGCTCCTGCTTTTATGTTCACGAGAACAAACAGAGATCAGGTGGTGCCAGTCAGCTCCCTTTCAACCTTACAGCCTTGTTTTTTCACCGCTTTTAACCTTATAAAAGGAGGGCCTTTAATCCAGATGGTTTTAACAATAAAGCATATTTCATTACACTGAAAAAAAAAGGCGTAGGATTTGCTTTGAAACTATTTTTAGACAGAAATTGCTAATAAATTTCACAAATAATTAGTTTTGAAGAAGAATGACTAAAAACTTTGAAAAAATTAGTTTTTACAATGTACATTTATATGTTGAAAAAAGTATTTGGTTTCATTGTTAAAAAAGTGATGTCAACACTTACTAAACTACAAACGTCTTGAATTTTTTGGCCAATTTATTGCTTGCGACTGTAGTTTAAATCATGATTTATAATACTAACATCGATTTTGAAATGGTCTGTGATATTAATGCACCCCAATGCACTAATATTAGGCCAGCTTTACAATGGGAAATATCATGGTTTTACCAGGATTTAGATAAGGAAGTTTCTCTTGCATGCAAGGGGAACTTTTACGCAAAGCACATGGTCTTACGGCACTTCATGCTGTTATGCATGTGGTTTTCATACAAAGATAAAAATAATGATAAGGGTCAAGGAAATCATTGTTCAGAAGGAAAGGCCAGTGCTTTCCGGGAACATGTCAATGGCCATCAGGAACTGTGTGCTGATTATTCAAGGATTTGATAAGATTGACAGATCATGATAATCTAGAGAAAACAATGGCTTCGGAAAATCAAACTTCTGATTTGTCTTGTCACGCGAATTACGGGCAGTGTTAATTTCTTGCAAAAGCGTTTCAATTTATTACAGGCATCACAATAATAACGACACAAAGTACATTTAGTTTCAACAGAAGTTCCCACGAGAGGTAGAAATCTCTGTAGACATCTTGATTAATTAATTATTTTGTCGGTGGTTGGAAAAAACATCAGGTGTTAATCTGGTGGTCCTCGGAGAGCTTCGCTCGGAGAACTGTCACACTGTGAGGGAGTTGTGGTACGTAGTAAGTAAAAGTAGTGCAAACGACAGGAATTGTGGTGATCAGAAGAACTGCAGGAAAAATGTTCTTGTGTTTGACCCATCTTACAGGCCCAAAACGTGCATTGGTGCCTAGTTCAGGTTTAATTTCATGTTGTTTTACACTATTTAACACCTATTTCAAAACATTAAAATAAAGGCAGGAAAAAAGGATGAAAAAGAAATTGGTCCCAAGTTTCCCCAGAGGAACATTTTACTGCTCGGAAGTTTAGGAGACCATTTGGAGATCTTAAATATCTTTGTTTCTCAAAAAATTCATTCAGAAATTAAAAATATACAGATGAATGACAGTTGCTGATCTGTCCTAGTGGGCACCTTGACGTCAAATAGTAGTCAAGACTTCAAGAATTCAGTTGTAGGCCAATATGTTTGAAGTTCAATTTACATCAAATCAGTGTCATGTCAAGTCTTTGACATCAGTTTGATTTGCATATTTAATCTGTTTTTTAACATCAAACTGACATCTTTTCAACATCCATTGCTCACTGAGATAGTAAGAGTATACAGCTACTGTATAAACGCAATGTGGACAGTACAGCACTAATCATTTGCTTTCGAGAGAACTGGAAATTTTTGGAATTCATATTGAATTCTGTGACTTTTGATTCCAGACTTTAGATTTGGCACATCTGAGCCGAGTTTGAGACATTTCTGAGATCTCTTCCGAAACAGATACACGTAGTAGAAACAATACTGAAAGTTTTTATTAATGGGAGAAGGGAATTTTGTTTGTGAATACAAATACACAAGCACATGGTAAACAAATAAAGCAGGCAGCAGAGGCACTAGACTCCATAATGTTTGCGTTAAATTTCATAACGACACTTGTTTCTTCTCGTATTTGTTCACTGCAAAAAATGCTTTTCTTACTTAGATTTTTTGTCTTGTTTCCAGCCAAAATATCTAAAAATTTAAACAAGCAAAATAATCTGCCAATGGGGTAAGCAAAATAATCTTATTTCAAACAGAATACAAGATTACTTTGCTTACCCCATTGGCAGATTATTTTGCTTGTTGCAAGCAAAAACTCACTTAATTTTAACTTGTTTTTGCTGAAAACAAGACAATAATTTTACTTGTCTAGAAAATCCTTCTTGATTTAAGAATTTTTAGATATTTTGGCTGGAAACAAGACAAAAAATCTAAGTAAGAAAAACATTTTTTGCAGTGTTCAAACAGACTAATATTCTACTATGAATTTACCACTCATTTTAGAATGAGAGAATCATTATAGCAGTTATCTTTTATTTGTAAGATTGGGATCTCTTCATTTCAATTCAATGAGTTCAGGACTTTCTCGACTAGATTTCTTCTCAATGCAATGAGTGATGAATTTGTCAGGATAAGTGAATTCAAAAGATGTTCATGGTGCCTGATGAACTTGTACTGTTGACACAACTGAAAGAAATTTTTGCATTTCAAAGTGTTCACATGATTGCAATAATCCACACACACACACACACACACACACACACACACACACGCTCATCTCAGGCTCCTCATTGTGCACGATTAGTCAGTGATAAAGGTTCACTGTTTGCTATGAATGTGTAATTAAATGTGTCTCTGTCCAAAGGTCAATAAAATTCACAGCTATCAGTACGCTTTTTTTCTCTAGAACTTACTATAAATTTCCATACGATCAATTCATTTCTTTCTCTAGAACTCAATATTAATTCCCGTTTGAGCTGCATTTTACACAGTAATTTTATCAGTCAGCTAATTAATGTGAAACTAATTGTAACTGGATGATGTTCCAAAGAGTTTAAAGAGTTTTCCCGGCCATTGAATTCCAGTAATAAGCCTCTCTCACCTGCGCAGGTGAATGTACGTCCGTTGAGGCGGTTGTTATCTGCGTTAGAGGGGTCACTATCTTTAGGTTCAGTTCTCCGTCCAGATGACTCCAGCAGGTGAGATCATCGCCCTATAGGACCCTCTTTTTTCTTTGGATTTCAATGCGTTTCTGTCTATCTCTTCTCTTCTGTCTCTTCTCCGGCTTGGCTGTCCTTTTAGTTCTCTCTGGCAGCCAGGTATAGATTCACAGGTGAGTGACTCCTCCCTCCTGAGTCACACACACACACACACACACACACACACACTTCAGGCCCCTCCTCCCTCTGCTGCCTGAATAAACAGAGCAATGTGACATAAGCATCACAGAACAATAGCTATATATACTTGCGTGTGGAGGATTAATGACTGGATCAGCTTTTGATATTACATTAGTTTGTGGTTAAGATGCTATAAAAGGGATGTAATCGGCAGGGATTGTTTTAATAACTGATTGTATCAGGTAGGTGATTCACATGGTGTGCGATTTTTTTCTTTCTTTTTACTGTCATGTATGTTAAATATATAGCATTTAATGTATCTTAAAAACTGTTGTGTTTATACTACAAAATGTTCAAAATATATATCTTATATCTTATTTTCTTCTCTCAGGTAATAGACGCAGGACACTTGTTGGCTGCTTTTTCTTCTCTGTTCATTCCAATGTTTTTTTGTTTAGTTTTTTTTTTGTAAAGAAATTCGTATGCACAACTAATATTTGTTACTTTAAAATTATGTGAAACAGCCACGTCCAAACTTTTGACTGGTGTGGTATGTTAAATCACTCAAAGTACTTTATTAATAAAGCACTTTAAAAATGGTTCAAGTGCTGTACGAAAACTATATATGAAGAGTTAAGATGCAAAAGCCTCTAAGTGCCATCTGAAATTTTCTTCTAAAATTAGCATTTTTCTCAGGCTTCTGTTTATGTTCAGTTATGCCACTTTAATGGCAATGAAAATAACTTATTTATCTTTCTTTAATAACCTATTAAATAACCAATTTATTACCCTATTTAGCTCTAATCAACAAAATTAAAACAAAAAAAAAAACTTTTAAAATGTTTTACTTTACATGTAATGAATCTAGAATATATTCTAACTTTTTGAGATGCACCTGTATATATATATATATAAACATATATACAGTTACAAGATGCACAAACATTTTAAATAAAATTGAATGAATGAATGTATGATGTATAATTACAATTTTTATTATATATTATTTAAATATATAATAACACAATATAAAAATTTACACATTTAAACTAATAAATATATTTTTTTCATTAGATTATTTCCTATTTTATCCTAATCTATAGACAGTTATAAAATTGTTTTATTTAATTACATTGAGAGACAGATTTACTTTTGTTCAAAGAAATTAAGAAAGAAAGAAAGAAAGAAAGAAAGAAAGAAAGAAAGAAAGAAAGAAAGAAAGAAAACAGCTCCACGTCCTACCAGTATAGAGGGTAGGTTCTCTGTCCTGTTTATTTGAGAAGTAACACTCACCAGTGCAGGCTCTGGCAGCAGTTGAACAGGAACAGTGGCCAGAGAAGCGGCGGATGCCAGGATGCCCACTGGAGCGATTAGGCTGGTTGAGGGATACTAATGGTTGACCGCTGCCCTCACTGGGTGTGTTAAGGAGGACTTGCCCTCTGTCTAGGGACTACTTGGTTCACGTGGTGCGCTGGCGGTAGGACAGCGTATGCGGCCTTCATACACACAAGGATTAAATAAGAACAAGCCACATTTCATGGCCCACTCGAAAAGCATTCAGCTGGGGGGCTGTTCAGCACCAGCTGGACTCTGGCGTTGGTAGTTTGCTCATGGCGGCCAAGATCTGCCGCTTCACAGTCTGCAGAACACACAGTCCATTAATCATTATCTTATAGCGTCTGATGGGAAACTTCATTTGGCCCGACAAGAGTCATTTTCATTTTAAAAGGAACAGTTTGGGCATGTATTTAGCCTATTTCTGATATCTGACTTTTGATTTGAACATTCAGCAGTTCATACCAATTCAGTATTTCCACTATATGAAATAATATATATATATATATATATATATATATATTACATTTTTGAAATGCCATACTTAAATGCAATATCTACAGACTGCATTTTACATATAAATACATATTTTTTCTGCAAGTACACAAATGTTGTCTATGAAAAACCATGGGGTATACAATGATAAACTGATAAATTAGGTGCTCTATAAATTACAATCAGATGTTACATGAATTTATTTTTATTGCATTTATAAATCTACTTCTTTTTCAAATTAGAATACAACATATTTTACTACCTCAGTCAAAAAAAAAAAAAATGGATTAATCTTGATTTAATTATAAATAACATAAAAAGTAGTTTTTCATTAAATGATTTTGATATTTAAATGTATATATTTATATATTTACTGATATATATATATATATATATATATATATATATTTTTTTTTTTTTTTTTTTTTTTTTTTTTTTTCATTTTTGCAATGCAAATATATATAATATAGATTGCATTTTACATATTGGATATAAATATATAGCCTATATTTTTTTCTGCAAATACACCTCTATGAAGTCTGTGAAAAATCATTCAAACTGATAAATTAAGTGCTCTACAAACTACAAACAGATCTAATATAATTTATTTTTATTGTATTTTTAAATCTACTTTTTTCTCATATTAGAATTGAAATGCAATACATTTTACTAGCTCAGTTAAAATTCATGAATTTGATTAATCTCAGTTTAAAATAACATAAAAAGTTGTTTTTCATTAAATGATTTTGACACCATTTAAGTGCATTACATTGTTTTATTTACCTTATGTCATTGAAAGCGTGCTCTGTGTTAGTGCGCCTCCTTGTGGCGAGATTCATGAACATCAGGTTCGCCTGTAAAAACAAGAGTTGTATATTTTTCCACCAGGTGGCAGTAGCACCCGTCAGTCATCATTACTGCCTTGAACCACAACAAATTGAAAATGAAATTACTGTCAATCTATTGAGAGAATGAAGTTATGTCATATTGTAGTCCATAGAGGGAAATCAATGGACAGATGGGCTACAGGTGCAGATAAAGCTGTTTTAAAAGAGGAGGAAAAGCATGACAGTTATTTTTCTTTGTTTTATTCTACTGAATAGAATCCTCCCTTTCTTTCACATCTCCCTTGTTCCCTGTTCCATACTATGGCGTAAACAATGGGTGCATCTGGAAAATAATGGAGCAAACGGTGCTGAGTGTGGTATCCACATAAAGATGCCATTGTTCATGAATAAAAAAGAAACCCAAGAATAATAATTGTGGGGACAAAGAGTGGACAATGGACCCCGAACTGGATTATAAGGTTGGAAAACAAAACAAAACAATTGCCCTACAAAATAAAAATGAAAAATTACTATGAAATAACCCAACAGGACTAGGGCTGTTGCTCCCAAAATCTCTCTTCGAGCATGTTCTCATAAAGGTCTTAGTTTGTGGCTACCAGACCTTATCTTTACTCGACGGGCACAAACACTTGTTTTTGCCGATGTGGAGAAGAGAAGGGATGCAGAATGATGGAAGCCATCAATCAAAACTCCCTCTCTTTTGTTTTATCCTCAGCATCTTCCTGCTGAAGACACGTATAATCTTAATGTCTCTTGAATAAAATAAACTTCAAACATTAGATTCTGAGCTCAGACTTATAGTAAGAGACATTTAAATGTCATCTTTAGCTCTGTCAGGTGTGGTGGAGTGGGCCAACACAGAGCCCGAGCCTTCATTTCACCCTTTTCCCTCATTTTGATAAGGTTATTTCATTAACATATCGAAGACAGAAGTTCCACTCTAAACTGCTGATTCTGTGGGGAACCATTGAGACTCAAACTTAGCGTGTTTATTTATATAAACAGACAGTTCATCTTCTATGCGCCTCCAGCCAAAGCCAAGCATCCGCACCGCGCTGCTTTTTTGGCGGGCAAAAGGGTTAAAACCGATCGGCAGGCATCAGTTTAATCATAATCAACCGAGCTAAAGAGGAGTAATGGAACCTGCGAGCCTGGCGCGCCTGTGTTCCGCCACAGATTAGCCGCTAATTTGCATAGCGCTTTCGTTCATCCACATCGGCCCGACGACAGGCCGTCCTCCGCGGACACAGCCATGCGTAGCCCCCGGGGCCGCTTTGACAAATGGCCGGCCGCGGAGCGCTGTCTTTGCGCCCAAGACGGGGCAGCGAGAGCGACAGTGATTGATAGTCTGACGGGATAAATAGTGCAGAACTTCTTCTTCTTCGGCTTCTTTTTCTCTAATAGGAGTACAAGAGGTGTTTAAAAACCTGCGTAATGGAGAAATATGAAGCTAAGCAGAGCAAGAGGGATTCTGTGTGAGCGTTTGTGTAGAGAGGCCTTCTTGAACATGAACTGCTGGACTTTCTTACTCTAAGTCTGGTCTGACAGCTATTTAAACAAAACGTTCTTAAAGTGAGGTTTATGGAACGTTCTTACAGCATTATTAATATTTGCTAAGGAAAACATTCTTAGAACAACGTACTCGGAGATGTCTTTGATGAAAGTTCTATAAAGGCTGAGGGAAAATGTTCTTAGAATATTACAATGTTACATTTTGGGTGAAAATACAGTTCGTAGAATTTTTAAGCAACACTTTTGTAACCTTCAAATAACGTTATATGAACATTTTAGGAACATTTCAGAACAGTGTTCCCTCAATGTTTATGTAACCTAAATTTGTTACCTGGGATTTTGGGTTCCCCAAAAGAAATATTCATTGATCAGTTCTCAAAAGAATCTTTTTTAAGTGCAACAAGCATTTTAAAAACCTTTTTCCATTATAAAGAAAACATCTATGCAATGGAAAGGTTCCATGGATGTTAAAGGCATGTATGCATTGAATATGCAGACTGATTTGAATCTTTTTTCTTGATTCATTATTTGATCAGCTTGCCAAAAGCCATTTTACAAACACTTGGGTTAAAATGCAAAATACATTTTTTTTTTTTTTTACAAGATGAGCACCACTTACTCAATGAGATCTTCTGACAACCAAACAATTTTTTTTTTCTTGACTCGTTATTGATCAGACTGACAAAATTTAAACATGCACATGCTTTAACTTTAAAAAAGGCATGCAAAAATGGATACTACCGGCTTGAATCCAACATACACATGATGAGGTCGATGTAGCTGATCAAAACTATAATTGCATTTTGTATGTTATTTAAAAATAATAGGCTGTATAGCAAGCATGTAACCGCATATTCAGGTCTGAGGTGGACCAAATGTAATAATTTATGAAAATGTCATCCAGATTGACTGCTAATGGGAATATTTGGTGGGTTTTGTTCCTGTCAATATCTATGGTCATTGCCCTGCAGTGTGCTAGTATTACATTCCAAACATACCTAATACTCCATCAATTTAATTTTTCCTCCATTGTCCTCATCATCATCATAATGAATAATATATAGTACGTAATAATCAGCAATACGCAGTGCAGTGTTTGACGCTACTAATCTGTACAGAAATAAATGAATAAATTTAAGGTCTGAGACTGAACCTCTCAGTTTCCTGGGCTGAAATTGAAATCAAATGTTTATTTGAACGTTTCTGTAGCCGTGCCATTGTTCTCATGTTTCAACCAGTGCTTTATAACTGATGAAACAAGGGCGGGCCAAGCCGATCAGCCATGATGCCACGTACATCATTTATTCTCTGCAAGATTTATCTGCGCAAACTCAACCGAATGAGACTTGAGATTCTCAAAACACTAAAATCACTGCACAATCACCTTTTACATCAACGCATAGAAAAATAAAGCCAAATGAACTGACCAAATTTAGAGTCAAGCATTAAAATGCTTTGATGTTAAATAAAATGAAACATTTCCCGGTTAAACAAAAGCAAGATCATTATTATCTTATTAGGAATGATAATGCCATATAATATTTTTCATCTAATCTTGCACACACACACACACACACACACACACACACACACATACAGTATATCCCTGAGTGGCTGTCTGTTTGCAGATGAGGGTGCAATAAGGCAGTATAATGAATTCATTACATGCTATCTGACACCATTACCATAAGAATGCCAAACACATACATCAGCAAAGCCCGATTTACACACCTCACCTCGCTCAGCTGCTAGCACACACACACACACACACACACACACACACACACACACACAGTCCGGATCTGCACAGCTGGACATGCAGATGATGTTTTAGGCATGCATCAATCAAAAAACATGAAGAATCTTGTTTTCATAAAATCCAGTGATGTCACATACTATGATATGGACAACAAAAATAAAAAATAAACCATAAAATAATGGTTTTATCTCATGTATAATAAGCTAGAGCAAACACAGTAATTAAAATGTATATTTAGACATTATTATTTTTTATACATTTTTATTATATTTTATTAATTTTGTATTACTTATTTTTATATGTATTATAAATAGAGCATTTTATGATATTTTAATTTATTTATTTTTAAATGTATAAATCTCACCATCACACAATTTGGTACACACACGCTTGGTGGAACCCTCCACAGGTGCATTTTCTATCTATCTATCTATCTATCTATCTATCTATCTATCTATCTATCTATCTATCTATCTATCTCTCTCTCTCTCTCTCTCTCTCTCTCTCTATATATATATATATATATTATTTAGCATTGTATATTATATTTTCTTCTTTTTTTTAATGTATCAAGCTTACCATTGCACAATTACTGTACGCACAAACGCATTGGAATCCTCTGCGGATGCATTAATGCACAGAGATAGATCGCAGGCATTAAGAAAAATAATGGTGTGGATTTTGCAGCCTCTCATTTCTGGTCAGAGTGCTTTAATAAAGTGTGTAATAAAGTGACGGGGTGAACGTACGCTCTGAATTATCTGCGGTAAGTGCTGAAGATCTGTCTCGGTTATGAAAACACAGCATCACTCATTCACAATAAAACCCGGCGTCATCGACTAAAGCAACAGTGCTTTCTTTCACTAGCAGAAATGCAGACGTTTACAGCTGTTGCTATCAAGATAGCAAGTTGATCTGACATTATTATGTAGGTGCTGCATTAAAACATTACAACATTATACTCTGTTCATTTATGTTGGAGGTTATTAGGTAATTAGAGCATAATTCAGGGCAGATGGTAGTTAAAGATGCTTTATTGCATTAGAGCTCCTGGGACCAAAACTCTAGAGAAATGCTTATATATTAATGAAACTCATCTGGCTATAAACAATAATAAGATTTAAGGAAATTCTCATGTGAGTTTGGAACTAATTTGAATCAATTACACCTGGAAAGTGAGATGAAAACAAACAAAAATAAATATAAAATCAGAAGTACAACTCAATGTTGCATGAACTCTAGTTTGGGCATGTGAAATGATTTGATGGTAATGGGAACTGGACCGAGACTCTAACAGCTGTATTAATTAATATGACTAATTAAAATGTGCCTTCCCTTATGGCTGTCCAATGAGATGTGATTGAAGATGGCAGTAATCAAGATGTGGAAAACTTCATTTTTTTTAAACCAGTTGACAGAGCTCGATTCAGTGTGCTTGGAAGAGAAATGGCCACTAACTACGTTATATAGATATTCCAGGCGCGCACACACACTGGTTCAGGCCTGCGAAACATCACGGTGGTTGGCCGCTGCCAGAGCTGTATGTTCACACACTCTTCATAAAGCTCAATTTAACTTCTTGTGTGTAATAAATAGAGTTGCCAGATCATTTGGGCCATATGTGCTGTATCACCCTCAAACACACAGACGGTCTTTCGCTCCGACTTCTCGGCACGCTGACTGGCAGCGTTCTGGGGACTGAATGTGGAAATGTGATACTGCGCAGCACCTGGGAGTCCTGCAGGAGACAGGATGTGTGTTTGGGTTCTGCTTGACTCCCGTGTGTTTCTATTCTGTATATTATCATGCACTATTGCCCTGTGGCCCGCTATAGGCCCCGGGCTCCTTCTGAGCCTGCCAGTCAATCAAGACTGAAAATCCACCAGTTTAACAGCAGATTTCAGAGCACTTTTTATTATTTGCATAAATTAAAATGAGTGGAATTCATAGCATTTTTTATTATTATTTGCATATATTAAAAAAGGGTGACAAAATGCCTTTTAGTTTTATTAAAAATAAAGGCTGCATTTTAATTTGCATACTTTTTTGTGCACTAAAACTGTTATGTACTTTATCATTAAATGTTCGAATTTGTCTCAGTATTGGAATAATCTAGTCAAAGCTTTTGATGTCATTTTTCAACAGATTTGGGGAAGATGAATTGAAATTTACTCATTTAATTTACATTTAATTATTCAGCTTATCAACAAAAAGTGGCTAACTAGACTAAAGCTATTTAATTCTGCAACTAGAGCATTTATCTGGCAACAAAAACATCTAAACTGAATTAATTGAACTTAATTTAACAATAGATGTAACTAAAACAATTAGAAAAGTCATTTATATAACACTGAAAACATACTGACAAACAGTAAACTAAATATTCAAAAAAGAAGATACAACAATTAAAAATGAATCAGTGAATCATTTATTTGATCACTGAATCAGTTATTTAGATGAACTATGCTAACCAGTTTATTAAAATGTTAATTTGTTTTTGTTTTGTTGTTTTTTTTATTTTCAGCTCAAAATTCCAGAGTGACTATCATCAAGTCCTTCTTGATTATTCAAGGCATTGTGGGCAATTTTAGCATTTAAAAGCATAAATGAATGCACAAATCCACCAGAAACAGTAAAAAAAAATTTGGCATCATATTTTCAATGTACAGTGGTTGTTGTTTTTTTTTGGTTTTTTTTTTCAAGATTTATCAAAAGTCTCTCATGCTCACCAAGACTACATTGATTTGATATATATAAATAAATAAATACCAACAAAAGTCAAATATTTTTACAATTTAAAATAACAGTTTTCTATTTTAATATATTTTAAAATATAATTTGTTTCTGTCATGCAAGCTGAATTTTCAGCAGTCTTCAGTGTCACATGATCCTTCAGAAATCATTCTAATATGCTGATTTGCTGTTCAATAAACATTTCTTATTATTATAAATGTTGAAAACAGTTGCACTGCTTAATTTATATATATATATATATATATATATATATATTGGGGAAACAAGATATTTTTTTAACATTCCTTGATGAACAAAAAGTTTATCATTGATTTGAAATAGCATAATAAATGTTAAACACAGAGAGAAAAACAAAAAACAAACTGATCCTAAACTTTTGAACTGAACTGTGTACTATCTGGGATACATTAATTATGATCTTGCTTGCTATCTATTACTGATATATATGAATTGAGACGCAGGCAGAGAGAAAGGGACAGAGATAGAGAGAGATGGGCATGGCTAGAAATGTACAATAGCATGAGAGAATAATAGAGGTGGAGAGATATACATTAAGAAAGTGGGCGTCATAAACATAAAGAGAGAGAGAAAGAGAGAAAGAGAGCACAAAACAAGTGCATGTCATGTTAAATGAATATGGAAAAGCAAAAAAGTGAGAGAGTAGAAGAGAAATAGCACTTTGATTGACTTTTTTCCCCACATAGGCTGGTTTGTCAGATTATGGAAATGGAGACGAGTGCCTAATCTTACTTATTTTAGACACTCACATATACACATAACACAGCATAAAAATTCAAAATCCCACTCTATCATTATAAATGTCCAACACTTTCGATCCTCAGTTAAGATTCGTCCATTATGCCCAGTAATTCACCAGACACACATCACCAGATGTCTTTCCCTCTCGCTTGCCACTAAAGAGTCTCTCTGTACAAACAGCAGGGGTCACTTAGTGACCCTCTGAGAGGTCAAAGGTCAGGTTCCCAGCCTGATGTAGCCATGGTGATGGCATCTGGAGAGTTGCAGCAAAGTGGAATCTCCTCGGCTTGTCAAACCGTCAACACACACACACACACACACACACACACACACACTTGCTCCTGTTTGGACTCATTAGGTTTATAATCTGTGTTCTTTATTGTGTTCTTTATTGTAGTGGACTCCTCTTCGTTTATTATATGTTGCTGATCTCATTGGTTATGTACTTATTACATACTCTGGTGTGTGCTGTCCTTAGACTACCACAAAGCAGAACACCAGCCGCCCACATTATCCCATAAACCTGTTACCTGGGCAGCAGCTGTCCACTGGAGCTGACAGCGGAGTCCAGATCAGGCCCGGAGGGTTTGGTCTCCTCTCTCCCTGTCCTTCAGCTTCTCTCCCCACAGCAGCTGAGGAGCAGAACAGAAAGATCTGTGTGCATCTGCTTCTGTGAAGTCAGCACGCCTGGAGGCTGGTATTACCACAAGGTCAGAGGTCATCGCTTTCTGGGTGGCTTCTCCCGTTTCGTTCTGCTGAAAGTCACGATGTAAAAACACAGTTTGAGAGATGTTTCTCTCATGAGCGTGGGCCAAGAATTATGATAAATTGCTTCCAAACTATGTGGAAACCAAACGGACCTAAACATTCTTTGCAAAAAAAAAAAAAACATGTACCATGGTAATTAAAGTTTCTGGCAAAATATCATGGTTAGTGCCCTTTTTGTTGCTTCTGTGGAACATATTTGATTAAGATGAGATCAGATTCATCTTTTACAAACAATCATTTGCATAAACTTAATATAACAAACATGCCCTTAGGAAAGAACATAGAATTTGATTAGAAGCAGATTAAATGGAGAGCAAAGAGTGAGTTTGATTTAGTCATCTGGTTTTTAGATTTTCCCCAGAGAAAAAAAAACCTTACTCTCACATGTCTCCTTTAGTGCTTTAGAAGAGACTTCAACAGTGTCTTAAACTATTCGCAGATTTGTCAAGATATTAAGTTTCTCATGTGTGTCCATTTTTATTTTTCCAAAGAGAGTTTAGGAGAAACATCTGAGACAAAATTTGTACCTAACTGAGAACTCCATAAGCTATGACTGGAAAAAAAATATTAGGTCACACTTTATTTTAAGGTCCAATTCTCACTATTAATAAACCATAAACTATGACTTTTGCCTCATAAACTCCTAATTTGCTGCGTATTAATAGTTAGTAAGGTAGTTGTTAAGTTTAGGTATTGGGTAGGATTAGCAATGTATAATATGGTCGTGCAGAATATGTGCTATTTATGTGCTATTTATTAGTTATAAGTACTAATAAACAGCCAATATGTTAATAATAGGCATGCTAATAAGCTACCAGTTAATAGTGAGAACTGATCCCTATACTAAAGTGTTACCAAATACTATAATATTTAATTTAATATATATTATTAAATCAAAAATGTAATAAAAGATGATATATATTGTTCAAAAAATTTGGGGTCAGTAAAATTTAGTTTGAAAGCAATTAATACTTTTATTCAGCATTAAAGCATCTTCAAAAGTGACAGTGAAGACATTTATACTGTCACAAAAGATTCCTATTTCAAATAAATATTGTTCTTTTAAACTTTCTATTTATCAAATAATCATGGATATATGTATCACAGTATTTACAAAAATATTAAGAAGCACAACTGTTTTCAACACTGATAATAATAAGACATTTTTCTTGAGCAGCATATCAGCATATTAGAATGATTTCTGAAGGATCATGTGACACTGAAGACTGGAGTAATGATGCTGAAAATTAAATTTTACATCACAGGAATAAATTACAGTTTAAAATATATGAAAATACAAAGAAGCTTTTTAAAACTGTAATAATATTTCCAAATTTTACTGTATATTTAATTTTAAAATATGAGGCCTTGTTGTGTGTGAGTGAGTGTGCGTGTGCGTACTTGTTTAGGCTACATTTTGGGGACCAAATGTCCCCACAAGGATAGTAAAACCTGAAATTTCCCACGAGGGAAAAAATTATTAAAAATAGTAAATGATGTTTATCTGAAAGATACAGGTTTTCTGTAAGGGGTAGGTTTAGGGTTAGGATTGAGTTAGGGGATAGAAAATATCATTTGGTCAGTATAAAAGTAATAGAAGTCTATGGAAAGTCCCCACAATTCACAAAAACAAACGTGTGTGTGTGTGTGTGTGTGTGTGTGTGTGTGTGTGATATCAGGTGACAGGTATGGTGAGGGTGGCAGACAGCTGTCTGAGGGGCGTTTGATGTCCCTGTAGTAACTTCAGGACGGGGTTGTCAGTGATGTATATCTGACAGGCCCGTGTGGGTGTAAAGTGTGCATATGTGTGCAGGGCTCTACATGTGACTCAGCGACCTGTAACCCAAGCGTTAGACAAACAGCGCTCCTGCCCCGGACCGATCAGATAACACACGCTCACACTGTCACACAAGCTTCCTCTGATCGGTCTGTGAGGCTCTCGCTGTCTCACACACAGCACACAATAGTCAGACGCTCTGGCATTCCAGCACGTCCGGATGATCTGACGCGTCCAGCCCTCCATCCCAGCCGTCAATCACACGGCTGAGTTACGGCCTCGCCGAGACGCCGTAGGCCTGGCAGACGAAGAGGAGAGTGAAGTATCTCTCTGTGAATGATCTGTCTTTGTGAATTATGTGTGTGAGAGTGTATGTGAGGGGTTCCCTTTCTCCTCACTATTCAGAGAGACTGACCCCGTGGCCGTAAACTGCTCTCTTTCTCTCTCTCCACACACACATATAGGGATGGCACATTGCGTATGGATCCATCACGCCAACTTCTTCCTGTTTTCAACCTCCACAAATCCCTAAAAACATGGATTTTAGGCTGAGCTGTGGTGCAACGGCTAGCGCACGGCCTACTGAAATATTGAGCCCTGGTGCTCATGTGGAATAGGGGCAAAAATGCTCTCAAAAGTGACCAAAATACCCCGCATAGTTCAAATGTAAGAGTAACTGAATTCCTCTGTTCTTTACATCTGTTTTAATATTTTATTTTGCATAATATCATATTCTAGTTGTTTATTGTGCCACTGCAGACACCATATAGCTATTTTTGATGTAGATGTATATTCCATATTATATATTTCTATATTTAAAATAATATAAATAATACAGATAAATAATAAATAATAATATACACATATTATACATAGGGGATGAGAGAAAAATATATAACAAAAATTCACTACTTACTTTTACATTATAAATGTAGTAATTAATAATAATTAATATTTTTTATAAAATTATAATATATTGAATTTATATATTTTATTTATTTTTTTATTAAATATTTATAACTATATATAATTTTTTTAATAATCTATTCTGGGGGCAAATGTTGCCACTCTAATTTTTATTTTTATTTTTAATTAAATATTTACATATATAATATATTTTTTAAATAAAATATTTTTAATAATCTATTCTGGGGGGCAAATGCTGCCCCTTAAAAAAAAGAATTCTGACAGGTTTAAGTCTTTCTTGCAACATGTTCCAATCATACAATTATAGAATCCATTTTTAATTTTAATTTTTTTAAATCAAATATTTACATATATAATATTTATTGTTATTTAAATAAAATATTTTTTAATAATCTATTCTGGGCGGCAAGTGCTGCACCTTAAAATATTCCAACAAGTTCAAGTCTTTCTTGCAAAATATTATGATGGTATTTCTGTTCTCAATGCCCATAATCATCCTTCTCTATATCTAACTATCCAGAAACAACCCACCGCCCCGCCCCACCCAAAAACACTTAAAAACGCCCACACTAAAGTATCAACCTAAATCCACTGATCTGAGTCTGACTGAGACTCCAGTCACATGAAAAGCGTCACTAGGTCCACTAACCCTTTAATATGGCTCATGTCAGGATGTGTGACACTGGTTATCGGTTATTATGTTCCCCCAAACTGTAACATAAAGAGGGACGAGAAACGAGCGCCGAACATATTCTAAAAGCTCCGACTGTATGTGTGCATATGGGCACCTATACATGAACGTGTGAGTGGAATTGCCAAAGCAAAGGTGGTCCCTGCAGTCTAGGGCGGCTGGCAGGAAAACAGATATCATTACGGAGCTGTTTGATATGCATACTGACATGCTCTCTCTCTCTCTCTCACACACACACACACACACACACACACAGAAGCACCTGACACTCCATCATGATGTCGTCCCTGTACCTCCCAGGGGGCTGCAGGCGCTCGCTGGCGTCAGAAACACATTACAGCCGAGAGATTGAGGAGCCAGAGGCCATTATCTCCCCTCTACAGCACACAGCACTGTTCTCCTCCTGCAGAGACACAGAGAAACACTGTGTGTGTGTGTGTGTGTGTGTGCGCGCGTCAATGTGCATGAATTTGTCTGTGTGAGAGGAGAAAAAAAAGAGTCTGTTTTTTGTCTGTTTATCCAAAATTTATCCAACAGAGATATTAATGTGGCTTCACCAAACACATGTTGAAAAGAAAGCAATGTATTATCTGAAAATTGTCTCGTTTATGTGGAGATCTCCTCATTTTTATTAGAGAAAAAATACTTGTGTCTCTTTTTAATTCTGGTTTGCCCCTGTAATTATATAGACTATAATGTAATATTGAAGAATTGATGTTTTGAATGTCTGGCAACAATGGCAAGATCGGTGACCTGCAATCTGTCTCTGTTTTTAAGCCATTGATATTTTGCCAAAGGTATTGATGGCCTTATTTTGATAAATTGATGTTTTTGTCACGATAATGCTTTTTTAATCACATTAAGATTTCCACCATTGATGTTTTTAGCAATGCTTCATTGACGCTTTGTAGTCTAACCAGAGTTTGTCATTTTGCATGTTATTTTAATCAGATAAATATTTAAAAGTTATTGACGTTCGGTTTCATTAAGTAGATGTTGAAGGCACAAATGGTTGATGGTTGTGGTGGACACACACGACTCTCGCTGAGTCACAAGACTGCAGCTCGTTGTGAGGGTTTTGAGTTTCTGTTATGATGCTGACGTTTTCACACACATACATAGAACAGCAGCTTTGTCCAAAAATACTAGTATATTTACTTTATCTTTTGAATAAATTGCAGAAACACCCTAAAAATATTTAATATTCACACTAACAAAACATACATAAAATTACTATAATTTTATCTAATTCGATAGATAGATAGATAGATAGATAGATAGATAGATAGATAGATAGATAGATAGATAGATAGAAATATTTGTATATATAATAAATGCATTTTATTTTTATTTTATTTTCAAAATAATTATTTAAAAAATACATTTATTGTTTAAAAATAAAATAACAGCAAAAATATATTTGATCAAAACATAAAATATAAAATTAAAATAAATGCATAATCTTATATAACGTTTAAAAATGTGAAGAAATGTACTAATACATCAGTTACAGTTTTTTTTCTTTTACATAAATTGTGGTCAAATTTATTTCGTTTTTTTCTTCTTCTTTTTTTTTTTTTCTTTTGAATTATGTATGTGTGTGAATGAGCAAGTGTGTATCATCAGTCAAACCACACAGGGGTCAGAAACCAGGATCACCAGGCAGGACAGATGTTCTTATGAGCCTGATGGCATCCACAGCAGTAATTTAATTTAATCTAAAGACAAACTGTGCAAAACTGTCTGAGATCTAAAAAGAAGCAGAAAAAAAGGGATCGCAAGAAAGACAGAGAGCACTTGGGAGTCATGGACAGATAAAAAGCCTCTTTATGGGTTATTACAAGCACCTCTTTCATTTGCTCGCTGACACACAATGAAAAATTAGGACGAGGCACAATTGCTCCGTCTCCAGCAGTGTGGAATCACCAGGAAAAGCTTGAAACCGTCCGCAGCAAGACACGACATCAATCCAATGGCAATTAACTGTCTCTGATTGGCTAATCAGGATTTGTTTGGAAATGCAAAGCGAAGTTTTGGAGGGAAAGATCATGTGGTTCTTTACACAATAGCATCACAGGGTCATTTGCTTTCAAACAGCCCCGAAAAATTTATGTCATGATTCTATCTGTATTCAAAGCTTCTTGTTTATAACAGGAATGTTAACACACAGTACATATATGTAAAAGTCTAGAACATTAAATATACATTCTCTGTAACTGATTTATTATTAAAAAATCTGAAAATGATTCATTAATAATTATTATTATTCATGAAAATGTTTTGTCTTTATATAATATTATATATATTTATTTTAATTATTATTTTATTTAGTTATTTTATTTTAAACAATAATTGTATTTAAAATTATTTAAAAAAGGAAATGAAAAATAAAATAAATTTTATTCACACACATACATATATATACACACACACACACATATACATACAGTATATATATATATATATATATATATATATATATATATTAATTCTTGTAATTTTTTATTAAAATCTAAATGACATTAAAATAAAATAAGAAAAAATTCAACGCAAAAACAATGCAGAAAATTAACTGATAACTTTTACAAATGCAACCGAGTCAATCATTCCAGTATGTCCAAGTCATGGCAAGTTCTGGAAAGAGTAAATAAATTGTAAATCCGACACTCCGAGGCCTTGAACTGACATTTTATCTCAACACCCAAACTTCATCTGTTAAAACTCAGTTACTGACTTTTATTGCCTCCGTGCAATAAAATCACAAACACAACACGATATCTGTCACAACAACTCATAACATTTTACAGAAATGGTCACGGCTGACTTCAGCCTGCCCTTCAAACAAGCTCTGAGAGTTTGGATTGGTCACTTGATAAAAGTCATTCATCACAACCGGACGTGTGGCGACGACAACTGACGTGTTCACACTGTAACAGAATCACAGGGTGACAGAGATGCTTGATGAAAGTGTAAATGACAAACGTTTAATCAACCGAAATGTAACATCAACAGCCACGGGGGCCGTAGTTAATGAGAAGTAATGGAAGAAGCCTTCTGGGGGCTTTTTTCCGTAGCGTAGGAATGTAACTCACACCATTTAGTGTGAATGGTGCGCCGTGGAACGCTTTAAATAATCACAACCTGAGATTTATGAATTGGCAAAGGAGTTCTGAAAATAGTCTGTGTGGAAAGTTCACTTAGTTTCCAACCAGACCTCAAGTCTGCTCCATGATTCTGCTCTACATTTGATATCTATTCACTATAGCATTCATAGCATATTCAAAAGACAGATATCTCAATATATCATACACTGATCGTTAAATGAAATATGACATGACAGTTTGATAACACTTTAGTTTAGGGACCAATTCTGACTATTAACTAGCATATTGGCTGTTTATTAATACTTATAAAGCACATATTTTGCATGACCATATTCTACATCCCTAATCCCAATACCTAAATTTAACAACTACCTTATAATAAGCAGCAAATTAGGAGTTTATTGAGGCAAAAGTCATAGTTAATGGTTTGTTAATAGTGAGAACTGGACCTTAAAATAAAGTGTGACTGACAGTTTTTCTTTTTTCTTACACTTTATTCATCTGATAAAATAAAAATAAATAAATAAACAATGAAACAGAATATAAGTATAAATATTTAAAACAGAAAAAGATATAAATATCTGTATATATCAAATGCAAACATTTAAAATATAGTATTTTATTTTTATTTCATAAATTAAAATAAAACATTTTATTCGGTTTTATTTTATTTTTAAAATATAAAAATATATTTTAAAATATTTTTAAAATATATAACTACACATTTTGTGTGAACGTCGTGGCATGGTATGCTTTAAATAATCAAATCCTGAGATTTATGAATTGGCAAAGAATATGTTCTCAAAACTATATGTCATTATTCAGAATTTACTGCACATTCAAAAGTCGGATATCTCAAAATAAATTTAAATATTTCTCATTAAAATTTTCTTAAAACCAAATTATTTGAGCAACACTATACACACACTTGTTTTGTGCCTCTGTTTTCATCTGTGTCTATTTCTCCAAAGAAATTTAAAGAGAAACATCTGGAAATTAAGGCAAGACACCATAGGGGAAAATTTAAAAAAATAAATAAATATATCATATCATATCATATCATATCATATCATATCATATCATATCATATCATATCATATCCCCAGAGGATTCATAGCAGTATATTGAGATGTTTTTTTGCATTACAAGTTTTCTGAAATGTTATGTTTGAATATGCAAATGATGCATTACCTATTAAATTATCTAATTAAATATGCACAAATTTGCATACATTTCCAGAACAGAAACCTGAACATTGTATAAAGCCAGGTTTATTTATTTATTTTTCTGAGTTGATGGTTTTTGCAGAAAGGGTTTTGTACATATCTCATTTTATTACTGCACACATCAGAAAATACTGTTAACAGCCAGAAAAACAACCTACATTTTGACCATGTTTTCCACTGTAGGTATGATTCAGCGTTTCTATCAGTGCGATACCTGCAGAAACATCTTGTTGCATCTTTCAGCTGATCGGTTGCATCAGACCTCCGGAAATAAATCAGGACCTGAATTTATGCGAGTGTGTTTGTTTCTCTCCCTCTTACTTGTTCTTTCTCTCTGTTGCTTTCAGACAAAGAGAAAGAGTAAAGGAGAAACGCACAAACCACACATCATTTCTGGGCCTTTGAACTGCCAGGACACTCGGCCCCGAGTAAGAACGGCAAAAAGCAAGAAACCAGATGGACAGAACAAACAATAAAAGAATTAAAAAGCATAAATGGGGAGATAAAAAAAGAGAAAGATTGGGAATGGAGGGGCGCAGCTGGGTTTACCCCGTGCACACGGAGAGTTCTGGCAAGCGAGAGTGTTCGGGGGTGTACAGGCACTATCTGCCCTCGGGGGGGACATGGTGGGGCAGGAGGGGGGAGGTGGGGGTCTCGACCCTCATCAATCTCACTCAGAACCCGCTTCAAGACACCAGAGGGGCCCAACCCCGCAGGCCAGAAACCCCCATCCTGTTCACCATACGCACGGGGCGAGGAAAAGACCCCACTATTGTACACAGCAGGAGGATGGCACACACACTCCGAGCTGCTCCAACCGCCAACTAACTTCTCTTTTCAGGGGAATACTCCATCTAAGTGTGCGTTTGAGAATGAGAAATAATTTCAGACAGGTAAAAAAAATAAAATAAAACCGTCATGAGATGTCAAAAGAAGATGGTTTAATAGTGTCACATCCCACTCTTACACTTGATCACACCCACATCTGACACTTACTGTCAGCAAACTAGCATAATCTGTCTTCTGTGTGACACGCCACACGCCACTACCGTTTACTACTTTTAATTATTTGGGTAAATAGTTTAAAAAGATTCAAAATAATGGGAAATTTAATTGGGAAGCAGGACACTCTTCAAACTGATGGCATTTATGGTTCCATGAAGAACATCTCCATTGCACAAAAGGTTCTTTATAAGGTTCTTTAGATCATTAAATGTTCTTTACACTAAGAAATAAATGGTTCTTTTAAGAACTGTTCACTGAAAGGTTCTTTAGGAAGCAAAAATGGTTGGTATCTGTGAAAACTCCTCTTTGGAATCTTTATTCTATGAAAAATCAAGGGGAATAAAGATTTGCAGACGGGATCTCTTTAATATATCAATTCTTTCTCCCAGACAGCAACAAAAATAAAAGGAGAGCGGGAAAAAAAAAAAAAAGATCTCAAAAAGAGATCTCAACTAAAAGTGATATCAACACTGTCTCATACAGGGCTATTATTGTTAATAAAAATTACAATCATAAATAAATTTATTACTTGAAATAAACATTAACTGAAATAAAATAATTTTTAAAATAATAATAATTTTTTGTCATTTTTAAAAATTACATTTTATTTCTAAGTTCTAAGCTATTTAGTTTCAGCTGAAGTTGTTTTATAACTCAATAAGTAAAAACTAATAACTAGAAGTTAAAAGCTATATAGACACATTTAATACAAAACAAATAACAAATAAAATAAAAAATAAAATAAAATAAAAAATTTCAGCTAGTTGCTAGGATTTTCTTCTTCTTATTATTATTATTGCTATTTTTATTTAGATTAAGCTAACATACTAAAATAACTAAAACTAAAAACTAAAACTTAATATATAAAAATAAAAAGGACAAAAACAACAAAATTACTAAAACTTCAACTCAAATTAAAATGAAAACTAAAATATTAACAAATAATCAGTGCTAATATCACTGGTCTCAAACTGCGCTCAGACACCAAAAAGTCGTATATCTCACACTTAACTGAAAAAAATAAAAAAATAAAAAAATAAATTAATCTTATAAAATTCTATTAAATCTGAAATATTTCAGCTATACTATGCATATTCATTTTATACACTCTTATTGTTAACACTCATCTCATTTGTGTCCATTTCTCCAAAGGAGTTTAAGGAAAAAACATCTGAAACTGAGCTGATACTTGAATGGAACATAAATGAGACTCCCTGAGTTTTGAAAGAGCAACTTTTGAGAAATTTCCTTTGGACATATTACTGCAAAGTATTTGGGAAAGAGAAAGAGAGAGACAGAAGGCGTATAAGTGTAAAAGTGTGTGCGTGTGTGTGTGTGTGTGTGTGTGTTAGAGAAAGATGGAGAGAGTGCTTTGCGTGAATGTGTACTCGGATGATAAGGAGGGTAATTAATTTTGTTTAATTAATTGCTACAATGTTGCTATCATCACAGGGAGTGAAGAGCACAACTTCTACTGTTCTAAAGTGGCGAAACACACACACACACACACACACACACACACACACACAGTCATACACCGTAACCTCATAAAGGTTGAGGACACATTCGTCCACAATACAGATGAGAAGACAAGCTTTTATAAATACGGATCCTTACATCTGCGAATAATTTGCAAACTAATTTATGAACAAAACACAGACAAATGATGTATCCAAGATATATAAACCAATGTTTCCAACAAGAAAATCACATGAACTGACCAGACACACGCTACATGACTGATGTAAACCACCATGTTCATATAAACTCTTCCCATCATACATGACTATAAACATCAGCTAGAATGAGAACGAGTAGGAGAGTGAGAGAGAGAAAGATCAGGACAGGATGGCAGAGGACAAGGGCCAAAATGTAAAAATCAATTTGCCAACTAAAACAGATGACCCTAAACTCAGTGTGGGGCTGGTAATGGTGGAGAGGGGGCTCCCTCGGTAAATTCAATTTACGCAGCCCTACCAACTCAATTTGTGCTTCCATTTGGGGGCAGAAGAGAGAAGCGGCGCCACGGGATCAAGCGTCCCTCCAGGCCCCTGCGGCTCCTCTACATATGTTCCTCTTCCCAAACCTAATAATACCCACTCCAACCAGAGCCAGGTATCTCCGCTCTGTTTTACGCACACAAACACACCGTTTCTTTTCTTTGCAGCATGCAATTGTCTTTCAAGCACTTCTATTCTTATTGTTTCTTACTGGCTGGGATAGTACCGTACTGCTTGCATTTACGCTGTAAAAAAATATTTTTGAACTGATTATTGAAGTAGTTATGCTATAGTTTTTTGATAATTTCATGTTTCATCTTAATGGTTTGTGATATTTACTAGCAATTGCTTTCAAAGTATACAGTTTATTAATTCATGTATTCCCTGGGAATCAAACTCTTGACCTTGGCATTGCGAACACCATGCTCTACTACTTGAGCTAATATTTTAATGCTACATTGTTCTCACATGACCTCAATATATGCATGTTTAATTCCAGTTATGTTCTTTATATAAATATTTTACACAAAGTTCAACTTTGCATTAAAATGTCTTAAAACTTTTAACAGTATGATCAAATAATGAGTCAAGAAAATACAAAAGAATTGCTGTTGATATTCCTTCTGCTTCATTGCTCACAATGGAAAAGTCAAGAGGAGAGCATTGCGTTATGAGGTACAATATTCTGCACAGTGTGCTCTCTTTTATAATACAAATTCTATATGCATACAGATATGAATCTACAGTATACAAACATTATGTGGCATAAATAAGCTGTTTTTTCTCTCTCCCAAACAAGAAGGACGGACATTTTGTAAATATAATGACTTGTGCAAAATGCTTATTGTAATTTAAAATTATAAAAAAATAATTATAGAAATGAATTATTAAATATAACACAAAATTATATCTTGAAAAATGTATTTAAAAATAATATAAAATAGCTAAATAAGCAACCCAAATAAATGAGAGTAACATGCTCTTCAAAAATGACTCAAAGGTGAATCATGAATCATGCTTCAGTAGTTCTTTCGGCCTTGGGAAATTATGAAAGGCAGCTCTCGAATTTGAGGTTGTCCCGAAAGAAAAGCTGCTTCCCGTTTCTGTCCGTTTTGGTGTGCCTCAAAGCGACACTTTCAGCCCTGAGCAGGTTCAAACTGTGATTATTTGAGGTTTTTAGGCTATGTTTTTATTTTTAGACGACACAAAACACCGAGGTACATGTGTAGCGATGTGACCCCACGCCAGTGTGTTTACAGACCACTAGTCTCTGATTTGCTGACAGTATGTCAGATAGACGAAGACACCGCTTTAATTCCTCACGGATTCTTACAGCCACAAGGAAATGGTGAAAATGCGGTTTGAGATGCCAACGAAAAACCACAGACAGAGAGAGAGAGAGAGAGAGAAAGAGACAAATAAAGAGCGAACAGGTTTGGATGGAGTGGTTACACATACAGACTGTTATATCCACATATATAATCGAGTGCGATCAGACAGGCTTCATCTAAATCTCCACCTCTTTTATTCATTCTGTCTCTATTTTCTCTTTTTCTTTCTCTATCTCTCTCTTTCTCAGCCGCTTGGGTTCTTGCTCTATTTTCTCCCTTCCTCTGATTGGCCACAGAGGTGCTTATCTGCCCTCCGATTGGACGAGAACTCTCTCTCTCCTTCTCGCTCTCCCACTTTCTCTCCTTTTTCCCATAATGCCCATGGTTGGTGAGCAGGAGCTAAGGGTCTGTCCAATCATTGTCTGAGCCATCAATCAAAGCTGACGGGCCCAAGCGACATGAAAAGAAACCTCAGTGGCAGCCATTAACCGAACACCCCCCACCACCCCTCTCTCTCCCTCTCTCTCTCTCCCTCTCTCAACCCCCCGTGCTTTGTTTTCCTTTCAGCAGACAAAAACGGACTGACAAGATGGAGGGTTGGACATTAATCAAACCACCCCATGGAACCACCTCTTCCTCCTGATAATAAATAAATTCCACTCTTCTCATTGGACAGATGCTCGCATTTTCAACCCTGCTTTTCCTCCTCCTCCTCCTCACTCGTTCACGCTCGCTCTCTCGGTTTTAAGGATCCTCATCTGCTCTCAGTCAGAGTAATTCCCCACAGATCAGAGCAGGGCAGGTGTTTGCTTCACCCTCGTCCCTCTCCAGGGGCCGTGTTGCCCTGACAACTGACCATCCTGAGCCTCTTTGAGCGTTTGTGGCTGCCGTATGCGTGTTCTGTTTGGTTTGGACCAATGGTCACCCCCTGTGTTTTAATTGAACACGCACTTCTCAGCGGGAGAACATGCAGAGAAAGGAACAGCCGCAAAAACACGTTCTTGCTACAAGCATGACTATGAATGTCAACTGTGCTCAGACCGTTGCGTCTGTACGAATGGATTTCTCAGAGTCTTGCTGGTGGAAAATCACACTCAGCCCAAGAGAATGCATATAAAAACAGCCTTTGTTGATTTGGAAACATGACAGCTGGTCTCTTCCCATCCTACTGCCGTGACAGAAAGAACAACAAGATTCCCAAGATGAGTCAAAGACTTCTAATTAAAACCGAACTGAGGGTTATTGAAGAATGTGTCCGTGTTCAAAACAACAAAACACAATGCAACACAGCTGTTTGGGTTTGTATTCATCCAAACGAAACAAAACCAAGTATAAGAAAGCAACACAAAACAAAAACAAAACAGCTGTTTGGACTTATATGATATTATAAAAGATCAAAACAAAACACAGCATTACTGTTTGACCTTGTTTTAAACAAATGCAAGATCAAACTGAAAAAAGAAAAAGAAACAGCTGTTTGGACTTATATTATACACACAAAAGATCTAAACAAAACAAAAAGTAGCAATGCAACAAAAAACTAAAGACTACTGGTTTTATTTTGCACATATACAAAGTCAAAACAAAACAGCATGATTGTTTGACCTTGTATTACACAAATGCAAGATCAAACAAAACAAGACAAGAAAAGCAAAAGCAAAAACAACAGAAAAGAAACTGCAGTTTGGGTTTGTATTATACATGATTAAAGAGCCAAACAAAACAAAGAAAAGCAAAAGCAAATAAAAAAAAAAACGTGGTTTGAGCTTACACATGCAAAAAATTCACACAAAATAAAAAAATATTTGATCTATTATACACAGACGAAATCCTAACAAAACAAAAAGCATAAAAGGTACAAACAAACAAAAAATAATTGTCAGTCTGTACTTATGGTCTACATCAAAGTAGAAAAAATAAACCAAACCAAAAAAAGGTGGTTTGAGCTTACACATGCAAAAAAAAAAAAAAATCACACAAAATAAGTAAAAAATGTAATTTGAGCTATTATACATAGACAAAATCCTAACAAAGCAAAACAAAAAGCATAAAAATTACAAAAAAAAAAAAAAAAAAAAGGTCAGTCTGCACTTATGTTCTACACAGGCACGTGCACAAATAGATATCAAATGGGGCTTGAGCACCTGCCCTTTTTCTTCCTCCAGAGAAAGTGCCCTTTTTTCCGGGTTTTTTTTTTTTTTTTTAATAAATGAATATATGTATATATGTGTGCATGTGTTTCTGTTTGCGCACAGTTTTCCCTGTCAAACAAATAAAAAATCAAAATATCAGGTCAGGTCAGGAAACGTTGAGACTCTGTCGAGTTCCGATGCCTTTCTCCACTCCGCGTCTTATATATATAGTAAATCAGTATCACGCGATGACTGACATATTGATTTTATACAGCAGTTCAATAAACAAGAATTTAATATTAAGACACTTACGTTTTAAACACAATATTGCCTGTTTTTGCTCTATTTCACCAACAAATATAATTCTAATTTGCATCTCTGAGCAACATGACGCTGTTTTGTTCCAGAATGAATCAACTGTTTAAATGATTCAGTTCAGTCGCAATGACTCATTCATTAACAGTTACTTGCTGCCACCTACTGGCAGTTTTAATTTCACATTTAAAGTATCTTTTCATTTTTTTTTAAACATAATTTCAAATATCAGTATTCAACGTTTTATGTTTAAAATATCAAAACAGTATTAATGCATTTGTAACTGCAGATTAAATGCATTCATGTCCTGCATTAAACAGTGTGTAAAAGCATCTAAATGCCACTTCTAATGTAGCTTCTGTGTTTTCTCTGCATTGCAATGATTAATTTTGCTAATATTGATTTCATTTGCTTGGTAACAGCCCAAATGACTTATTATTCTAACTGACTGATTCAATTTAAGAATTTGACTGAAAAGATGATGCACACTTTTAGAAAAAAGGCCCATAAAAGGTAAAAAATCTATTTAAACATATTGGAAAAGATTCATCTATCACTGCTGTGAACTGATCACCACACAGAATATGAAGAATATCAAAAACTTTAGTACTCAGCTGTCCATGGCAGTCCTTAAGATATCAGCACAACACACTCAGCAAAATATCATCTAATTATTGTTATCAATAAAGTTCCAGAAAATATTGACATATATTTTTTACCAATGTCGCACACCCCTAATATATTTAATGTTTTGTTTAGAAAAAAAATTAAATAAATATGAGAAGTGCCCTTTTTTCTACTTGAGCCCATGCCCCTCAAAATATTTGTGCATGTCCCTGGTTCTACATCAAAATAAAAAAAACAAATAAATAAACTAAACCAAAAAAAGGTGGTTTGAGCTTATATTATACATACAAAGATACAGACAAAACAAAAATAAAAAAACTGCGTTTATTACTTTTATTATACATACAAAAGATCCAAACAAAACAAAGCAAAAGAAAATTAAAAACAGTGGTAAAAGTTTATATGCAAGAAGAAAAAAAAAAATCAGACATTTGTAAAAAAATAAATAAATAAATAAAAATAAATAAATAAATAAATTTAAAAAGTCATTTGAGCTATTACGTATAGACACAAAAATCTGAACAAAACAAAACGCAAGCAAACAAACAAACAAACAAACAAAAAACATCAGTCTGCACTGATGCACCCCCCCCCCCCCCCACCCACCCCAAAAAAAAAAAAATAAATAAAAAAAATATTGTTTGAGCTTGTATTATACATACAAAAGATCCAAACAAACCAAAGCAAAGGAAAAATCAACAATTAAAGCATGTGTGAATGTAGCCCTTAATTGCAGAGTCTAATCCCTGAAAGAACGATATATTTTATGACTGGGATTAAGATGACTGAATTAGACTGTTTCTGCTTGTGGAACGCTGAATAAAAGTGCAATGTCATTTAATGGCACAGAAGAACAACTGATAGATCATGATTCTGTCGGGGAGGATCTTTCCCTCCAAACCATTTTTTCCTCCCCTTGACAGGTAGAAGAAGACAAATGAAAAGTTAAGATGGCACGTGGAGGCATGTTAGTGAGCCGCAACGGGTACCGTGGCACCCTGCCTTGCAGGGCATTGTGGGATATGTCCTCCACCGAAGTGGCTGCCCAGATGACATATTACAGCTCTGCGGGAAATGCATGGGCCTACAGGAGGAGGTGTTTCTCCTGCGTTCTGCAAACGTTTAATTTCAGTTGTCCTCCCTGCTGCTTTTACCCAGGTTCAGCGAAAGCCCCGCGGAGGGCCGAAGCATGTTTGCGTTGGCCCCTTCAGAGAAGGATGCGAGCCCGGAGGCCTGTTTAACGCTCCAACTTTCAACTTTGAAGTTTTCTTTGACTGCGCAGCGAAAATATTGGCGAATGCAGCTGAAGCACTTCTCATATTCGTAAATCAACTGGAGCCTTCAGAGATCAAATGGCTGCGCCGTAGCGCCATTTGAAATATTTGCTTCCTCGCAACGTTTACATCCTCACATTAGATAAAAGAAAACATTCTGGGAGAGGCCTCTATCCTGGTGGCAAATTCAAAGCGATTTACGCACACACTCAATGCGCCGCCGATAACACAACGACACAATGAGAATGTCTGAACCTGCAGAAACAAAAGAAGCCCATTGATTTGCTGTTAGAAAATCTGATGAGTGGAAATACAGGCAGAGTCTGTAAGATGGCTGGATCGGTGAAGATTTCGTCCCCAGTGCGACGCCGCTGTTTTGCCGAACCCCAATCTGTTGTATCATTGACACATAAATGGATTAGGGTCATATATCACTGATAATGGTCTAGCCCAATGCTGGTGTGCCTGCGGTTCGGGTTGTGTGTGCACGATAAGGCCTATTGATTATGTACCATATGCAGTTCCCACGCCGTCCTTTGTGCCATGTGTTCGGTGATGTGTTTTTTCCCCAGAAAGGGGTGTGTGTGGTGATACAGCTGGTGAGTGCGGGGTTAATTTACTCACACAGCCGTTGGCCTTCAGGAGCCCTCGTGCTTCTGTCTGGAAAGGTAAAAAACGTGTGCGTTTTCGTGCAGCCGATTCAATAAGCTTCTACGAACAGAATCTGCAATCAAAACAAAAAAAAAAAGACGCCACACGTTCAAGACAGACAAGTCCTTTTTAATGGATATAATCACAGTGGTTTCGAAATGAGAACTATACTGCTGCGTTTTCTGACTGATAAGGCCACAGTGAGGAGTCCGATATAAGAGGCACGTGTGTATTTCACATTACAAACAGAAAATATATTCACATTACACGCCGGGCACACTTTCAACATGTGATCAACTAAAATACCACAAGTCTGAACTACATCAATCACGATGCAACCCCCCTACCAAGTGACATCCATGTCATTTTACAGGAGAGCGATGCTTAACCATCTGCCACTGTGTTCACAGCTTTAGTCTACTTGGTTTCGAAGTTTTAGTGCACGACAAACAGTGTGTGATAACGTCTGGCAGTGATGCTGGAGGTACATCGAAGCTACTGTTTTCCATCTACTTCTAACTGTGACTCCGGGGTTCGTATTGCAATTTCAAATCAATAAGGAGTCACAGTTTTGTGTAATCAACATGATAAAAATCATACACACATAGTTTGTAATGAAATCTACAGCTTAGACAAAACCTTTCAAATACGAACTTAAAAGGATAGTTCACTCAAAAAAAGGGCTGCACAATTTGTGGGGAAAAATTCATTGCATTTAAAAAAAAATTCAATAAAAAAAGCTCCAGGTTAGCTGTGCTTGTTTGTTAGGCGGCACAATTTGGCCCAAAATTTTGATTCTAATAATAGTAATAACTAATAGTATTATTAAATAAAATATTAAAATAATAACTCTTAATATTGTAATATTTCAATGCAAAATAAAGCTTTTAAATTTTATTTAAGAACATTATTTTATTTTATAGTACAACTGTAAAATTACAAATACTAATATTTTTTGCTGTTTTAATTTCTTCTTTTTAAAATGTTAAGCCATCAAGCTTTTATTTTGGCAGAAAACTGCAGGGAGCCCTTAGAGATTCTCTTGCTGACAACAGCCTGTTTACAAGGGCATCTCATTACAAATTTGTGACAATGGTTGAGTTCCCAAATCTATGTTATAGGTGACTCAAAGCACAGCACAAGCAGATATTTAATGCAAACTAAGCCACTCTGAGATACTAAAAACACTGGATCATGAGATGCTCCTGTGTAAATGAATCCAGTGCTGCGCTTCACTCTGAAACTCTGCTTATTAAATTAAACTGCAGCCTTTGCGTTTTGATAATCGCACTAAGCCGGTTTTGGTTTTATTTTGATGAACCATGCAGCCTTACTCAAAAATGAAAATTCTGTCATAATCTACTCACCCTCATGTCATTTCAAACCGCAATAAATGAAAATTACGGTAAGTAAATGATGACAGAACTATCCCTTTAATGTTAATAACAGAATTTTGTGTCGTTAAATTTGATTTTCATTCTTCAACTGAATATGTTCACTGGGGATGTCAATGAAAGTCAACACTCAATGCTCAAACGTTGCTCTCTCCTTCTCAAATGAGCCCACCAATGGATCATCAGCTGGGTGTGGCCTTTTCCAAAGCCTCTTGGCCTCATTCTGAAGCTTCTGTCGTATGTAGCCCTTTATTTCCGAATCAGTCTTTCCGGGGAAGAACCGCTCCACTGTCCCTGTGGAGAATGTTTCACTGGTAATCAAAACTGCAAACTTGAGACCACAATTAATCACAAACTTCACAATGGCCTGATTGCAGTTAATGAAATGGAACTGAACGCATTCTCAAACTAACTAAAGGACACCCGCTGTTCAGTACTTGTTACAAACAGTCCCTTATACGTACTCAGAATGGCCTGGATCTCATGTGCTGGAAGAGCTGGCTTAGGCATCCCTCGCTTGCTGCTGACGATGCCTGAGATTGAGTGAGAGGCCAGACAGTCTCTGTCGTAGAGGCTGCGCAGCAGGTCATTGGTGAGTTTCTGAGCAGTGATAACCTGGAGAGGAAACAAAAAAGTTGCTGTGGATGAGCTATAAAAATGTAGGTCAACAACCAATGGATGACTCATTTTTAAAACTGATTATGAAACCGAATGAAAATAATCGACAATAAATGCTATCACGGATTAGTCAGGTCTTTCGTATGGTACAAAATGCATTACTAGAACCTAAAAACACATTTAATTTCATTTCACTGCTCTTTTAATGCAAGCAATTCTACTTTGCAAAACAATGCATTCTAACAGAAAGCAATTTAATTTTGCTGTCATTGTTACACTTTAAATATTTAATAGAGATATTATTATAACATCAAACTGTAGTTTTAAATGAGCCACAACTGAACTTGAAATCATAAATGCAGGTAATAATATTTTTCCAGAAACAATCAGTAATTTTAATAATTCATAATTCATATTTATCCAAATAACTGTTCAACTTAGTTTGGCTTGGTAATTTTAATAATTTTTGTTGTTTAAACTGTTATGCTGCTTTTAATTGATGATGGCAAATTACAAATTTTTAATAAATAAATAAATAAATATTTTTTTCAGCATAAAATGAGTTTATACAGTAACCTTTACTTTAAAATAATTTTGGACACAATGTATACATTACTTCAATTTGCATATTGTTTGAAGGAAAGAATTGAACTTGATTTTCATTTAATCAAGGAAATAACAAACAGATCAATCAGTTACTAAAATAGTCATTAATTGCAGCCCCACACAAAACAGCAACTAACACAACTTTAAAAAAAGAACAACAACAACAAAAAACAACTAAACACAGGATTCTGTATAGAACTTTTGTCTAAAATGTTGTATTTATTTATTTTAAAAATATTTTACACTATTATTTTTATACAATATTTTTGGACCCAATGTAAACATCACTTCACTTTTCACATTGTTTGATTGAGAGGGTTAAACATTACATCTGATTAATCAAAGTGATAACCAGCAGAATCAGTTATTACAATAACTGCAGCCCTATAATGAAACAACAGCAAAAAAATGAGGCAGCGGCTATTTGCACTAAGTGCAAATAGCATATTTTCTTAGTGAGAGATGCTATTTGCACTAAGTGCACTAAATAGCATATGTTCTTAGAGATAAATACTATTTACACTAAGTGTTATATAATCCACTAAGTGGATTCTATTAACACTATGTTAAAATAGCAGTATTTTTAACGATATGCTATTTACACTAAGTGCAAATAGCTAGAGATTATATTTACACTGTTAAAATAGCAAGATTTTCTGCTATTTACACTACTTATTGCAAATAGTGGCAATTATCTGCACCTCAGTATTGTAGTACATTATAAAACAGCAATAATAACTTATTGAGTGTAAATTATAGTTTTAATTCAAATTATTAAATGGATGCCACCTTATTGGGACAATAAAGCCCTCACAACACCTTCCCTAACCCTACCCGATTCTTTTTTATTATTTCCTTCATTTTTATCGAAAATAAATGCCTTTCCAATGCAATATGAGATTTGAAAAGGGAGAAAAAAAGTTCGGCAGAAGGCGGTTTTGAACTCGGGTCGATCGCGTCTATGCCACTGAAACTGATGCTAAACGAGTGTCTTTTTTCAGTGTTGACTATCCCAATCACACGTTGGTGGGCGGAGTTAGTGTAAATAGCCTCTGCCAACAAGGCAGGCTATTTGCACTTAGTGTAAATAGACACTCCGAAAAAATAAATAAATAAATAAAAACAGCAACTGTGGCTAAAACACAACTTTTTATTTCAAAGCAATTAAACACATTAAATTCTATGAAGAACTTTTATCAAAATGCACATTAAATTTGACCAAAATTAGACATTCTAAAGCTGACTGTAGAGGCACCTAAAATGTAACGCTTACTTTTTGTTCGGGAAGCGTTCCCTTCTGTTGAGGCATTGTTTGTGTGACCTCATACTGACCACACCCCTGTTGCTCTGAACTTGCACATTCAGCTGTTCTTCCACTAAGCACACTTGGAGGAGAAATGTGACTGGGTGGCCCGCTTCTCTCGAGCTCCCATGGAACGCTGGGAGTTGCAGCTTCGACGCTGCCACACAGCCATCGATCACTCTTCTCGATCAGCTCTTCAAGTGTCTGAGCCAACTTCCCACAAGCTGTACAAAAAAGTATGAATTTAGCCCTAAATTGTCTCACAAAAACAGGTAACCTTTTGTGTAACATGGCACACCACAGTAACACTAAATCTTTCTTTGACATGAAGTTTCCTCATGAACTTGCTGAACTTTTCCTCAAATTGAAATGATCTTGAAACATGAAATGATCTGTGAACGAGCTGGTTTTCAGTGAGCTTGATGCACGTCTTTTTCGGCCAATGGAAATGAATTGCTGTAAAATTAAAAACTAAACCCAGAAAGGACAATTTGCCACATTTCGAAGTCCACTGCTTTACCTGTAAGGCTTCTGATTTGCTCTCGAAGGCCGTCCATCTCCCTCTGCATACTCAACACCATGGCGATAAGCTCCGTCCTTGAAAGTGATTGGAGGCTTCCGAGCACCTGGAAGAAGATTAGCCACATCACATTATAAACTGAGTGGACACATGCATTCAAACATGTATCAGTAATTTAGCAAAACTGCCCAAGATCATTTTAAACATGGAAAATAAGTGTTTGGAGCTGAACGAGTTTGGCTCTAAATCCTCAAAAGCATTGGACAAGTAAGAAGCTTAATTTAATTTATGTAGTGAGTTATATTTTAGATTATTAATAAAGTAGCCCAAAAGTGGAATGTTACCTCCATAGTAAAATCTGCACCCCTTGTTGCATCTCCAAGGGGCTTGTCAAACTCAAAAGCCTGTTTGAGAGCAAGCAAAATACATATGAAACCAGTGGTTCTAGTTTGGTTTGCAACTTCAAAATAACATTGGCTAGCAATGTTAAAAATGATCGATGTGAGGTTCTTCACATTGGCAGAACCACTGGATAACCTTCTGAAGATGCCTCAAATGGAAATGACATTATTAGAGATTTCATGATATATTTTAAGTGCCTCAAAACCGTTCCCTCATGATGGGATTCCTGAAGGAACTGATGGCAGTCTTGCAGGAACCCTTGGGGCTTCATCACGTATAAGCTCCTCAGAGAACTGATGTTCCTTTTTGAAATGCGTCCTAAAAATTCTCCAGAGGCTTTTGGCAGAATGATAATCTGAGGAAGTCCAAATGACGCCTCCAGTGTCTTCATTTTTACAGTATGTGATCCTATTAACCCTCATTAGGCTACAGATACAGCAAGTCTGGAATAAATGACTTAAAGCTCCTTAATCACATGGAAAATGCAATTTATATTTTCATTATTTATTACATTTTACAATCAAAATTTTAAATGCTATAAATGTTAAGAATTGTCACTGGAACAGATGTTTTAATCTATTCAGCAGTGCTTATCAGCTAAAACAACAAAACAAAACTGATTACAATATTGATTCAGCAATAAAAAGGAACAGACCTTTGTTTTGAACTTAATATAGTCAGCATTGCAAGATGAGATGTCCTCTCCATTTAGTTCTCTCCATTTCCTCCTCTTCACCGGCTCTTGCTGAAAGACAGTCTCATAATTAAACCAAGGGAGTGCAAAACAATGACACATAAGCAACAAAAAAGACATTATAAACGGCTCATAATCTGTCAAAGACATGGTATGTGTTTGCTGGCGGTCATTTTAATAATGCAAAGCTCACATCTGATTTTGTAGATGAAAGTGAGATTAATTATAGAGTAGTTAATAGTTAGCTATTTGATCTCTGTTGCTACTATCTGTTATTTTGCATTAGTTACTATTTTGTTTAGCAGCACTGGTTTACTGGCACATCCCACAAAATACAGCACACTTCAGTCTCCCATGACCCTTTGAAAATATTAGAGATATAAATCCCATATTTTTGTTGCGTTGCATATGTTTGATAAACTATTATCTAACTTAAAATTAATCTAGCATGAAATGTATCTAGATTTAAACACATAAAATGTCTCTTTTTTTTCGCCTCTGGAAATATGCATTTTGACCTACATGACTCTAATAGTTAAAATCATCATAATCATAAGTGTCATAGACATCATCATTAAATAAAATCATAAATGTCATGATCTAATGAAATATATTTAATTAGTTGTAGTACAACACTTTTTGATTATAAAAAAATTATTATCAAAAACAACATTATACAAAAAATAAAGTAATATATCTATACACTTTCAGAGGGCAGGTACATATTTTATTTTCTGAATTTTTACACATATTGGAGAGATTACTGCATTAGTAAAGCTAAACCATGGTAACCAAATTATTGTAAGAAAATGTATTAATTACATTTGATAAATTTATTGGAATTGTTATTATACAATAGAGATAGGATTTTAATATATATATATATATATATATATATCTTAATTACAAGCTCTATATAGATGAACACATGTAAAATGTATTTGCCTAAAAAATATGTTGTCTAAAATAAAACCAAAACAACACTACAAAAACCTGAAGATGTGAAATGATTTCTCCCACATTATAGAGAGTCTTTATAGGGCACTTTCTTTTTGTTACTCTCTTGTTCTTTCTTTTTTTGGCTGTGTGAGCACAGATACGGTGGGAGGTCAGGAAAGGGTTGACCCCATGCATTCCCAGGTGACGTACAGTGAGCACTAAGTGTATCCAGAAGCACCTGAGGTTGTAAAAGAGAGGCCTCTGCAGGGATGGGAGGGAAGCAGCTCTGTGCTGGAACAAAGTGGATCCTGTAACTCATTAAAGCAGCCTGGGGATCACAAAAGGTCAATCAAATAGTGTCATGTGCACCAGTACTGTCTGTCTTATATGCACTGTGAATATGGGCCAGTTTAAATGACGCCTCGTTTGATCCGATCACAAGTGACAAGATAGATCATGTATTTCCTAGTAAAATGCTTCTCAAATGAGTTTATTTCTCAGTTATTCTCAGTTAACCTGTTTGAAATAAGGTGAAGGTTAATTTCTTTTAAAACCCTTGTTTTTAAGTAGTAGATGATGTCTGACAGGTGATAGGCAGTGCTTCACTGCTGTCTGGACGAATTAAATAGTGCTAACATCACAAATGTGATTTGGTCACATGCATTTAAAATATGATTTATAGGTTCACAAAGTGTACTGTATTCTGTTTACATCTGTATTTAGTGCTGTCGAAATGGATCTCAATACCAGAAGTGAATGGGGTCTATCTGACTTTTTGACTAACTAACAAACTAGCGCACAAAGACTCAACGACTATAGAATTACTTTGTTACGGAAAATAAGCAATATGCACTTACATGCTGGATGAAAGAGAACTGGCACCTTCTCTTATGACAGTGATTAGACAAGCATGAAAGCTACACTACATTAAAGTTCAGACCATTTGAGAACTTTGTTCTAACTTACATGAACAAAATGACTCAGTCAACCTGCTGGAGACCAAACATGAAGACCTGTGACTAAAGCACCTCTTACATCACAGCAGATGTTATTACAGTCCAGACTACAAATGTGACAGCAGAGCCACCATTTCTCACTCAGACAGACTGATTATTGATCTCTGTCCTGCATATTGCAGCCTCTTAAGAGGCTCCGAACCAGCATAAAGAGGAGTATTGATGATATATTGATATGCATTCTTTTATTTACTTTACCTATAAGGCCTTTCACCTCTCTTTTAACAAATCAATTGCACATACAGCATAAATCTTCTTTTCTGGGTCACAGGCTGCCATTCCTCATTTAGTCTGAGAGCAGCTTTGAATCTGTCTTGTGACTGTCAGGCTTGCCTATGCATGAGAATTCATGCTAAAGGACCTGATCTGAGGTCAGTCTAAAAAACTAAAATTAAAAAAAAAAAAATACTGGAGCCAAATGACACCATTCATGACACCAGTGAGCAAAACATAAATAAATAAATAAATAAATAAATAAATTTTGATAATGTTTCCTGCACTATTTAAACAGTTTAGTAATATTAACTGGAAAGATGTGCACCCTAACCAATTAACATATGACATGGCTGCAAATGTCTCAAAGTTAATTCAATCAAAAATAGACAAAAAAATACAAATATAAATAAAATATTTATTAATATATAAATATACAAATTAATTAGCACACGTTAATTTGCCCATACTTGCATCTCTAAACTAATAAAGAACGCTGTGTATTATAATTCCCTTTTTGACCAGAGAAGAACAGAGCATGTAATAAATAATCAAAATTGTGTTAGAAGATTTTTTATATTTTATATAATTCCCCTAATAGATTAATATATTAATAAAAATATATTATATAAGATATAATATATGACAAATATTATGTATGTGTGTGTGTGTGTATATATATATATATATATGTATATATATATATATATATATATATGTGTGTGTGTGTGTGTGTGTGTGTGTGTGTGTGTATATAATAGCATGATTTATACAGTATAGAAAAACTATTTATACATTACATACTATTATTATTATTTTAAGACTTTTTTGTGGAGGTGCTACTTAAACAACAGTGCATGTTATAAATATTAAAAAGAAATAATAATTTATAGTAATATAATACTATAATATGTAACTAATAATAACTATAATAATATTTTATAGTAATAATAATAATAATAATAATAATAACAATATGTAATTTATAAATAATAGTATAATTTAAATAAGACCAATTATTGTAGAGATAGGGAATATTCTAAACAACTAAAAGAATTATGAATAAACTGGAATCGTTAAGTGGAATCGGGATCAGAACTAAAAATCATTAAATTCCTTATGATTCCGAACCATAGTGAAATTGTGTCCTTTCAGGTCATGCAT
This sequence comes from Spinibarbus caldwelli, assembly GCA_039654775.1. Taxonomy (NCBI): domain Eukaryota; kingdom Metazoa; phylum Chordata; class Actinopteri; order Cypriniformes; family Cyprinidae; genus Spinibarbus; species Spinibarbus caldwelli. Next base: position 47,443,137 of record CM077218.1, on the reverse strand, counting down.
CAAGAACAGACAACTTTCTTCTCTCTTGATCTCGCCTTCTCCATCTTTCTTTCTCTGCACATAATGAAAATAGAAGAGTAAATAGTGCCATAAAGAAAGAGGCCCTTCTTGGGCACTGAGTAGGATTTAATTGACCATATGGGGGCGTCGGAGCTGAACTCTGACCTAGCTCCCATCAACCCTTGGGAGCACCCTAAAATGATATAATGGACAGAAAGGTGGGCCAGCCACCCAGGCAAAAAAGGATGATACAAATGGCACATGTACATTCTATAATATCTGTATTAAATGTACCTCTTGACATTTCTCTGTAGACTTGCATGTGAGACTGCATGGTTTCTCACACTCACCTATCGCTGATGGACAGCTCGTGTTTTGAGCTCGCTCAGCAGTCTGTCACTTGATTAGACTCCCCGCCATGGCACTTCTTTCCTCCGTTGCCAATGTTCTCTCCCCCACTCTGCTCATGCATATGGAGAAGCTTAATTTAAAAAGACAACAGCGCTGCCTTCAGATCTGTCGCAAAGAGACAACATAGACTGACACATGAGTACAAAACAATGCAGGCCATTCGGTGTCCAGGGCAGCACTGAATGTGAAGGAGTGCCGGACAGGGGTTTTTGCGAGCCTTTGAAGGGGAAAACCAGATTTTTGAATTGGATCTCTCTTTTTTTTGAAGATGAAATGTGTAATTTTTGTACATTTGGATGTTTAAATATTATCTTCTATTATGGTTTAGTGCACAGACACAAATAAGCCAAATTAGTGCACAGACACAAAAATATCATGAGTTTTGCGGTTCTTTGTGGTGTAGAAATTATACACTTCACCTTTAAGACACAAGCATTCAAATCCAGCATTCACATCCAATGTCCATTCACAAAGTCATTTACTTTCACGTATACCTTGATGGTCGAATGACCTAAAAACAAACACACACACACACAAAACTCTTCGTGAACACTTAACTATACAATGGAAGTCAATGGGAATCAAAATCATTTGGTTACCAACATTCTTCAAAATATCCTCTTTTATATTTTGAAGAATGTGGGTAACCAAATAATTTTGGCTCCCAATGTCTTCCATTGTATAAACCAAAAAAAACAAAAAAAACAAACAAAAAAAAAAAAAACAATGTAAGTCAATGTGAACCGAAACTGTTTGGTTACCAACCTTCCTACAGAAAAAAGTCAGTCATACAGGTTTGCAACGAAATGAGGATAAGTAAATGATAACAGAATTTCATAATTTTTAGGGTAAACTTTATATTCTCCATTATTCAGTCTTAGAATGAATCACTTATGTTGTAACATTCCTCTTTTGTATGTTTCTTTGTCTAAAAGCACCTGCTGCTAAATTAATGAATATAAGTAAACTTTCCCACGTGTCAAATGCTTCTTCTCATTAACTACCAACATCTAACTCCTTGCATTTGTTTCAAGAAACAAGATCTTTTTGACTTTATACTGCTCACAAATCAGCAGGCGGATCCAGATCTGGCCTACGGTCATCTGTTAACATGAAGCTGTGCAACCTGCAAACTTTCTCCCAGAACACGGTTCTGTTCAGCGTCAGCCATTTCTGCCTTTGAGGGATTAGAGTGATGTCATCGATAAGGTCTCAACCCTTTCGCTGTCATCCTGGCTCAGGTCGCCGTTAAGTCCGAGCGGCGCAGCTTTTGCATGCGCTATAATTCAGACTGTGACTTTGATGATAATAGCACTAATAATGGCCTGACAGTGACGGATGGGTGCAGGCAATTTGGGGGCCCGTGAAGTGACCCTCGGCCCAATCAGAGCACTTCCAGGTTAAATGTGACCCCAGGCAGCCGGCAAAGAGGGAGAAGTGCTGAATGGATGAAGGAGAAAAAGAAAGTGAGAGAGAGAGAGAGAGAGAGAGAGAGAGAGAGAGAGAGAGAGAGAGAGAGAGGTGAGGCACTGAAGTGAGGTACACTCCTCAGGATAGTAAGTAATTGCTGCTATACACCATTTCTTCCCCGTTTGGATGCTTCTGCAAGATTCCAAGAGTAGAAACTCTGTCCACTAACCACAGAGGCAGCCGCATTCGAATCCCCAGAGCTACACCCAAAATTCTGCCGCGTTGCCAAAACCTTTTGGTTTCACAACCCAAGTCTTTGGCCGCAAAAACAGTTCTCTTAATCAGTCCAAACACCTCCCCGGGCAGCAGTGGGAATGCTTGGCCAGGCCATGTGTTAGACATTAAACGCAATCAGTGACGGCGTTTTTTGAGTGCTGGAGAGATTGAGAGGAAGGGAGATCCAGGTTGATAAATAGCAGAGCCACTCAAATGCCCGTCTGTTCACGGGGAGTCTGGGTAATCAAACCGAGGCCTGTTTGCTTTATTTATGCCGCACGTCAAAATGAGAGATTTATCGTTATTGCGAGGCAGCTCTTGATTAGTGAGGAGAATGTGGGAAGCTAACCTGGAAAAGCTCCACTGGCATTTAACGTCTTCTTGTCGGGATGAGCACAAACCGAACAATGGCTTGCCAGTGAGATGCATGTTGGTAAAGATGGAGAAGTGACAAGGATTAAGCGTTCTTTGTGGCGAAAGCAATTCTCTGCGCAGCATTTTCTCATGATTACTGTACGAAAGCGCTCTCCAGCTCGGTTCAGAAACAACTAACATCTGATTGCCATTCATCCTTTAGCGGTATCATCTGCAGATGGGAATTGACACCAAAGACAACATGAGCTTTGGAAATGATTAAGCAAGACCTCCACAGCAAATAGCTCGGTTATGCAGTACTACAATTTCAATTTCCTTCGCAAACAACTGTTTCAATATACGCCTGGACAAACCAAATAAACACTTCTGACGTACTTACGGTTTCTTGAGACATATAACCTTTTATCTTTCCCTGTCAGAAACAAACGGCATGTTAAGAATTAGCGCAAAGTTCTTCCCTCTAGGTCAACACCGTTCCTCACCGTTCCTGTACTTTTCCATTAATCCTCCTCCATCTCCCTTAATCATACCACTGGCCCGGTGACTTGAGAGGCGTCAGGTAACACGCAACCTGTCAGATCCAGCAAGGGAAAAATGAATTAAGTCCAGAGGGTAAAGCTGGGACGGAGAGAAGTGTGAGTGGGCCGGGTATTGAGCCCTGGGGCACCCCGAAAGTCATAACTCAGAGCTTAGGTACCGCGGCCCGCCTGAGGAGTTACCGTCTGCCAATTGATTTAGTGTCATCTGAGGTCTTGGCCGCCTCTTACGATTATGTGCCTTATTAAGTGATTCTCTGAGCATGACAGCTTTAGGATGTTAGATGGTACTTTCTGTGGCCCTTTCTAAGTACATGAATCGCCTGCTTTTATTAGTCTGAAGGACACTGCACCTTAGGTCTGGAATGATGGTGTGAAACCTTTCCTATATAATACTGACTAATACCTATGGCAGTTGGTTTGAAATACTTATGTCGTCCAAAAAGCGTATTCCCTCTTCAGTTTTGAGGGTTTTGTAACATCACCAGTTTTCACATTTTGAGGTCGCAACCCTCTGGACGTCGATGTTTCTAAAAAACCGAAACACAAATATTTTAGTACCAAAACATGCTGTAACACCAAGTGAGCATGTTTCCTTTAAGAGGACATTTCCTTTGGAGAGTGTTTGTTTTCTTTCACCTTTGTTTGATGGGAAGGTTATGCAAACATATATAAAAGAATGATTTTTGTTTGATGTGTGTATATCTGTGCCTGTGTGTGGATGTTTATGTGTGTGCAAAGAAGCCAAAATTGTGAGTTAAATATTGTCAAAGACACTCATTAGCCAAGTGCAACAAGTACAGGGGACTTTCGACCAAAGATGCAACTGCAGGATTATTTTATCAGAAATCACATACACCGAGTTCCCAGAACTCCCCAGGAGGAATCTCTTCATCCTCCATGTTGGATAAAATTCTTGAAGTACTACAGATGCTGTTTACTATGACTCCAGGGCTTCATGCATTACTGGAAATAGACAAAGAGAAACCAAAAAAAGATTCAAGAAATATTACACTGTCAGTAATGTCAATACATTTCCTGAAAACTGTTTCAGGGGTATAATGGGTAAAATCGTCTTTTGCAAGGTGATTTTATGATATGAATCATGAAGAAATGTTTCAGCACATCACTGAGTTAGAATGATTTCTGAAAATTCATGTGACATTAAAACTGGACTAATGACTTATGAAAATTCAGCTTTGCCATCACATGAATAAATTACATTTTCAAATGTATTTAAATAGAAAACGGTTGTTTTAATATTTCACAATATTACTGTTTTTACTGTATTTTAGATCAAATAAATGCAGCATTGGTGAGCATTAAAGACTTCTTTCAAAACATAAACTAACCCCAAAATTTTGAATGATACTGTATATACAGATGAATTTTTTTTTAATATATTTATTAAATAAATCAAATTGATCTCAGCCTATAATGTTGTAATGCTGTAAAACAGTCACAACTTTAAAACAAAATTTGCCTTCATGCTGTTTCCTTTGTTTTGACAAACTTTTACATTTCTTTTACATTTTAAATTTAATACTCAAATTGCTTTTCTGCATCCTGCTGGGTCCGTCATTTCAAATTCAAAAATTAAATTGGAATTTAAAAAGGCATTCTCAGTTAAATTCTGAATGGCACACAACCCTGATTTGAATTACATCAAGTGACTGCATTGTGGGACATAGAAACCTCTTACTGCCCCCACACTACTTTTGAAGGATCATCTCAAACTTTACATTAATCAAGAATATAAAACAGCAAACATGAAACTGCATTACAGCCAAAGTGTTAAAGCTATAATCGTTCCACAAAGACAACATTCAAAACAAACTGAGAAAATTTCAGTGACATGTTTCCAGGGTCAGGACTCTGAACCTTTAGTCAAGGGTATTTACTGCTGAATCTTTGTGCCAAGGGATTTTGACAACATGGCATTATGTGCAATTTATGTCAGGCTTGGTTTTGTGTGTGTGTTTATGTGTGAGAGTGTGTGTGAAAAAGAGTGTGACAGAGATTGCATTCATATGTATGACCTTCCTCTTTAGAGGCACCATCAAAGATCACAGTCAGTGTTGACAGAGATATTTCTCCCATGAATTGCATCGGTGAGGGCTGCTGTCTAAATGCTTACTCACCAGGCGCCAACTGCACAGGCCGCCAGCAGAGCCAGCCGGTGGCCCTGAATGCCCTTTTGCTGACTAGACTCTAGCAGCTAATAAATGGAGCTGTCACTCCTGTCAATCTTGCTTTCCCTGACTCAATCGCCCTATCACGCCCACACATGCCGTCCTGCCCGCCTCAATTATGCCCCTATAAGGACAGATTTCTGTGACAGCCCTGCCTCTTGCATGACGGAACGCAAAGACAGCCAATCATCTCATTCTCCGCCCTGGGGTTTGAGAGAGAGAGAGAGAGAGAGAAAGTGAGAGAGAAAGACTTAATGCTTTATATATATATATATATATATATATATATATATATATATATGTGTGTGTGTGTGTATATATATATATATATATATATATATATATATATATATATATGTATATATGCATATATATATATATATATATATATATATATATATGTGTGTGTGTGTGTATATATATATATATATATATATATATATATATATATATATATATATGTATATATGCATATATATATATATATATATATATATATATATATATGTGTGTGTGTGTGTATATATATATATATATATATATATATATATATATATATATATATATATATGTATATATGCATATATATATATATATATATATATATATATATATATATATATATATGTGTGTGTGTGTGTATATATATATATATATGTATGTATGTATATATATGTATCCATCACATGATGTTTCACCATTCTTACAAACGAACATAACAATTAAGAAAGTGACTGAAGAAGTAACGCCGCTCTGTACCTTCATATTTCTCAGATTCTTGTAGTTTCATGGATAACCTAAAACACAAGGCAAGGCCAGGAGCACACAGCGTACATATGAGGTGGTTTAAATCAGAAATTTGGAAAAAGGCCTAAGAACCTCTTTTGGATGTTGTCCGGTCCATCTTGATGCAGTATCGCCCTCTGCTGGATGTAAGGTTGATGCGCAGACTCACTGTAAAAACAGACAATAATAATGTAGCACAGGTTTTATGAGTGAAATATTTGTTCTTTTTTTAAGAAGTTTTTCCAATACATATAGTTTCAAAGAAGCTTTGTTTCTACATGCATTTTAGTAATGGCAGAAATGACAACTATAAGATAATACAAATCATGCAGTTAGGTACATTATGTATTAATTTAAGCAAAAACAAAAAACATGTTAAAGCAATGATTACATGATGTGACAATGATTATAAGGACAATTTTAAATTAATCCAACTTAACATTAATCAATCATTTTTTAATCTTGCTCATAAAAGTATTTTACATGATTAATATTTATACTTTTTCCTCAATAATGTTTTCATAACAACAAAAATACTCATTTCAGAAATTCTAATGCAGTGTCACGTGATCTTTCAGAACTCATTTTAATATGCTGATCTGGTGCTCAAGAAACATTTCCCATTAGGCTTATAGAAAACAATTCTATTACAAAAAACATAAAAATATTTTGTGAAAACTGTAACATCTGTTATTGTCATAGTGTCATAGTATAAAAAACAAGTAGGCTAATGCTACCTTCACAGGCTTGTCAGAAGATCCTTCATTTCACTTCTGAAGTTTAATGAAAAGTATGTTACATTTGTGGTTGGAAAGATCAAGAGACTAGCCAGCTTTATGATGATGGTGGTGGTATTTTTGCATATTTTTGGCCTTTTTTAGTAAAATTTGCAACAAAAGGTTACAAATAGGCCTATAGACTAACTCCAACAGCTAACATGGTATTTTGAGAAATCAACAATGACCTACAATTCCCAGCGGAACCTGTAAAGTAAAAGGACAATTATGCTTCATGTGATAAGATCTAAATTAACTGGTTTATTATTCAGCTAATAGGTTACACCAACAAAATTAATTTTAAGAGTTATGTCAAATAAAATAAAATAAACGGTTATTTACATTATGACATTCAATTATTCAACACTGACAGGTTACCCTTTTTTGGTAAAACGTTTAAAATAATATTTTTCTCTTGGTGGATATCTACTATGGTTGTCATCTTCTAGCAAATTGGACTTAGACGTTTAACATATAGCCTATAAGTGGAGCCCACTGTGGCTCTCTGCCTGAAAACCTTATCATTTATTTCTCCAAACGACTTCGCCTACACTTTCCCTTGATTACTTTCCTGTTGACTATATAGCTACTCTGTGAAACCTCTGCATTGCACGGGTCTCCTCATATATTCAGAGCCCTGTCGCCGTGTTTACCCTTCGCGAGGATAAATCGTATTTTTTCCCGCGCTTCAGTCCCGCGCATTCTGAATGGCGCGAAGGTTTATTTGTTTAGGAGCACCGCCTGCTCTGTTTGGGCAGATGGCGGGTCTCGCCGCGCCAAGTGGACCCGGGTGTTTATTTGAAATGGGGCGTGCGGCACGCGAGGGTATTGAGGAGCCCCGCGGACCGTGTGTTCCTCTGGGCGCCCTGATTGGGTGGAGTTGGCACTTGGCAGGCGACCTGACGAGAAACAGGAGACAACATGGCGGGCGTCTCTCCATGAGCTCAGGCCTTCCATACGGCGTCGGGTCTGCTTGGAAGCGCCTGGCTTCATGGATGGATTCATTTCATGAGATCTCGAGATCCAGCCCAACACTTATTTTAACATGATTTTAAGTCCATGTGACAGCACGGTGTAATTTGGTACGATACTTAAGGAAAGGACCCTGATAGTTAAATAACACAGGCCTCCAAAATACACCATACTGTTCAGTTCTTCCAAGAAACGGACGATTAAAAGAGTTAATTTTATACTTTTTTCTTTCGGCAGTTTGAGTAATAAGTTAATATTCTGGAGGAACATGCCAGGAACATGAATGTCACGAACACTTGATTTATTAATCGTTAGCTATAGCTTGAAAAATAGGTTTTCATCTGTTATTTTACCTTCGTTTTCAGGTGTAGTTTGACTGATTTTTTTGTTTCCATATTTATCTTTAGTACCACTGTGATAAAAAGAGAAATTTTTAAATTTTTCAGCAGATTAAAAGTGAAATTGCGTGTACATTTGGTATGCATGAAATACTTGTCTTATCTACAAATGTGTTGAATTGATAATTCATGGTTTAAATTATAAATATAGTAGTACATGTGTTTTAAACAAAAATGTTGGTAAAAACTGTTAACGCTTTCTTTTTGTGTGGAGGGCCTGCCGTGATTGACAGCAGACATTAAATTAGCCACACCCCATAAGTTTAGCCCTGCCCTGCATTTGAGAACGTCATTTTTTAGAGGAACCAATCAGTAAAGATCCAATCCATCAATGTCAGCTCCTTAGCCAATCAGGGAGAGTATGCTAAACAGCTGCTGACCAATCACGCTCAGTTTCTTCACTCCATCTCTTATATATGCAGCAACCCCTTGCTGTGCTGTATGATTTGACTGAAAATGTGAGCGAGGTTAGACTTTAATGATTTGTGCTGCCCTTCGGGTGATTATGGATTTTAACTTCTGTAGCCGAACGCAAAGGAATATTTTCAGATTGCTGAACTGTAAAGTGAAGCTGGTCATATCTGGCAGAAATGCAGTCACAATCATTACATAGGCTACACGATATCTAAAAACACAAACACCCAGCACAGACAAAACTTTCATTTTGTGCCCTGTACTTCCAATCACTACAGTTCACCATGTCTAAAAAAGGTTAAAACTACTACACTCTTTCACATGAACCCTCGCTCTTCCTGTTATCCGTAACCGATTCCGAACAGACTAGCAGTACGATTTCCCCATGTCAAGCATGACACTTGTGCCAATAAGTGAAATATGAGGAACAGTTCAAAGGTCTCACCATATGCCAACTGGCTCCTGTGATGAAAAACAAAATCCACATTGCCTGTACTTCCCAGATGCCACTTATGCCCAATTATGGGTGACCATACGACCATTCAGTGTTTCAGAACTGAACCCCCTCATAATTCATTGATTTATAGAGTCAGCTTGATGTTTTGATCAATATTATATGCTTGTATCTGGCTTAAAGCTCATCTTTATACACCATGAAGTGTGATTGTAATTTATTACTTAATAAGGTGCTTTTATTTTGAAGACTCACCAGCTGTATACACATATACAGTGGAACAGAATTTTGTTTACTGTGTCAATATATATATATATATATATATATATATATATGTGTATACACACACACACACACACACACACACACATATAGATAGATATATATATATATATATATATATATATATATATATATATATATATATATATATATATATATATGGGTATATGGGTAGTATAGCATGGGTATATTTATAGCAAAAGCCAAAATACACTTTTATGGGTCAAATTTATCGATTTTTCCTTTATGCCAAAAATCATTAGGATATTAAATAAAGATCATGTTCCATGAAGATATTTTGTGAATTTACTACCGTAAATATATCAAAACTTAATTTTTGATTAGTAATATGGATTGCTAAGAACTTAATTTTGGACAACTTTAAAGGCGATTTTCTCAATATTTTGATTTTGTTGCACCCTCAGATTCCAGATTTTCAAATAGCTGTATCTCAGCCAAATATTGTCATATCCTAACACACCATACATAAACACAAAGCTTATTTATTTAGCTGTCAGACGATGTATAAATCTCACTTTCCAAAAATTTACCCTTATGACTGGGTTTGTGGTCCAGGGTCACACACACACACACACACACACATACATAAACAGTATATATATATATATATATATATATATATATATATTAATATTAATACATTTCACACTAATATAATATGCCAGTTTTGGTGATTGGTGATATCAGCCCCTGAAAAAGTTTGAGGGTGAAATACCCTGTAATGAATATCCATTATTATTTGTAAAACATAATATAGTCATAATGTTATATTCTTGGCTTATAGTTTACACATAAATGAGTTTAAATATATTTTATTTCATTAGTTTAGAACCTAATGAAAATTAAAGATTTAATTTTTTTAATGAAATGATTTTAATTAATTGTTTATTTAAATTTGACATCATGTGACACAGTGTGAATGTACATGGCGAGACAAATATGCCCTTATCTATGATAGATAGATAAATAAATAAATACAGTGCACAGCATAAATTAGTCTCCCCCCCCCCCCCCCCCCCGAATAAAAATTATTCAGCAAAATAAGATTTTCTTATCAAAGTGATAAAATGTTGTGTTGCAAAAATGAGTACACCCTCCTGAAAGTTACTAAATAAAACTAAAAAAAAAATAAATAAATAAATAAATAATGTGTATAGGTTTAAGGCTATTTTTGATCAACAGGTAAGTATATTGAATCAAAAGTTTTAAAGACAAGTAATTTCCTGACAATTAAAAGTGTTATATAGCCCACTGAATCATACTCAGACTTAATGCTGGCAGCAGTGGAACCACTTGGGAGAGAACTGCCAGGTGACTTATTTCTTAGCATAATAGAGGACAATGGTACAAGAGGAATACAGCAGAAGTAGCACCGACATTCAAAAACAATGGACTTGTGACAAGGCTTCTGAAATCATCAGGTCTTCACTTTAAGTTTTCATTTAGTGATGAGTGAATTTTTGCTAGAAAAAGAGCAGGAGAAATAACATACAAGTGTCTCAGAGCCGACAAAATCTATGAAAAGAGTGACACTTTATCTCACAGAGTATGACGCAGCCTGCAGAAGTGACATGCATGGTTGTTGTCACCACTAGAATTACCTACTGTAGCCAAAGCAAAATAAACTCATTTAACCTCTTTCAAGACCCATATTTACAAAATAGAGACTTCTGGGAATCCATACTCTGGTCTCAAAAGACCAAGTCAATCATTTCGGATCCAAAAGCATCCAAAATGTTCTGGTGTTGCTAGAGGAGGAGTACAGTGAGAAGTGCTTAGTACCCACAGTGACGTTCAGTGGTAGTAAAGCTCTTATATAGGGATGAGTGAGTGCTGAAGGTGTGAGAGTTGTGCTTTATCAATGCTGTCATGAATTCACACACTACTGTGCGATGTAATATAAAAACTTGAAACAGAAGATGCTACCCTCCCCTCATTCCCTGCATTATTGGGCATTTTTTCAGCATGACAATAAAGATATTCATTCTCCCAAGGTGAAAATCCTTCAGTGGACATGCATTTCACTCAATCTTAACGCTCTTGAGCAGCTGTGGGGGATTCTGTAGAGACGAGCTGAGCAAAACTCCCCATTAAAGACCAGAGCATTTAAGGAGGTCGTCCTCCAGGAGTTAAACTGGACAGATGTGAAAATTTGTCATGAACTTGTACACTCAGTGCCAAGAAGGGTCAGAGCAATATACTTAAAGTTCTGGAGGACATACTAAGCACTAGAATATTACACATTTGCTGAATTAAATCTAGGGTGTACTCATTTCTGCAATCCTTCATTTAAACAAAATTGGCTAAATTTACTTTATTTTGTTGTTTTTATTAAGTATACGTTTAATACATTTCAATTTTGCCATCTTTCCATGAATTATATAAGTGATCATTAAGAAAATACATCTTTTATATTTATTCAGAGGGGGTGTACTCATTTATGCCGTGCACTGTAAATAAATACAAAAACATAAAAACAAGAAATGTCTTTGGTATGGCTGTCACACTTGACTGACAGCTGTCAGTCTGACTCCTCCTTCTCCTATTGTGTTAATGGATCTGTAAGCCCTTCAGCATGCCAACACTATGCTTGAATTATGAGTATGTGGTAGAGCTTACATGAAAGCATTTGTTTGACTTTGTGAATGCCTATAGCTTTATGTCATTTATGCATAAGTTTGTCTTTCATCATGTCAATAAACTACTCAGCACAGGGGAAACATGTCAGTTTTCTCATGGCAAAAAATGAGAAATATATAGACAAATCTTCTCAAGGTTAAGTCCTTGAGGAAATTAGCGTGCAGTTGTGACCTCGTGGAGGTCTGTATTTCAGGACGAGCCCACAGAGTTGCGTGTCTCTGTCCCATGAAGAGGTCTGTGACAGATAAAGGGATGTTCTTTCATCTGACGCTTCTTCACTTTGAAGCACTTTGTGAGAGCAGCTGCGAGCGATCTGAAATCTATTAACACCCGCTACTCTCTTAAAAACACATTTCCTGAGGATGTGAAGATGCAGCGACACGTGTGTGTGTGTGTGTGTGTTCGCTTTATGACCCCTCTGTATAATTACATGCAGGAAACATGATGGATTCCTACAAGGGTTAAAAATACATCCATGATATGTTTGGGGAAAAGGATGCTGCAAAGAGATGCCGGTTTGCTGGTCCTAGCTGGTTTTAGATGGTCTCAGATCCTGACCAAGCTGGTCTAATTTCCCTGCCTGGCCTTGTTTAACCTCTAAACCCAGCCAACAGACTGGGTTGACTAAATTAGTCCAGAAGCCATCTTAGGCCTTAGGTTTAAAGGGATAGCTCACACAAAAATTAAAATTCTGTCATACTCACCCCTATGGCTACCAGCAACTGTTTATATATCTTCTTTTATGCTCAATATATTTAATTTACATTGAGCACAAATGCCTTTTAGATTTAGAGTCTGGCTTTTTCAAGTTGCCAGTGTAGATTTCCATTTGTCCACTTAATGGCGATAATGACAAACACAACAATCATTCACCACTCCTGACAACTTGAGGGATGAAAGTCACGATCTGTAAAATAGGCTACTTGTGCTTCTGAGAAAACACATTCAGTGACAGTATTAGCTATACTGTACAGTTTTTCCCAATTTCAAACATTTGTTCCCATCCATTTAACTTTTTAATAATTAATGTCAATTCTATTCGATTTCACAGGTTTTTGTAGCCTACATTCAGCTTGATTTTATTTACCAATAATTCAGTTCAAACTTGTAAAAATAATTTTTAACTGCTTACACCACTGCAGTCACTACATCACTGATTTCCATGAGCATTTTTAACACTGCAATATGTAGTCTGCACAACTAGGTATTTTTAAACTCAATTTCATAATTTCTTGTGGCTGATTTGAAGGGAAATCCTGTAAACTTTTAAAACAATAGGCCTACCTGCATGTGAATTTTGACAGCATTTGTGGGAACTTCATGATATGGCAGAAATAACTCATAAATTGTGATTATAAGGCACAAATTAATTAAATTTAAATTAATTAAAGGATACAACAACAATAATATTGATGGTGTTCTCATAGGAGTAGGCTAGCTATTTTGTTGGGGGTGGGTTCCCCTGTCTTCATCATCTTTCCTTCATTTTTTAACATTTCATTTTATTTATTTATTTATTTTACAAAATTAACCTCTCTCTCTCTCTCTCTCTAATATATAAATAAAGAGATTAAATAAAGAAGTTAAAAAAATGCACAAATAAACAGGTCAAAAATGGTAGGCTATTGTGGAGGTACCTACACCCACGAGGAGCCCAAACAGAGATACAAACAAAACACAGAAATAGGAGATCAAATGAAGAAAATTATTTTATCGCAGGGAGGAAATGAAGACAGTGAAAAGTCACGAGATAAAGTAGCTCATGTAGAAGTGTTAGCTGGTTCTGGTCAGTCAGTGCTCCAACGCGTCCAGGTCACGTGCATTACGCGCCTAGTGCTTTCTCTTTCTATTTAAATCGGTGTATGTGGTCATTTAAAATAACATTTTAAATTAAAAAACGTTAATTGCGGGCGTAAGTTTTTAGCTAAATTTATAGCAGCCCTTTTTAAATAAGCCTAAAAGATTTTAAAAAATAAGCCGAAATCTAAAAAACTAAAAAACTAAATAAATAAATAAAATAAAAAATAAAAAATAGATAAATAAATAAATAAATAAAATAAAATAAAAAATAAATAAATAAAAATCCAGTCATTTTTAGTGCTTTATTTTTTTGTGTAGCCTATGACCGCGATGGGAAATAGGCCTATTAACATTTTGCGAGAGTTAAAATGTTATGCTAATAAACAGATGATTTATAGTTTCAACAATTGTCTCCATTTTGAGTCTCAATATTTGTCATGTTAAATGTGTTGCTGTTGTTTTTTTCCTAATACTGGATGCGCATTAAACTTGTGCACACGAATCACTCTGATTTTTTAATGATCACGATATGAAAAATGCGAAATCGCCATAATATAATCTTTAAATCTGCTCCCAGACTATCCACTTTTATTATGATCTCTGGCATAACCTACATTTATTTTAGTACAAACCGTTGGTTATTTTTCATGTTTATGGTGAAAAGGGTTGCTTTGTCGGTGATTATTATTAGTTTATTATTATTATTATTATTCGATGTAATCACCTAATACTGATAAAAAATATAATTTTAATTAAATATAATAATTTGATATAAGAACGGAATTTACTGTGGGTTTTGCGTAAATTTTCATATGTTTAGGCCTACTGTTTAAAACATGTTAATTGTAGGCTAGTACTGTGCAAATTGTGCTTACTTTCTGATAGCCTTATAGGCTATTTATTGTAGACTGTGATATGGTGGGCTATATGCGTTGTTAGATGTTATTTTTGTCAGCTCTAAAATTATCTTCACAAAAATAAACAACTAAATTTATCCTCTAAACTTAACCAAAACATTTGGGTAACTGGTTAATGTTTTATTTGGGCTAGTGGTAACAGGTCAGATTTGGCTGCATAGTGCATAAGCCAAAAAGAGGGAGTGAAATGTGATTGGGTGTTGAGGTTCACCCCCGCTTTCAAAAGTCAACACCCATCTTTAATATCTGCGTCCAGTCACGCCTCGACGATCCTCAGCAGCGGCCCTTTGGTCCAGTCGTGTAGGCGGAGCCTCGGCTTCGCGATTTTCATTGGCCTACGGCATCCAATGGCAGTCCAAGTCACACCCTCTTTTTTATTACGATTAAACATATTCGTATTTATGCAGAATATTCATTATGGAACAAATCTGATTGGTCTACATTCACTGTTCTCTCACCAATAGAGAATCAGCATCGTTGTCGTATTGTCATTCGGTCTTGAAAAGACTGAAACAATTCAACAAATACTAAAAAAAAAAACATATTTATTAGTTTTAAGTGACATTTTTGTACATAATTATTTCCTGAAACCATGGTTTTAAAAATTAAACAACAGAATACACACAGTTTATTTTACTAGAAAATAAAATATATGGAAATGTTACTTTATTATTATTTTGTATAATACCCAAAACAAAAGACTTTTTTTAAGTCTTTGAATTTTTTCTCAACATTTTAAATGCTACTTTTCATACTTCTAAACTACAGGACATGTAGTGTTTAGTTGTGGCTTGTCAGACACTTATTATTATTATAGTGGACTATATCATAATATTAGTGTAACTGACTCCTATCAATTTCATAATATCGCCCTTTCCTCTTAAAAAGAAAAAAAAAGAAAAAAAAACACATATATAGGAAAATATTTAGTTTTATATATATGGCTAGTGTAACAGAACTCAATTATTTTTTGACAACAGGTTGTAAAGCAAAACAAAAATACCAAAACTGATAAAAAAAAAAGTTTAGACAATAAAGTTTTGACGTGACCATTTAAATGAGAAGTTATGCTAAAAGAAAACATAACTGTACCTCTTCTAAACAGAACAGCAATATAGCAATATTTGCAGGGGTTAGAAAGAATTTCAATTGCTTTAAAGCTGCTTTGGAAATAGACAGGCATTTGTGCATTGGCTGATATCTGGTTCAGAGCCCAGTGAGCACAAATATGCCTCTTTATATCATTTAAAAAACACAAATGACCTCTTTGACAAAAAATATAAATATATCACTAAACATGAGATGCAACTACCCATGTACACTACTACAATAATTAATTAAATTACAATTCATTAAAAATAAAAAATGAAATTCCCTTGCAATAATTTACAGATTCCTTCAGAGGTCATGGAAAATGTTATTTTAGAATTGACCACTTGATCTGCTCCTTTGCTGACTGTAACACCTGAAAAATAAAACAAGGTGGATTAGTCAGATCAACCCAAACTCTAACACAATTACTCCACATATGCAATTCAATGTGAAATAATGTGAGTTGTTAATCAGTTAATATAATATGATTTTTGGATGTATTTCTTATTTCCTGCATATATTGTGAGTATTAATAATAATTCCACTCTGAAGCAAGGCAATATAGTTGCAAAACACTATTTAAAAACCTACCTACATACATACATAATATATTTCTCAGATTTTATATTTTGTAGCTAAACAACATTATGGAATCAAATATGCATGCAATTAAAATAATTTATTTTCATAATACCAGACTCATTAGCACCATAAGGATGTGTATGCAACAAAAATATGTTTTAAGAACGTTTTGCAACTGTTTTCATTAAGTTATGAATTCACTATTTTTGAATGTTCTTTCAGTGTCCAAAACACCCAGTTTTTTTAAAATAAATAAAATATAATAGACAAATAAATAAATCCTGCTTATGTGAACATTAAAAGAACATTCAGTTCTATCATTTTGCAAACATTATGGGAATGTTACTTTTGAATGTTCTCTAAAACAAGACCAAGAAGGGGTCTAAATAATGTTTTGTGCTAAAGTTTTGAGAGCATTATTATAGACCAGATAACATTGAATAAACATTCTTTTAAGGTTACTGGAAAAAAAAAAAACATTTGTTCATATCTTTGAGAGAATCTTGCCAGAACGTTCTGAGAAGGTTTACTGATAGCTGGGTATATTATAATGATAAAAACGCCCCAACCACACTAACAATTTCTTATTATGGCCACAAGGGGGCATCTGAAGACCACAGCAAAACAATCTGAGTTTCTTAAAAATTGCTTCTATCCTCTTTTATAATTAAACTTCACTTTAGATTAGTTTCAGTCCATTATCTATGATATTACACCTCTATTGTAATACACTCGTGTTATAAAGTTTTAAAGATTTACCTAAAAGGCTGAATAACTTTTTTAAGAGCTTCAATGCACATGCCTGCTCACTTCAGCATGCATATATATGTTTGGGTGTCCAATAGCACAAATGTGTGAGTGTTCATGCACTTACATTAGAGGTGAGAGCCAATTTTTCAGTGATGTGCTGTCAAGGTTAGAGTTAGTGGTTAGAGCGAGACTAAAATCAGTGCAGGCGTTGATGGTTAGACAGAAAGCGAAACATTTCAGACCTTTTAACAAGTTTTGAGCTTTACAAATGTTTCATGACAAAGATGTTAAAAGAAGGGAAAATGCATCAGTGTTTTTCATTTTTATATACATTCTTTATGTACCTGTGCCACACTCTGTTCTGATAATGGGTTGTCATCTGCCTGTAAAATAACCAAAAATCAAGAATAATTACAATTAAAATAATAACTAACCAACATAAACCACAACCAACCAAGTTAAACATATCATGCAATTTGTTTGAAACTGTTACTGTACGCCAAAGTGAAGATTAAAGGTCAACAACACACTGCAACTCGACTGATACTACTGTTAAACATCACTAATGGCAAAAAACAATGTCCCAAAGTTGTAGCAAGAATACACAGAGAACATTTGAAGTAATAATAGACCAAAGGATCTGCAAATTTCAGCCTGATTTAAGATTAATGGCATTGGTTGATAATAATGCCATCTTGCCCAGTTAACAAGTGTTAGCTCGCCTTAATAGGATCTTTGACAGCTTTGGTAATGGATATTAAACATTTTCTGTTGTCAATTAAGCAAATGTTTTGCAAATATTATGTATGCATTCTTTTGATTAAGTTTATTATGTAAATATTGGACTTATTTTAGCCATCAGTTGCTGGATAGGTATTATATAAAAGTCCATATTGGTCGATCACTACACCAGAACAATAAACCCCAAAAACTGAGTCCAAAAAACATCTAGAAGGTCACAGAATTAAAAAAAAACAAAAAACAAACAAACAAAAAAATTCATATGTTACTACTAATACATCAAATTTTTCTAATAAATTAAAAAAACTTTTTTTTTGAAAGTTTTCAAAATAGATTAAAATCCATATTGTGTTAAAAAAAAATCATAACGGTCAACCACTATAAAGGAGCAGAACCATCTCTAAAAGTGAGTCTAAATAAATGAATGAATGAATGAATGAATGAATGAATGAATGAATATGTACAATCTATTCACTGATCATACTTGTAAATGTTATTAGTAATAAGAAATAACGAATTCAGTTTAATTCATTTAATTTTCCAAAAAACTTTAATTAATAAAATAAATTAAATAAAAACACTTTTAAGATTTATTTTAAAATACATTTTGTTTGAGATTTGCATTTTTTTTTTTTTTTTTTTTTTGTAATTTTTAAATGTTATTTAAAGTTGATCATTTATTTTATGGGTGGACCTAGTGGGACAACATATTCCCACAGATGACATCCCAGCAATGAATATGTGTACTGTATTCACATATAATACATTGCAATTTTATTACTAATAAAATATAATACATAAAATGTACTAAAATTTTTAATGACTAAAAACAAAAAAAGTTTTAAAAATGCATTAACCCTCTACAGTACGGAATATAATATCAATGAGGAAAAAATTATTTGTGATGTTTTTCCTACTTAAAATTGGACACTATAACAATATCATTAAACAAAAACATTTTTTTAAAAGTTTGTTGCCTCAAGGCAACATTGTACCACAACGGAAAAATTTTAACTTTTGACATTTCCATGCAGAAAAAAGAAATATATTTATTGAAAACATCAATTTCTTTAACCAAACACTTCAACAAACAGATTTATCTAGTTTTTAATGTATTGCACATCTCATATTTAATAAAAAAGTAACATTTCATATCCAGCTGTTGCTCTCAGGCAACACTGTACCATTGTGGATCAAAAGTATAACTAAACTATCATATCTGTTATCATACCAAAACATTATAATCAGTGTTGTTTCAAAGTAAAAAATGAAAAATCATCATAACCTTATACTAATATGCACTTTATCCTTACAAGCATGCACATACACACACAAGCACATGCATGCAAAATCTACTTCACTAATGACACCTCATTGCTTGTGAAAGCTGAGGAAACAATTAAACTCTACAGAAAAATCATAATATGTGCAAATATAGTATGAGAATTACTATTCTTACAAATGCATTATAAAATCATGCAAAAATTCTATTACATTTAGATAATTCTAACTCTTTTCCTTACAAATATCATATACTTGTATGCTAAGCTAGTATGTCTGCATGGCCTTATTCCATTACGGTACAATGTTGCCTTGAGGCAACATGCAGTTTTTTGTAATTTCCTATGATACATTTGATGAAATATTATGTAAAGTTTTTGAAAATACTTCTTTACTTTCCAATGAAGGTGACTAACATTTTTGTAGGCAATTATATGTATGGAAATTGATGAAAAACGCACTTTTCATTGGCCAAAATACAGAGCCATATGACATGTGCACATGTCCTGAAAGTGGAAACAAAATGGACCACTGTGAGTCATATGACCACTTTTTTGTATGTTCATTTATTAGTATTTGACTTCTACTTCCCTGAGACAGCATTGATGAATTAAATGAGTGTATTGTTTTATTTAAAAAAACAAAAATATGTTGTGTTGCCTGGAGGCAACACGGTACCATAGAAAAATATATTGGTCGACCACTGTACTGGTGCAGGACCAGTCTGAAAATCATCTAAAAGATGATAAAAAAAAAAACTAAAAAAAAATGTGCCCCAGCTGCTACAATGTATTAATAGATAATACATTGCCATTTTTCCTGATAATAACAAATAATACAATCAAGTTTTTTTTTATATAATACATTGAAAATAATAATAATAAAAAAGATAAGATTTATTGACAATATATATTTGCCTGTGATTAGATTTATAGACAGAATTTAAAGCTTAATTTAACTGTATTATCTATTTGTATTCTATTTTGCAATGTATTTAAGTCTTATTTGAATTTAAACACTTATTTTATGGGTGGATCTCAGTAGGACAACGCTTGCACATGAGTAATAAATAAAACTCATAACAGCATAAATAAGAAGCATGGACTGAGGTCAGCTTCGCTGAAATCATGCCCGGTCATTGATTGAGTGAGTTTATGTGCGCGTAACTCAAAGATGTGACTCAGTGTCTCCCACTCTACAGCGAAAGGTTTATGGTCAGATGTCAGCGAGACGTTTTCTTAATATTGATCGCCTGCCTGGGTTACAGCTGTTCTTCTTGTGAGCCTCACACACGCTTGTGCATACCATGCAGTTACCTGCCCACTCTCTCACCCTCGTCCCTCTCTATCCCGTCTCTATCCGGCTCTAAATCGGATGGAGAGAGGGAAGGGAGGGAAGGAGAGCTACAGTAGCTGCAGTCTCTCTCCTTGGCCCTCCACGTTACCAGTGATGTAATCAAAAAGGACGAAGCCATACGCTTGCTCCGACAAACACTGACAGGGCAAGAGAGGGGACATTTAGTCTGTGTGTGTGTGTGTATGTATGTGAAAGGGACACATTAGTTATAGAATAATGGAATGGAATGGAATCTTCTGTTTATCTCTCTTTTCCACATACACATTCAAAATAAAAACCACAAACTGGACAAAACTGTCAAGCTGAAATGATGTGCTGAGGTAATTATAAAGACAGGAAGCAGTGATTCTGGGTAAAAAAGCAAGCTAGAAACTAGAAACTGCTGACTTGCAGTACTGCTGTCATATCTGACAACTGTCTAGGGTTTAAATACATAAATACAGGAAACAAACACCATCAGTTCACTACACAATGATATTTGCTCTTCTATACTGTCTCTTACCCTGTAGTTGACCTTTTCATTGACCTGCTGGGGGTCACTCTCCAGGATCACCCTGCAAACAAGTCAACGAGCAACATATGAATGTAGAAAATCATGAATTTTATGACACAAAATTGTCAGCGGTGACATTTTTTAAATAAAAACAAGCCTCATGATAATGATAAACTCAGTCAGTCTAGTTATTGAGTATATACAATTTCAACAAAAATATTAAAGGTTTGGTTTACCCAAAAATGAAAATTCTGTCATTATTCACCCTCGTGTCGTTAAAAACCCGCAAGACTTTCGTCCATCTTCAGAACACAAATTAAGATATTTTTAATGAAATCCGAGAGCTCTCTGATCCTCCATAGACAGTAACACAACTGACACGTTCAAGGCCCAGAAAGGTAGTTAGACTGACGTGGTAATGTCGTGAACATGCATCAAAGACTGACATGATAGAGAAGAAATTGCTGAATAAAGTAGTTTTGTTTTCTTTGCACACAAAAAGTATTCTTGTAGCTTCATAACATTAAGGTTGAACCACTGATGTCACATGGACTATTTTAACGATGTCCTTCCTACCTTTCTTGGCCTTGAACGAGTCAGTTGCGTTGCTGTCTATGGAGGATCAGAAAGCTCTCGGATTTCATCAAAAATATTTTCATTTGTGTTCTGAAGATGAACGAAGATCTTATGGGTTTGGAATGACATGAGGGTGAGTAATTAATGACAGAAGTTTCATTTTTGGGTGAACTAATCCTTTAAGCAGCACAACTGTTTTCCACATTAATAGTAATAAGAAATGTTTCCTGAGCATCAAATCAGCATATCAGAATGATTTCTGAAGGATCATGTGACACTGACGACTGGAGTAAATTTAAATTCAACTCTACTAACTGACTATGAAGGTTCTAAAAGAGAACTGTGTTACTTACCCTCCATCGATGATTTCATCCACCACTAGGAACACTCCATCCATATTATCCAGCAGAGTCCTTTTCTCCACATTCTTCCTGTTGGAGAAGAACCAGACATCTGAGCACACAAGTGTTCTTCTGTAACATCCTGTGCTGCACTTCACCAGTTTCTGTGGTTACCACAGGAGGCTTGATGCCAAGAATTCTGAGAATTCTGACATGAATTAGCCTATAGGCAGCTAGAACCACACATAGTGTCAGAATGGAACTGTTCTTAAAGGGGTCATCGGATGCAAAATTCACTTTACAAGTTGTTTGAACATAAATGTGTGTAGGAAGTGTGTGTACACATCCATCCTATAATGATAAAAATCCACCCAGTGTTTTTTTTTTTTAAATCCCTATTTTAAAATCCCCTTTCTCAAATAATGCTGTTCAGAGATTCCTGTCAGAATGACGTAGTTCTGCACAGGCCCCTCCCATGATAGTTGATTGACAAGGTCATTTTACATTAGACCCGCCCTGAGTGAGCTGTCATCCGTCCCCCATTGTGTCGACTCCGGTGCAGGGGAAGACAAGATGTCTCCGATTAAGCGATTGAGGTGTTTTGTTGTTGGATGTAATAATGAACATAGCAGTCATCAGTTATTCCCGACATCTGAGCCACTGAAGATGCAGAGGATTAATGTTACTTTCTTTTTGAAGGGAATGCGCCAATCCCCGATCTGCCTAAATGTGTCTATGTTCACACGAATCATTTGTGATCCAGCTTCACCTACAGAAGAAGTGAGTATAACGGTTTTTTATGAATCTTTGCAAATTGCCTTTCCTAATAATGTGCTAGTTAGCCAGTTTCGTGGCTAAAGTAAACAGTACTGCTCGTCACCCTACGAAAGAGAGGGGCGGGGTCAGCAGAGCTCATTAGCATTTAAAGCAACATGGACTAAAACGGCTTGCTGAAAACAGAGCTGATTTTGACATGGTAAAAAAGGTGTTTTTTACACTACCAGTGAGAAATTTTAACCAAAGTATGTCATAGACTTTTCATAAAGACCCTAAAGAATCATATCAACTTGTGGAAATTGGGCATCCGATGACCCCTTTAAAAATCAAAACATACAATGTTATCTGAATATCACATGGCCTCAGATTTCATATACAACCGTTCAAAAGTTTGGGGCTGGTAAGATTTTTTTTATGTTTTTGATAGAAGTCTATAAGCTCACCAAGACTGTATTCATTTGATCAAATATTACAACTTAATATTATTTTAATAATATTAATAATATTATTTAAAAAAACAATTATTTCTTCCTGTGATGCAAAGCTGAATTCTCAGCATCATTACTCCAGTCTTCAGCGTCACATGATCCTTCAGAAATCATTCTAAAAAAAATGGTTTTCTGCTCAATAAACCTTTCTTCTTATTATAAATGTTGTGCAGCTTAATATTTTTGTGGAATCACTGATATATTTTACTCAGGATTCTTTGGATGAAGAAAGACTGCATTTACAAAGGAACTGAAAAGAACAGAAATCTGTAATTGTCTTTACTGCCACTTTTGATCAATTTAATGCATCCTTGCAGAATAAATGTATTCATTTCTTTAAAAAAAAAAAAAAAAATCCCACTGAACCCAAACTTTTGAATGGTAGCTGTATAGAGTATGAACTCACCTCAACATCTGACTGAGAGACTCAAACAAGCAGTTCAACACTGCCATCAGCATGAGCTGAGATCAGACAAATACAGGAAAAGAGAGAGAAAGATAAAAAAGGAAACGGGATGAAACAGCTGACTTTTTGTTATATGTCCATCCTCTTTGACAAACAAAATGGCACAGATATCAAATAGTGTCCAAAACTGACCAGCTCTCCATAATGGTCAAAAAGAATTGCTGTCACATGCAAATTAAGTGACGAGATTGGAGAATGGACAGCACTTCAGCCAATCACAGGCCAGCTCATCTGCATACAGGTCTTACCTCATTCTCCTGAGCGCTGCCAACTACATAGAAGAACAAGTCTATGCTGCTCTTGTAGACTATCGTCATTCCCTCTAAGAAAGCAATTTCATCTGCGCAAACAGAAAAGAAACACATAAAATACATACAAATATAAAACAAATATAAAAACTTTTTTACACTTTTGGGTACAAACAAAATGAAATATTTTTTTTTTTTACAAAAAAAAAAAAAATTTCAATATTTTAAGGGATATTTGATAATGATAATTAAACAATATTTTTCTGAGTGCGTTTTTGTGCTGGTTTAGGCCGTTCATGCATAAATAAATATGATACTAAAACCACCACTAGGTGGCGGCAAGTCCCCATCGTAATGAGTGATTCATTGAAACATTCATTGAAATCATTTGTTTAAAATGCCTGATTCCTTTAGAAACGAAGCATGTGACTTGTCTTTATGAATGGATCACTGAATCGTTGACTCAAATGATTAGTTAAAAAACAGATTAATTCAGGAAAGAAACACCACAGTGTTTCTCTAATGCCGAGTTCACACTGCATGATTTTCAGTCGTCGGATCACTGTTGTTTTCACACTGCATGACTATCTGGGGTAGCATTCAGATGCTGCTGTGTTCACATTGCATGATGGATCGGCGACAGGAGGTTACACACTGCATGACTTTACATTAGGAAGAGTCACCAACAACTCTGTCTGGTCCGCAAACTATGTTTCACAACCAAACACATGCGAAAAGTGATAAGGAAATAAGATCATGCTGATATTGTGGTCTCATCCCCGATCAAACTGTACAGAGATGACTTTCTTGTTAACAACATACTTCTGCTGGGAAAATTTTATATACACAAATCTAAGTACTTTTACATAGTACATTTCTTCATCCACCTGTTCTGTATATTCTAATGCAAAAATGTACTGATATTGCCAGGTTGTTTGTACATGGCCAATTGCTTCAGATATTTAGCATGCAAAATATTTCACGGGCGTCAACAATGCATAAGCGATTCACTCAGATCGTGTTTTTGATAATTCACACTGCGTGATTGTCACTCGCGTGAACGAGCACCGATTTGCCTCCAATTTTGGAGGATTTGTCAGAGATTTCGCAAAACCTGTCAGTGAGCAAAAATCGGGGCTAAAATTGTGCAGTGTGAAGTCAGCATTAGATGCACAAGTGTTCTGCTCAAGCTTCCCTTTTTTAAAAATAATTCTTTCATTGTCAAAATATAAAAATAAGACAATATTCTGTCTAAAATGTAACTCACTCAATAACTTCTTGTTTGTTGAACTGTAAATTCCACATCTGCATTCACGCACACATGCTGATATTCAGGAAAATGCATTCTTGCTTGTGTGATATTACTTAAATATGTTATATCTAATAAAAAGACGTTTTTTTGGCAAAGTGAGCAATAATATACACATTGCACACCGTTAAAACAACAATTATGATATTGTCTTATCATTATATTATGTCATAGACAATACACATTGCACACCCCTACTTTTAGGTAAGTCTTTGTCAAGCCAACATTAAAGTTATTTTCATCAATGATCAACATAACAGACAGAGTGAGAGCACAGAAACTACAACGAATGAAAGCAATATACAGCACACTAAAAATATCACATACGATTTTAATGCTAATTGAAGATCAGTTTCATTTTTTCTAATATGTACTAGGAAAACTGATCCCAGATCAGTGTTTTACTTTGAGACGCTGTGTTGAAAGGACCGGGTGTCTGATTACTGAAAGTTTCATGTGAAGCGAAACAATTGCAGGTCAGAAGCTATTTCTGGCCCTTTTCACCTAGATAAATCTCAGTATGTTTGTCTGGATATCTGATTGAAGAATAACAGCAAACTCCAAGAAATTTAAACACATTTCACAGACAGTTTCACATTTCTCCAGGTTCACCTTTAAGAGACAAATACAGGTGTGTATTTTGACTATGTTAAAACAGTTAACACCTAAACAGGTGAAAGGATCAGTGTGTTTTTTTTTGTTTTTTTTTGTGTCACACTCCTTCACCCCACAGGGCAAGTGACAGAAACATTTATGAATTCTAGAACAGGTTCTCCACCCAGTTTTCCAGTAATCTGACCTGCAAACCCCAGAGGAAGCTTGCAAATGCAAGTTCCAATGACCAAGGACCACTGTAAACTAGCAACTTGATCTGGGACTGATCTGGGACGCTTATTATTTTACTTTGAGAGTGGTTGTGGTCCTAATTGGCACAATCAAATCTCTAAACTCCTTGAATTTACTATGAAACGTTGATCTGAAGAGCTTGAGTTGGAACATAAAGTAGCCGATCAGGTCTACTCACTACGAGCAATACATTTGGCAATATATTGATTAGCGCAAAGCAACATACAATAAGAGCTATTAAATAATGGACTTACTGTCAGCTTTATGTGTTTTGTTGAAGACATTCTTTTCAAAATTCATCTGCTCTTTCATTGAGGGATAGAGTTCTGGATCATAGTACTGAAACAGCACAGGGATCATTTGTTATAGTACATGACTATGTATGCATAATGCTTAACTCATATTTCCACTTTTTCATGTCTGCACATGTTTGTTTTTTCTTCATAAAACGACTACGTAAAAGAGGAGATCCTCCAGAGCTGAGTTGCAAAGTTAATTTCCAACACTGTTCTAACAAAGATGCTTGTAATTTTCTTATACTTTTCAAAATAAATTTGTTTTTTGAAAATTCCAGATTGTCTGGGAAGGTGTGTTTAATTAGTGCTGAAGCTAAACCCTGCCAGAATTCAGATTTCTATAAGAGCATGATTTTGCACCTCAATCGATATAAAGTGTTGATTATAAAGCAGCATCAAAGTTAATTTGTTTCTGTTACTCTAAAAAGAAAAGTCATAGAATTTCAATGAATGCAATTTTAAATAAAATAAATATACCATTATTTTTAAATGTTATTCTTTGAGATGAAGTTCCTTCATTTCTCTTTCTAGATATGTAATTAGATTCTATCTCTGTTCTGTTCCATATACATTATTGAATGGCTAATGTGCCAATAGTTTAACAATTGCATTGTTTTTGAAAATAACCCAAATGTCTAAAGTACAAGAATGTTTTCATCTTCAATGACAAGAAAGAATATTTAAGAAGAGAACATGGGGTCTATGCACCTTTGAAAGCAGTCTGTTTCCATCGTTGTCTAAGATGAAGACAGCCTTCACAGTGTATAGCGAGGGTTCCTGGTTGAAAATAAATCGACGTTATTTTCAAACATTCAACATTACTTTTTTTTCTATCTCAGATGTAATAAATACCCTTGAAATAATACAGTTACATGCCTACAGACAGGAAAATATAAAAGAGAAAGTCTAGTCAGAAGAGGCTGTTTGTTGCCTCTCGCTTGACTGGGTCCGTCCGGGCCAAAGTTCTGTCATGCACTGACTACCACTGATTCAAAGTCTGAGTGTATCACAGAACTTGAGCCAGGGGAACAGGAGGAGAAAACTATCATCTGATCATCTTTTCAGATTGTCTGGTTTGAAAACAAGAGAATCCTGTCTCGATGTGGACCTTCAGGGCCCAACAATGAAACTCTGTTATCTATTTCATGGTAACACCTCACACCGCGAATCCATCTATTAAAAGTGTTACCAATGACCCTTTCACTACTATAAACTGTTATATATATATATATATATATATATATATATATATATATATATATATATATATATATATATAACAATAAAATATGCAGCATATCACCATCCATTACATCCAATGTTAATTCCATGAAAGGGTTCCTTTAGTGTTCCTTAATGTGTAAACAGTGCAAAGCCTTGTATTTTTACAAGGATAGTAATGAATGAATTTTCTGTAAAACTGTCAACGTTGTTACCATCACCTTTTTAAATACAAATTTAAAAAATATATTCTAATATAGGCTATTCAGTATTCTGTTCGAGATGACACAATACATTGTAAATTTAAAAAGCATAATGTAATAGACTACATATATAGGCTATATATATGTATTAGTGCTGTCAAATGATTAATCGCGATTAATCGCATACAAAATAATAGTTTTTGTTTGCATAATATATGTGTGTGTTCTGTGTATATTTATTATGTATATATAAATACACACACACACATACAGTATATATTTTGAAAATATTGACATGTATTTACATGTCAATATTTAATTTATATTCATATATTTTATATTACATATAAATATATTTAATGTATAAACATAACATATTTTTCTTAAATATATGCATGCATGTGTTTGTATTTATATATATATATATATATATAATACATAATAAATATACACAGTAGTATACACACAAATATTACACAAGACCTTTTATTTTGGATGCAATTAATCGCGATTAATCATATATATATATATATATATATATATATAAAGTCATTCTTCGTCCTATATAGTGTTTAAAATCTTAAAGAAATGAACTTCTCACTTGTCTACCTATAAAAATATAAAAAGCACTTCTTTCGTAGTCTAACGTCGCCAAACAGAGGTGCTGCCATTTTTCTTCAGCTACATTATTAATCATTTGCAGTTAGTACTGATGTTGTCCATATAGGTCAACTCATAAGAGTATTAAAGTCCATGACAAGCAATATCCCTGATCTCCTCCAAGTGTCCAGCTGTGGAATCAATCACGCGCTCCGCTCCGCTCCGCCGCGGCAGAGATGCGTCGAGGACGTGGCATCCACGTCTCACTTTGAAAACCCACATCTCCCGCGAGTAGACGGAAAAAACTTTCTGAACACAAGTGGAAAATGAATAGCTATAAACAAACCCGTAGTGCATGAGAAGCGAGAACACATTACAATGGCACTACAATGTATGATCCGTTCATAACCGGAAAAATAATGTTATGGCTTGCTACCATAAATTTCCGTTCGCTCGCAAAGAGAAACCGGATCGGTTTCTGGCAACAACAAATTCGTTTTGGCGAGAGAAAAAAAAAAAAAAAAAGAGCATGCACGAGCGTTTATAATACCAGACACGAAATATTTCCAGTAGTTCACAACTGTAGAGTTTTTTATTTTTTATTCATTTATTTATTTTTTTTAAATATTGTTCCAACTTAGCACGCTAAGGCTTAGAATAATATAAAGAGTAAACAGCTGCTGTCGAAAACATATTTTTCTATTGAGTCAAAGACAAAAACTGCGTGCAAGCTACCAAAGCCAGTCGATCTACTATTTCAACGCTTACAATGAGTTAAAGAATTAAAAACAGCGATTAAATGGCACGCATATCCTACCAGAGCCGCGGAGTCCATGGTGGTAGCACAGTGTTGACGTGGACAGCTTTGAGCTGTCATTACAGTAGCGCTCCTAAACCCTCTGACTCACAGGGGGCGTGTCTGCAACTACAGCCCTTGAGCCGCCATGTTGGCTCAAACCCACCATAGCGATCTGCTTCAGCAGCGCTGCTGTCCAGGAGCCACAATGGCGGCTTCCATTGCACGCTCGCTTACGCTCTGCTGCTCACTTTGAGAAGTCTTGAGAATGAAATTTTGGGCGTCATATTATTTGTTCTAATGAGCAACTCGTTTCACAAGTAAGTTTCATTACGCGTGACTGCCACCAACTTCAAGTCTTGAACCAACAGGATATGCAATGAATAAATAATGAACGGCTGCTGTAGGTAAATGAATTATGTAATGTCACCTCTTACTAGCGCGACAGGGAGCAGCAAAGTTGAAAAGGTTTCAGGGATCAGGGGGTGAAGCTTGCTTACACACAGCTTACTGTAAATACACTCATTAAAATGTCAAATTATAATAATAATATATGATAATAATAATAATAATAATAATCTCTTTCCTCTTTTCTCCTTAAAGAAATGGTTCATCCAAAACGTAAATAAATAAATAAATAAATAAATAATTTACTCACCCTCAAGTTGATGATAGCCATAGACTTCCAAAATATGAAAAAAAAAAAAAAAATTAAAACTATGAATGGCTACCATTAAAGGAGTAGTTCACCCAAAATGAGAATTCTGTCATTAATTACTCACCCTCATGTCGGTGTAAACCAGTAAGACCTTTGTTCATCTTCAGAAAACAAATAGGATATTTTTGATGAAATCCGAGAGCTTTCTGACCCTCCATAGACAGCGTCAACTGACTCGTTCAAGGCCCAGAAAGATAGTAAGGACATTGTTAAAATAGTCAGTGACTTTAGTGGTTCAACCGTAATGTTATGAAGCTACGAGAATACTTTTTGTGCACAAAGAAAACAAAACTAACAACTTTATTCAACAATTTCTTTTCTTCCGTGTAAGACTTCGATGCGCATTCACAAGAGTAGCTTTTTTTTTGTTTTGTTTTTGTTTTTTTTTCTGTGGTCCGAGGTTGAAAGAAGGTTTTATGTGTTTGGAACGACATGAGGGTGAGTAATTAATGACAGAATTTTCATTTTTGGGTGAACTATCCCCTTTAAATATTACCGCACATTGCATAATTTGCCATCATCCAATATATGTAGGCTATATGCACATGTGTAGATAACAAAATAGTTCAGAGTAGGTATCATTTTTATTCCTGTCAGTTATTCCGTGGCACAAGTTTCATGGTCCAAAGATAAACACGAAAGCTCAAGAAAACACTCATGACTTGTTATTGAAAAAATCTGCAATCTCTTCCAAACACTGACTCCAGCCGAAAGAAAACCGAAAGTCTCATCACGTGACGTCCTGTGGGGAGGAGACCACTATATACTTTCCACCGCTTACTTCTGCCATAAATACACTCGCGCACTGTTACAGAGCATATGAAGTAGTGTGATTCAGATCATCCAAGAGGAGTATCCCGCTCTCACGTCTGTCTAGGGACAAAGAGAACTCTCGTCCGCAAACAAGGTAATGTTTCATTATACATAGCATTTATAAATATAAACATCAGATATTGTGAACACAGATATGCGAGCTGTATCTAATAGCTCTCTATATACCCTACTGTTCATTTGATAATGATTATTCACTTAAAAATGTTCAAGGCAACCTAAGTTGTAGTTTATCAAGCTAACGTTTGTGCTGTTTACTGTAAATGTGTGTTGCATCGCTATTAATCCTGATCGTCACCTGTATGAGTTATGAAAGGAAAAACAAACAAACAAAAAAAAAAAAAACATGTTTTGCAATATTTTATTAGGCATACTTAAAATGTGTAACATATTATTTTTCTGAAGAAACCCCAACTCTAGCTGCCCTGAAACACTAGTGTTTATTTCATGAGAAACGTTTTGGTTACATCATGGGGTGACTCAGTCGCCTGTTGCCCGGTTATGAAGAAAGAAACAAGTGGGTCAACGGGAGTGTCACGCGTTGACATGGGCGTCGGAAGCAAAATAAAAGTGGGTGGGTTCTCCCCCAGAAAAAAATTAAAAAATAAATAAAATTACTGGAGTGTATGCCATTTTCTGTAGTCTGGTACCTTTTAATTAACGGAATAGGCCGCCTTGTTGGCAGGGGTTATTTACATTACCCTTGCTCACTAATGTCACAACATTACAAAAGATGACCATTTAAACGTGTTGTCGCAGCTGGTAAGCGCGTCGTGTTTTTGAAGCGAGCGACCCGAGTTCGCGTCCGCCTTT
Source organism: Spinibarbus caldwelli (assembly GCA_039654775.1). Taxonomy (NCBI): domain Eukaryota; kingdom Metazoa; phylum Chordata; class Actinopteri; order Cypriniformes; family Cyprinidae; genus Spinibarbus; species Spinibarbus caldwelli. Next base: position 47,411,653 of record CM077218.1, on the reverse strand, counting down.
TGCCGAAATCGTACTTCTCCCTTTTCACATCTCATATTATATCGGAAAGGCATTTGTTTTCAATTAAAACAAAAATGAAGGAAATAATCGAAAAGTTTTAATAAAGCACCGGGTAAGGGTAGGTGTACCTGAGCAGCAGATACGTTAAGATGCTGTGTCGCGGGAGTGCAGCAGGCGCGAGTAACTAGTGAAAACACAGAATAGAGTTATATGGACTCTGAATGAGCCAAGTGGAGTAGATTTGAGGAAGCAGCAGTGTGGAATTCAAGGCTGTAGCTAAATAGAGTTTAAGCTGTTAGGGCATTCGTCACGTGGAATGGATCTGACTGACGGCGCTCTAAAAAGTGCATCTCAATAAATTAGAATGTGGTGGAAAAGTTCATTTCAGTAATTCAACTCAAATTGTGAAACTCGTGTATTAAATAAATGCAGTGCACACAGACTGAAGTAGTTTAAGTCTTTGGTTCTTTTAACTGTGATGATTTTGGCTCACATTTAACAAAAAACCCATCAAATCATCTCAACAAATCAGAATACTTCATAAGACCAATAAAAACATTTTTAGTGAATTGTTGGCCTTCTGGAAAGTGTTCATTTACTGTATATGTACTCAATACTTGGTAGGGGCTCCTTTTGCTTTAATTACTGCCTCAATTCAGGGTGGCATGGAGGTGATCAGTTTGTGGCACTGCTGAGGTGGTATGGAAGCCCAGGTTTCTTTGACAGTGGCCTTCAGCTCATCTGCATTTTTTGGTCTCTTGTTTCTCATTTTCCTCTTGACAATACCCCATAGATTCTCTATGGGGTTCAGGTCTGGTGAGTTTGCTGGCCAGTCAAGCACACCAACACCATGGTCATTTAACCAACTTTTGGTGCTTTTGGCAGTGTGGGCAGGTGCCAAATCCTGCTGGAAAATGAAATCAGCATCTTTAAAAAGCTGGTCAGCAGAAGGAAGCATGAAGTGCTCCAAAATTTCTTGGTAAACGGGTGCAGTGACTTTGGTTTTCAAAAAACACAATGGACCAACACCAGCAGATGACATTGCACCCCAAATCATCACAGACTGTGGAAACTTAACACTGGACTTCAAGCAACTTGGGCTATGAGCTTCTCCACCCTTCCTCCAGACTCTAGGACCTTGGTTTCCAAATGAAATACAAAACTTGCTCTCATCTGAAAAGAGGACTTTGGACCACTGGGCAACAGTCCAGTTCTTCTTCTCCTTAGACCAGGTAAGACGCCTCTGACGTTGTCTGTGGTTCAGGAGTGGCTTAACAAGAGGAATACGACAACTGTAGCCAAATTCCTTGACACGTCTGTGTGTGGTGGCTCTTGATGCCTTGACCCCAGCCTCAGTCCATTCCTTGTGAAATTCACCCAAATTCTTGAATCGATTTTGCTTGACAATCCTCATAAGGCTGCGGTTCTCTCGGTTGGTTGTGCATCTTTTTCTTCCACACTTTTTCCTTCCACTCAACTTTCTGTTAACATGCTTGGATACAGCACTCTGTGAACAGCCAGCTTCTTTGGCAATGAATGTTTGTGGCTTACCCTCCTTGTGAAGGGTGTCAATGATTGTCTTCTGGACAACTGTCAGATCAGCAGTCTTCCCCATGATTGTGTAGCCTAGTGAAACAAACTGAGAGACCATTTTGAAGGCTCAGGAAACCTTTGCAGGTGTTTTGAGTTGATTAGCTGATTGGCATGTCACCATATTCTAATTTGCTGAGATAGTGATTTGGTGGGTTTTTGTTAAATGTGAGCCAAAATCATCACAATTAAAAGAACCAAAGACTTAAACTACTTCAGTCTGTGTGCATTGAATTTATTTAATACACGAGTTTCACAATTTGAGTTGAATTACTGAAATAAATTAACTCTTCCACGACATTCTAATTTATTGAGATGCACCTGTATTCACTGAATTATAGACGGTAAAAGTGGGTGGGTCCAATATCATTGGTCTTCAAAAGTGGGTGGGTCCTGTCCCACCCTCATACAATGGTTCCGACGCCCATGCGCGTTGATGATTGCTGTTTATGATCTTGAGTGTTGTGTTCAAGATAACAGAATATTCTAGAAGTTTCGCATATTTTGACAGCTGTCTATGTTTGAACAAAAACAAAAAAAGAAAAAAAGAAAGAAACTGGATTCACAGCACAGCCTCGCGTGGCTCATTGTTTTTTTTATTTTTTTCCCCAAACGGTGATTAAATTTTAAAATAAAAGTACATTTTTAAATTAAAATTTTATTCTGTCAATTAATTAGATAATATAGCATGTGACATAACAAAATGTTATGCTATGCAGCGCTGTGCTATTTCAAAGTAAACAGCTGGAACGCTGTATTTACCAATCAGAAGCCAGGTTCTTAACAATGCGTTTAATAAGTAGGCTAGAATAATTATTATACAAATTAATGATGTTTCACGCTTTTACACTGAAGAAACCTGGTGTAGCCTAGACAGCATTTTCACTTAGAAAATTGCTAGTAAACTTTACTATTAATTACAAAAAGCAGCATCACCGAATTGAACTTGCAATTTTGAAGTAGACTTAATTAGCATATTATTTTCTTGTAAAACAAAATCCAGTAATATTTGTTTTATTTACTTCGAAAAAATATTATAGTGTACAGTAAACAATGTTATTGCTCATTATCCTTTATAACTAAAATATGATTTCCATTTACAATAAACCATTCTAAGTAGCCTATTTTCTTTTTTAAATAAAAGCATTATCCACCTTTTTCTTTAATGCGGAAGTAAGACTATGGGTGAGACTTCCGGTTCATTAGCCATTATAGATAAATAAGGAGAAGAATAACAACGTGCAGTAAACGGTAAAACTGTTTGCACTACAAACCAGTGTGTTCATAATTAAGATAATACATTAAAATAACGTAAGACACACAAATTTTCAATATCAAGCAGCAAAACGAACTGTTTTGTACAGCTAAAAATAGCTGGACGCAGATGAGACCGGAAGCTAGACCCATAGAATTTACAAATGGCCGCACCCATTTTTACGGCAAGAAAAAGGTGTATAGGCTAGGCTACATTAACGGAGAATGTGTGAAACTTACATTCTTAAATCATTCTTCTCTTCTGTTGCAGGATTTTGAGTAAAATTTTTCTCTCTTTTTTTCTAAATCAAAAACTGAAGTTTTCTTCATGGAGAAAGTTTTGAAATTCTAAAGCTGGATACACAGACACAAACACGCTCATATTCAATTTGAGACTGACTTGGCTCATTCTTTGCTCTTGGCACTTGGTTTGAGCCATGCCGGACCTGAAGAAGTATCTCACAGAGGGCCTGATCCAAGTAGCTATTCTTCTCAGTCTGGCTGGGATGCGTGTGGACGTGGATCCCTACCTGCCCCCTTTTAGCGAAATCATTCTGGGCCCAAATTCAGCTCTAACTCAGACTCAATTCCACAATCTTCGAAACATCCTGGATGGATATAACGTGCACCCAAAAAGCGCAGAGCTGGATGGGTTCTTCACAGCTCGCAGGCTTCTGAACTGGGTTCGCTCCCTAGACCGCCTGCAGGTGCCAGCGGCGGAGTTGGAGGCCTGGTTGGTTCACAGGGAGCCTGAAAATGGAGTCTCCATTCCAGCTCAAGTGGATCTCCTTGAGGAAGGTGGAGGACTTGAAGATGTGGAGGAACCCTCAGAGCTAAGCATGAGGTTGGGAAGTGGAGGAGAACTGAGTTATGACGTAGCTGAGGATCAAACCCTTGGAGCTCTGGGGCACATGCCAAGAAGCCTCGACCATCCAGACGATGATGAACCCATTAAAGAGGTAAGTGGTGAAGACAGTGAAAACTTCAAAAAGGTTTGCCTATTTCTGTCAATGACCTGTTTTGTGATTCGTTACATAATAGTTCAAGTAAATATTTGAGGAAGGGAAGTTGGTGCTATAAACACCCTCCGTGCAAGAAAATTTGACTCCCATTATAGTGTTTCTTTTTAAAGCTTCTGAAAAGCTATAACAAGAATAAAATAAAATAATATAAAATAAAATACAATTGTTTGGAGAATACATTTTCATATACACGACTAAGAATAAAAGAAAAATAAAATAAAATTGTTTGGAGAATACATATTCATATACACTGCCTTTCCGATGTTTGGGCTCAGTAAGACTTATTTTAAAGAAATTAATACTTTTATTGAGCAAGATCACATTAAATTGAACAAAAGTGACAGTAAAGTAAATTTATTTTCAAATAAATGCTGTTCTTTTGAACTTTCTATTCATCAAAAAATCTTGAAAAATATGTACTAATTCAGCTTTGCCATCACTGGAATGAATAATGTTTGAAATTATATTAAAATTTAAAACTTTTTTTTTATTGTAAAAAATATTAATATTAATATTTCACAATTACTGTTTTTATAGTATTTTTGAATGGTAGTGTAAAAATATGTGTACATTTATTTGTGCACCACAAAGCGATGCAATGTATTTGTTTTCCACAGAGTGCAGAAATGTGCTTGGACAGGTATAACAAGAAGAAAAACACTTGTTACATCTGACTTTATTGATGGTTATATTTCCTTTTGGCACATAATTTCTAGTTAACTTGTACCCTACAAAATAAGGAAGTGTTTTCACCTATGAATCTTATTATTATACAACATACTCATCAGTGAGTTGCAAAATTACCTAGAAATAAGTTAATGCACGTACAAAATTACTTAAAAAAAGACTATACTATACATCATGATATGCATTCATTCAGATATTGTAAACACAACTGGAACTAATGATTTTCGGACTCAAGAATAAGTAGAAACACTCCAACATAAAAATCAAATATATTATACCTCTTAGATCAAGGGAAAAGTTTGTTAAACGCATATGATTTTGTGAAAAACTGTAAGAGCATATAAAACACTTCAGTGACCAAGTGGATAGTTCACCCAGAATTGAAAATTTGCTGAAAATGTACTCACCCTCAGGCCATTCAAGATATGGATGAGTTTGTTTCTTCATCAGAACTGAATTGGGGAAATTGAGCATTACATCACTTGCTCACCAGTGGCTCCTCTGCAGTGAAGGGGTGCCGTCAGAATGAGAGTCCAAACAGCTGATAAAAACATCACAATAATCCACAAGTAATCCACACCACTCCAGTCCATCAGTTAACAGCATGTGAAGTGAAATGCTGTGTGTTTCTAAGAAACAAATACATTATTAAGCGTTTTAACTTTAAACCATTGCTTCCAGCTAAAATACCAGTCCATAATCCACAATAATATTTCCTCCAGTGGAAAAAGTACATCCTCTGTTGTCCTCTCAACTGACATATTTGTTTAGAACTATTTTGGACTTGTTTGTAAATGGTGCTAGATTTGTGCATATTTCTCTCTTGTTTCAGACGAGATGACTTGGTCACTGGGTAAAGTAATATTATGGATTAAGGACTCAAATTTTAGCCTTTTTTGACCATATTTTCGCTTCACAAGACATTATTTGATGGTCTAGAGTCTTGTGGAATACTTGTGGATTATTGTGGTGTTTTTATCAGCTGTTCGGACTCTCATTCTCACGGCACCCATTCACTGCAGAGGATCCATTGTTGAGCAAGTGATATAATGTTACATTTCTCCAAATCTGTTCTGATAAAGAAACAAACTCATCTACATTTTGGATGGCCTGTGGGTGAGTAAAATTAAAAAATTTAAAAATTGAGTGAACTGCGTTTGTAATGTTAAACTGTTTTATTACATGACCTGCAGCAGACTGCCGGCATATGCACACAATGTCCAGCAGACTATTTAGTGTGACTGTGAGCGTCTGCCTGGCAGTGCTCCCACATTATTGACATTTGTGAGAAGTATCAAGCCGCTTTCTTTTGCTTTCTGTGCACACGCATCAACTCATTGGGACAGCTAGGGAAATTTCAACTGGATGCTTTTTACTTTCTGCTCCTCCAATGGGCTTTGTAACAGAATAAGAGGCTGCACATAGTATAGCAGTTAGTGAGCCCAAATTCCCCTTGAGTAAGGACCCTGTACTTAGAAACAGTTGCCATGCGTTTGTCAAGTCCTCACATGTGCAGACCAGATCAGATTTGACAGGTTTCCATGCACATGATCCACAGGGCTATTTCTGAACCAAGAGCCAGTCTGTTTGTTAGTGTGGTATGTAGAAAAGGCTGCAAATTCGGCCCTATGGCACATTTGACCAGTACTGACGGGCAGCATGGTGTTCCTGGATCAGACTGTTGACTATTTTTTCTCGAGGGATTATTAGAAGCATGCAGTTCGGAGAAAAGGGATCCTTCCTCACAGACTTGAACATCTCATCTGTTCAGTTCAGAGCTAAATGATTAGTTAAAATAAGTTAAATTCAATTTAGCTGAGGGTTGGAACATACAATTCTGTGATAGGATTCTGTTGCAGGGTTATGATTATTTCATTGATGAAAAATAGATATTAATTTTGGGATTTTCTAAAGATTACATAACAGTGTTTTTAAATGATACATGTTGTAAAACTTTAATTTAAATGGTTGAGAGATGACGGCAAATTAGAGCTACATAGTGAACAACTCAACAACTTCAATCATCACTACTCTTATTGTAAAATTAAGATTCAGCAAAAATAAATCAAATTTTTGTACTGTGTATATTTCGTCTTTTCAACATCGTTATGATGTAAAGTGACTTGAGTCAGTCATTGAACAATTTGTTAAGTCAGTTTGATCTAACACTTTGATTCATTCAGGAACAAAACAACTGAAAGCCATTATGAGCGAGTCATTGAATCATTCATTCAACCGATTTGTTCAAACACATTGATTCATTCAGGAATGGAGTTATTGTATCATTCATTTTCCTCATTCAAATGAATACGTATTTGTATTTACTTTCAAAAATACAAAAAACTTTCAAAAAAATACTTTGACGCATCAGTAATACATTTCAGCATACTCCCTTAAAAGTGTGTAATGTCAATATTTTATGTAAACTCTTAGTTAATTTTTTTTACTTACATATTTTGATTCATATTCTTCAAATATTTAATTGCATTTTTACATAAACCGAAGAACTGAACATTTTGTCAGAACCTCAAATAAATAACGTTATGTACTTAAGAGGTGTAACGTTCAGGTTTTATTAATCACTGAAATAAAATTTTTTCTTCAGAATTGCGATTTCTAATTTTTCTTAAGCAAAAAATCATGATTCTCATTTATACAGAATCAAGCAGCTCTGCCAGTATCAGTAATCGAAATGTAAAAATAAGGCAAATTAATCCTATATTAACCAATCTGATAAATGAAAAACTCTAATCACTCATACTGATATATCTGAAATATCCCTAATGTCTTCTGTATAATGTTAGATCAACACAAGGAAAATCAATGAGAAGGTCAAAAAACATTTTTGAAAATCCCCGTCTGAATAACTGTAGTTCAAATGAGTGCATCTGTACTTGACCGGACAGGCTTGTTGTGACCCCAGTTTGAAGTTTGACCGCTGTTAGATATGCCTGAGCATGTGCTGGCTTGGCGTCCAGCACCAGCCTGGCTTGTTTTGTAAGAGAAGACAGGCACATTTGCTTTCGCAATGCCTGTTTACCGGCTACTGATCAAGTGTCTGGGCCCATCCCCTCAAAACCAACTCAACGGACAGTACATGAACAACATCGACCGCTGCTCCACATACCTTAAGCTTAAACTTAAACAGGCACAGTGACCCTGTCAAGACCTTTCTAGGACTGAGCATAAGTAGGCGTGGATGTTGATGTGTACTGAATAGGTTACATGATTAAGTGACACCCTAACCTTAACTGTAAGGTAGAGGGATTGGGTTTGTTATTCCCCTAATACCAAAAAACATATTAGTCAACTGCCATGCCTGTCACAAGAACCACAGGGGTCTCTGGAGGCTAAGGGGACTTCCAATAACAACAGCACAGACACCCAAGAGACCAATCGCTTTCATTAATCCCCCTCCAGAACAGGGAAAGGTTAGCTCTATTTATAGCCAAGAACTGTCTGTTGTCTGTAAATGTATGGACTCCATATATAAAAGTTGAAAAAGTCACCCACATTTTTCATATCCTATCTTTATGTTACTACTGTAGGTAGTGCAGATTATAAATAATATTTGGCAAAAAGAAATATAAAATTAAAAATATAAAATAATCACCAGGAAGTCGTGCTGCCTTCATGTGGTATCTGAATTATTGTAAATATGAATTTCCTTGTCAGAAATTAGACATGGCCTCTCAGGTCATATTTACAACTGAGGAACTCTGAGATAATTTTGATACACGAGCTTCCAAGTTGGACAGGCCCTAAGAATCGTCAGCCAGCTGAATATCTTATGCAGGCAATGTTTAAATGGTTACTAATGAATGGGATGCTACATTTTATTCAAAACCTGTTGGATATTGACTTAATATTTTCTATACCTTTTGGCTTTAATAAGATTTCCCCAAGAAACAGGCAATAACGAACACATGAATGGGCCTTCCACCAGGATTCCTGTTCTTTTCGACAACAAAGCACATGAAGGCAGCAATAGACCATCCTGACTTACCAGAGACCGCCACTTCCTATCCATTAGAAAACATACTTCCTGAGATACTAGACATGATGCTTACTTTTGCATTTGCAGGAGGGAGATGGTATGTCTTTCTTCTGGGAGCAGGAACCTCAACAAAATGTCCACCAGGAGCAGCTGGAAAATGCAAGAACCCAATCTCTCAGCTTGTTTAATGAGGAAGAAGAGTTTCTGGTGGATAGTTGGAGAAATTCTAATCCATTTCACAACCAAATGTTTGGAGAGGATCTACAGGTATGACAGTGAACGTTCACAACAAGGAACTAAATGCTTTCCTGTAGCTCAAATAGTAGAGCATGGCGCTAGCAACGCTAAGATCATGGGTTTGATTCCCAGGGAAAGCAAGCGCTGATTAAATGTAAAAAAACTGTAACTTGAATGCAATGTAAATCGCTTTGGATAAAAGCGTCTGCTAAAAAATGCATTTTTTTAGGGTTCCTGTGGCTCCGCGGTAGAGCATTGTGTTAGCAGCGTAAAAGTTCGTGGGTTCAGTTCCCAGGGAACACACATACTGATTTAAAAAAAAAAAAAAAAAAAGTATCGTTTTTTGGATAAAAGCGTCTGCTAAATGCATAAATGTTAATAGTGTCTTTTTTGTTTAAATTTATTTTAGTACTTGTCTTTTCCATCAGGTTATTTTTGACTTGCAGAGAAGTACATTGAGCTGAAGTACTGAAATACTGTGAATAGGACACAAAATACACTCAAAATTGAGTGAACATATTGTGTGAAAAGTAGATTTTGGCAGTGAATTTATTGACCTGGTTACTGCTGACCTTTATGAAGACGTTCCACATTCCAAAGCAGTGCGCCATTGCCGTCATAGTTTGACCTTGACAGATAACAGAGTGATATGAGTTTTATTAAACAATTTCCTCATGCTCACTTGCTCCACTTTCAGTTGTCAGGTGTAAGTGACGACGCTTCTCTTTCCATTGAAGAGTGCTTACATCTCATCGATGCCAACTTCCCCTCAGAAGGAGATCCAGAGGTAAAAACTTAATCTAGAATGCAACATTTCATCTTTTTACAACAGTTTGTGCAGCAGGAATTGTTTTAGAGCTGAAGAGAGACAAAAAAGAAAATGTAGGCTTTCCAAACTACTTAAAAATCTTAATTCTCTCAGCTGACAGGTCCTGATGTACAGAATGTAGGAGAACATGCACTTTCAGAGTTTCAGAGGCCATTCGTGTCACCCTTGTTGCCTGAACAGGAATCAACAACTTTAGAGCAACAATGGCAAGATGTTCTGGCCATCATGGAATCACAGGTATGAAATCACAAACATCTTCCCGTTAAGTCCCGAAGTTAATCAGTGCTTTGAAAAATTAATGAACATATGTGACGCAAGTTAATTTGAGTAATAGTCGTTTGTGGAGAAACACGATAAAGAGTTTTAGAACAAAATTCAAGAATTAAATGCCGTTTAATGTGACGTGAACGCTGTAGCCACTTAAGTTCAAAGAGCAACATGGAGCACGCAAAACTCTTATTGTCTCTTATTACTCTTTTCTACTGTAATCGACTTACTGAAATGTATTGTCTCTCATGTAATGACTAAATCAGTGTTTGAACCGCAGAAAAAACCTCAACAAAACCACTACTCAACAACTTGTCACGTGACATTATATTTACCTCAGAAAAGTCGTCAGGTGTTCACAGCTCGTTAGTTGGCTAGCAAAAATAACTTTAGAGAAGAAAAAGTCATAAATATATAGTTACACTTATGCAATATATGAATAAATTAGCTGGCCACGATTTAAATGATTATTCTTCACAATGGTTTGGAGTAAAACATAAACAAATCATTAAAGATATACACTTTTTTTATTGACTACTCAAAATAAGTTTCTAGGTCAAAGACTTAAAACTATGGAGCAGGTGACATGTTTTACTGACCAGGCAGTCAGAACACTTTATTTGACTTCTCTTATCTTTACAGGACATGGATACAGCCGAAACAATAGGCGATTCTCCTCTCGGTATCAGTGATTCAGACAGAAATGCTGGATCAATAGAAAACTTTATTTATCAGGATGTTAGCCTTCACCAAGCCACTCTGCCAAGATCCGCTGAAGCACAAAACAGCGTCACGATGGAAGAAACCTGTTGCATTGACAACAACTCCATGCCAAACATTAATTTGGACACTTCTTCTAATTCAGAAGCTTTTGAAGACTCTGATATCATAGACCTCCTTCTGACTTCTGGGACTAGCCTGCCAAGCCCTATAGATCCTCTGCTTGAGGAAGCCATGCTTGATGAGATTGAACTAATGGATTTGGCTCTGGAAGAACTTAGCCAGGTACAGTCTGAAGAGCAAAACCCAGCAGATTCTGACTCTGGATTATCCCTGGACTACAGTCAAAGCCCTGCCTCTCTTAGTGGATCTGAATCTTCCAGTTCCTCCTCATCACTGTCCAGCCCAACCCCTAGTTTCATGCACGAAGGCGGCGCTGTGGGCTACACCCATATCAAGGAAGAGGATGGAGCTGTGGGCGGGTACATGCCAGAACAAACCAAAATGTGTCAATCAAGCTTTTTGGAAGCAAGACAGTTCCATCGCCTTCCTTGGCTCGAGCACATCGGACACGATCATACCTACAACCAACCGCAAAGCCAGAAGAAACCTCCAAAAGATCTTTCCGACGAGTCGCCAGAAAACAAAGTGCTGGATCATCTTTCCAGCCGGGACGTGAAACGTGCACGTTTGATGAATATCCCTTTCTCCAGTGAATGCATCATAAACTTACCCGTAGATGAGTTCAATCGCTTGCTAGCCAAATATCATCTCAATGAGGCTCAGCTTACGCTTATCAGAGACATTCGCCGCAGGGGTAAAAACAAAATGGCCGCTCAGACTTGTCGTCGGAGGAAGCTAGATTTCCTGCTGGGATTGGAGTGCAGTGTGGATAGCCTGCGACGCCTCCGGGCCAAACTGCTCAGGGAAAAGTCTGAGATCTTGCGCTCCATCAGGGAGATGAAGCAGCATCTTAATAGCTTGTATCAAGAGGTTTACGAGAGACTAAGAGAGGAACAGGGACTGCTGTACTCTGACAACAACTTTACTTTGCAGCAAGACAGCACCAGCCCTGTAACATCACAGCGCAGATCAGATTCACACTCCAGACGCAAACTTGGCAAGAGACAAAAACACAAGAAGTGAGATGGAGGACTCATGCTATGACTAGGCTCAGGAAAAAGGCTCTCTGCTGTGAAGTCCACCTGCTGGTTTTCCACAGTTCAATGGGAATTTGCCAAGTAGGGTATTATTACCCAAGTGATCATCCTTGATAATGTATTGTACTATGTATAGGCACATAGTACAACTTGATTGAACTTTAGGTTCCACAAAGTTTTGATGTTAAAGGGCCACATCAAGAGTTTCCTTGATCTTTTATGCTAAAGGCCTTTATGTACTCTTAAAAACCTACTGTAATGGATAGCAAAACCGCAGTTTGTGTGCAAGACAACATTCAACGCTGTTGTAAATTTCACATGCAAACGAGGCACAGCAACAAGTAACAGACTGTTTATTTCACAGAGAAGGTGAAAAATTCTCATTCAAGAAGCCGTTTTATTCAGATATACTGTACGTCACAATAGGAAAGAACAACTGATTACAACTTCTATTTCACGTCCAGTTCATAAACCAAACTGGGCTACAAGAACATAAGGAGTGTTTGAAATTGTTCCCAAAGTCAGAAAACCAAAATAATCCCATGTTAGAGCAGAAAATGGTAAATTATGCTTGGAATCCAAGCACTGAAACAAAGTTTTAATGCATTTTAACTACTGCTAAAGGCCAAAGTATACCGCTTACAGTAGCTATGTTTCCATCCACCTATTTTTATGCGCATTTTGGAATATCGCATAAAAAAAACTGCTGGATGGAAACGCCAAGATGCACATAAATTCTAAAAATGTGCACAACTGAGTAGGATAAACTTTTTATCTGATATGAAAAAATGTGCATAAACTACGATGGAAACACATTTACCGAATAAACTCTGAGGCGCAAGTAATTTTTCATATGAAAATTATTATATTTAGTGGCTTTGCCTACTTTTCTTAGTGATAGGCTATTTAGTGCCAGTTTATCAGAAAGTGACGATTTTGTTCTTTTTGACTCGTTGGATGGAAACAATGCTTTATGTTTTATGTGATATTCCAGTGTTGTGCGCAAGTTAAATTCAAATCTTTGGATGGAAACAGCTAGTGTGCGTGACGCAAAGTTTCGTCACCAAAATATAATGCGCATACTGTGCATGCAGGTCGCACATGCGCATTGACTTGGTTTTGCACTAATCAGTTGTTCCACAAGGTGGCAGCACTGGCCTGGGCCGTTGTTTCACAGTAGAAAATGAAACCGAAGAGATGAAACAACAAAACAGCAGAGACTGCAACAACAGACAGCTGCATTGACAAGCGCTTGTGTGAGAGTGTTATAAGTGAGCTACAAATTTAGTTCAAAAAAGTACAAAGACATTTTATCGGTCTTAACTTCAGAAGAAAAATACAGCAGACAATGGACAAACATTAGAGCGCATGTGTCGTCCGCCTGCATTTGTACACGCTATCAAATGGAGTATACTTTGAAAGACTACGCGTTCGACTGTACGCATGTGTTAGCATTCGCGCACAAATACGAAGTATACTTTGAGCTTTACTGATATAATAAGTGTTGGTTTGCCATCTCATTATAGGGAGCACCTTCATGCCATGTGAGCTTAATTTTGAATTAACATTCACTTAAGACTGTAAAGCATTTTTGACCCACAATGTTTTGAATGAACAGGAGTTCTGTCTTTGAGTATGTGTGGTTTTATTAGAATTTGTGTTAGTTTAATGTAATTCATTGATGTAATGTTTTTAAAATACTAGGTCTGGACTTGATTTCATGTTTTAAAAAGCCTTGTAAATAATCTAAACCTTTTTATATTCAACTGTTTATGTACCTTGTGTTAAACATTTTGCAGTGAATTCATGTTCTTGGTGACAAGCTGGGATTGTTCTTGTTTCAATTAAAATATATTTATTGTATGTAATTTTCAGTTTCATTTTTTGTAAAACAGGGGCTTACTATAACATGAAAAACTAAATTTCTAATAAAATAATCATAAAACAGAATTAATAAAAAAAAAAAGGTTTATTTTAATGAACAAATAAACATTTCCCCTTGAAAATGTGAAAATGAAAGAAAGTAACATGCTTTTAACAGTACACTTAAAAAGAGAAAAAGACAATCAGAAAGGAATATAATGCAGTCACATTACTGATTGTGTACAACTAAAAGTACTTCAGGCTCCTCCGGTACACAGAAGTTTGTGTCACGATCAATACCATATTTTGCAAAAAAAGTTTCCAGTGACCCAAGCACTATTTTAACCATTTTAAAAACTTTTTGAAGATACTGATAACATTTTAAAACTCTAGCATATTGTCAATACTAACATGTTTATGCTGGTGCAAAGGTGATACTAAAAGACCTGATCTGTAGCATGATAATGTTAGCAAATTTTTTCACCTTCACTACACATTTACATATGTCTATGATAAAAAGATGCCTTGAAGCTGTGTAGTACATTCTACTCCTTGAGCACCGCCAAAAAAAAGAGGGTAAAACAGCAAAGTGACAGACTTTTCATTGATGTTTTCTAAAGTATTTACGAGCCAGGTCTGGCATACCTTGATCAGCCTATAAAACTTGAAAGATCAGTCTGAAAAGCTGGAATCTAAAGAGCACATTTCCTCTTCACACAGTAATGCAACTGATTAAACACACTGACATCTAATAGTTAAAAATAAAAAAGTTTATATGAGATTATGGGAAATGCAGTTTACTAAGCTGACTAGAAATAGTTATCAAAAAAAAATAATAAAAAATCTCCTTGTGAATATATCCATACACAACATATCCTCAAATGGTTAAAAAAAAAAAAAAAAAAAAAAAAAAAAAAAAATGACGACAATACTGTATACATGGTGAATACAAATTGAGAAATACTGCTAAACCGGCAAGACTGCAATACACAGCTATTTGCTTACTAATAAATGTGACAACAGTTTTGACAAATGCATTTACACAAAAAATGACTTGAAGTCTAAACAAATGAGGAAAAGAAAAAGAAGGCTTAAGAAATTAGGCCATGCTGCCTTAAAGACAAAACACAGTAACTACACACAAAACAGAGTTTTGAACAAACTATGCTCAGATTCAAAGAATACAGTGTGCACACATATCAGATTAATCAATGCACTCAAACTGTGATTTTGTTTGTTTTTCTTCTCAGTTTTAATTGTTGTGTACTTACTGTGTTTTAACTTGGGGTGGTGAATTACATAGTGAAACGTTCAGATTTAGACTAAAATGTCCTTCAAATCTCTTACCAGAAAAATATAGAAGGTATGAGGATGTGCACATAGGATCCACCGCATTTAGCATATCATACCTCATCAAGACGTTAACCACCTTTTTATCAGCCAGGAATAGCTACTGAGCAACTACTGCAGCATATATACACCCCATTTCCCATAATCCAACAGAAAGAGAAGCACAGAGGAAATACAGTAATCCTGTGTTTCTTACGGTGGTCAGTATTCTGACTAACATTCACTTCTGCCCACTAAAGATGACTCCACGTCTGCATATCTTGCTCTGAATATATCTTGAGTCCAAGTTTTATGGCATTGAGAGTAAAAGAGCTTTTGGGTGTCTGTTTCCCCATCTTTGAATTGCCCATATCCCGAATACCCCCACCCCGCCCAAACTAGTCTAACATGGCCCCGACCTGCCACCACCTCTCTCGTTCTCTCTCACAGGCCTAGTTCTTGTCATCCTTCTTCTCTTCTTCCTCAGAAGGGTAGGAGTGCCATGTTAGTCGCTCTTCATAGAATGAGATGACCACCTGTGGGCACTTCACATTGGCCTCTTTTGCCGGAACAAGATCTGCCTCGTCAGAATTTTTCCTGTAGAGAAGCAGGGGGAGAATGATTAAAGGAACACAAAAATGAAAATTCATTCAAAAACGAAACAGTCTCCAGTTTATCAATTAATGTCTTGTGAAGGGAAAAGCTTGTGTTTGTAAGAAACAAATCCATCAATGCATCTTTTTTACAAACTGTTGCTTCTAGCTAAAATACTGACTTGAAACAATTATTATGCAGTCCAAAATCCATAATAATGTTTCCTCCAGTGAAAAAGTCCATATCCAAAGTTGTCCTCTCAGATTAACATATTTGTTTAGAACTGTTTTTGCTTGTAAACAGTGCTTGATCAGTGCATATTTCTCTCCTGATTCAGACAAGATGACTTTCACTGGAGAAAGCGAATTAAAAAAAAAAATGCATTTATGAAAATGGATAATGGATTTATTAAAAACAAGCAACCTTTTGCTTCACAAGATGTTAATTTGGATGTTTTTATTGGCTGTTTATCGGGCTATCATTCTGACGGCACCCATTCACTGCAGAGGATCCAGTGGTGAGCAAATAATGTACAGTGAGGGAAAAAATTATTTGATCCCCTGCTGATTTTGTATGTTTGTGCACTGACAAAGAAATTATCAGTCTATAATTTTTTGGTTTATTTGAACAGTGAGAGACATAATAACAACAAAAAAAATCCAGAAAAACATTCTAAAAAAAAGTTATAAATTGATTTGCATTTTAAAGAGTGAAATAAGTATTTGACCCCTTCGTAAAATATGACTTAGTACTTGGTGGCAAAACCCTTGTTGGCAATCACAGAGGTCAGACGTTTCTTGTAGTTGGCCACCAGATTTGCACACATCTCAGGAGGGGGTTTGGTTTGTTTTGACGTTTGGCAACTCGAACCTTCAGCTCCCTACACAGATTTTCTGCAGGATTAAGGTCTGGAGACTGGCTAGGCCACTCCAGGACCTTAATGTGCTTCCTCTGCCTTGGCCGTGTGTTTTGGGTCATTGTCATGCTGGAAGACTCATCCACGACCCATTTTCAATGCCCTGGCTGGCTTCAATGCCCAGGCTCTGATGGTACATGGCCCCGTCCATCGTCCCTTTGATGCGGTGCAGTAGTCCTGTCCCCTTAGCAGAAAAACACAGCCAAAGCATAATGTTTCCACCTCCATGTTTGACGGTGGGGATGGTGTTCTTGGGGTCATAGGCAGCATTCCTCCTCCTCCAAACACAGCGAGTTGAGTTGATGCCAAAGAGCTGGATTTTGGTCTCATCTGACCACAACACTTTCACCCAGTTCTCCTCTGAATCATTGGCAAACTTCAGACGAGCTGTACATGTGCTTACTTGAGCAGGGGGACCTTGCGGGTGCTGCAGGATTTCAGTCCTTCACGGCGTAGTGTGTTACCAATTGTTTTCTTGGTGACTATGGTCCCAGCTGCCTTGAGATCGTTGACAAGAACCTCCCGTGTAGTTCTGGGCTGATTCCTCACCGTTCTCATGATCATTGAAACTCCACGAGGTGAGATCTTGCATGGAGCCCCAGACCGAGGGAGACTGACTTTTATTTTGTGTTTCTTCCATTTGCGAATAATCGCACCAACTGTTGTCACCTTCTCACCAAGCTGCTTGGTGATGGTCTTGTGTAGGTCTACAATCTTAACCCTGACATCCTTGGACAGCTCTTTGGTCTTGGCCATGGTGGAGAGTTTGGAATCTGATTGATTGATTGCTTCTGTGGACAGGTGTCTTTTATACAGGTAACAAACTGAGATTAGGAGCACTCCCTTTAAGAGAGTGCTCCCAATCTCAGCTCCTTATCTGTATAAAAGACACCTGGGAGCCAGAAATCTTGCTGATTGATAGGGGATCGAATACTTATTTCATTCATTAAAATGCAAATCAATTTATAACTTTTTTGAAATGTTTTTTTCTGGATTTTTTTTTTGTTGTTATTCTGTCTCTCACTGTTCAAATAAACCTACCATTAAAATTATAGACTGATCATTTCTTTGTCGTACAAAAATTGTGCAAAATTAGCAGGGGATCAAAAAAACATTTCCCTCACTGTAATGCTAAATTTCCCCAAATCTGTTCCAATGAAAAAGCTAATTTTTCTACAGCTTGGATGGCCTGAAGGCAAGTAAACTTTCAGCAAATTTAATTTTGGGTGAACTATTCCTTTAAACTATTCCAAACACTTAAAATAATGTAATTTAGCCCAACACACAGAATGGGGTTAAAACAGAGGCATCTGGCCGCTGGCTCAACATGCCAAATAGAAACAGTCTGCAAGTTTCATATTCGGGATTGACGAAAAAATAAAATAAAAATACACTAAACTGGGGTGCGTTTCCCAAAAGCATCATTAGCCAACTATGGTGGTAAGTTCTATTGAACTCTATTGGTAATGACGGAACTTGCGACCATAGTTGCTTTTGGGAAACGTACCCCTGGTTGCCAGATCTGAGGGAGTCGTAAGTATGAATGTGCGCACAGGAACTCAAATACAACAATGTTTTAAAGGTGAAGTGTGCTTCAATAAAAGCTTAAAACAAAAAAAAAAAAAACATTTGTCTCAGTTCATAATCGTATGTTAATTATGCTAAAAATGCCAACAAAACCCTGCTTTTTTTTGGTGAGCATCCAGCCTAGTCTAAAACAGCAACACTGGTATCTGGAGTTCGGGATTTGATGTGTTTGTTTAACCAAAGGTGGGGAGTGTTAATTATTTTCACAATTCTATTTTGTGATGCTAGTAATGCAGAAATCACACATTTCACTCTTAAATCATAATCTTTACATACCATTTCATTAGAAACATGAGCTCGCCGCTGGAATCTGTGGCTCCAATGATACGTTCTGGTTCTAACCCCCGTGCAAAGCCCCTCGGCTTGTCTTGCTGCAAAACAAAGAAACTATGTCAGTATTTTTTTTATTCACATGCAGTAAAGGTTTCTTCTCAGTCTGGGAAAGCATAAACATTTGTGTTGGAAAACAAAAATAAGCAAGATATCCATTTTTTGAAAAGCAACCAATATTTAATGTGATGACTTTTTGAACTCAAGAACTTTTTAAAGGGAAAATTAAGAATTTTCAAGATCATTTTAAGGCACAGAACCCCTGTATTCATCTTTTCTTCTTCATGCATCATGTCTCACAAAAGGTATTTGAAAAGGAGCACATATAACTGATGAAAGCAAAAAAACAAACAAAAAAAAAAAAAAAATCACCACACATGTAATCACACGTTTTATAAAATATAAAACTTACGCATATGCCAATTTTTTATACCGAAAGTCTACAAAAAAGAAAAAAAAAAAGAAAAATAATAATCGCACTCATCTAACCTCATCTTTCCTCTTTTTGGGCCGGCTGTCTTCCCCACCATCTGTGTCAGATTCTCCTTTCCTCTTTCCACTAGACTCTTTCTTGTCATTTGGTTTGTGTTTTTGCATGTACTCTGCAATGAGATCAGGACAGTCCAGGTTGTCCTCTGGCTCCCATGTGTTGTCTTCACTTAGGAAAAAGGAATATATTCTCAATCATCTGACAGATTTAAATACCATCTTTTTCATTGGAGAAGGGCTGGACCACCAACCAAAACCAAAGGCTATATATTTATTGGCAAACCATTTATTCTCCCAGAGATCTTTATATAATGATAAAATATAAAATATATAATGATAAAATGAACAAGTTTTTTTTAAGAATCAAGCTCCTTGCCTTACACGAATGCATTTCAGTGGAAATCTTGCAGATATTAGTTTCTTACTCTGAGAAGCCCTTCCACTTGAGAAGGAACTCCACTCTGCCCTTCACCACCCGTCTGTCCAGAACTTTCTCCACCACATATTCTTCCTCTTCCTCTTCTACCACCTCCTCCACCTTCTTCTTGGTCTGCTTCTTCCCCGCTGTGGCCGCCAGCTTGCTGTCTGTGGAGAAAGAGGGCAGTAAAGAGGAAGAGTCAGTCTTTTCTATGAAATGGAGAAAAAAAAAAATAATAATTATTCACATTTTTCAGTATTTAAACAGTTACAAAAATGAAGCAGAGACTATGGGGCTGAGCAGAACAAACACAAACAGTGACACTTCACTAGCAGGGGGTCATGCGCAAAGAGGAAGAGTGATTATTCAGGGTTTATTTTGAAAAAAAAAAAAAGGTATGCCATGGTCAACAAAGTCTGTTGACAAATCTTCACACATCTTTTTGCTGTATAGAGCAATGAGTCAAAATCCAAGACATTTTGACTGCTCTGTAAAACCCACAGAGCTTTGTGAGGAATTTTTGCTTTTGAGAACAAGGTCAGAAACTACAAATTCAGAATAGACATCAAAATATTTCAGGGTTTCCGTTTCACTGTCTTTAAAGGGATAGTTCACCTCAAAATTAAAATTCTGTCATCATTTACTCACTCTCATGTTGTTCCAAACCTGCATGACTTCCTTTCCTCGCAAAAGATAAAGATACCTTGAAGAATGTTTCAACTGTTTGCCAACTGTTGCCCATACAATTTAAGTCAATGGGGTCCAAAACAACCCTGCACCCCAATGTCTTCCTTTGTGCTCCACAGAAGCAACGAGTCACACTGGAATGAAATTACATGAAGGCGAGCCAGTGAAGTAGAAATTTTATTTTTGGGTGAACTATCAACCAATCTACAAGTGCAAGCATCCGAATTATATAACCATGTAACAGACATACCTTAAGCTGTTCAAACAATCGCTTCTTAAGAATCAGCATGATCCCAATGTTAGTATCATATTCCAAGCAGATCAAATACCAGTTTGAACAAGAACCATAACCACTTGACAATTAATACGTCTCAACAGACCAATCAATCAGGAGATACTGGCATAAACCAACCAATATTGATTAATCTGCTCAGACAGGCATGTCAATCAAGTATACACTACCAAAACAAGTCTCTTATTCTCACCAAGGCTACATTTATTTGATCAAAATACAGTAAAAACAGTAATATTGTGAAATATTATTACAATTTAAAATAAATGCTTTCTGTTTTTTATACATTTTCAAATGTAGGCCTAATTTATTCCTGTGATGCACAGCTGAATTTTCAGCATCATTACTCCAGTCTTCAGTGTCATATGATCCTTCAGAAATCATTCCAATATACTGATTTGATGCTCAAGAATAATTTCTGATTATTAATGTTAAAAACAGGTCTGCTGCTTCATATTGCTGTGTTAACTACCGTGATGCTTTCTTTTCAGGATTTTTTTTGTTGAAGTTTTAAAAAAATTATTTGAAACCGAAATCTAAACATTACAAAAGTCTTTACTGTCACGTCCGATCAATTTAATGCATCCTTTCTAAATAAAAATGAATTTATTCAAACCCAACTCTTGAATGGTAGAGTATACTGTGTGAAAAAAAAAGTTCAGCAATTTTATCTAATCTGTGATCATTAAACGATTTCAGCACTATTTTTGGCATTATAGTGGTATGTGCCAATTCAACTCCCTAAATATTAACATACGTTTTATGATTGAAAATACCACAGCTAGCATGGAGAACAAATGCTTAATTACTAATCGACCACAAAAGAGGATAATTTAGCCTACACACCAGTTCAGGAAAAAAATACAATTATTTGTCATTTGTGAACATTAATGCATTAACTATGACAAAAAGCAATAGGCCTATTTTCAATGCATTTATTTACCTTTGTTAATGTTAGTTTAGTTAGTTAGTTCACACTGCATTAACTAATGTTAAAAAAAAACACACTTAGAATACAAATGGTAACTATACTGATTTTAAAAGTTTAAAAATGTTCCAAACAAATGAGTCCTGTTGCCCAAATTTCGTTACTTTGAAACACTCTGTCCTACTGTCCTTTTTGTGCACCAGACCAGAGCCAAACCTTTGACCTTATAAATCACCAGAAGCAGCACCTCTATTAGTCACTGACAGATAATGGATCACATGGCAGATGAAACAGCGGTCATGAAAACAGACAACATCCCGTGATTTAACAGAAGTGATATCAAGACGTGTTTATCAGACAGAAACGTTGAGGTGATCTGAACATCTAGGAAGAACCCTCCCCCAAACACATTTGCAAGAAAAACAGCAGTGAAGGAGAAAGTTGAGACACCTGCGGTGACGCTGGGAGCATCACTGGCAGCTGTGTCTGTTGGTTCACTCATGCTCGTCGAAGAGGCGGAGACTCTGCGGAACCTTCCGGTTCCTTGTCAACGTCAACCGTGCTAAACAGAGCGAAAGTGTGGATTAGAGGGGATTGGGGGGGTCAGGTGATATCAGGGAAAGAACAACACAAGGCAGGAAACACAATTATACTGCACTGTGCATAACAGTTCGGTGCCTCTAACAAATACATTTCATGACGTGCGCAGCTCCCTTTCAATTGCTTTACAGAGCAAAACAGATTAAAGGTGGGGTAAGCGATTTCTGGTAGCCAATGTTAATATCTGAAATCACAAAAACAAACACGCCCCTACCCCAAAAGGGTCTCGCCCCTATTTTGATAGCTCCGCCCTACACATACGTATGCATCCCAGGCAACGATTAGTTTTGTGAAACAAAGCAAACCCAATATTACACCGTGTCTACACCGGACGCGAGCAGCGCGACAAAATACTATAGAAGTCATTATAATCAGTGATGCTGTCTACATTGGATGATGCGTGGCGTGACAAATCCCTGACAGAAAACTGCTGCCGCGTTCTATTTATGACGTGCTGACACAAATTTCAAATGATTTTCAACAGTCGCTTTGTCGCGTCCAATGTAGGCAGACTTTAGCTGTCGCGGCACCGCGCGTCCGGTGTAGACACGGTGTTACTCACCTATCGAGAAGTAACAAAGCAACCTCGGCTTCCAATCGCAGGCCTTCCGCTCCTTGAGTTCTCTCCAGCGCTGGAAAGCTGATCCGATATTTACACAGGTCCTACTTCTTGCCTTATCGTTCCGCAGACATTTTCCTCTTTTGTTTTTTTATCCGCCATCTCTATCTTTCTGTCGCTCGGCTCGGCTAATGTCCGTCCTGTGCACTGAACGCTCTCTCCTCCACAATACGAGTAGACACGCCCCTTTACTGCTGATTGGCTACAAGTTTGTTTTGGTACTCGGCCCGACTCAGTTTTCTAAAGCGTTTTTGAAAAATTACATAACCCACCTTTAACGTCATGGTGAATCTCACTAAAACGCGTCTAGGTCACACTAAAAATGTTGCGTAAACTATTTTTCAGACAATTAAAGAGTTTTTTTTTTGTGCATTGAGATGTTTTTTTCATGAATATTTAAACATTTCCCACTGATTCTAATAAATATTTATATATATATATATATATTTTGTCATTTCTATTATACTCAATGGTCACTGATACCATCAAATGATTTTATTAAAGTGCCCCTATTATGGGTTATGAAAGGTTCACATTTTGGTTTTGGGAGTCCCCAACAACAGGTTGACATGCATGCAAGGTCAACACTTTCATTGTCTTATAATATGCATTTATTTTTACCTTATTTGCTCAACTCCCAAACGATTCATTTAATGATTCATTTTTCCAAACCCCTCCTTTGCGTGACGCTAATCCGCGGTGATTGGTCCGATTAGTCTCATTTTCATTTCATCATGCCTGTAATGCCTGATAAAGCATCGGTTTGTGAGCGCAGTGCTGCTTTGTGTACAGTTAGGGCCTAAAATTAACACTCGCCAAGCACCAAATGCGAGTAAAAATCGGCGTTGGCGAGTATGTGTAACAGTGTCAGTCGCCAGTTGGCGGGTAAAACTTTTACGAAATATAACAATGCAATGTAGTGGGAACAACAGACAGTTTTAAAAGGGACTCGCTGTTTTTGACATAAGCGAATAAAATAATCTTTTCCGAAGACAAGATCATCATGATTAGCTGTTCTGTCATAAGCGACAAGAGTGAATCAAATAATAGGATACAAACGGACTAATAAGTTCAGAGCAGTGTGATGGCCAGCTTGTCCCTAGACATGGTTCTAATAACTTTTACCTGAGAAGATTTTGCTGCTTCATTTCGGAAGATTAACTTTTCCCTTCTTTATTCTTCATAACCCGAGAATGTGTTGACACATACCTGGGGTTTTGCCGCCTGAACGGTGCAGTGAAGTAGGCTATAGTTTGAAAGGTTGCTTGTTCGGCTGTACACATACACTGAGCCGCTTTAGACAGCGCACCAGTAGTGCTTCAACAGACGAAAACACACAATTATTTCAAAATACGTGGTTTTGGCGAGTCACCTTGTAAACGTAGTCTTAAATGAGTTATAAAGTCTTAAATGACCATAAAGAAAAACTCTGTCAGATCCGTGTCATGTGCATCAGGTTTTAAAGAGACAGCACTGCTTTTAAAGTAAAACCTGCTGAAGTCTGTCAGTGATGTAAATCAAAGAACAAAAGAAAAAGAGAAATCACTCGACTGCTCTACTCGCTGATTAACTTCTGTAGCTTGAATAAAAATTAACCAATAGTTTATGCATATACAATTTATAGTTTATGTGAAGATTGTTTTAAAATCACTTAATATTTCAGAGCCTATTAAATGTAAAATTATGGCTTTCAATTATACTGTAATCTTGAATGGCTATAATTCATAGGTATAATTGAGGGAAAATGCATTTAATAGACGCCAGTAGCAGTATTGGTATCAATACTTTATTAATAATAGGCTACTTAGTAAAAAGATGCCATTAAAAACATATTTAAAATATACTATCTTTATGGTGTTTCTACATTAATTTGGAGGTTCAATGTGAAATTATGACAATATAAATATGCGATTAATTACAGAAAAATGTGTGATTAATTATATTTTTTAATCGATTGACAGACAGCACTAATGTTAACCTTTTATAGATTTTAGATTCCAATTTAATTTCTAATTTTATAGGTCCCCCCAGAAAGAGATCAGGATAGCCCCCACCCCCTTGGCACCCTTCAAATTTTCCGTTCAATAATCCGGCCCTCAAATGAAGCTAAATTAATAGCCCTGCTCTAATCCGTTAACGTGTGCGGAAAAAAAAAAAAACGCACCACATACGCACTGCAAATGGAGTATGCATCTCAATGTTTTTTAGGGACAAAAAAAAAGAAAAAAAAGAAATCAAATGTTTTTTTTTTTTTTCTTGTAAGTAAAGGACAAATTAAATACATTGTAAATATGCTTAGTCATTGTAGTAGTAATAACTGCCTGTTTTTGCAAAAAGAGTTCCATGGCCGGTAAAAAAAACATTTTGGCCGGTAAATTTGATCACGTCACCGGCCATTGGCAGGAGTGACAAAAAGTTAGTTTTAGGCCCTGTGTACAGCATTACCAGGGAAACCGCTATTTTTACTGCTCCAAAAGCAGCACCTAGTGGCAAAGAATGAATTTGCATTTTCATTCACACCAACGCAAAAAGACCAACAAGTGGCGTCAACATGAAACGGCTTGGAATTCGTTTTAAAAATGACTCATTTCAATGATTCAGAGTGGACTCTTTCTTTTGAGAGACAATAACTTTATACACGGTGCACTTTCAGATTTAAAACTTTGCAGGATGTTTTCATTCACTTAAGAGCTGTGTTACACGCATGAAAGGTAATTTTCAAAAATCTATAATAGGGGCACTTTAAAACAGCATGTGGGTCAAAGACAAAAAGGCGTTTTTACGCATCAAAACAAAAGTTTAACACAGCTGTAATTGTTTTTTTTCTCTCAATAGAATGCCGTGTGTTCTATTTATTTTTTGTCCATCATACATTTTTAGCATGATTTACTAAAATATCATTCAGTGCAACAATAGTTTATATATCAAAAATCCAATCAGGCATATTTAGAACAGGAATCATTATATGCCTTTGAAAGACACCATTTAAAAATCACAGTGCAGCCTCCCAAAATACTAACTGTATTTTGGAAACATTTATCCATCTTTGCCACTATCTTTTAAACCACTAGGTATTGTATGATTCCTATTTCCTTTATATATTTTAATGAAGTACAGGTCAGAATAAGTATGTCGTTTCATTTTTACATAAATATATGTTATGTTGAATGATGGCGGAACCTTATTTCCCCGATATTTTGACATTCACAAAAGCAATTTGAAATATTTAACACTACACTTTGTTGGCATTTAATATGTTTTTTATGTATACAAAATCACTTTTGCAAATTCAAATTGAACTGAAAAATGTTCTTGAAAACTGCCATGAAAAAATCATTCAGAAAAAAAAAAAAAAAAAAAAAAATCCACACAGCAGGATGATTGTGTAAATCAAAATAAAAAAAAAAACGACAAATCCCTGGCTTGAAGCTCTTAGGTTTGGATAATTTCTTGTGTCAAAGGCCAAAAAACAGGTTTTATTGTTATTAAATAGTTTTTCCCGCAATTTTTTGTTTTGTTTAGTAGACGCTTTAACAGAAAAACAACACACACGTGTTTTGCTCTTATAGGGCTATTAGCAAACACTCACCACACTCTTAAAAATCAAGGCGTTTCAAAAGGTTCTTCACAAAGAACCATTCATTCAAAGGTTCTTTAAAGAACCATCTCTTTCTTACATTTTTATAATCTGAAGAACTTTCTTTCGCCACAAATAACCTTTTGTTAAACAGAAAGGTTCTTCAGATGTTAAAGGTTCTTTATGGAACCATTTAGACAAAAAATGTTCTTGTATAGCATCGTGAAGCACCTTTATTTTTAAGAGTCCAGGCTGGAGTACTGAGACGTGTCACCTAAAAAGGGCATAAAACCAGAACAAAACCTAACAAATTAAGCTCCAAGCAAAGAGTAATTAAAGTCTTAATTAGTTAAATCTCATTAACAATTATTCTTAACACTTGAGCTAATTTCACTGCTTAAAGAAAGAAGATTATGTACAGGATTGTTTTATTTCTACTGATAAACTGTATGTTTAGACCATCGCGCCTCGCGCGCATTGAAGTATTTGATTTAACCTCTTCCGGTGGCGTGCACGCGCAGACGCTTTGCCAGAATATTCGACGCTGCAGCGCTAAACGCAAACCAGTGAGGCCAAGTATTTTATTTTAAGGTGACAATGCAACAGTAAACACCGTGCAAATCTCTGTGAAATGGTTTTCCCGAGCACCATACTGAACGCCTCGCGTGCACGAGAAAGGCGTTTCTGCCTCGCGCGGAGATGGTGGGCTGGAGTGAGCCTTTGCGCGCACAATTGTGGGTCCAAACGGTACCAAGACATCAACTAAATTTATGCTGTCCGATAAATACACGCATTAAAACGTTCCCACGCACGTTAGTTTTAACTTTACAAACCTAAAATGGTCGTTAAATACGAGACACCGACTAGCCTGCTGGCTAATGTTGCAGAAGCATGGTCGCCACTTCTCCATGTTGACCTGGATCCGATCAGAAAACTACCAGCAATTGCTCAAATATAACGTTAACTGAAATATTATTAAAGAGCAGGGTGTCGCTTAAAGCACTCAACACAGCCGCCTGTTAAGTGTATGTTTATATTTATGCATATAAATGAGAAATCACATTCCCTAATAACGTTACACAGTCAATCCTACAGTTGTTTTCAGTCTGCACGCAGCGCCACTTACCTGTGAATTTCTGAATTAAAGGCGAAATTTCACCGAATTAGGTGGTTCAGTGCTGGTAGACCGGCTTTTAGCGTCGACAAACAACTGAAATCTGTCGATTGGAGAAAGAGTTTGCTATTGTTTTACCGAGGTTCTCCAGATGGTCAGACAAAAGGTAACGCTAGACGACCGCTCCAGCAGCAACCCGCCAATTCCGACCGAACGTGCCTGTGTACGTACGCGAGTGGTGCATGCTGGGAGTTGTAGTTTTACGAGTGCACTGTGAAAATGGAAAAAAATACAATTGGTTGAGGCACGATGTGGTTCCTCAGAACAATTGGAAATGCCTCATATATGTGACCACAAAACCAATCAGAAGGGTCTTTTTTTTTAAATTGAGATTTATTATCATCTGAAAGCTGACTGGATAAGATTTCCATTGATGTATGGTTTGTTATGAAAGGACAATATTTGGCTGAGATATACACCTATTTGAAAATCTGAAATCTGAGGGGGCAAAAAAAATAAAAAATAAAAATATTGAGAAAATCGCCTTTAAAGTTGTCCAAATGAAGTTTTTAATGCATATTACTAATCAAAAATTAAGTTTTGATATATTTATGGTTGAAAATTTACAAAATATCTTCATGGAACATGATCTTTACTTTATATCCTAATGATTTTTGGCATAAAAGAAAAATCTATAATTTTGACCCGTGTATATGTGGTACTTCATGGTTTCTCTCTCCACAAAGCTCTCCTTTGGAATAATGCTGATATAACTGTTAGAAATAAGTCTCTTTTTTCCCCTAGATGGTTTAATAACAGCTTGAACTGTATTCTATCTGTGTTTGATGAGTTTGGTAATATTTTAACATATAAAAAATTTATGAATCTCCATAATTTTCCAGTCCCGCCAAAAGAATATAATACTTTGATGACAGCCATCCCAGTAGGCTTAACCCAGTTAATTAAAAATCACCTTAAATTCAGTAAATGCAACAGTGTTTATCCAGCTTTATGTTTGGGTGGTATCGATATTTTAGATCAGAAATGTAACAACAGACATATTCGCAAGATATTTCAGACAAAGAGAAAGATTAGTCCAAGAGGGAAATTCTACTGGGGCTCCTTTATAAACAAATATAAATTGGAGAAAGGCCTGGCTTTTGCCAAGTAAATTTAGCATATCTAACAAGGTTAAGGAGATTCATTATAAAATCCTTCATAAAATTGATCCCGTTAATTTGTCTATTTCTAAATATTCTGATGTTGATGAGTCTTGCTCTTTTTGTGGTTTTGTTGAGGAAACAGCTGCCCACTTGTTTTTTGATTGTAGTATTACCAACAAATTATGGATTGACTTAAGCACCTATGTTTCTAACTATACAAATGTGACCCATACCTTCGTCCTCAAAGATGTTATTTTTTATTATGAAAATCCAAAGCTATGAAACATTAATTCATGCGTTCATGACCTCGAGGCTAGATTATTGTAATGCTTTATTGGGTGGTTGCTTTGCACGTTTAATAAACAAACTCCAGCTGGTTCAAAATGCAGCAGCTAGAGTTCTTACTAGAACCAGGAAGTATGACCACATTAGCCCGGTTCTGTCAACACTGCACTGGCTCCCTATCAAACATCGTATAGATTTTAAGATCTTGTTAATTACTTATAAAGCCCTGAATGGTTTGGCACCTCAGTATTTGAGTGAGCTCTTATCACATCATAGTCCTTCAAAACTCTGGCCATTTGATAATACCTAGAATATCAAAATCAACTGCGGGCGGGAGATCGTTTTCCTATTTAGCGTCCAAACTCTGGAACAATCTACCTAACACTGTTCGGGAGGCAGACACACTCTGTCAGTTTAAATCTACATTAAAGACCCATCTCTTTATCCTGGTTTACACATATACACTATTGCATTTCTATAATTCAAATCCGTTAAAGGATTGTTAGGCTGCATTAATTAGGTCAACCGGAACCAGGAACACTTCCCAAAACACCCGATGTACTTGTTACATTGTTAGAAGAATGGCATCTACACTAATATTAGTCTGTTTCTTTCTTATTCCGAGGTCACCGTAGCCACCCGGATCCAGTCCGTATCCAGATCAGATGGTCACTACAGTCACCCGGATCCAGTCCATATCCAGATCAGATGGTGGATCAGCACCTAAAGATGACCTCTACAGCCCTGAATGTCAGCAGAGACCAGGACAACTAGATGAGCCCCAGAGACTGATCCCCAGTGAAGACCCTGTCTCCTAGATGGCCATCTGGACAAGACCACAGGAACCAGATGAGTCCTTTGCACAATCTGACTCTGCTGCAGCCTAGATTTAAACTGCTGATTTTGTCTGGCCAGAGGAGAATGACACTATTTTGACAAACTATTTCCCCGTCTAAATACTGTAAAGCTGATGTAAAGCCACCCAGCTTTATATCAAGCTGATGTAAAGCTGCTTTGACACAATTTGCATTGTTAAAAGCGCTATTCAAATAATAGCGACTTGACTTGACTATCTGCTGAATATGTTGTTAATTTTCTTATATTGAATGCAAAATTCTTCATTCATAAACAAAAATGGCTTAAATCACCTTTATCTTTCCCCCTTTTTCTTGTTGAATTGGACTCTCTTGTTTCATCTCTTAGACTTACAAATAACAAAAAGAGTGCCAAATTTTTGATGTATTATGATAACTTTTCTAAAAGGATGTAATTTTATTTTTGTACTTGTATGTGTAGATAATACCATAATTTGACGCACGCAAATCCAGAATATTTGTTTTCTGTTCTTATTTTTATGATTGCTCTTTGTTGGAATATATTAATGTCTCGCTACCTGTTTCTGTATGTTTCTACAAGTTTTGCAATTAAAAAAAAAAATAAAAAAAAATAAATATATATATATGTATGTATGTTTGTATATATATATATATATATATATATATATATATTTATATATATGTATGTATGAATGTATACTGTATATATGTGCTACTTATGGCTTGTTTTGTGCTCCAGGGTCACATATACTAATGTTTACTCAAAAACTTCGATATATGTTTTCAGTGCCTCAAAACCTTTCCTTGATAGTTGGGCTACACTGAGAGATAACCAAACTGAGAGCCTTTACATTGAAACAATTACATTGCATAAGTATTTGTACCCTTTCTGGGACACGTGAAATTCAGCTCATCAGGAGCATTCATATTGCTTGTAGATGTTACACTTCGAGTGGAGTTAACCACTCTAAGTGGCAGATTCAGTTGAATGAGTATG
The DNA here is from genome assembly GCA_039654775.1 of Spinibarbus caldwelli. NCBI lineage: Eukaryota > Metazoa > Chordata > Actinopteri > Cypriniformes > Cyprinidae > Spinibarbus > Spinibarbus caldwelli. The sequence continues at coordinate 47,381,266 of CM077218.1, read as the reverse complement.
ATTAGGAAAGGCACACAACATCTCAACAAAAGGTCTAAGAGTCCTGAGGTTAAAAGGACTGCCTGTAGAGCTCAGAAACAGGATTGTGTCAAGACACCGATATGAGGAAGAGTTCAGGAAAAAAAAAAAAAAATCTGCTGTATTGAAGGTTCACAGAAGCATGTAGTCTCTATTACCGTGGAAGAAGTTTGGATCAACCAGGACTCTTCCTAGAGCTGGCCTCCTGGCCAAACTGAGCAATTGATGGAGAAGGGCCTTGTCTAGACTGGTGACCGAGAAACTGATGGTCACTCTGGTTGAGCTCCATGATTATATGTGGAGATGGGAGAAACCTAAACATCACTGCAACACTCCACCGATCTGGGCTTTATGGCGGTGTGGCCAAACTCAATCCTCTCCTCAGTGAAGACACATGAAAACACACTTAGAATTTGCAAAAAAGCACCTAAAGGACCCTCAGATTCTGAGAAACAAGATTCTCTGGTCTGATCAACCTCAGTTTCAAGCAGTTTCATGTATGAAGGAAAGCAGGCACTGCTCATCACCTGCACTACTTTTTACCATCCCAAAAGTGCGCTGGTAGCAGAATTTGTGGGGCTGTTTTTCAGTGGCAGGGACTGAAGGACACATCAGAGTAGAAGAAAAGCTCAATGCACCAAACTGTAGAGAAAGCCTTAATGAAAACCCAGTCCAGAGCATTCAGAACCTCAGACTGGGCAGAAGCTTCACCTTCCAACAGGACAATGAACCTAAGCACACAGCAAGAGTGGCTTATAGACAACTCTGTGAATGTTCTTCAATGGCCCAGCCACAGCCTGGGATTGAACCCAATCAAATAATTCTGGAGAAACCTGAAAATGTGCGTCTGCCCCCATCCAACCTGACAGAGCTTGAGAGGAAATCAGGTGAGGAGAAGAATGGCAGATAATTACAAAATGCAAATGTGCAAAGCTTGTCGCATCATACCCAAAAAGACTTGATGTGCTTCAACTAAATACTTATGTAATGAACTTATTTCAGTTTTTGCTTTTTAATAAATTTGCAAAGTTGTCACATATCTACATATCTGTAGACTGATTAAAAAGAAAGTAATTTAAAACAGTTTAAATAAGGCAGCAACATGAAATGTGAAAAAAAGTGGTACAAATGCTTTCGCAAGGCACTGTATATCCCATTTAGGTAATATGTATTTAGTAACTAATATGCACTTTTAAAGTACTATATACCTTTTGGGTTAAATATGATGCAAAGTGTATTTTGTAATGGTACTGCCCTGGTAACAGCTTTTGGACCTTTTGAGTAAACAAGCCTAATGTGATTAAGACCCAAAAGTGCAATGTGAAAAGACACCTGCTGTATAGTTGGGAGTGGAACTGAATTCTGGTTCAGACCAAGCAAAGTGTGAAGACAGCCTGTCATTATCTCAGTGTTTGAGATAAGTTTAGTCCCAGACTGTTGCACAATGCTGCACTTTGCCCCATTGAACGAGAGGATGTTGACTTTGTAAGCACAGCCAATATGAAACAGCCTCTGTTGTATTTTGTTCCACTTTAGTAAGGGGCTCAACTCTCTGGCCCATTTGCATCGCTGCAATCTCGTACTCCACAAATAAGAAGATGCAGGGACAGAAAGAGAGTGTGTGTGTGTGTGTGTGAGCGCGCATGTCGGGTTAATGTAGAGGAAAAAGACCTGCTTAGAAATGAGTGGAGAACAAAGGAGAAGCATTAACAAAATTCATCATCTGTCCGAGTGTCGTGATTGATTTAATTACCTCATTACTCAAACAAACCAGCCACACCATCCACAAACAGAGGGTGATATTTATATTGTCTCATGCAGCATCTGCAAGGGTGGGGATATGAAATTATAACTCTGCTTCTGTCCTTTCTCTCCAAAAACTTTTAGAAACTGATCCAAAGAACAGAAAATTATCAAAAACTTCTGTCATACAGGGGTTTTGTTACATACAGGGGTTTTGTGGCACATGGCTGTCAATCCAGATAAGAAATCAGAATACATTAAAGAATGTAACTTACTTTTAATGTATGATAAGTAACGACTTACTCAGAATATATAACAATTTTATTGTTTATAATCTTTTCAAAAATCAAAAACTCCACTGCTAAAGATTCCTTTTAATTGCCAACTTACAGTATCTCAATAACATCATTTGGTGTCCCTTTTTGGCACAGGGCCTATTTGCTGGTGAGGTTAGGAATGCAGCAATGGCCTTAAGATATTTATATGCTTAGACCATGTTAAAAATGTCTGTGTAGATAGACCTCCATTTCCTGAGAACTAACTTCACTTTTCTGAGCCATTTTGCAATCACTTTTAACCAACTGCTCAAGTGTAGTTCATCACACACATATATGTCCATCCAAGTTTGACAACCAATGGCATTTTTATACATTAAGTGAGACTTAGTAAGTGTCTGAATACTTTATGGACCCACTGCATACAATATACTGTTCAAAAGTTTGGGGACAGTGAGATTTTTGTTTTTTAATGACAAAAATCAATTATTTATTTGATCAAAAAATACTAAAAACAGTAATATATGAAATATCTCCTCTATTATAAATGTATGAAAATATATTAAATATTATCACAATTTATAATGACTCTTTTTTAAAATATATTTTAAGATGTAATTTATTTTTGTGATGCAAAGCAGAATTTTCAGAATCATTACTCCAGTCTTCAGTGTCACATGATCCTTCAGAAATCATTCTAATATGATCATTTACTTCTGAAGAAACATTTCGTCTTATTATCAATATGGAAAACAACTGTGCTGCTTAAACCATTATGCATTTTTTTTAGGATTCTTTAATGAATAAAAGTTTCAAAAGAACAGCATTTTTTTTTCTGTACTAGAAATCTTTTGTTACGTTATAACATTGTCTTTACACTTTACTATACATTTGATCAATTTAATACATCCTTGATGAATAGAAGTAATAATTTCCTTCAAAAATAAATAAATATATAAATAAAAATTAACAGTTCTACAAATGTCAATCAAATTAAAGCATGAATTAATGGAGTTAGCACTACAGTACTCCAATTAAACTAAAATGAAAATGACTTATGGAATGTATTTCATGTTATTGTACATATTGTATTGCTTTATTATATCAATATATCGTGTCTAATTTGTCAGTATTAAAACTAGTGGATTTCAGTAGCGTCCTTTTATTTTGAGGGCACAAATAATACAAATATGGAATTTGTACAACATTGTAAAGCATGATCTTACTCATTTTCAAAAGGCACACATACTGTACATAAGCCACAGAAATCAAACTGTAGCAGTAATACTGTGGTAAGCAAAGTTACACATTCATAACCTATTTGTTGAATGGGTTATGAATAGGAATGTTGAATAGTTTAAATTCTATCAGCATTCCCTGAAATGTTCATGCATTTCTTGTTTATAATGTCCAGCTTTCTGCATCACTGCAGCAGCTGACGCTCGTAACCATGGTCACAACCTACAGTTTTATTGAATCCATCACAACTATTGATCTTTAAATCAAAGGCTCTTAAATCAAAGAAGGGGGGTGCCCACTTGATGACCCCAACGAAGCTGAGACCTCTTTCCCTCTATACCCTCTCCCCTCTACTCCTGGTGAAACCACTCAAGATGCTCTACATTGTTTCCCACTTATCTCAGGCAGGTTTAGTAATATGGGATAGTAGCACCTAGTCCTAAAATGTAACTGGTTAACTGGATGCATCCAGTGACTGCTGTGAATAGAGCAGCTGGCAACTAGGGGAAGACCTGGTGTCAGTTTGGAAAGACAGCTGGTAGGAAGGAAAGACCCTATTGGGCCTGCCTTATGCTAGCTACCTATGGCGGGAGGAACCTGGCACAATTAGTGTACAGGTCCCACCCATATATAGCTACAAATAAGTTGAGGAAGAAAATACCCCTAGAGTCAACGAGAGTGACTCTTCGGCAGATAATACGGCAGTTGAGTTTGGAATGGAACAAACAACGAGAAGGATAGTTAGCACTAGACCTGAGTCTACAACATCTACTCTAAGAAGTAAGCTCCAGTGTTGCAGCTGTGGATGGGCTAAGGTAACATCTGCTGTAGGCCTCAAAATATATCAAGGGCGGAAGAAGCGTGTAAAGACTCTGGAACAGGGACCTTGCATCGACAAGTACTTCCTGAGAAGCAAGTCGAGTCAGTCAAGTGAAGTCCAGCAGCAGGACGTACCCCAAAGTCTGCAGGACATCAATCCCCCTGTCCCAGAAGAAGAAGAGGAGGAGTCAAGTACAGCAGAACCCAGCAAGGCGCACCCACCCAAGCCAGCAACTGAAACTAAGATCCAGGGGCGAAAGCCACTTGTTAAGTGGCCAAAAACTTGTGAGAGAAAGGAATGGGAAACAGTTAATACAGATCTTAGCAAACTCCTAGAGTAGTTGAGGGGCACCACAGTAAAGAAACTTGAGAGAATGGGGGAAATAATCTATACCTATGGAGCTGAGCGATATGGAGTTTCAGAGAAGAAGAAGAAAATTTTGCCCATTCCTATTAAGTCCAGGAGGCAGCAGGAAATAGACTGGCTGATTAAGGACAGGAAGCATCTCAAGAAACAGTGGAGGAAAGCATCAGAGGAGGAGAAAGAGAGAATAAATCAGTTGCAGGCTGAAATAAAGAACTGGCTAGTGGTGCTGAGGAGAGCTGAGAACCTGAGAAAGAAGCGTAGAAGGAAGGAACATGCAAGAACAAATTTTTTCAAAGACCCCTTCAGGTTTGTAAAGACTCTGATGACAAAAGAGAAGAGTGGCAAACTCTTAGCATTAAGGAAAGATCTAGAGGCTCATTTAAAGTTATCCCACACCGACAGTCAGCGTTGAAAGCAGATCTCCCTTCCACCTGATATGCCACCACTGCATGATCCAGACCATCAACTGGATATTAGTCCACCTAGGTAGAATGAAGTGGTAATATTGTGCATCAGACAAGAGCTGCCTCCGCTCCTGGGCCCAATGGAGTTCCATACAGGTTTTATAAAAATGCGCCAGATGTCCTTCGCTTTTTGTGGAGACTGATGAAGGTGGTGTGGCGAAACCAAGAGATACCAACAGCCTGGTGGAGGGCAGGAGGCATTTTAATCCCAAAGGAGAAGGATGCTACTGACATCAGCCAGTTTCGTCACATCAGCCTATTGAATGTAGAAGGCAAAATCTTCTTCAGCATCATGGAACGCAGGCTGGCAGCTTATCTTGGTAAAAAGCAATATGTAGATGTAACAGTGCAGAAGGCATGAATCCCAGGCTTTGCAGGGTGTTTGGAGCACACGAGTATGATTTGGCAACAAATTCAGACAACCAAAAAAGAGGGAAGAGATCATGACGTGTTCCTTGACCTTGCCAATGCTTTTGGGTCGGTTCCCCATAGTCTTCTTTGGAATGCGTTTGACTACTTCAGGATTCCAGATGCTTTTATAGCCCTTGTAAGATCTTATTTTCAAGATATACAGCTATGCTTACTAACTGATGAGTACACCACAGCTTGGCAACAGTTGGAAAGAGGTATCATGGCTGGTTGTACCATTTCGCCTCTCGTCTTCACTATGGCTATGAAAGTCATCATCCGAGCTTCTTGGTGGGTTGTAGGAGGTGAGAAGATCAATCCTGAGCTGCGGCTCCTTCCCATTAGGGCATATATGGACGATATGACCACACTCACTACAACCAAGGCCTGCAGCAGACGGCTGCTGGAAAAGTTGTAGGAGAACATTGAATGGGCCCGGATGAAGATAAAGCCAAGTAAATCTAGGAGCATATCATTAATCAAGGGAAGACTGTCGAACCACCACTTTTTAATTGGGGAAGAACCCATACCAACGGTGATGGAGAAACCAGTTAAAAGTCTGGGACGCTGGTTTGATGCGACCCTCAAGGACACAGAACAAGTGGAACAGATTAAGCAGGACACCCGTAGTGGCCTTGAGAGAATTGACAACTCTTTGCTTCCTGGCAGATTAAAGCTCTGGTGCTTTCAGTTCGGTCTCCTACCACAGCTTTTATGGCCTTTGACCATCTATGAGATCCCAATCTCAAAAGTGGAAAAACTGGAAAGGCTGATTAGCTCTTTTGTTAAGAAGTGGCTGGGTCTCCCTAGGTGCATGAGCAGCATAGGGCTGTATGGAAAAGGTGTTCTGGAGCTTCCAGTGTCCAGCCTGGTAGAGGAGTACAAGTGCTCAAAAGTAAGGCAGGAAATGATGCTGCTGGAATCCCGAGACCCATGTGTAGCCCAAGTAGCTCCGACCCTTAACCCTTTAACGCGTACGATCACACCGGTGTGATCAGTCTTGGCTGGTCCCTGAAGCGTACGATCACACCGGTGTGATTAGAACGTTCAGTGCGTCACGTCATCAACTGCTGAATTCAAATCTGCTTTCCCGCGTTGGCTGCCGCTGAGCCAGATCGCACACGCTGAGCGCTTGTCATATTATCACAAATATTCAGTGTTTTCAACCATATAATGCTTATTTTAGGTTTCAGATATTTAAATACACATAAATACTAGCAAAACCATACATTTATAGTTTGTAAAATATGTGCTGATGTCTATGGAAGCAGCAATAATGATCCTTACAAATATAATCTGACGACATGTTTTATTAATATCATATACAGATTGTGTAGATAACTTTAAAGTTTACTCTGCTCTTCTCCCAGTTTACCGGAGACTTACTATAATGTGTTTCAGGAGGAGAGGATGAATTTACATGTTGTAAATCCCAAAGCTCGGATTCAGCGCGAACAAACATGGCGGCGCCCATCATCCGGTATAGATCAATTAACACGGTCATTATAAAAGTGTTTAAACTACCAAATACATTTACTTGCACATATTTCAAAATCGGAATATCAGATATTTCATAATATAGTGAGTATGTTTATGAATATTAATAATAAAAAAGGAAAAACGAAATAAAAGCGATCCATGTGTCATACAGGCTACTGTAGCTGCGTGTGTCACATGACAAGCAGGATGCGTCGCCATGGAAACAATAAGGCTAAACATTCTAAAATAAAGGTTGCTTGAAAAAACTCACGCTGGGGGCTCAGCTAGAATATTTTAAACTCACGTGTGAAAGGGTTAAAACTGGAAGGGCGTGGACTCCAGTGGCAGCAGTACATCAGGCTAAGACATCTTTGAGGCATCGAGACATCATTGGTCATGTACAACAAGGGAGAGGAGGTTTTGGACCACCCTGGCACAAGGCAACCCCATTTCAGCATCGAAAATTGGTGGTTGAGGAGGTGCGCAGCAAGATCAAGCAACAAAAAGTGCAAAAGCAATCTCACAGGTAAAGCAAGGGCAGTGGATGAGATGGGAAGGAGTGGAGAGGCATAAACTCTCTTGGAAGGTGCTGTGGGGCATGAAAGTATTCCAAATCAGCTTCCTCTTACGAGCCACTTATTATGTCTTGCCTTCACCAGTGAACCTTAACCAATGGTTCGGAGAAGATCCTACATGCCCCCTTTGCTCATCTTCAGCGAACCTGAAACACATCCTGGTTGGCTGTACGTTAAGCCTGATGCAAGCCCGGTATACCTGGAGGCACAACCAGGTGCTGAAGTGTCTTGCGGCGAGTCTGGAGAACAGACGGATATCCATCAACTCCCTACATCCTCTGTTAGGCCATCGTGCAAAGAGAAAGGAGTTTGTGGCAGAAGGGGCAAGTGGGGTCAAGGGGAAGCCCCCAAACACTGACCAGCTGAGAGGAGCTTGTGATTGGAAGCTCTCTGTCAACTTAAATCAAAGGTTCTGCTTCCTGGCTGAAATTGCAGTTACCAACCTCAGACCAGACCTTGTGTTGTGGTCCTCTTCATTACGTACTGTGTACATCACAGAACTCACTGTGCCATGGGAGGATGCGGTGGAGGAGGCCTATGAACACAAGAGCCTTAAGTATTCTGAGCTGGCAGTTGATGCAAAGCAACGTGGCTGGAAATCAAAGTTTTGTCCAGCTGAAGTTGGCTGCAGGGGCTTTGTGGGGAGATCTGTCATTAAACTGCTAAAAGAACTAGGAATCCGAGGCCAATCCCAACAGCAAGCTGTCAAGGCCCTTTCTAGTGCCGCTGAACAAGCAAGTCGATGGCTCTGGATTAGGAGGAGGGAATCCATCTGGGCCCCATAACAACAGAGGTGAAAGCAGAGGGGGGCACAACTGGGACGACAGTTGGTGCCGATGAGCCCTCTGGAGGTGTAGTGGGCTGATATCATAGAAACACCAAAGAAGGGGGGTGCCCACCTGATGACCCCAATGAAGCTGAGACCTCTTTCCCTCTATACCCTCTCCCCTCTACTCCTGGTGAAACCACTCAAGATGCTCTACATTGTTTCCCACTTATCTCAGGCAGGTGTAGTAATATGGGATAGTAGCACCTAGTCCTCTCACTCTGTAGGGACCCACAGAGTGAGAGGTGAGGAGGGATGCAAGAGAGATATGCAGGTTCCTGTGATGATAAAACCACAGCCTGGCTCACATGGCATGATCTGCACAAAGAATTGGCTGAACAACTTTTTTTTTTCTGCTATTCAAATCTTGTGGCTCCTGCAACCTCAACACTTGAAAATTCTGTAAAATTCTGCCTACCTGAAATAGTCAAGTAGATTGATAAAATCATAATGCAATGGGCATTTTAATAACAAATATACAGTTTACTAATTGCCAAGATTCCTAATATTTTATCAGGTAGAAATTGTGAGTAAAATTATTAAAAAAAATTCTTATCTCTATGTAAAGCCTGATATGAAAGTCAATAAGTTTCAAGGTCAAGTTTTAGATTTAGTTTATTTATAGCATCATTAAAACAGTGACAGCTGACCAGTGTGCTTTACAGCATCAACTAAAAGAAACAAAAGAGTAAAAAAGTAAAAAGATAAAATCACTGAAAAAAAAAAAAAAATCCAGAATAAAATAAAACATAATAATAAAAAATAAAATAAAAACCATCAGAAATCAAGTGCAATTTAAACACCAGGAGACATTAAAATCAATCGGAAATGTGTTTTAAGTAAAGATTTAAAAATCTGTAATGTGATCTAACATGGGCTGGTATACAGAGTTTAGGGTCCGCAACAGCAAAGGAACGTTCTCCTTTTTGTTTTAATTTAACTCTGAGCACAATAAGAAAGTCAGCACCCTTCACAAGGAGGGTAAGCCACAAACATTCATTGCCAAAGAAGCTGGCTGTTCACAGAGTGCTGTATCCAAGCATGTTAACAGAAAGTTGAGTGGAAGGAAAAACTGTGGAAGAAAAAGATGCACAACCAACCGAGAGAACCGCAGCCTTATGAGGATTGTCAAGCAAAATCGATTCAAGAATTTGGGTGAACTTCACAAGGAATGGACTGAGGCTGGGGTCAAGGCATCAAGAGCCACCACACACAGACGTGTCAAGGAATTTGGCTACAGTTGTCGTATTCCTCTTGTGCGTCTTACCTGGTCTAAGGAGAAGAAGAACTGGACTGTTGCCTAGTGGTCCAAAGTCCTCTTTTCAGATGAGAGCAAGTTTTGTATTTCATTTGAAAACCAAGGTCCTAGAGTCTGGAGGAAGGGTGGAGAAGCTCATAGCCCAAGTTGCTTGAAGTCCAGTGTTAAGTTTCCACAGTCTGTGATGATTTGGGGTGCAATGTCATCTGCTGGTGTCGGTCCATTGTGTTTTTAGAAAACCAATGTCACTGCACCCGTTTATCAAGAAATTTTGGAACACTTCATGCTTCCTTCTGCTGACCAGCTTTTTAAAGATGCTGATTTCATTTTCCAGCAGGATTTGGCACCTGCCCACACTGCCAAAAGCACCAAAAGTTGGTTAAATGACCATGGTGTTGGTGTGCTTGACTGGCCAGCAAACTCACCAGACCTGAACCCCATAGAGAATCTATGGGGTATTGTCAAGAGGAAAATGAGAAACAAGAGACCAAAAAATGCAGATGAGCTGAAGGCCACTGTCAAAGAAACCTGGGCTTCCATACCACCTCAGCAGTGCCACAAACTGATCACCTCCATGCCACGCCGAATTGAGGCAGTAATTAAAGCAAAAGGAGCCCCTACCAAGTATTGAGTACATATACAGTAAATGAACATACTTTCCAGAAGGCCAACAATTCACTAAAAATGTTTTTTTTTTTTTATTGGTCTTATGAAGTATTCTAATTTGTTGAGATAGTGAATTGGTGGGTTTTTGTTAAATGTGAGCCAAAATCATCACAATTAAAAGAACCAAAGACTTAAACTATTTCAGTCTGTGTGCACTGAATTTATTTAATACACGAGTTTCACAATTTGAGTTGAATTACTGAAATAAATGAACTTTTCCACGCCATTCTAATTTATTGAGACACACTTATGCTGTCAAAAACACTGCTGTTGAGGGCGTGTTGCCCCCTTGTGTCGGAAATAATGTCACCAAACTGGTGAAAAGTTGTATTTTTCTGCCATCTATCGGTAGGAAACAAAACAGCTCATTTCCTGAACACAACCGTGAAGCACGTGCTCTGTCTGCTGCAGAGAATCACAAGGTAATGCAAAACTTTACACAAACCATGGTTTGACAACTCACATGAAGTTTAGATAATGCCAGATGAACAATGAGTTTGATGATATTCATACACTTCACGTCAAGTTTCTCTCGAAATAAGATGCTTGTGGCGTCTTTGTAACGTTATATGGCACTTTATTGTAATGAGATGATTTCGAATAGTGCACAGGGAGAAAAGGGCATATTTTAGCGGCACGTGCTTCAGATTTCCAGGAACTCTTGGAATGAATTATTTCCTGATGCAGATGAAGCCTAGGTCGGCAAACGTTGAGTTATCTGCACTGTCAGCTGGGGAAATAAAAATCGATACACCATCATCGAGGCAGAGGAATGTAATCCCGCCTAGAGCATCTGCTTGTCAGATGTGTCCATAGAGCCGTTCATAGCGTGAAATAGAAAATCCCGGCTGTCCACCGCGGCCTGCTTTATTTACCGCCGGGACAGAGACAGAGACGGAGCGGCTGCAGGGCCTCCTCTCGCCGCCAGGTGGCGCTTGGGAGAGAAACTCTGGCCTTTTAGTCAAATGTGGCGTTTTCTGCTATTAACGAATGTCTAAAATGCATTAAAGATGACTTTGTTGAAGAGGAGTGAACAGAGTATAAAAAAAGTTATGCTTTTCTTTATGCGGTTTTTGAAGTGCGGGAAATTTGAAGCGGTTATTAGCAGTTTTTTCTAAATCATTTGCAGTTATTGCTTATACTGTTTTTATAAACTTATAATGTTTTGGAAAGTGTGTGCAATATTTCTAGACATTTGTCACAATGCATGATTTTTAAATTAACTAGTGAAAGCAAAAAGATGATTCAAATTGTTGCGAGATCTAAAATAATATCAACAACCACAGAAGAAGAAGAAAAAAAGTATTTTAACTGTCTGGAGACTTTTTAGGAAGTCTCATTAACAGGAATATGGTTCTAAATAAGTCATTAAGTAGAATAAGAAAAATCACACATTTTGACCTTTTTATGAAAAGGCTTGGTCTAGATGGAGTAAGCCTAAGAAAATTACTTTATTCATGATTTAAAAAAAAATCTATTATTATTATATTTTTAATAAATTATTTATTTATTTATGTATGTATGTATTTATTTATTTAAAAAACATTTAGTTGCAAGGTTCTTTTCCTAGGCACAAGGATAGCATATTGGTACTTAATGGTCACACTTCTTGATTTTTAGAATTGTTAAATTAAATATTTACTGAAATTAGTAAACGATTTCCAAAAATATACAGACCCAAGATGGACACACAGACTGCATTTTTAGTGTTTAAAGTAGGTTTTCCTTTATCATACAAGATATCCTTATTTGTCATAAAACCATGTAGATTAGAATCTGAAATCTTGATTTTTAATTCTAAAGGTCATCAATATTTGCAGAATACTAGTAAAGTGTAAATTTCACTAAATCTTTCTTGCCTTGAATTTATGACATAAATATACAATTTAATGTCTATAGAACAAGTATTTAACCATTCTTGTGCATTTACTTTTGAATTAATTTAAAAGGAATTAGGTGGGTTTTTTTGTTTTTTTGGTAATATATATAAAATAGTGCTGTCAAACAATTAATTGCGATTAATCGCATCCAAAATCAAAGTTTTTGTTTACATAATATATGTGTGTGTACTGTATATTTATTATGTATATATAATAGAGTATATATATTTTAAATATTTACATGTATATACATTTAAATATTTATATTGTAATATTTTATATTATACATAAATATATTTAATATATAAATATAACATATTTTTCTTAAATATATACATGCATAAATGTGTTTGTATTTATATATGCATAATAAATATACACAGCACACACACATATATTATGTAAACAAAAACTTTGATTTTGGATGCGATTAATCGCGATTAATCGTTTGACAGCACTAATATAAAATCATACCATATTCATTAATGCTCTCATATTTTTTCAACAAGATATGTTATTATACCTGTGGATGAAATGAAATATGTGTGCCCAGCAGAGGGCGCCCTAACTGGGATTCCTAAATGTCACCTCCTATGAAGACAGCAGAAGTTGAATAGTCTCGGCTGGCCCTTCCCAGACACTGTAACAGATAGGTGACCCGAGAGAGCTGCGTGTGGATAAGTGCGGCACAGAGGGAAGCAGCGTTCTTCTGTTCCGCCGAGCCTTTCATCTCAATTTAAACCATCCTCTTCATAACCTTACACTCCTTTCTCTTCTCCATCTCGTCCTCTTGACAATATCATCTTTTCTTATGCTTTATTTCTGCCCCCTCACCTCTTGCTCTGTCCGTCTCGCTCTTCCTCTCGTTCTCCCGCTGTGAGTCGAGGTGTAATATATCCGTAGCCCATGTGTGCTGAAGTCTTTAACATTCTTTCTTCTGCAGAAAGCCAAAGCTGGCACTGTACTGCACGAACACATCAAACACCACTTCTTTATCGATCGCTTTCTTGCTGCGACTCAGGGGTCAGGGGTCAGTGTTCCACTTCCTTGCACCGTCTTCCATCTCGAATACCTGCTTTTGTGTTTGTATTCTTGCACCTTTGTCATATGTAGTCTTGTATAGGTTTAAACTGCAGTTTTTAAAACTTACTTTAGGTGCAGCGGCAGAATTGATCAGCTGTTTTGAAACTCTGTTGATGTGCTTTGCAGTGACAGGCCATTGAATCATGCAGAGTATCAGAGGTTAGATCCCTCAGATCTGTTTATGATTCGATAGTTGAGTTCAGAGGAACAAGTAGACAGTGAAAATCACTCATGACAGCTTCTGGCGGAGATCAAAATACCCAAATACCCACCGCTGCTGAAGTGTCTTTTGAGTTTATATTTTACACCATGTTCTTGTTGATTTTACAATTATCAGTGACTGCAATCAGCTCGGGTTTGGTGATGGTAGAGAAAATACACAAAGAGAAAATAATAAATAAATATAATTAATAAAATATAATAATAATAATAATAATAATAATAATAAAAAATCTAATAAATTGATTTAGCCAAAAATTAAATTGAATGATTACAGCCATTCACTGAAAATATCTCTTTTAGTCAGTTTTTTTGCTTCTTCTAAATTTTAGTGGAAAACATCTTTAAAACATAATAAATTTACTTTGAGCAACATTTTGAAAAATTTAAGATTTGGTTTTAGGAGAATATATCTTGAATTAAGGTTTTATTTTACTGTTTCAATTTTTAAAACTGTAGTGTTAATAAAATATACTGAGTAGTTGTATTTTTAGGATATTTGGATAATTGTACTGGAAAATAATAGTATTAATAAGAATAATATTAATATAAAACCCTAAAGAAATTGTTCAAATGATAAAAGTGGCATACATAAATTTACTCAAAGCAGATTTTGTAAAGATTTAAGGTTTTCAGAAAACATAGCTTGAATTATTGTATTTTATTATGTATATTTTAGAGTCACTGAAATTCTATATGAATATCTTATCTTTTTGAGATAATTATATAAATGCTTTCTGAAAATCAATAGAAAAATACTGATTATTTGCTGTGTTCACTATTCACAGATTTACTTGAAGCAGTGGTTTTCAGAGAATTTATCTGTAGTTAAAAAGAAGTCTAAAAAATAACAGTATTTTTTTCTTCATTGTATTGGTATATGGATGTTGTTGATTTAGATTCAGAAAATGTATTTAGTTTACTTGAAGAAATGTTGGAAACCAATTGCACATATCTTAAATGGGAATGTTAAATCCATGTTGAGAATAATAGTATTTATGTATTTGTCTGCGGTACAAAATATAACAATGTTAAATAATTTTAATTAATTCAGCAAACTCACTTTGACATATCAAGTAATATCAGTATACATTTAACTGAAATGGGCATTAAACTATATTATGTATTTCTTAATTTACTCGGAGTTAGCTTTTTTTGCTTTTAGCTGATTACTTACATAACTTTAATAATGTCTTTATGTTTGCTTTGCTAAAATAAAGCAATCTGTTTCCAAACATTCTTAATTAAACTGAACTTGCAGGAATTCAGTGAATATCAAACAGTGCTTATGAATAGTGTTATTAGCAGTTTTTGGAACGCGTTCATGGTCAGGTCAGGCCAAGCGTTCCACGAAACACACGTCGAAGTCAGAGGTCACTCAAAATGAGGGCGCAGAAGAGAAAAAGGAGGGACAGAGGATGATGAAATAGAGAAAGGAAGAGCTTAGATAGTGACCTCTGGCCCCATGTCTTCCTTTTCTCTTTCACTCTCTTATTCGCTCCCTATGTTTCTTTTCTCATTCTTCTCACTGATTCTTTGTGTCCAGCGTTGATCTGACCACAGGCCGTGATCTCGGCGACCTTTCCAGGGGTCAGCTGGCGGCCATGATGACAGAGGGGTCAGTCTGCGGCCTCGGTTCATCTCTCGGTCAACATTTTGGTCAACATCAGTGGTGTGCTCAAGACCCTGAAGCCACGAAGATGGTTTCATCAAAGAGCAGGTCTTGTGTTTCAGCTCGTGAGATTATACTAATTGTCTCATATTTCTGATTGGAATGATTGGATTTGAGATCACTGTGTTTTTGTTGACTTGGAAATTCAAATTTATGCTGCACGAAAAAGCTGTTTTTATAAAGAATATAACGATTGTTTCTAGAAGTATTCAGATTGCTTGCAAGTAGCTAACCTAAAATGAACCTCTCGTTACCGATCAACATGGAGGTCGTCTACCGGTCAATTACAGGACGTTTTCTCAAAGCAGCAGTAGCAAATCGGCCATGTTGCCTAGTTTCTACTATACTGCCCTCGCCACGACCTGAGAGCTGGGGTCATTTAGCAGTCATCGGAGTGTGCTCAGAAAAGCTCCAGATGATTCAGCGAGGTTTTAAACACTGGGAGTTTGGGCTGTCATCATAGGTCACTCGGTAGTCAGCATCACGCCGCAGAACCCAAGCATTGGGTAACGTTCATAAGGTGTAATGGCTTGACCCAAATTATTACTGCTGACCTCCGTGTGAATGTTTCACCTCCAACTCCACGCCACAACAATCCTTTAAATATACACTTTTTAGACGTGCATGCAGCTCCCCTTACAATTAAATGACAGACGGTTATGGTCATCAAAGATCGTCATGTGATGTGGAATTTGGTTAGTCGAAAATAATATGCCTGAGATTCAGTGTTAAACTTTGAACGGTAATTTTTGTTAACCTTGGTGCTATAGCCTTCAAGGTAGTAAGGTTTTACTTGGGGATGCGTTATAAATTGGTACCATTTTTGTTCTCGGATGAAATTTTTAGAGGTTTTTGAAATCGTCATTGAATAAATAGGCCCACAGAGTGAAATATTGGATATTTAATTCTGAATGCACCTATTTTAGATTAAAAACTTAGATGACCAAATTTTTGCATAATAATTCCCTAATGTTTAGGAATGCACTTTTATATTTATTATTATTAATTGGTACCATTTTGGTTCTCCGACGATATTTGAAGTTTAATTTTTCAGTGTTGCTCAATATTGGTTGTTTAATTTTGAATGCACCTATTTTTCCATTAAGATGGAAAAATTTACATGAAAATTTTAAATAATACAAATGACATTTTTTATTTAGATGGCCTTAAAAATTACTAAATGTTAACATAAAATAGAAATAATTTCTAAAAAATTTAAATATTTAGCATATATTAAAATTTTTGATGCTTAAATTTACATGTAGCATTTAAAACGACTGACTTTTAGTATTTTATTTTGAATTTTAATAGAATTTTAATTAGACTTACTGGTTTATTAATTATTTATATTATAACTTATTATAATTATTGGTAATATTATTAATTATTGGCCTATTGGCATCCCTAGATTTGTCATTTTGCTGGAATGCCAGGCATACATTTCCAAGTTGTGTAAGTTATGCTTGATTTTGGATTTGATTCTGGATCCTTTTAGAAGTAGCATTACATCGTTTTCACCCCATAGCTCCCACCACATGCTTCAGAATTTTCACACACTTCAATTATTATTCATGTGACCTCAAATTCACCCAGAACTCAGTGCGGGTCGTCTGCCGGTCAGTGGCGTAGGGGTGCTTCTTTCCCAGAAAAGCACTACAATGTCCCTACAAAAACATACCAGCGGCGATCAGTTAGTCTGATCATTCAAATTAGTAGGCTGCGTGTATTTGGCCTCCGTCTGACCTGCATGTAACCGGGGTCACCCGGCGGTCAAATTCAGGGGTCATCTGACGGTCGAAGTCCTCGTGTCCCTTCCAAGCCACCGTAGGCTGTTGGTTGCATCCGTGGAGTTTGAGTGGCTCGGTGGCAGGGCCCGAGTGCTCATCAATCCTTCCTCTAATCATTACAGATGGAAGACAGCGGCGTAAACAGGCATCATTAGGCCACAGCCGCTCTTGTCCACTTTAAACCGCTGTTATGACTTCGCAGAAGCATCTGTAACTTGCTCCCCTGGGGAGCGACGTCGAAGGATGAAGTACTTTTGAGATGGTCTTCTATCAGTTAAGTGTGCAGGGTTGACAGGACCGAGCTAATTTTGTCATCCACACCACTGTGATGGTCGGCCTACTGACATGAGGGACACCGTGCTGGGGCTGCACAATTGAGGAACGAATCTAATTGCGATATTTCTGATAAAAAATTCCAATTCAAAATATGATTTTATGAAAAAAAAAAAAAAATCTAGGTTTGCTATGTTTATTTGTATGGCTGACAATGTGGCCAAAATTTTGTAATTGTCAGTATGACTATAAAATAAAAATAATGATAATTATATGAATAATAGTAATAATAATAATAATAATAATATTATTATTATTATTATTATTATTATTATTATTATTATTATTACTACTGCTATTTTAGTATTGATATACTGTTATATATTTTATTTTTTATATTTTCCATTTTCATTTTAAGAAATTTTAGTGTTTTTGTCCTTTTTTGTAGTTTTATTTGATTTATGTCTATTTAGTTTTTCATTAGTTATTTTACTACAAGTTAAACTAAATTGGGCAAATAGCTGAAATAAGTTTTTTTTTAATAATTTTTTTTATTATTATTTCAACTAACAATTTTATCAGTTAACGTAAATATATTCTAATTTTATTTTAGTTAACTATAATGACTCTGTATACTACTACTAAATAAAAATGTAAAAACAAAATAAGTATTACTATATATAATTGTGTATTTGGGAATGCAACACACACACACCATCTTCCCATACTTGAAAGCACTTGTCAACAAAAGAGAAGATTGGGGAAAAAAAAAAAAAAAGCATATGAAGAAACTACGACAGATGTTAATTTTACAGTTGCAGTGTTTACATTAAAGTGACCCAAACTCAGAGCAGATGCAGAGATGAGTTCTGCTTTGAGTCGCTGCAAACACTGGTGGATAATGAGCTGCTCATGTGTAAATGAACACAGTGCTGCGCTTCACTTAATATTCATTTAATTAAATCGCAGTCTTTGCTGTTTGATATTCTTTTAGTTTTATTTCGATTAATGGTGCAGCAGTATCAGATCAGAGTGTTGTCCCCCTTCAGAAATTGTGAAACACAAAGGTAGAGACAGAATAAGCAGTGGAACGATCTCTCTCTGCGTGTCGATTGTGACATACCCGTACGCAGCAGGAGAAGTCAAAAACAGAGAGCGCTGCAGCAAGGTGCTGCCGTTGCTGATGAGTTTTCATAGCATGTGTGTTTTCGTCAGGAGGAACGATGCGGGTTCAACGGCAGGGCAATGGCAGACCCCCCATTCTCAATCACACTCGGTCCCTGAGGGCATGTGATGCTGCTTGCGTGTGAGGCTGCGCTAGCAAAAGTACGATGCACGAATAAATACCAACGAAAAAAGTACAATCCTTATATATAAGGAAGAAAATTGACCAGGAAACGGACGCATTCTCCTCCCGTCTCATTATCCTCTTTGCATTTTGGTATATTATTGAGCATGCTGGCGAGGCTGCTGGTAAACATCTGACATAGACGCACCATGTGGCATCGCCACAGAGATATTTTTAACCAGCATGCTGCCGGCTTTTCCTAAAAGCCCTATTCCTCATACCGCTCTCTTTTTTTCCCCCCTCGTTCTCTCTCTCTTTCCACCTGCTCTTCACCCCATCAGCGGCGGGGTCGTTGCGAGGTCGGGAGGAAAAATGGAGCGCTGTGTAATGCCCCTCCGTGCCTACTGATGGAATGCTCTTTCTTGTTCCTCCTCTAATGCTTTCCTTTAATTCCTCTCTTTCATGCTTGTTTCCTGCCCATCTTTCCTGGCTTATCTCATCTCTGCATGCACCTGCGCATCTACCTTCCATCATCCCTTTTGTTTCTAAACACAGGCCTGGAGGTGTTTAAAGGAAAAGTGTGGGCCGAGATGCTGGTTTGGAATGAATCATGATGCTCCAAGCCTCATATCTGACGCTAAACGGGTCCGTCCTTACTGCGTTTATGGTCCGATGCGTGGTGAAACCAGTCATCCCTGAAGAACCTAACATCCCTTCTTTACCGTTTATGTAGTTTAAACATTTATCAGCTATTAAAACATGTCGTTTTGTAAAATTGCAGGACGGAGGCTCATAATCTAGACTCGTTTTTCTCATATAAACATGTCCTTGTAGTGGCCCGAACAATAAGATGAATGGTGCATACTAGGCAGCACTGTGATCTCTGGTGGGATCGGGCCTCTGGACCCTTCTGACGGGACACAGGTTAAATATTTTCATCCGAAAACCCACTGAACCTCATATTCCTTCTATTCATTAACCGAAACATTGTGATCTGGCTTTTATTCACCCCCAAGACGTGTTTGTGAATGGAGGGCATGCCGTGACTTCAAACATGCAAAGCTTAAAAGCAAGAGGAAGTTGTCCTGAGGCCGTCATGCCCTGTCCATAATTTCTGGGCCACTGGATTGACTATTTTAGGACGGTGTAATGGGAACACTTTGTTGTGATTGGAGCAGCCCTCAATGCTAATCCATTCTGATTCGCGCTTTGCATGTGGGCACTGAGTTAAAAAACAATCCAGTTAAATTGCTTCAGAGAATCAAATTTACAAATTAAATCAAATGAATCTCCGTTAAAAAACCCAGATTCGCTCAGCATTAAAGTCTCGGTGCTTTATTTTAACAGCTCAATGGCTATGAAAGCTCAGGAGAATTTGGCCCCCAGTGATTGTTAATCAGAAATGAAGGCAGCATGTTAATAGCAGCGCTTGGACTCTAGATGTCAGCAGTGTCTGGTGGACCGTTGATGAAATGAGCACTAGTACCCCTCTGCTTTGCATTCAGTTTTAGTTTTGTATGCTCAAGTGGCTGCTGTGAACTGGGAAAGAGGTTTTGATTTGAAAATCAGCTTGAGTTTTGATTCAAATAGACGCATTCTTTGCTAATTCTTTGCTCAGAGCTGTTTGATTGATCCAAAATTGATATCAACATGATGAGACAATAGTTGTCACAATTAGTTTTTATTTATGATACTTGATAAAGTCATGTTGCTTTACTTATACTGATCAGAAATGACATATTCAGGTAATAAATTTCTTCAGGTTCACCAAGTGATGAAGTAAAAGGAGACCCGGGATAATAGTGACGCTCTTTGGTTTCTGCTCATTTATTTGAGTGTTTACTGTTTTGCATTATTACACACTACTTTTCCTATTGAATACTGTAAAGCTGCTTTGACACAGTCTGGATTGTTAAAAGCGCTATATAAATAAAGGTGACTTGACCATAAATGAGCCACTATTTTGGTTTCTGTTTAGTTTAAACTTTGCAGCAAATATCTTTGTCAGAAGTAATTTTCTGTCAATTAAAATAACTTTGTAATTGGATACAGTTAAACTAGATGTGCACAAATGTTGTTGTAATATTCAAATGCCCAGGATATACAATTATAAAGGAAGTTTGTGATCATTATAACCATTAATGAATTAATTTTAAAAAAGTTCTATAAAGGAAATATATTGCTTTTTAAAAATATATTATTAAATATAATTGTACAGTCTTTATTTGTAACTTCCAACACAGCATAAAAGACAAAAAAGCTGTGTTGAACATACATTTTATAATTAATGTTCATGTTCTGGACCCATCTTATATTCACAGATGGCATCAACATTTTTTTTTTTGTTATATTGTGACATTTTAAGTTATTGCATTTATTTAAACATATATTTATACTGGATCCTCATACCAATAAGCTTTTGCACTTTTAAAATGTGGTTTGTGGATTATATATGTGTAAGTGACAGATTTGGCGGTGTATATTTGGCACTCAGTACAGATCAATGTTTTTTTTTTTTTTTTGTCCCTGTTGGATGGTTTTGAGTTGCCATTGTGTTTCACTGCGATGATAAGAACTGTGGATGTAAGGAAAAGATCTTGAGGCCTAATTTCTGATTATGTCTGTTTGGTTCTGACATTTAAGTTAAATGTACAGTTTTAAAATTTGTCAGATTTGTTGTCTAGTGGTTAGCAATCGTGCTTCAGATGATCTTTAGAGCTATAGTGCTTATGTGGAAGATTTTAAATTTGAATTTGTCCGACACTGGGTCATTAGTCTATTCTCTTCTTCTTTTGCTGTATTTGTCTCTTCTCAGTTGGCCAAACGTTAAATAAATACTTAAAAATCTAAATATGAGTAGATGTATTTAGAGATTCTAAATAATTTTTTTTTAACATTTAAATAAGGTTTCCAATTAAATGTCATTATTTAAGTGGCATAATTCCTATACATTCCAGAAGCAAATTCCTGTTTTTTGGTTCTATCATTTCCTTACCTTCTTGCTCTGTGAAGGAGCGGTTGCGGGCCGTTGGCTTGGGTTGCCAGGGCAACTGCTGGCATGGTGAGTGGGCAAGACTGTGGCTGGCATAGTGACTGCATTGGGCAGGACAGCTGGGTGCCATGCAGACCCCCTCAGACGTGCATTTCATTTGGCGGAGGGATCGTAACAGCAGAATGCTGCGTTGAGCCAGAACCACGTGTTCCATGTGGCCGGAGATTAGTTTGATTTGAACATAACTTGATTAATTTCTTCTCCTTGTTTTTGTAGGGATGCACAGTACGTCAGCACCATAATGGTTGTTGGTTGTCGTGATAATTTCTTACACTACCATTAAATTTTTTTTACTGTTTAAAGGAATTCTCTTATGCTCACCAAAGCTGCATTTATTTGATCAAAAACACTGTAAAAACAGTAATATTATGAAATATTACTACAATTTAAAAAGTATGTTTTCATTTTTAATATATGTTAAAATGTAATTTATTCCTGAGATGCAAAGCTGAATTTTCAGCAACATTACTCCAGTCTTCAGTGTCACATTATCCTTCAGAAATCACTCTAATATACAGATTTGGTGCTCAAAACATTTCTGATTATTATCAAAGATAAAAATGATTGTGCTGCTCAGTATTTTTGTGGAAACGGCTACATTTTTCAGAAAACATTTTTTGATGACTAGAAAGTTTTAAATATATATTTTATTTATATTACTCAGTATTGGATGTTATTTTTTTTTCTTTTCAAATTTTTTAAGATTTAGATAATTGTTAACATTAAAAGCATTAGGCTATTTATCTATCTTTTGTACTTTATGTAATTTTATAGCATAAACGCTTTATTACAAACACTATTTACATTTTTATGTTTATTAAAAAAGGGAAACAAAGTGCTATAGAATCATAATATGAGCCATTTATAATTTTGGTCATAATATGAAAATAATTATCTACCTATTAAGTTGGCCGGAATTTCAGAATTGGTGGATCACCGTTTTTGCACCACACCAGTTTAGTAATGGGACAATGTCATGTAACCTCTTCCTGTTCAATTCCACGTTTAGTCTTATAGGAAACTGTTGTTCCTGTGATTATTGTTCATATTTTGTTGGAAACTTATGTAATTTGATTGTGCTACTTGTTCCAAAGGACCAAATACTTTTGCCAAGACTCTACTATTACCTTTAGGCCTATGTTTATGTTCTTGGTAGATGATTTCTTTGTAGAACTGCAAGAATGGTTTCATGTGTGCATGTGTCATGTTTCACTGACCTTTGACCCTGACAAATGACATCATAAAGCTGATGCAACATGAACCAATCAGCATGTTTAACTTTGAGCGAAAACCATTGTATAGTCATCCATCCATCCATCCATCCATCCATCCATCCATCCATCCATCCGAGGCCGTATGCTAGTGTATTTGCAATCAGACACATCAAGTGAAATGAGGGGCTGAAAAACGTCCTCATCTCCTCCGCCCTTTGCTTTCCGCCCGTGAGAACACAGCAAGTTCTTCATTAGGAGAGGAAATCATTCCCCCATCTTTCACACACTCCCAATCTGCAAATGTCACCGGGGTGTGGGCATATGTGTGTGTGTGTGTGTGTGTGTGTGTGTGTGTGTTAAGATGCCAGATGGATGGTGGCATGAGACACTATTTCATGTTTGACTGTGCCTTGTGTTGCGGGGAGGAGAGTGTGTGAGTGTGTGTGTGTGCTAGGAACGGCTGTGCACAGCGAGAGATTAATTCTGCTAAATTAATTGGGCTGAGATTGAAAATGAGAGAGCAAGCAGGTTGCAGATGAGCACACACACACACATGCAAACCTCCTGCCTGTGACGCACACACTCTTATTTGCCATACACCCCTGATTGTTTGCAGTGTGTGTGTGTTTTTGTGTGGTTACGAGTGTGTTTTAGAGTGTGTGTGCGCACATGCACAGCAGGGTAGAATGTATACACACAAACACACACACAAGCTGCAACGCTGAGATATGCCTTCAAACACACCCACACACACCCCGGTGTGTGCGGGGACTCAGAGTGGTGATTTTGAGACGAAGGGCCCCCATAAATCTCCTTCCATACAGGAGCTGAGTCTGCACAGGGACGAGAAAGAGAACATTACCATCTGGAGAAAGAGAGAGAGAGAAAAGGAGAGAAGGTATAGTTTATATCAACCGTCAGTAAAGTCTCACAGGCCACGTTCACACCAGAGCCGCTCCTCTTCTGAGTGTGTAATCCTGTTCTGTTCACACCGCAGGGAAAATCTGCTTTTTTTCTTGAAGGAATTCAGTATCCGGTTCAGTACAAGTTCTGCATCTGTGGCATGTTGTTAATTACCACGAAAACAATTTAGACTTTTCCCTCCTTTTTATGCAAAGCAAAAATCTGGGATACAGCAAGGCACTTAAAATGGGAGTGAATGAGGCCAGTCTGTGAATTTTCAAATACAAAAATGTAAACAATATGCATGTTAACATGAATTTAGTGTAAAAAATAACTTACTGACATTTTCTGTGTATAAAGATCTGATTTTATAATTTTTTTTTCCATAATGCAATGCCATTAACAACCCTAAAATTACTGTTTTGCAATTAATACACAAAATCTAACGGAAGACTACACATTTCTGCTTTCAAATCCTCAAAAAAAAAAAAAAGTCCCCATTCACTTCCATTGTAAGTGACTCACTAGCTATGTTTCCATCCACAAATTTTTATCTGAATTTTGGGGTAAAGCATTGAAAAAAAACAAAACAACAACGCTGGATGGAAGTCCAAGATGCACATACAATCTTAAAATGTGCATAAAAAAGTAATAAAGAAAACATGCATTTAAATGATGGAAACACATTTACCAACTGAATTTATTCAGATGCACAATTGATTATGTAGGCTTACTGCTTACTTTGTGCTAGTTTCCCAGGACATGGGATGGAAACAGTGCCTTTTTCCAAATTGAATTTGTAAACTTTTGCAACTTTGGATGCATAGCTACCTTAACATTGACTTTTGTGCTGATCAACATTATACCACAAATGCTGGTCAGCTAATAAGGTGTTCAAGTTGGCCAGATGTGTCTCTTTTTCTGGATCTCACTGTTTCAAAGGCTCATAAACTGGCCACATTATGTCTTGTTTGAAATCTACTGATGTCAACTAGTTTCTGAGAGGATTACATTTAGTAGAAAATGAAGTAGAGTAAAGTGTCGTAAACCTTATTATGTTTGTGTGAAAACCTTTAGGTCTTTGCTAATATAGCATTAAATGTTTGGATGGAATGAACGAAAGGCGGAGGCGGTTTAGTCCGCCCAACTCTATGAATCTTTACAGAATTTGGCTTCGCCTGATAGAGCAACTCAATTATCCTGATAATACAGTCTCAGCCTCAAACACCGTTCCCATTACTGCAGAACACACCGCCTGCGGCCACACACACACACACACGCACCAACAGCTGTGGTACAAAGAAACCTCACAGGCACAAACACACGCTTCTGAAATATAAAAGGAGAACATTATGCATCTGAACTCCACGTGTTCTCTAAAATGAATCAGTTTTTCCTTTAATCTCTAGGTAACATGAAGGTCTACTGGCCTTTTTGGGTGATAGTGAGAACATGTTGAGGTTTCTCTTGCATGAAAGCTTAGCAGTTGCTATTTGAGTCTCTTAAACAGTCTACAGCTTCGGTGTGGAACTCTGGCCTAGTGA
Organism: Spinibarbus caldwelli; assembly: GCA_039654775.1. NCBI lineage: Eukaryota > Metazoa > Chordata > Actinopteri > Cypriniformes > Cyprinidae > Spinibarbus > Spinibarbus caldwelli. The sequence continues at coordinate 47,356,214 of CM077218.1, read as the reverse complement.
AAAGAAATCAAATGTAAAGTGTGTCAGAAGAGACAGATTGATGTGTCTCTCATCTCCAGCCTGACTGAACATAGCTCATCATTACTGTCAACACAGAGAGAGAGGGGGGAAAGGATTGAAAGAACAAATGAGTGCAGGAGAAAGACAGAATGAAAGACTCTGGAAAGACAAGACAGGTATAGACTCAAATGTTTGAAGTGAAGGGTTAGATGAAGAAGTTGATAGTATTAGGTATAGATGAAACCATATTGTAGGTGAAGACTATAGGAAGAAGCATCTAGCCTAAATGATCTCTTATGCTAGAACAGTGGTTTTCAAACTTTTTTAAGAGCAACCCTATTTTTTCTTTTTGAATTGACGCGACCCATACATACACACACACTATAGAAAGATTAAAGACACACTAAAGAAGCAGGGCAGGGCTGATGGAGCGAATGCTAATGAGTGACAACTGTGCCACAGACCGGTCTCAAGTCCCACTTAAGCCTTGTTCACACCAAGAACGATAACTATAAAGATAAAGATATTAGCATCCACACCTGCGAACGATATCGTCTGTTTATTCTAAGTGCACGCACGTCTGCCACTTTAAATTCTCCAGCTCCTTAGAGCAGGATGGATTCTGATTGGTGTCAATGTTTTTATCGTTCATCAGCTGGATTCATCAGTGATTCCAATGATATCGTTTCTCTGTACCTTTATCGTTATAGTTATGGTGTGGACTCTGCTACTCTTTAATATTGAGAACAATTTTTAGAACTATATCTTTATCGTTATCTTTATAGTTATCGTGCTTGGTGTGAACGGGCCTTTTAGCCTCACATCAGTTTTGGCATATCTTATTTTGCCCATTCCATTGTTATGATTATCACCATGTCAGTCATTGCAATTTCGAGAGAATCCCTAATTTATGTGTGGATGTCACTCCCCAAACTTTGTAGCATGTACGCCACGTTAGTCCTCTTAGCAGCATGAAAAACAAAACTTTTATTTTATTCGTGCAAAGAGCGCTCCCTTAATGACTGAAAAGTGATCTCAGAAAATTCTGTTATAATCAATGAATCTACACGGCACAATTAATCTCTTATTTACACTTTGTTCATTGTAATGAGAGGATTCGCAAGCTTCCAGAAATCAGGACTGAACAAAAACTCTGGCGTTTTGAACGGTGAGTGGATTCTGACTAACTGAAACGCCTCTGATTGGCCATTGCGTTCCAGAAATCAACAGATACGTCTGTGATTGGCTACAATGTTCAGCGCTGCAAAAACAGCGCGAACACAAATACACATTGCATTCTGCTGCAAGGCGGTAGCAGCTTACTTTAATTTTGTTATTTGTTTTTGTTATTAAAGTTAAGTTTGCAGATTCCCTTCCTTCTTCCCTGAGTCTTGAACTTTGTAACAGAAGGCGCTTTCGCACCAGAAGAACCTTTCCATAGTTCCTAGAACTATTGACAGAAGTTCCCGCTTTTTGGGGTGTTCACACCGCAGGAACTAGGAACGTATTTATAGTTGTAGGAACTCCGTTTGGGGGAACTAATTTAGCTCCTATTTCAGAGAAGGGTCTAAATCAGTGACCTAAGAGTTTTCTGATTGGCCTAACGCATGCGAAACACCGACTACCAGGCATTTTTAAAAAGCCATTTAAACCTATTTGCTTCACAAACATGGAAAACAGCGATAACAGCATTTACCTGTTGGTCTGCAGCGTTGTGTTCTTTTCTCAACACTGCAAGTTGTCATAGGAGATTTAGTCAGATTTTCGTGCTCTTTCAATTGCGTAAATTGTGTATTCACATTCCATCTCCGTTATCACGAAACCCACGACACACAACATAAACAGCCCAATCATGGTATTCTCCATTCACTGGTTGTAGATGTTTGTAAATGCCGTGAATAAAGATGACGCTGTCGGCGAGTTCCTGTTGCCGGTGTGAATGTAACCTGGAAAATGGCCCGAGGGGGAAATTGGTTTTCTAGGAACCACCCTGCTGGCTAGTTCCTAGAACTACTTGGTGTGAAAGCACCTATACATATATACATTTTCCTTAAATCATCCTGGCAACCCATTATTTCAAGTCTTGACCCAGGGTTTTAAAACCACTGTGCTAGAAGATCTGATTTCAGATTAGCCTTCTGTCTTCAGTCTTCAAACTAAACCAAGTGCTCAAGGTTTGGCTGGTTAGCATTAGCACACATCCATCGTAGATGTCGTAACTATACCACCTGGCTGCAAAAACACCTTTCTCCATTGAGTGCTGCAGGAATCCTAAAACCTGAAAAGGAGTTGCCATTTTTGCACTTCTGGTTCCATCGTTATGAAGTCACTGAATGAGTTTCTGGTTAAATGAGTTAACACAAGCTCAAGATATTTTCACATTTTATTCTACGACATACAGAAATAACACCCCAATCTTGTTTGGGGTAATAAAAAGGCGGTTGCTAACAAGTGGCTAAATGGAAGTACAGAGGCTGCCGGGGTACATTAAACATCATTACGATGAACAGAAGAACACATCTATCATTAGTATGCTTTTATGATATTTACGCATTTGTAAGTGCAGTTTAAGTCTCCAAATACTTTTTTTGTGGCCACTGTATTTAGTTTTGGATGAAGTGGATGTTTCTACTAAATGACAAAATGGTCTTCATCACACAAGATAAATCAATCCTCTTTCAGTCTATTGTGTTTTTAGTAGTCAGCAGTTGTTGACCTCGCAGCTCTTGCGGCACTATGGGAAAAAGTTCATTTCTCTTAACATCAGCACTTATTCTCTCTCAATCCTTTTGTGCGTTTCTGGAAGCCACTTGCGTAGACCATCCTGTCTGTGTATCCATTTGTGACAGACTCATGCGGGCCAGACAGTGGAAAGAGAAAGCGAGGGGGATGAAATGAAAGACAGACAGTCAGTCCGACAGAGAGCCAGTCTTTCCTGTGAGAGCATCCAAACATCCAGCGCCAAAGCTAATGAGTGGTAAACAGCAGTAAACAGGAAACTATAGAGAGAGTGTCTTAAATCTACTTGCCGTGGAGTGTATTAAATGAGTGTGTGTGTATGTGTATGTGTGTGCATGTGGTTGGGTTTGAGTGCATATGTTTGTTTAGTATTGAATAAGGAGAATGAGGACTCTGGGCAGTAGGGAGCCTCTCCTAAGTGTACTTGGAGCCAGTCAAAGGTAATTAAGACTCAAATTAGGGCTGTTTGCTGAAGAGCTTTACATATTGCACGTGGTGTTTCATGGTGCATGCGGCACTGCTCTGTTACAGCCAGTGAGGTGTCTGCAGTGCTCCTTTTTTTTTTTTTTTCTTTCTCCTGCCATTTAACAAATTTACATTTACTCTGTATTTCGTCTGATTACACAACTCTCTTAAATACATGATTCTGATTGGTCAACCGGTCAGATATTTCCTAATATTAATTTCCATAATATATGCATTGATGTAGAGCTATTTTGATGTCTGTCTTATCATGCTGCAAACTCTCTCGTTTTCATACAAACACAACTAGTGCCATATTGCATCTTAGTTAACGATTCTAGTGAAAATGACCTTAGAGCACTTCAGTATTCATAATACTGTAATATTGTTGTGTTTGTGTTTGTCTTGCTGCTAGCCTAATTCTTTTGTCTATTGTTGTGTGTGTGTGTGTGTGTGTGTGTGTGTGTGTGTGTGTGTGTGTGTGTGTATATATATATATATATATATATATATACACACACACACACACACACACACACACACACACACACATATATATATATAAGTTAAGTACGACTATAGTAAAATTATAAAAAAATTACAATTATTGAATATGACGTATATGTATACATATGTACGTATTTTTATGTATTTTCATCAACAGTATTTTGGTATCATGATGCAAGTTTTACATCTCGTTATCATTGATGAATTAAAAAAAAAAAACATTTCATTGATGAGATCACTGTTTGACGGCGAAATTCAGATAATTTCTTTCTTTTTTTTTTTAATTAACTGCTGTAGCTTTAACACGGGTTGTCCGGTGCTGCTCCTGGAGAGCCAGGAGAGTTCAGCTTCAACACACTTGCCTGGAAGTTTCTACTGAGTCTGAAGACCTTGATTAGCCGGTTCAGTTGTGTTTAATTAGGGTTGGAGCTAAACTCTGCAGGACGGTGGTCCTCCAGGAGCAGGTTTGGATGCCTCTGCTTAAACTCTAAGGCCACATACTTGGCTAAACAGCTGTGTAGAACAGATTTTTGACGACTGTGAGAAGAGTATCTGAGAAAAAAACCACCAGAAGAATCACATTATTGTAAGTCTCCAAGGCTAAAACCCTTGGAGCAGTTTGTCCTCTCTGGCCTTCAACCAAGAAAAAATGGACGCACCCTCAGAGGATGCATGAGGTCCGCTGACTGAACGGCCAGTTCACACGCTACAGTAGAGGGGGGTTGGGACCAGAAACAACATCCTTGTGAGTTTTACGATCTGGGAAAGCCAGAGGAATCCTGCTGCGGAGCTGCAGGTGAGAAGAGAGGAAGAGTGGCAGGGATCCAGAGCCGTACGAATGTAAGCGGCGATCCACATGTCAGGGATGCACACATCAAGCCGAATATCAACGGGAAATGACCCTGTGACGTGACTGACGACCCTGAGTGCTGACCTCTTTGAAAGGGCATTTCATAGGCGCAGGAGGGGATGGGAAGTCGTGTGAAGTCACGGGAACAAATCCAAAGGAGCCGCCGTGCTCCAGATGCCTTTATGTCTCTGTCAGGGAATTCCTGCGAGCTTGCGGCCTGATGCCTGAGTGTCCGCTCCAGTCACCGGAGCGATCTGTCTGTGTGTCGCACCGCAGGGGGTGGGACGGCCTGCAGGAAGCCAACCAGGCCTTGAGAGAAAGTGTGGAAAATCTTGGGTATCTTGAGAAAATGAATGTCTGCACCTTGGACTAAATTATGGAGTAGGATGACCCTTGAGAATCTTTAAGGAGCATTGGTTTTGCGTGTGTATGTGCGTGTGTCAGTCAGCTGGTGTCCTGCTGCATGGACTTCCTGCCTGTCTTTGGGGTTTGTGCTGTTTCCTCTAGCTTAGGAAAGCCTGTTTCCTCACACATGTTTTCCAACAGAGTTTCCAATTCAAACACACATGCACATTTACTTATCTAAACTAAACTGCTGCTAAATATGTTGTTTTTATAAAGCTAATGGGAGTTGCTACAGACTAAAGGTTTGTTTATGCCAATTCGAATGTTTGGGTCGATAATCTTTTTAATTTGAATAAACAGCAGTCATTGCGCCTGTTCGGACTGATGCGAATATTCGTATGCCATCAGTCGGACACATTTACTATTTTTTTAAATGTAAAGATGTGTTCTAATGTCTTTTCCATGGTAATGCGAAGAAAACTGGCCAACTATAAGTGGAACTTTTAACTAAAACTAAAACCATAAAAAATTTTTTTAAATAAAATGAATTAAAATTAAGTATGAAGAAATAAAGTAATACATAAAAACTTCAACTTTAGTGCTACAAAACTAAAACTAAAATAAAAATGACTAAAAACTGTATAGACATTAAAAACAAACTAAAAAATTACTAAAATTTCAAATAAAAACAGATCATATAAAAATAAAAACATTTAAAATATTAATAAAAACTGTAATAGTATCTCAGTGATGCTAAAGGCTGATCTGTAAACGCTGCTGTTAAATAAAGTATGACTTGGTGGTGTTTATGAACATAAAGTATGACTTGGTGTTTTGCTATAAGCGGCAGTGAATAGGAAAGGAAGAATCCAGAACTGGCCAAATAAAATACATAGGGTATATCAGTATCTTGATCAATCAGATACCTGACTCAAATAGCATTTTATGCTGCTGTCCTTGTTTATCGTTGTATTTTCATTCATCAGTCTGGCTTAATTTTCACATTGGTCTGAACAGACAAATTGCACATGAAAACCCACAAATGAAATTTTTTACATCATTTACTCACCCTCATGTTGTTCCAAAGTTGTATAAGTGTATTTCTTCTGTTGAATGCAGAAAAATATGTTACCGTAATTCTGGTAACCAAACAGTTGCTGTTCACCATTGACTGCCATAGTATTTTTAAGGAAGTCAATATACCAGCAGCTGTTTGGTTACCAACAATCTTCAAAATATCTTAGTTTGTTTTTGACAGAACAAAGAAAGGTTTGTAACAACTTAAGGGTGAGTAAATGATGGCAGAATTGTCATTTTTGGGTGAACTATCCGTTTAAGGCCTGTTCACAACAACATGAAAATTTGGTCCATTTTCACATGCATTTACATTGGATTTTTAGAATTGAAAAACACTTTGTGTCATCTTTGCGCACGTCTCCAAATTGAGGTTTGTCAGATTTAGCTTATGGGGACAAGTAAATGCTAACACATTAGATTCATACATTTAGAGTTAGATGCTCATATACAGCAAGATGCGGTCATTATTCCACCAATTTATCAAGCATTAAATCAACCCAAACCTGCTAATGTTAGTTAAAACAAATAAACAAACCAATAAATGGAAAACGAATGAGAAAAAAACAAAACAAAAAAAAAAAACAAGTTAAAATGTCTGTAATTGGAAATAAACAGATAACGACATCACTTACAGCTACGTTGCTTTTTTGTTCAGGGTGTTCTTTCTTATTATAGTGGACAGTTTGCTAAGCTCTTACTGAGTCATTAAGCGGCAGCATTAGCACATTAGCTTCCTGCGTCTGTTCAATCTGTAGCCTCTGGGTTGCTGCCTCCCTGCTGGCTAACTGAAGATGCGTGTTGTCAATAAAACATGATGAGACGCTTGTCTGTAATGACAGCTCCACCACTAAATCGTTCTCATTACGTCTCATAAACTTTCCTCTCTGTTTAAATGGGTATTACATATATCATTTATCCTAGTTGTGATGCTAGTCTACTATATGTCATAGTGTTGTTTAGGAATAGAATAAATGTTAGCATGTCAGGAATGTTTAAAGATGATGGGCTTCAATAAATTGTAGAAGAATGGAAAACCATGAGAGATGAAATGAAAAAGCAGCTGAATGTGATGCCTGAAACATTTAATGGAAAGTTTATGAACGTTTTTGGGTCCCACTTTATATTAGGTGGCCTTAACTACTATGTACTTGCATCAGAAAATAAGTACTGTGTACTTACTGTGTTCATATTGTATTGCAAAACACTTTTGCTGCTGTTGAGGTGGGATACGGGTAAGGTTAGGGACAGATTTGGTAGTATGGGTAGGTTTAAGGGTGGGTTAAGGTGTATGGGATGGGTCAACAGTATAATTATACAGAAAAAAAAAATACATGCATGTATTTTTTTTGAAAATATCAGTACATGTAAAAACATGTATGTACACAATAAATGCATTGTATCAAATGATTAATTTCAGTGTAAGTACATAGTAGTTAAGGCCATCTAAGTGGGACGAGTTTTTGTTGCATTTAATAATAATAAAAAAGTTAATATTTTCCATGCATACTTGGTACATATTATACCATGTTACATATACATTTGAATATATGTTATACGACACAAGTTTGGGGTTGGCAATGTTTTAATCCGTGTCAGAAATCATTCTAATATGCTGATTTGGTGCTCAAAAAACTTTTTTTTTTCTTTTTTTTTAAATTATCAATGTTGAAAACAGTTGTGGTATTTTTTATGGATTGTTTTCAGGAATTCTTAGTTCAAAAGAAATCAAATTTCTTTGAAATAGAAATCTTTTATAACATCATAAATGTCTTTACTGTCACTTGATGAATTTAATGAGTTCTTCTTGAAAAAATATTAATATCTTTAAAAAATAAATGTACTGACCTCAAACTTTTGAACGGTGTGTTTATATAGAACAGCCCACTCCAAATATATATACACTAACTCAAACTCAACGCATTCATCTCCAAGTGTTGGCCTGCGTGGCTAGTTGATCCCTCACTGCCAGTGTTTCACAGCCAGGCCCAGCGGTGCTTCTCCCTGAACGGCAGTTTCGACAAATAATTCCAGCTCCTGCATCAGGGTTGACTTTGTTCTAATGTTGCATATCTGAACCACTGGTATGTTTTTCTAGGTGCCACGTTTCTGAATATTGCCTGTCTGGGGCGAATCCAGAAGAGGCCACAAACTCCTTCTGCCTTCACCGCTACAAATCAAGAGCAGGGAGATTTTGCAGCTTTCAGCAGTATAGCTTTGTGTGAGTGCTCAATGATAAGAGTCATATAAAGCAAGACTTCATAACTTGTGAATTTTCAGTAGTAGGCCAAATCATGCTAGTCATTTCATTACAGATCCTGTGGTAGTTTAAATCGCCAATTTGCTTTCAGTAGTTTCTGCTGATTCAGAAACCAACTGATTGGTTCTCTTAGTTATTAGTTCTCACTGTCTTTTTAACATCTCGTACAGCAGTTTATCTTCGTTGCTTTTTTGGTTTATGAGCTTAGGAGAGATTTCAGTTTGGGTTATTGATTTGTCACTATAATTAGTCATGGATTTAGAGGTTTGCTGAGGCATTTCTGACTTGTAAACATGTATGAACAGCTCCTTTTCATTGGCAAGCATTGATTTCTAGCATTTTGAGCAAGAAACTTATAAGGGTAAATTGCTTCGTTGTTAGACTAGCTTTGAGGACTCTTGTCCAGGAGGATGTCTGACCATTTTCTACACTTAAAAATTGGTGTTAAAACAATTTTTACTCCGAAATAGTTAGTAAATTTCACAATTACAAAGAAACACAAGTAGCATTGAGTTAAACATGACATTTTGAGATAGAAAGACAGTAGCTGTATTTTCTTGTAAAACATACATCAATAATCTGTTTTATTTACAACTTTAATATACTGTAAAAAAAAAAAAAAAAAAAAAAAACCCTAATATTTATGGTAAAAAACCGTCAGCTGTGGTTGCCAGAATTTTACTGTAAAATATATATATATATATATATATATATATATATATATATATATATATATATATATATATATATATATATATAATATATATATGGTAGCAACATTTTAGGTTTTATGGTTTTAACTTAAATTTACAGTTAAATACCGTAATTTCTTTAACTGATATACTGTTAATATACCAACCTATTGAAGTACTGAAATCTGTTTTGTACCTTTGTAATACACTGATAATACACTGGAACTTAACGTTATCCAGGTTTATACTGTAGCATTTTTACAATCTTTTACCGTAAAATTCACAATCATTTTTTACAGTGAATATCTAGGTTTTTCTATATGGCGATGGTCTAAGAATTGTTTTTGACCTTTTTAAACTTGCACATTCATGATTGAAAAAGCTTTAGTCAGTGGAAAATGTAATAAATTATCAATAATAACATCCTTAATGATTATGATAATGACTATTTCTAGAGCCAAGACTATGGAAACATTTTACATAAGACCTTGATAAAAGGCTCAATAAAATGTCCCTTTTTTTCAGAGAGAGGTTTGTGCACTAAATAAATATAATGTATTCATGTGGTTAATATTTAATTTCACAGCATATTTATTTGGATACAGGCCCATGAGCTCGGTGAATACATTAGCTCTCTCCACTGCTATTATATTATGTAAGATATATAATGACCACATAAATAAGTTATTTCTGCAGGGTCTGTTGGACAGACAACCAACTCCTGTTGAACTTATTGCTAATACAGAGTGAATTCTCATTATTCGAGGTGATCTCATTGGTGAAATGCATTCATGTGAAACCACAAGGAGGTCTCTTCTTATGTCTGCTTCGATATGTGACCCTCGGAGGGAAGCGTTGGCACGCTTAACGCTGTAGAACAGATGGACAGTTTACAGTTAAAGGGCACCGAAGACCCGCTCTAATGTCCCGCCGAGGCATGCATGGAAATGACCAGAGTTATGGCTCCTCTACAGTCAGAAATCTGTTGGTTTTAATTTAATCTAATGACTATGCATCTTGTTTTGTGACAGGCTGGGCAAGTTTGGGCTCTTTGAGCTCTCAACTCTCAAATGATCCATTTAAGTAATGCCTGGCAAAAGAGTGTGAACCGTATAGTGGCATTTATTTATTTATTTATTTATTTTTTGCATGCGTTTGTGTCTGTGTTGAGTGGAATATAAGGAGTACAGGCTGATTGTTTCAATGAAACAATTTGATTCAATTTTCCAGTCAATAAAATTAGCCATCAGGGCTCGGGCTCTCCAACCGTCCACAGTCCCTCATTTCCAGATTCTGCTCCTAATTGAACGAGTTTATGTACTTGTCTGCGAGAAATTGGAAAAATTCATCACCTGGAAAATGTGATATTTTTCTCCCTCCTGGCTGTGCACAGCTTGTTTTGTCCTCCCTCACCCCCCTCTCTTTTACTTCATCAAAATGATGAGCCACTATGAAATTAATATAGTGACATTTGCATGCAAGTGTGTCTGTTCAGATTTCTTGGAGGAATTATTTTATTCTTAACATACAGAATCAGCGTCTTAATTTCATGATGCTGATAGTTAAAGATTTCTATTCACTTTGCAAGCTGACTGATTCATTTAAGAAATTAACAAATCACATTCAATCGATTTTTGTAAAGGTTGACGTTGGCAAAAAGATGTATGTGTATAAGATGTATATTATAATGTAATTTACCTACATAGGCCTCGGCGATAAATGCTAATACATAAAAATGTGACATTTCTTATAGCTTGTAAATGAATGCTTTCTCTGCCTGTAAGAGCAAGTTGACATTTATGCAATTAGTTATTTAGTTTCTTAGTAAAAACAAAATTCACATTCCTACACATTAAACCTACTTAAAGTTGATGTAAAATCTATTTATTATAGTATTTTGCATTATTTTTAGATTTAAAGGAAACAATTTTGACTTTGGTCATATGTACAGAAGATCAGATGTTTTTGGATCATCTCAGATCATGCTGGAGGATGATGATGATCAGGTTTTACACAAACTTGTGGAGTTCATGCAGCTCTATATTTATATTTCATAATCTATATGTATAAAATACATTTTATTTGTAAGACTACAATACACAATACACCTTGCAATACATACTCCACCATTAAGATAAAAGTAATTCTAATAGTGCTGCAGTGTAACACATGTAAAAGTTGTACCAAAAATGTAAAAGTTTTTTAAAGTAGTCTGCCAATTAATGAGAGATGAAAAAAAAAAAAAAAAAAAAACTGCATAATACATAATCAATGCCAAAAAATTTTTTGTGTATTAAATAGTTTTACATGAAGTACAACTGTCATTTCTTGAGATTTCATGCCAAATATGTAGGAATAGGTTTGAGTTTCATAGGGTGTGTGCATATATTTTAATAATAATAAAGATTGTGTGTGCATGAAAGTTTACTGTTTGAGAGAAAGTGAGAGAGTGTGTCTATGCATGAAATTTGACTCTGTAGGAGTGAGAGAGAGAGAGAGAGAGAGAGAGAGAGAGAGAAGAGAGGATCGTGAGATAGATGGAAGAGAAAATGCTGTACGATCTGCCATCTGTGTGCAGGGTTTCTCTCCTGTGCCCCATATGGCCAGGAGAGATGAGCTACAACACACACACACACACACACACACACACACACACACACACACACACACACACACACACACACACACACACACACACACACACACACACACACACACACACACACACACTCTCTCTCTCACTCACTCTCATATGCACAGATGCACATGCTCACACACACATTTATGGCGCGTCTTAAAACTTAATTATCTAGCCTTTTTGCTCCAAGTCAGGGAAGCGATGCTTCTTTTGAAGCAAATGAAAAGATTTCATAATAATGATGATCATTAGTTTGATGACATCACTGTAGCCTTTCTGCAGTGTTGAAGCTACTTCAGGTTCATTTAAATGATTAATCTGAATGAACCGATTCACTAAATTGAATCAGAATTCCCAATACTTATCTGAGAGCACTTTAAGAGAACAAAACAAAAATTATCAATGTAGCTTTTTGTTGTTCTACACTCCTTATAATTAGGGTCTGTAGTTACAGTGAGTTGCATAAACACTAAATAGTTTTGTTAGCATCATTCATTTTAGTTATTCTCACTAATGGCTTTATTCTCACACAAGCTTCTTAAATATATTTATTTTAATGTCATTTTTGTAATTGCTGTAATCGATAAACATCCCTCCACATGCTTATGTCTTCATACACACGTGTCCTGTGTCCTATTTTTTTTTTTTTCCCTTTTCTCACACACCAGCACACACGCACACTTCTGAATAAGTGTTATATATTATACTTTGTAGTGATGGACAAGCTCCTCGCAGGCTGCCAAAATGAAATGAGCACAATTACCAGGGGCGACAGAGCCTGGCCACATTAGGCTGACCAATCGAGCAGAAACTCAAATGAGCAACACACACACACACACTCACACACACACAAAAGACGAGTGCTGCCCTATCTCCACACAAAAACCTTTGCAAAGATGAGCCAAGATAATACATTGAAATCAGTGTAAACTTCATATGCCATGAAATTGAATGTCTACTTTCAGAAGCGTCATGCCCTTTAAAACTGAGGGGGGCAGAGGGCATGTGCTCCTGAAGATGTTTGAGCTGAGGAGGGGTTTAATGCCAAAAAAGTATCTTTGATAATTAAGTTGCATAATTATTGTAGGTAAAACTGTCATTATGTTTTTGTTACAGTTCTGAATAGGCAGAAAGATGCATATAAAATCTAAATAAATATTGATTATAGTTATTTATATATTGATTATATTTACATGTATGTAATTATATCCCAGCTAAAAATTTTTGGTTCCCAGAACGTTAGTTATTGGTTCCCAGAACGTTAGTTTTTGGTTAGCCAGGAAAGTTTTCTTAACGTTCCCAGAACGTTAGTTTTTTTTGTTTGTCGAACGTTCCCAGAACATTTGTTTTTGGTTCCCAGAAAGTGAGTTTTTGGTTTTTATTCTAACGTTTCCCTAACCTCTTTACCCCAGTATGATCACCCCACTGTACGTCATATCATTTAGTTTCTATATGCACTACTGTTCAAAACTTTGAAGTTGGCAGGATATAATGTTTTAGCAAGGTTGCATTTATTTTATTTTATTTTACAGTAAAAACAGTAATATTTTGAATTATTACAAATTATAATAACTGTTTTCTATCTCAGCATATTTTAATATGTAATTTATTCCTGTGATGCAAAGCTGAATTTTCAGCATCATTAATCCAGTCTTCAGTGTCACATGGTCCTTCAGAAATCATTGTAATGTGATGATTTGCTACTCAAGAAATATTTTTCATTATTATCTATGTTGAAAACAGGTGTGCTGCTTAATAGTTTTTGTGGAAACCCTGATAGTGTTCTTTGAGTAAAAAATTCAAAAGAATAGCATTTATTTGAAATGGAAGTCTTTTGTTACATTATGAAAGTCTTAACTGTCACTGTTGATTAATTTTATGCCTCCTTGCTAAATAAAAGTATGTATTCATTTCAAAAATCCTTTAATAGGAAGGACTTTCCTGTGTTACGACATTCACTGCTTCCTTTATATGAATGTATCTTCTGAATCAATTCTGTTCAGTTGTGTTGTTCCATAACTTTATTTCAGATAATGAGTTGATCCAGCATTCTTTTGACCGAGGAGCAGAGACAGAGCTCGGCTCGATCAGGACGACGTCTTGGCTAAACCCCTGCCGTGACTTCCCAGCCTGGCCACAGCCGATCAATATAACTGCAGTTGGAGATACAGGTCAGCCAATGCACTTCCAGTAAGAGTAGACTGATAAAATAGTTGGATTGAAGGTCTTAACTTGCATCTCAGGGGTCTGCTAGTAAAACGGCTCATTCAGCAGATAGACAAGATACGGCATGTGTAGCTTTATTAGTATATATGTGTAAATAGGACATGCTACGAACAGTACAGCTATCAAACTAGTTTTTATTTGCAGGTTTTACTTTTCAGGTTGTGATGAAGAAAGTTCATTTGTAGTGTACAGATGAATATTTTGAACATTTATGGTGCTTGCAGGATTTTTCTTTAAAGGTTGTAATGAAGGTTTTTAACAATTGTTGTAGTTTTGTTCAGTAAACAAAATAAGCTTTTTGCATTAGCTTCATAAACTGTCCTGCTGCTGCTAAGCACAGTTGTAGATCTACATGAATTTTCGATACTAATTCTGTTTTACTGCTTAGTTCATTCTAAAGCACTATAAACTAATTTATCAACACAGTCTTTTTCAATATAGCATTTATGAAGCAGCATAAAATAAAGCAGAGAATTACTCAGGAAAAGACATCATTCGAGTTTGATATAGTGAAGGCACATAAACCGTTTCTATTCAGTAAATCTGACTGAATCCATGTGATTACATAATTAATAGTCTGCAATTTGAGGTTTAGGCTCCGTTTTGTGTAGATTAATTACCATTTGGATGTAATTGTGGATGCTAATGCATCTTAGTTGTGTGACCTTCAACTGTGACCTTCAGCATGGCATGCTTATTGTGTGAACTATGTGCATCTATATTTTCCTGTTGCTAAGTTCATGTGAATTCACTTCATGTAAATTATCTTGTAAAACCTGTGCAGAGATGTTTGTAGTTTTATTCTGGGCATCCAGATCTCCTGAGATGGTCAAACTGAGAGAAATTGCTCTCTCCATCCATTTAAAGCCTGTGCAGGGGGCACGTAATGTTTTTCTTTTAATCAGAAAGACCTGTAGTTTATATATAAATATAATATATATATATAAGAAGACTCAGATTCGGCCCTGTTCATCAGATTTATATTGACATTATTTATTGATATTCATTACTAAATGTACAAGAGGCTGGATTTAGAGTGCTAGATTTTGGACAAAAGCCACAGCGGCGGTTCCACTTCGCTTCGTTTGGATTTGGCTCCGAGTCTCTCCAGACAACAGTTGGGTCTTAACTGCCATTTTCTTTAATAGTGCTGAAGTTATGCTGCTCACGGCCGCCCATATCTCACGCTCGCTCTCATATCTCCTGTCCTCCTCATCTGTGCACACTGGTACAGAGGCGGATAGAAATGCTTAATTATTAATTGGCTTGTTGTGTTTGTGCCGGGAGGCAATAAATAACGTTCTCGTCTAATGAATAATGGGGTTGGTTCGGGGGCCCTGGCTCAACCGCGGATCCCCACGGTGAGCTATTAACGTTTTACAGTGTCTCCAGCACTCGGAGCAAGCCAGTTTCCTGCCAGCCCATTACCCGAGCACCAGGGAGGCGGGCGACTGGACCCACTCCGGGGCAATGCAGCTGACCCCGGCGGCCCGAGAGGACAAGTGTAGCCGCAGGGTCGGCCATGGGCCGCTGGAGGGGAACAGAGCGGGTGACTAGTCAAAAAAGTTTTATGGCGAAGTTTGCGATTAGCAGTAAGACCAGCTCACGCAGAGCCTAAGGGGTCGAAGGTCTGTTAGTTTTGAGTTGATCAGCATGAGAAATGGATTATTAATACAGAGATGTTTGTGAAGGTATAGGTCACCTGGTTATTGAAATGTCTGAGTTATGTAAAGAAGAAAATTGGAGGAGTAAATCAAGGACACTTCTCAAACTCAACATCTTTATTGGTATGAAAATTGGCTTTCAAAGAAATTGTATGAGACTTTAAAAAAAAATCATTCAGAAATTGCTGCTAAATTTCAAAGAAACTGCTAATTTTGAAGTAAAAAGGATAAGATTTTTTTGTAAAATGTACTCTAATAATTTTTATTTTATTTACTTTAACTTTGAAAAATTATTTTTTTACAGTGTGGGCTAAAAGAGTGGGCAAAAATTGCAATTTTTTAGTATGGCTATCAATCCATTAAAATTAAGTGAACTGCTGATTAATTAAATCACATTTGTTTGCTGAGAAAACACGCAAATTAAAGTAATTTAAAGGTGTTATATTATTGTGTCAGTTTAAAGCATTGCATACCATATATTTTAATATTTTTTGTAGTATATCCATTTCTTTGAACAACAACAGTATTTTTTTGAATCGGTTTGTCATGCAGTCTATAAATTTTAGGGCCTTTCAAACAGGATGTGATCTTGTATTCTGTTTATGAGATTTTTTTAGTTGTTTTTATTTTTATTTTTTATACAGTGCCTTTTCCAAGCTATATGGCACTTTACAATCAATCATATTAATACAGAGAGATTGTTGTTGGTCTATGTACACATACAGATGAGCCTCTTCTCTTTGTTTTATAGCATCTCACTCCATGAGTGCCGTGTATTTAGTCTATGGTGTGTCAAGGTAAAATTAAGCTTTGAGTTCTGTTGAGTTTATTTGGGATCTGAGTTCAGGGGTAGGATTTCGTTTTTCATTATAATCAATTGTACTAAATTAGTTTATTATTAATTTTTCACAACTATATGTTTAAAAACGTTATATCATTCGAATTTTATTATATAATTTATTTAATATTTATTATTATATTCCAAAAATATATTACATTATTTTGCTATTTTCATATTCATTTTAAGAATATGATAATGGCAAAAATAAATAAATAAAAAATAAATAATAATAATAAAAAATTACAAGCACTTTACTGCCTGCAATGGAAGAGGTTTCTGCAACGTGGCTATGGTTTTTTATTTATTTATTTTTTGTGTAGTTCTGACACATCTGCTCACCCAAACACCCACGCTTGCTTGCTTAGATCTTACATTCTCACATCTTCTTACATCTCTCTCTCTCTCTCTCTCTCTGTCTGCACACACACACACACACACACACAGCTTGTCTCCATGTCAGTTGATCCGTTCTGAGAGGTCATTTTTCAATAGGAGAGGCAGACAGGTCTGTGCAGGGATCAGATTGATTTGTCCCCAAACTTCACAGCACTTCAGCAGGAAACCTCACAAATCAACACTGTCATGCCTCCCGCTGAAGGAACATTCAGTTTGGGTGTACTGTATGTTTTTGTGTTTGTATGTGAGTGTTTGAGAAGGTAGAAGAGAGAAAGGTCAAGAAATAGAAAGCATATGTGTGTTCAGTAGTGCTCCTGTGAAAGCAAAAAAACATCTGACCTTTTGCATTGCATTTGTTTTTTTTAAACTTTCAAACTTCTTTTATTTCCAAGTTTAAATTCAAATTTAAACTTGGAAATAAAACTTGTTTCAAAACTATTTGAAACCCAGACATTCAGATCAGATTCAGACTTAAAGTTGTAGGTGGCATTTAATGTGCATGCAGCAGACGTTCTATATGAATATAGTGATCCGTGTTTGTGTGTATGTTTGTGCATATGTACGAGTACCTCAATAACTCAGATTGTCTCTCTGTCTCTGTGTTCTGCATGTATATTTCATGCGTGTGACGGGGTAGAGCGAGCTGGTTCCTCTCAGAGGTGTGAAGGAGATGTTGAGGCGCAGTGAAGACTAGGAACCGTGTGCCTTCATCAGTATGCATGCTGCGAACCAATAGGCCCGTAGGGGGAAGAGTTAGTGTGCGACACGCATGGCTTCCCTGCTTTAATTTCCCTCCATTTGAGAACATTAGCCCTGACAAAGGCAGAGAGGTACAGAGGGACCACTGAACAAACAGAGCGGAGGGAGAGAGAGAGAAAGGCTGACAGAAAGCCTGACAGAAAGATGGGCAGAATAGATGGAGAAAAGAAGAGAATAAGAGAAATCTGAAACCAGATTTTCCCAACATCATCTTGTGAATATAACTCTCTGATACAGCCTTTACTGCAAAGAACCGTGGCTGTGTCGCTGTACAGTGATGGTAGAGTAACAGATGGTAATACTATGGTAATTTGAAATGTACCATAGTATTTACTTGGTATCCCAGAGTACTTCCAAGAATACCATTGTACTGCCAAACACCATGGTGGTACCAGGCTTTTTTTTATGTGTTGTATTCATATACGTAGCATGGTATTTACATGGTATATTTATTTTTTCTAGCATATAGTAGCATCCAAAAACCATAGTATTATTTCTATTGATAAGTTACTTCCAGTTTGTGATGTCCATAATGCTCATTGGCCATTATCGTTTTATTTAAATGAGCACAATTTGCATTGAAGGTATACATTTTATCAGTTTGTGTAGGATATATTAAATTGTGCACAGTATTGAAATTACTGAATGCCTATACTCAGTTTACGGTATTTTCTAGTGATTTAAATGTTTATATATATATATATATACATACATACATACATACATACATATATATATATATATATATATATATATATATATATATATATATATATATATATATATATATATATATATATATATATAATAAAACATGTTTTATTTAATTTATTTAATCATGTAATTTATTATAAATAATATAGATAAAAAACAAAATATAGAAGTAATAATAATAATAATAATAATAATAATAATACAAATCAGAAATATACAAAAATACATTCTTAATAGTAAAATACTATTTTAATTCTTAAAATAATCCAAAACAATTCAATTTCATATTTTTATCTGTTATTAGCTGATATCTGCAGGTTTATTTTTAATTTATGTAATAGTTAATAAATATCCTAAATTGGCTAATACAAAAAAATACAGAAATCTAAATACAAAAATATGAATGATAAATATACAAAAACTTTAAAAAATAAAATAATTGATAAATAAAATAAACTGTTAAAAACCATAAATAATGGAGAGCTACCTCTGTTTTTTATATGTTAGGCACTTCTAAATATGTGCATTACCAAGCTGTCAAACCCATGGTCTTGGCATTGCCGTGCTCTGTCAGATGTCCTTCAGGAACTGTAAAATCTGCAATCTTATAACATGTTTTTTAAAGAATATGCATAGAAACCATGTCAGTTTATAATCTTGAGTTGTGTGAGCTTCATGTGTTGTGATTCCTGAGCGAACAGCTCTAGTGAAAAATGTCAAAAGTCCTCTGAAGAGGAAGATCAAGATTCATCGGTGGCCCCTTGACGTATCTGATTTGTGTGCCGTCCCTGATTGTGTTGGAAGAATGAAGGCCCCTAACGGAGATCAGACGCTGTCAGCGGTGTTCATCATGCCCATGTGTCTAATGCGCCGCCAGTTTCTGAGGATCAGTTGTGTGTGTCTGTGTGTTACTGAGAGAGGAATCACTTAAATGAAAGACCAAGAGGGAAATGTGGCCATCTCCTCTGTGCAGATGGCGGAAAAGAGTCTGGTGTTGAACAATGAGTCACTCAAGCAAACCGGTGACAGTTTATACAGACCCTCAAACACATGAGGCTCTATGGCTTTGTGTAGTTGTGGCAGGTTTGTGTAATGGGTGAGTGCAAATGTTATTTGATATACTGTGTCTGCATGAGTGAGATGATCCTTGTATGTTTTGTGGCACCTTTTAAATCTCTGCGACTTCCAAAATCCAAATACGATTTGCCCCCTAGTGGTAATTAATACATTTTCATTTGTTAATTAAGGAGCTTTGTTTCTTTGTGCTTTTAGCAGTGGAGTGTGGCAGAATAAAAGTATGCACCACTGAGGCATGAATGAATAACGATTGACTAGATATCCATATAAGGGTTGCCAAAAGATACATTGTTAAACATACTTTAACATAATTAGTCTTTTTGGACTCATTTTTCCTCACTCTGACTTCAACCCTGATTTCAACTCTGACTTCAACTTCAGCTATATATATATATATAATATATATATATATATATATATATATATATATATATATATATATATATATATATATATATATATATATATATATACATACACACACACACACACACACACACACACAATCACACAACCACACAACCACAAATATAATTTGGACATTACATGATTTAAAATTCCTATAATATTATTGTAATTATAAAATGTTTAATGTTTATATAAAAGTGCTGTCAAACAATTAATCGCGATTAATCGCATCCAAAATAAAAGTTTTTGTTTACATAATATATGAGTGTGTACTGTGTATATTTATGTATAAATAAATACACACACATGCATGTATATATTTAAGAAAAATGTTATGTTTACATACTAAATATATTTATATATAATATAATAATATAAATATATAAATGTATATACATGTAAATATTTTCAAAATATATACTGTATGTGTTTGTATTTATATATACATAATAAATAAACACAGTACACATACATATATTATGTAAACAAACACTTTTATTTTGGATGCGATTAATCGTTTGACAGCACTAATACATATATATGTAGTAAAAAATGTTTAATTATATTTATACATGTGTAATTTTATAATTCCAATAATATAATTTAATTGCCAGTAATAGTACTGTAATTGTAACCTTACACATAGTTTAGATGTTTAGTAATAACTTCTGGTCACATACTGTGGAGTTGCTTTACCTCAAAGCAATGCAACAGGTGCGTCATTGCCATGTGAGTGAGTGAGTGAGGTCTAAACCTGACTTCCTGCCTGCAGCAAAATTATACTTTAACTTCTGCAGGTGGTGTGTGGAGCCTCAGTTGTTTGAGATGTAGAATCGGTCAAGGTGAAACCTTCTGACCAAACAGAGGAGCTCTGATCTCACAGCGTTTCTTTCATCTGTTCCTCCACCTGCAGCTGTGAATCTTCTCTGTGTGCTGAAGTCCAGGCCGATCTGTTCTCCCCTCAGGACAGTCTCATGAGAGGGTTCAGCTCTTGTTCGTCTGCTACTAGGGTGACTTGATGTACACGTAGCAAGGTTTTTTATTTTTTTATTTTTTATTTTTTTTTAATTATATAATAAATAAAAAGAAAACAAATACATAGAATACAAAAAGATTAGAAAAGCTAGTGTTAGTTTTTTTTTTTTTTTTTTTTTTTGCTTTTTAAGAAAACAAGCAGCAAATGAATAGAGTGCAAGTCTAAAAGGGACAAGTGTTTTTTTTTTTTTTTTAATTAGAATAGTTTTGTGTTAAGCTAGAATTTATTTCATCAATTTTTTTTTTATCAAGCCTGGAGTTTGAAGGGACAGATGAACAGATCTATCTACAGTAGATCTAAAACAGTTTTTAATTTGCTAAAATAAAACCTTATTAAAATAGAATTAGATGGAGAAACATAGAAGAACAAATTTTTTTTTGCCATGACACTGAAAAAAACTTTTAAGTTGAAGTACTAATAATATTCAAACAAAAATTAAAAGGTAAACTGAAAATATAAAATTATTCAAAATATTAATAAATGCTATAATAATAGAAATTACAGATAGATAGATAGATAGATAGATAGATAGATAGACAGACAGACAGACAGACAGACAGACAGACAAACAAACAGATAGACAGATAGATAGACAGACAGATATACAGATAGATAGATAGATAGATAGATAGATAGATAGATAGATAGATAGATAGATAGATAGATAGACAGACAGATATACAGATAGACAGACAGATAGATAGATAGATAGATAGATAGATAGATAGATAGATAGATAGATAGATAGATAGATAGATAGATAGATAGACAGACAGACAGATAAACAGACAGATATACAGACAGATAGACAGACAGACAGACAGACAGACAGATAAACAGATAGACAGACAGAGACAGACAGACAGACAGATAGATAGACAGACAGACAGACAGACAGACAGACAGATAGATAGACCGATAGACAGATAGATAGACAGGCAGATAGACAGACAGACAGACAGACAGACAGACAGATAGATAGATAGACCGATAGACAGATAGATAGACAGACAGACAGACAGACAGACCGACAGATATACAGATAGATAGATAGATAGATAGACAGACAGACAGACAGACAGATAGACAGACAGACAGACAGACAGATAGATAGATAGATAGATAGATAGACACACAGACAGACAGATAGACAGACAGACAAGACAGACAGACAGACAGATAGATAGACAGACAGACAGACAGATAGATAGATAGATAGATAGATAGATAGATAGATAGATAGATAGATAGATAGATAGATAGATAGATAGACAGACAGACAGACAGATATACAGCTAGATAGATAGATAGATAGATAGATAGATAGATAGATAGATAGATAGATAGATAGATAGATAGATAGATAGACAGACAGACAGACAGATATACAGACAGACAGACAGACAGACAGACAGACAGACAGACAGACAGACAGACAGATAGATAGACAGACAGACAGACAGATAGATAGATAGATAGATAGATAGATAGATAGATAGACAGACAGACAGACAGATATACAGATAGATAGATAGATAGATAGATAGACAGACAGACAGACAGACAGATATACAGATAGATAGATACACAGACAGACAGACAGACAAACAGATATACAGATAGATAGATACACAGACAGACAGACAGACAAACAGATAGATAGATAGACAGACAGATAGACAGACAGACAGACAGATATACAGACAAACAGACAGATAGACAGACAAAGATAGATAGATAGACAGACAGACAGATAGATAGATAGATAGATAGATAGATAGATAGATAGATAGATAGATAGATAGATAGATAAAGGACACCTATATAAATTTGTTTTTAGGTTATATGTTTCATATATAAATTTGTTTTTAGGTTATATGTTTCATATATAAATTTGTTTTTAGGTTATATGTTTCATCATATTTAGTAAATTTAAAAAAATAAATAAAAATCTGGGCCAAGATGAACACTTTATTTACATTTCATTAATTCCTCTTCCTAATTGAACTTCCTGTGAGGTGTGGCCAGTGCAAATCAAATTCATCAAGCACCTCATAAGTTAAAAGAGTAAATGAGGTAAAAAGAGAGTCTGAATTATCATAAACAGTGAGGATGAGAACAAGGAAGTCTTGATGAAGAGCGAGGTGGTCCATGACAGATGCTTCTCGCTCAGCTTTACACAAATGATTGTTTACCAACAGCAGAGCCCAAAGAAAGAGCCAGAGTTCATGTTTTCAGTCAGCCATCTTTCCTCACATGCCAGGACTCCTAAAATAAAGTGGCAGGACTCATCAGCATCCCGTATCCCCCTCGTTCATCTTTCATCGGCTCTTTAGGAATGTGAGCTTTGGCCTCAGGTGTTTGCGGGATGGGTCTCGTCCCAGGCGGAGACAGAAAGTCTATCCGTTAGCGCCTCGTCCAGCCGTGGCCTCCATCGCACCTTGTTCTCCCGCCCCCTACAAATCTCTGAGTAAACCGCCAATCATTCATCACCGAGGTAAAGGGGTCGTTATTGTCCCGAGGACAATCCCCTGTGAACCGCGCCTCTACCCCTCCTCTATTGTAGAGGTATCCATCCAGCAGGATGAATGGAGAGGGGCGAGATAACACAAGAGAGATGGACACAGGACAGAGATGGCAGGATAAGAGCAGAGATACAGGTGCTGGTGGGACAGGGTCTGTCTTAGATTTATGAAACCATGACAGGAAGTGAGGAGGGAAGACGTCTTTACTCTATATAACACCTGTTAAATCTGTTTTATCTGACCATTTATGTTGGGGAAAAAAGAGGGTAACCAGAGCCACTGAGATGGACACTGATAACTCCAAATAAAGAGGTAAATCAGGGAAGAGACAAACAAAAGAAATACAAATTTTTTTGGACTAGAAGATAAACATAAAGGGAGGGGCTTAA
The DNA here is from genome assembly GCA_039654775.1 of Spinibarbus caldwelli. Lineage (NCBI taxonomy): Eukaryota > Metazoa > Chordata > Actinopteri > Cypriniformes > Cyprinidae > Spinibarbus > Spinibarbus caldwelli. The sequence continues at coordinate 47,332,612 of CM077218.1, read as the reverse complement.
TGAGCCTCTATAGCTCCTGATTGGATGATAGTGAAGGCAGGGAATACTAATGAGGTACGTGAAGTAAAGAATCCACCTCTTGTTAAAGGAACAGTTCTTTTTTGGAGCACAGAAGATATTTTTGCACGTTTTTGCACACATAATGGAAGTCAACAGGTTTATGAATAAGGCTGCATGATATTAAACAAATAATAAAAAATAATTTAAAATAATAAATGGTATAATAATTAATAAAATTAAATTAATACGTAAATATATAAAAAAAATTATATTCATTAAAAATAATCATAATAATACTTTTTGTTTTTTAATTTTTATTAGTCTGAGAAATTTGTTAATTTAAATTAAATTGGTATTGTTTAATTTTATTTATTTATTTATTTTGCAAAATCCTTAAAGGATCCTAAAATCCTATTTGTGGAAAAACTTCCCAAGTTTTTATACTTGGGTTTGCTTTTTACAAAAAAATAAATAAAATAAATAAAAATAATAAATAAATAAATAAAAACAAACAAAAAAACAAACCTTATTCAGGAACCTTTAAATGCACAGAGAAAAAATATTTTTCCACTTGACCTTTCATAGGCTACTTTCACACTGTTTTTCACCAATTCAGTATGATTATATAGTATTAATTATGATTTTATTGTAATCATTATTAAATAAAAATATTTTTGTATACTTAATGAAGAGGTGCAACAAACGTGTGAAAAAGAATGTGCTTCTGTGTCTTTCTGCCTGCTTTGTGTGTATATGTGTGATAGATACAAATAGAAACCTAAAAAGTGGGTGATGGAGGGATAGAAAGACAAAAAAGAGCATGAGTGTGACTGAATGAGGAATTGTAGAGACTGGTAAATGAGTGAAGGTAATGGCATCAAGGACATGCTCTGGTTTACCTGAACTCTGTGCAGGGTCACACAGAGGCCGAATCAAATGAGTGATGAAGCGCATTATATTTGATCTGAAGAAAGGAAGGGAGTGAGGGAAAAAGACAGACAGGGTGTGGAGAAAACAGACAAATTCTACAGGAGAAGCAAAAGAGAAGAAGAGAAATACAGTCTTCCAGAGTGTAGTTAATTCAACATCATTATTTTAAAGCAAAGTGATTTTACCACCTTTTGATGTGGATATCTAATACCTCTTTAACCATAATAAAACCACTGGAATGCAAAGCCATGTGCAGCTTATTGCTTTTATTATATGACAACAGCAATTTGACAAATTACATTTTCTTTCTTTAGCTTTTGAATAGTTTATATTGTGAAATGTGTGATTATACACATTTTTATAGAAGAGATTTATTTAATTTTGATAATGCTTTTGAAAAATGCTTTTGGTCAGCTACTATTGTTTTTAAATGTACTATATAAATTAATTTGAGACCTTAAACTGTATTTAACATCGTAACATGTAGATTTTTTTTTTTTTTAAATATTTAAATAAGATGAATTCACTTGAGAATCAAAATGTGGGTGTATAAATAGATAGATAGATAGATAGATAGATAGATAGATAGATAGATAGATAGATAGATAGATAGATAGATAGATAGATATTGTATTTAGATTTTATAAAGTTAGAATTTGTAATATATAATTCTATTTTACATTTATTTTTCTTAATTTCTATTTTTTTATATTTTAGATATCTCTATATATTTTTTGAAGTATTTTTGCTTAACTATTTAAATATTTTATGCTTAAAAGCTCACTAAATATAGTTAGATGCATGCTTTAAAAAGGCCAAGACAAATAACTATATTAAAGGAGCATCTATCTAGTTTCAATTAATTTCATGATATTGTAGACAAATATTACATAAATAGATATTATTGATTTGATTTACCACAAAGAATTCGGCTTTTGTCTTCTTCACAGATTTGCATAAATCTATAATTGTCTTTGAATATGTCTTTTCTGATCAGATTTTACAGCTTTTTATTTTTTTATTTTATTTTTTTTTTTACAAAAACACTTTGGTTGTGTGAAAAGTCTTACCTGAAGTGGATTATCTTAGTGCAGGTTTATGAACACAGCTTTCTTCTTTCTTTTTCTCCCACTTTTTTCTTTGTGTAGCAGGCTCTAGCAAAGCGAAGAAATCCCCTCTGAAGTGTTGTTCGTTAGTGAAGTATATGGGCTTTACTGACTTTGAGCAATATGGTCCTCACTGTGAGCCCCTGTGGATAGAGTCATCACAGGCCTCTCTCGCCAACAAACACACTCTACACACACCACAACAACAAACATCGCACAAACTTTGTGTCAGAAAAACAGGAGAATCAAAGTGATCTTGGAACATGAAGACAGATGAACGCAATAACAAAGGCTTTAAAAATTTGTGTACTCTGTCACAGTGGTGCGTCGTGGGTAAATATGTGCCATAACTCACACAGCGTCAGCGCGGTGGCGTTTAAGCGTTCATGTGTATAATTATTTTGGAGTATGTCTCCATTTTCTTTCTTTCGCTTCAAATCAATTTTTATGGCAGCTGATTTTATGGCCGTCATCAGGGCGGTGCAGAGACTCCGCGGGCGTAAAACAGCAGAGAGGAGCCATAGCAATATTACCGCTTCCACTGCACCTCAGGCGGCGGCACCAATGAGAAAATCTACGTATTTGTGCGTGTGCTTGTTTGTGTTTGTGCGAGAGGAGAGCTGAGGGTCCTGTCGGTGACCTTTGACCCTCACCGTCATCGCTCTGTGGCTGTTGTGTTATCGTTTGACTTTCACTGGCGGCACGTCACACAATGCCTTGAGATAAACGAGATGACGAGCTCTGTCTGTCTCGTCCGTCTTATGTACCGATTCAGCTTTGAAGGGAGCGTTTCTCAAACCCAGATTCAATTTAGCACCAGACTAAAAATGACATCTGACAGAAAATCATCTTTCATGCAGGAAATCAAGCCTAGGGTTTGGAAAACACGTCACTATGAACTATAAGAACATTTAGAATTTATGATGATGTAATTTCTGTTGTGATTAGTGCTGACAAGCATCACTACTACTAATATTTAGGTTTATGAATTTGAACAAAGTGGACATTTTTGTTTGTTGTAAGCATAAATCTAATATTATATGGCAATTTTTAGGCTATTATATTATATTGTGTTGTATTATATTATATTATATTATATTATATTATATTATATTATATTATATTATATTATATTATATTATATTATATTATGCTTTAATACAAAATAATGTTTTATGTTTTTATTTAGAATAATATATATCCTGAATTAAACTGACTTAATTCAAAATATATTCTTTGAAAATGAGTCTTAATAAATGCATCTTGTTTTAAGGATTTTGAACAAACCTCTGAACACAAATATTAAACTGCCATTTTTTTCTTTAGTTTTTTTTTTCTTCTTCTTCTTGCAACCATAAATGTAATAATATCTAGCAAGGTTTATGCTTGAATAAGGAAGAAAAAAAAAAACACACACACAGTATATTATATACTGTTATGTTATGTTATGTTATGTTCAAAATAATATATATCCTGAATTAAATTGGCTTAATTAAAAATATATTCTTTGAAAATGAAAAAAAAAAACATTATATTATATTATATTATATTATATTATATTATATTACATTATATTATATTATATTATATTACATTATATTATATTATATTATATTATATTATATTATATTATATTATATTATATTATATTATATCATATTATATTATATTATACATCATAATATAGTCCTGAGTTATACTTATTTTATCTTAGTGTTAGTAGATAATCATGCATTTTTTTGTAAAACAAGGCAAACATAAAACAAAAATTATTACAATAATTATTATTGTTTCTATATTGTTTCTTTTTTGACATTACAGAACATCCGAGGAATCTTATGTTACGAGTTTTGCATGGACAACTTACATTTTCTTCACAATATGTAGGTGTCTAGTTAACTGATCACTATTATAAAGGTAACAAAGCTCCCTCTTTTTTTCTCCCCGATGCTGTTCTCATTTCCTGCTCTTTATCAAGAGATAGAGCTAAGCAATGGCAGGATTAGTGCTGTCCAAACACAGAGCGCTCCTCTTGAAAGAGGCCTGAGCCAGGGCAAGGCCTGCGTCTGCTCAAAGCCGCTCCGTCTGAAGCAGAATTAATGGCGGCAAATCTTAACACCTGCACTTCTGTAAATATTAGTGTCTCCTGCTCTCTCTCTGTAAATTCTGCGCGTGATCTTTGGCACCTCTGGAAGTGGATGAGGACATAATCTCAGACGGACGTAATGGCTTTGTGGAGATCAAAGCGGCAAATGGGATGTGTTTTGTTCCGATAGGATAATCCGGGCTTCTCGCTGGGACGTTAAAATTGAGCCTCTTCGCTGCGGTACATCATCATCCTCCCAACGCAACAAACCTGTCTTAAATGTCACTTTTATTCTTTGTTTCTAGTTGCTGCTTTTGCCAGAGATGATCTGATGGCCTTTATTTCCACCGGGTGAAATAGATCTCTGGTGGATTGGTGAGGAGGAGATTGAGTCTAATTGTTTCTATCAGTCTTTCTTCGTTGGCGGGTTTCAGGCTCTGGCTGCGTCCCAGATGTCATTTAGTATCTGCTCGCTTTGAGAACGTTCACTCAGAAGCTGAAAGTGGAGAATCATTCATTCTGCTCTGAAGTGTTATAGGATGTTTAACTTTTTATTCGAATGAAATCGTAGTTATGAGAGTCGCTTTAAAATCAACAAATTGTTGACCCAGTACTTGTCGGAAAGCATGACTCCTTTTTATGATCTCTGGCTCAGGACGTTGTTCATTTCTCCTACTGGGTTTTATGCATTCGAACGCTGTCAGTAGTTATACTCAGGCCTGATTTAGCAGTGCGCCACCTGCTGTTCTCATCCAGAACTGCAGGCTTATCCGCAGACTTATCCACCTTTAGAAACCTGAGAACATTAACATAGTAATGTTCTAGTAGTTGTCACCTTTTAGCTGTTGTGTAATAAATAATATTGTATTATACAGTATATTGTATGCATTTGTTTATCATGATTTTACCAACTGAGCTTTAATTGATTAAATCAGTTTTGAATAGATAGATGAATACATTTTACCTACAAAAACATGTTAACTTTTCATTTTTATTACAAATAATTATATTATTATTATTATTCATATTTTTATTTATTTATTTATTTTAATTAAATTGCCGCATCAGAGTTTTAGAGGTGGAATGACTGGAATATACTGAGAATTTCCTTTTTTTTAATCTTTTACTTAAATCGGTGCTGAAAATTTCATAATCTAAAATTGTTTTATTTTATTTTTATTTTATTTTATGTGCCTATGTTTAATTTATCATAAGGAAGCCTTAACATTGCACAGAAATCACTGCATTGTATTTGTAATTTAATGGGAAGCCTTTTCTTTAAGGTTTAACATTTCAAAAATTTTCATTTTTAGTTTCTATACATACATTAAGTTACAATATTTAAACTACATTTTATAGAATTTTAGAGTTGTGTAAATAAAAATAAATAAATAAATATTTTTTAAAAATATATAATAATTATTTTAAATGCATGTCTGAATAATGGAGAGAAAAAAAAAAACAGCAAACACTTGCCCAGCTTTAAAGAATCTAAAATATATGAAAGTGTAAAATATAAAAATATATATATATATATATATATATATATATATATATATATATATATATATATATGTGTGTTTTTGAGCACATAGTTCCATTCATTTATAGTTTTGGTGAATTATTATTCAAATAGTAAAAATAAAGAATGAGTTGGTGTGAGCAAACTTTAGACTGGTATTAGTTTAAAGGGCTGTCCTCATCTGTAACCACACTGCTCAGGGCCTTTTTCAACATCTACCATTTGTCCTTGCATTCAGAAATGAAACTTTACGTGTTCTTAAGGTGACTCTTAAACACGTAGGATGATGCAAAAGCCCTAGGGTTTTCAAAAGTCACCTGAGGAGCCAAGTCTGCAATTAGACCTTCATTGAGGAAACACATAAATAACAGGGACCTGGGAAGCTAGAGACATAACAGTAATTAATAGAACCATTAATTCAGGCAGATTTTCATCCCAAAACCTTACTCATCTTTTCCCTAATAATGGATAATTACAATCTATGGATATTGTCAAAGGTGGAGAGCAGATTAAGTGGTTTTTCTTGAAGAAATTATAGCATCAGTTTTACAATAGTTTCAGAGGTGAAGCGAATCCCAGGGTGTACTTTTAATTAAGAATTTGGTACTGTTAAAATTTCACATTTTATTTTATTTTATTTTATTTTATTTATTTTATTTTATTTTATTTTATTTTATTTTATTTTTAATTTATCATGATAGGAATTGCATACATGATTTAAGCTTTAACTCATTACATACAACTATTTGCATTAAAAAATAATAATAATAATAATAGAATCTTTTACCTAAACTGGTGTTAATTTCATCTTCTAAATAAATACTATTTTATTTATTTAGTTAGTTTACATGCCTGTTTTTTTTTTTGTTTTTTTTTTTAATTTATGATGTTAGGAAGTGCAAATATGATTTCAACCCATTACATAGAAGTGTTACAATTTATTACAAAAATAATAATAAATAAATAAAAGATAAGCAATGCTTTTTTATAAGGTGTCTTAATGTTGGTATTTAAACAAAGGTTTAACATTTTTTTTTTTTAAATAAAATTATACAGACATTAAGCATTTTAAAAAGCAACTTAAAAATGTGTTTCCGGTACAGTTCTTGTAGCACGATTTAAAAAAAAAAAAATCAGAAATTTTAATATAACCCAGTAGCTGTCGGATGCGGTTTTCCGAGAGGACCAGACACAGATAATATTAATGGTGTTTGTTCCAGATGTGCCGTGCAGATAGTGATCCAGAGGGTAATTGACAAACAGATCGATGGCCTTGAATCTGTTTGTCTGCCACTGAAATGAACTGCTTCTGTAAAGCGTCCCGCTGCATTCTGGACGTCCACCACAGGATAGCAGTGTCGGCTCAGTTTTGACATTCACTCGCACACCCCACCCCCACCTTTCACTCTCTCTTTCTCCTCCTCCTCCTTAGAAATGCATTATTTATTTCCTGCAGGAAACACATCCTCTTTGTTTAAATATTCATGAGGCTGTGAAACTTCTCGCAGGTGGTCACATTACCTGTTCTTCTGTGTGTCTTACACTAGGGGGCTAAGAAGACCATCAAGTGTGTATCGCTGTCTGCTTAAATGTGATATTTCAAGGTCAACTGCATCGATTACTGTCATAGCAAACTGGTAACGGGTATCTGTGCCTTAAAACAGTGCTTTTGTATGAGGGAAAATGAACAGCCTCCAGAGCCTTTTCAAGTCATTGTTGAGAGTCAGACGGCTTGTGCATACCAATTCTCCGCAGCATTTGCCTTGAATCCCAGTTTGTGAAGAGCCAGGCGTGTTAGTATTAATACGGCAGGTCCACAGCACTATCTGAGGTTTGTTCTTGAGTTTAATAGATGAGCGTGGTCAGATGTTTAAAAACGCTTATCAGCTCGCTACTCAAAGGCCTCTCAGAAGACACAAGCAACGGGGAAGCCCTTTAGATAAGAGCGAGCGCGAGAGTTTGCTGCTGGAAGTATGAGGAGGAGGGGATGGATTGTAGCTGTGATAGTTTGAGGTCACAACAATGGTGTGTCTTTATTTTGTATTAGCTGCTGATTTCGGCACACAGTAGCCACTTCATTCTAAAACTAAAGCTAACACTTTAATAACTTCCTCTGAGTCGTTAACAGGAATATGTAACGTTATGGGTTCAGTATAATGTTAAATTCTATTAACAACATTTGACTTATCTGTTGCAAAATAGTAGTAGTAGTAATAATAATAATAATAATAATAACAATAATAATAATTATATTAATATATATTAGTGCTGTCAAACGATTAATCGCAATTAATCGCTTCCATAATAAGTTTTTGTTTACATAATTATATGTGTGTATATTTATTATTTTTGTATATAAATACAAACACATGCATGTATATATTTAAGAAAAATATATGTTTAAATATTAAACATATTTATATATAATATAAAAATAATACGAATATATAAATGAATAAATGTAAATATTTTCAAAATATATACTGTATGTGTGTATATTTATATATACATAATAAATATACACAGTACACATACATATGTAATGTAAACAAAAACTTTTATTTTAGATGCAATTAATCGCGATTAATTGTTTTACAGCATTTATGTGTGTGTGTGTGTGTGTGTAAATATATGTAAATATATATAACTTTTTGTAGATGTAAAGTTTTATTATACTGTATATTGTATATTTATACTGTGTGTGTGTATATATATATGTGTGTGTGTGTGTGTGTGTGTGTGTGTGTATATATCACATTATACACATAAGAAATAACACTATTGTACATATACATAGTTTTTATAATACTTTATAAGAAATATATGTATATACATAAAATAATGTTAATGTTACACCTCAAATTCTGAACATTGATCATTTATTATTTCATCTTGCTTTCACCTACTAATATTTCAGTTAGTTTTCAGAATTCCACAGATTTTCCTCCTCAATCAGTGCAGATTTTGTGTGTCAGTATTAATTAAATTTAATGAAGTCTTACCAGTTTATTCCTGAAGTGCAGTGTAAAAACATGTTGAGAAACTGTCTCTCTCCTCCTGCTGGTTCAGGTTTGAGTCGAGTGGCCTGTCTGAAACACTGACTGGCAGGGAAACAGACATGACTCAGACACAACTGTAGGTAAATGAGATCTGGGTGAGAGCGATCAGATTGTCCAGTCAGTTGTTGTGGGTCTGCCAGGTCACATAAACAGAAATCACAGTTGTGCTTGGCATTAATTGTGTATAATCATATACACGTGCGCAGGCCAAAATACATTGAGTCATCATAAATACTTCAGCTGTGTTTTATAAGGCCCTGACTCAGGGGCTCGCCACCAGAGCAAATCAATATATGTCAGTTTTTACAGAATACATCATTTGCATAATGTAAAACTTGTGAGACAGGAGTATTAAGACAGGAAAGGCTGTTGTGAAATTGGCCTGAGCGCAAACCACAGGATGAATGGCCATGCTAACATTCGTCATCCTCCAGCTCAAGCCCCCCCCCCCCCCCCCCCCCCCCCCCCCAGCTTGATTTACCTCGATGACTGAGGCTGTACCATAATGCCACATTGTTCTGCCATTAGCTCCTCAACAGCCTCGAAACTTAATTTCCCTGATTTGTGTCAAAGCGCTGACAAGCTTCACCATCGATTAAAGTGTCACGGGAGGCTTCTCACACCCGTAAGGAACCTGTGTGCGTGTGTGTGTGTGTGTGTCACCGGTTGAGTAAATATACATGAGATAAGATTGAATAAAAATGGTTATATGTGGTCTTAAGATCCTAAGATATTTCAAGCATTTTGTTAATTATTTTAGAATTATTATGCATGCAGCTTTTATGTTCTCATATTAATTGATTGGAAGATTTATACTTAAAATTCATTTGCCACACTGCGGGAGCGTTTAAAATGAACATGTAAAGGCAAAAGAGCGATTAAGATGGTAAATGGTGACCAATCACAGGACCTAAAATATTCACTCTCCCTTAAATATATATATAAAAAAATGTAATGTAAAATCAGGGATGCTACTATTTTTTTTTTAATTTAATTTAATTTCATTTCATTTTACTTTATTTTATTTTATTACCTTATTTTATTTTATCAAAATGAATATTTATCATTTTTATTCTGTACAATATTATGTTGTGAGGATTCATGTGTAATATAATCTTTTTTCAATATGCAGTAGTTACAGTATAGTAAACAATTTCAATTATGACCACAAGAGCTGTTTCTACATGACCTCAATGTTAAACATTTCTTCCGTTGATTCTTAAATAATATTTTGGTCTTGAATAAATCCTTTTAATTTAGCACATTTTTACCAAATTAAACCCTTTTAAAGTATGGTGATCGTGTTGGGAGATAAGAGTTTGAATTTGGCTTGCATATTTTCCTATTCCATTTAAACCATCTTTCTGCTCATTATTTCCTGTCTTTTATATAAGTTCCTTTAAATGGAAAAAAATATTTAATTCAAAGTCGAGACCAAGACGACGAGAATGGTGTGATTAATATACAGCGCCTATATATTTGATTAAAAGAAGAAATGCTGTTGTAATTCCTACCTAGTGATTTGTGGGAAAATGGATTATGTACAAAATACAATGTTTATAGCAAGAGTATAGTAGAGGTTCACATTTCAAGGCTGAAAACACACTAATACAGAAACCAGGAACAGAGTACGGAAGCAACAACAACAATGGGAAGATGGTCGTAAGCATTGGTCTCTCGTCTTGACGTGTCTTAATGGTTATACAGGAAGTGAGCTCTTGATGATCCAGTGAAAACAGGACATCCAGTTAACCTCCATCCAACAGGAGGCTCCTGAAAAACACAACATGTATTAAGAATCAAAATGCTGATGAGGATAACATGATGGGATAATTCAGAGACGGACAGAGAGACTTGAGATGATTTCAGAAGATGAAAGGCTTTGGGTCGTTTACATGTGCTGGAAGGAGACACGTGTTAGTAGATCACAGACCAGTGTGACCTGTCAGACCTTTAACCTCCATGCTTTCACCTGTGACCTCAGCTGACCTCTCGCCCTCCACCCCCTCACTTCGAGTGGAGCAGTGCAGTGCGAGGGTGAGGTGGGGTTTAGATGGAGAAATGACTTCTACAGTATAGATATTCTCACAGACTCATATCATCAACCATAGCTGTTCATTACGTCCTTCACTGAGAAAAAAACCTGATCGTTTCGCTTGCAAACATAGTTTTCTTGCATTATTGGTTTATTGATTTGCATGTAAACCCTTGAACTGGGTTATTACTCTGCTGTACAAAGGCAAAGCAACTGCAATGCTAAAATGAATAATAATGGCTTCAGTGTTATGTGATTGTAATTTGATCTGTTTAATATTCATTTTCACACTCTGTTTCCTGTGAATCTGATCACAGTTGAGCCAAAACTGTTTGTCACTGGACAAACCAAAGTCTAATATAATTTTTTTTTTCCTCCTGAGAAGAGGGTGCTAGGGGGAATGCATATTTTGAAATATTTATATAGCCAAAAATAAAATAAATTAAAAAATAAAAATAAAATAAATGTTGTTGTTGTTGTTAATAATAATAATAATAATAATAATAGATTAGATGATGATGATGATTACTATTATTATTATTATTATTATAAAATGTTTGTAATGTAAAATGTCATATGTGTATTTTCCCTGTTTAAACTTTAAATTTATTTTGAATTTTAAAATTAAAATTTGAATTATACATGAATAATAATAAATTATATAATTCTGTTACATTTAAACAACAACAACAACAACAATAGATTAGATGATGATGACTTACTATTATTATTATTATTATTATTATTATTATTATTATTATTATTATTATATTTTAAAATGTATGTAGTGTAAAATGTCATAAATGTGTATTTTTTCTGTTTAAACTAAATTTATTTTGAATGTAAAAATTCAATTTTGAATTAATTTTATTTAAATATATAAATTATAATAAATTATTTAATTTTATATTACATTTAAACAATAATAATAACAACAATAATAATAATAATAATAATAATAATAATAGTAATAATAATAACAATAGATTAGATAATGATGATGATTATTATTTTTGTTATATTTTAAATTGTATGTAGTGTAAAATATCATAAATGTATATTTTTGCTGTTTAAACTTTAAATTTATTTGAGTTTTAAATTAAATTTAATCTTTTTTAAATATATAATAAATTCTATAATTTTATATTACATTTAAACAACAACAACAATAACAATAATAAAAATTATAATAATAAATTATTTCAAAAGTCATTCTAAATACTGATTGGAAATAATCACCATCAGTCAAAAACTATTTGTATTTGCATCCCTATTTTTTCTATTCAGGTTTCTACATCTAAAATTACATTTAATCGTCAGTATAATTAAAAAAAAAATCCAAATAGTTTTTTTTTTACACATTTAAAATACTTTTAATTTTTACTATTATATTATTATTATTATTATTATTGATATTTAGCAAAAAAGGACAGAAAACCCTGAGACCTGTTTTCTTTGTAGATGTTGCCACATTTTACCTTTGCATTGCAGTATAATAACCTGAGTTTTGATGGTTATTAGTACTTTGTTGTACATACAGTACAAACACACTCGAGTGATTCATGAGGGGTACTTGTTGTTGTGGCCAGAAGTCCTTATCGGGTTCATAGCGAGAATAAGTGCTAGTGTTTGGGTCGTTTGATGATAAACTCTGTGTTACCGTGTAAATCTGTTGTCAGTCTACTGCTTCATTCTGCAGCAAAATTAATGTGTAAATATGCTGGCTCATATCTCGCCGCTGTTACATCACGGCGGGACTTTGGGGGTCTGTTTGTGTGTGTGTGGGTGAGATTTATTCGGCTTGTACTCTGGTGCTTCATTATTACCGAGCATCCGAGAGCACGGGATCTCCAAACAATTTATGACAGACACCTTTATTGGCCCCTGTAAAATAAAAGCGAGGAGAAAAAAAAGATTAATCATCTTTCTCTCCATCTATCATTCGGGCCCCGGAATGCCCCATTAAAAAGGGCCGTGGTTTTACAGCGTTTTAAATGGGCATATGTCTGGTCACCATTGGCATTCATCTGTGAAGCCAGCTTTAGGACCCTGCGCTCCAGCTCCGCTATCTAAATGAAAGGCTGGCAGTGTCGGCAGCTTTGCCCATCTGGATTTATACCATTGCGCATTGTTTAATTGTGCCACTAAATAATGCCCATGTATTATTTAATAGGCTGTTATTGGGTTTTTAATTGGCAGGCCAGGAGGCACTTCGGTCTCAGAGAGTGCATTAAAAAACACGGGAATCGGCCCGGTTATCTGCGTTAACTGGTGAGGTGGGTTTGTGTCGAGGTGTCAGGTGTGTGTGTGCTCTGCAGGGGTTTCAATTTCCACTGTAATATGGCTATTTGTTTAGACTAGTTCCAGTGGTCGTAATGCTGCTGAAATATGGTTTGCGTTGAAAACATTAATACGAGTGCCGTCCAATAGCGTATGTGAATGTGCATTTGAAGACATCCCGTAAAATGCTTCTAGATAAAAAAATAAAAAATAAAAAATTGAAGTCTCTTCAAATTACCATATGGCAACACCACACAATTTAATAAACTCTTTTTTTTCTTGTTTATTGTCTTATTTATTTATAACTCTAGAAAAACAGAAGTGCATAGGTTACATTCAGCTACCAGGCAAAAATGCGCTGTAATTTTTGAATTATTTATTTTTTAAATGAATGCATAATCTACTTCAACGTTGATGCTATAACATGGCAGATTTGAACTTTTTCAATTTCACCAGTTTCGTAACATCAGAATCATGGGAGACACTAGCTATGTTTATTTTTAAGTATCACATCAGAAACGAGCGATGGAAACGCCAAATTTCAAAAAGAAAAAATATACCTTAATTCGCAAAAAAAGATTTTACACTCGCTTGAGATGGTTTTTGACTTGTGCGAAAAAGATTTGCGAATAATGAGAGATGGAAACACATTTACCGAATAAATTCGTCCATGCGCATCAAAAACGTCATGTGGCTTTGCGCAATGGGGCGGCATAATTTGACTAACCAGCGGACCAATCTTGTTGCACAGCATCTGTAATGTTGTTATGGTCATTCTGAGATGCCTGGGCAAAGTCTGTCGTCAAATTATTTCTGTATAATAACTGTCTTACACGACTACGTTCCCAAACAGCAGGCGTCAGCCTCTACAAGTAATTTATTATATATGAACACTATTATATTAGGTGGCTTCTCTTACTTTTCTTAGTGATATTTAGCGCCAGTTTATCAGGAAGTGACGATTTTTGTTCTCTTTGACTTGGATGGAAACAGTGCTTATTCGCAAAAGTTATATGCAAAATTCCAGTTTTGCACACAAGTTAAATTCGCAACATAGCTACAGGCTGCACACGAAATCGCAGACTTCCCTACATTATAGGAGGCAGTGTGTGAACAGAGTAGTACGTTCGAATTAAAACAGTAAACAAAAAGTCCCTGGATGACCTACTGTTTCTGGTGAGAATCTTAAATGCGCACAAAATGGATACTTTACTATCCCAAGAGGCCACAGGAGAGGATTTGCGAATGGCAGTGAAGTAACGCAACTGGTACAGTAGTTCACATGACAAAGACAACATGACGAATGTAGTGCATCTGTACACACTCATACTATATAGAACAATCTTTTTTACGGCCACTAAAAGACGTACATACTCAGAGAGTGCTGATTCATCTCAAATGGAGCAATCAGATTAGCACGTTAGCCTCATGTTTACCGCAAACGTTTGTGCACAGTTTTACAATGCTGCGTGTCCTAAATATTTGATATAAAGCGCTAAAATGGCTTTTTGCAGCAGATATTGCAATCACTATAACCTTGTTTGGATAATACTAAACATAATGATAAGGAGTAATGGTTTTAAAGTGCTTACCTTTTTGCCACTAATCTTATTGCTAAATTTGTTGTCAGTATTGCGTGGTTTTTACATCACAACAAATGTCCTTCATATATTCAGCAACTGGTTGGAGGTCAGAGGGTTTATTTGTTGAATCCCAGTCAATATCAAGTAATGAGTTTTGTGGATATGTTGAATGAAGTGTAGACAACAATTTCAGCATTTAAGGTCTGTTTTGTAGCATTGCGTTTCTAAACGCCCACTGCTGAATCTTCAGCGCCACGGCAAAAGAAATCATATTTGTGAGTCATGAGTTGTGAATGTAGTTTGCTGTGTCTATATAGCATGCAATGCAATAAAAAGACAGTGTACCATGAAATAATAGCATGACGCATCTTTCTATTGAGTTGGCCTTGTGAAGTACCTCTTGTAAAGTGTTACTTTTTAGTGAATCAGACACATAACCAGTGTAGCAAAATAACTTAATGAATGACCTGGATTTTATAACGAATAGTAAAAAAAAAAAGATCATTTTCTGCATCAACAACAGAAGCAGCCACTTTGAGATAGATCTGCAATGAAAGCGACTAGACATTAAGAAAACAAGCCAACATGCACACTTAGACTCACAGAAGCGGAGGACAAAGATGATTAGGATGTTCATATTGAAATACACTTGCACACACAAACACATACTGTATATACACAGAGTTGTCAGTGAGGTTCACACATGCACACACACAATCCCTGATTAATTAGACCACTCATGCTGGCACACCACTTGATTTGCACACCTACTCAACCCCCCCCCCAACACACACGCATACATAGTGTGCTGTCAGCATCTGAGGCTCTGATTTACATAAACCCACTCAGGGGACTAACGGCATCGTCTCTAATTGAGCTTCAAGTCAATCAGAGGCTAGTCAGGGGACGTGAAGTGATTTAACATCACGGTTAGACGCAACCACAGAATCACACGCTTTAAAATAGCACTGTTTATCAGCACAGGAGCAAATGATGGTATCTTCAAAATGTCAACTAAATATCAGCTCGTTTCATTTAAAAAAGGATAAACCGAATAAAAACTTGAGTTTTGTGAGATATAGAGAAAAGGAAAATTCTCAAAAGATACTTTATTTAGTCATTTGGAAATTTGCTTCCAATAATGAAATTTGTGACCGAAAAGGAAAGGAAATTTTTAGTTGGTCTTTTATAGTTCAGTAGTAAAAAACAAAAAACAAATATATATATATATATATATATATATATATATATATATATATAATATTAGTGCTGTCAAACAATTAATTCGCATCCAAAATAAAAGTTTTTGTTTACACAATATATGAGTGTGTACTGTGTTTATTTATTATGTATATGTAAATACAAACACGTGTGTTACAAAATGCAAAAATGTTGTTTATATATTAAATATATTTATATATAATATAAAATATAAATATATAAATGTATATACATAATAAATAAACACAGTACACATACATATATTATACATATTAATTAATACATAATATAGATTAAATTGATTTTGTTTTGATCTAATATTTTATTATTTAACAGATTTAATATAATTTTATATTTTCTCCAATAAAAAGTATTTAATATAGAAAATACACACACTTATGTATTAAATTCAAATAGATTTTATTTTATATTTTTCATTATATTTAACAATTTAATATAATTTTATTATATTTTCTCCAATTAAAGAGTACTTAATATAGAAAATACACACACACACACACACACACACACACACTTATTATATATTAATTTAATTCGATTTTATTTTAATGTAATTTTTATTATATTTAACAGATTTAATATTTTATATTTTCTCCAATAAAAAAGTATTTAATATATAGTAAATATACAGTAGTTGCAGTAAATATATATGTATTTATTTAGAAAAAAGAGAAAGACAACAGTTGTTGACTTGATCAAGAGAGTATAGAGAGATCAAATAAACAGTAAAAAATAATTTTTAAACAGTAGGTTTACATATATATAACTGTTCCCCTTATTGGCAAATCTAAGCACAGTTTGAGACATTATTGAGATCTTAAGTTGTGCAGTGACTTGGGTCTTTTTTTCCGTATTTGCTCTCCATTAAATAATTCTTCCTTTAAATGCTCAGATAAAACCTACACGTGTGTGTTTTCGGACAAACAGCTTTGTCCTTGTACCTGCATAATTTTTGTAGTTGTAACAAGACAAACTACGGCTACCACATTCAACAAACCTTAACAGTCTCCCACAGAAGTCTATCTCCTTTGAGATGCTACACAAAGCTACTGGGACAGTAAAAAGTGTGTGTGTGTGTGTGTGTGTGTGAGTGAGACAGACCTCCGCATCTTGTACTTTTTAGCTGGGCTGTATAATTCCCCCGTGTGTCTGCACAGCCATTTGATACAATATTTAGACAGTAGGCAGCGTATGTCTTTTTGTAACACTAGACACTAAAAATGTGCCCTTTACAACTCTAGTTAAAATTAATGAGCTGGTTAAATGTCTTCAGGTATAAACTGTACAAGTGTGTGTAAGTGTGTTTTGGAGTGAGATGAAGTGGGTGAGAGGGGAGGTATGGAGACAATGGCGTCTGCACGGCGTTATGCGCTCCTCTCTCTGAGGTTCCTCTCACTCCCTTCTTTCACGGAAGCTCATCTATCCTTCTCGCGGGGGTCACCCGGAGGTCGCCGACATGGAAGGGTAACTGCAAGGTCACGAGCCTGTCTCTCTACCGGGGTACAAATAAACCCTTAGCACTCACAGCGTATGGGCGCTCAAATGTCTGAATCATTTTAACCCCCCCCCCACCAAAAAAATGCTTTCCATAACAATAAATCACTTGAAAATCGTTTTCGGCCCGGGCAATTACCATATTTCACTCATAATTGTACAACTCCTATGGTCAGATAATTGTGGGCACTCTCTCAGTCGGGCTGTCTTCTCTTCCTGTCTGTTACGCTTCCCCCGAACCCAAACGCCGAGTCCCGACTCTCTCCACCTTCTCGCGCTCATCACTTAGACCAGGTAAACGCGCGGCGTTCAATACATACACAATATCTGCGTGTAACATGAACACCGCTGGCGGCGCGATTAGGCCGTCTGGAGACTCGCTGCGCCGCCTTTCCGTCAAATTGCTGCGGGGTCCCACTCTGAGGAGCGCAATTGATTTAAGAGAGCCCTCTAGGTCCAGTGTGCATTTTCATCAAAACAGCAAAATCGATGCTAAGCAGATTTAGATCTTCGTCGCTGGCTATATTTCAGCTAGCACCCTCACTAATGCTGACGTGTCCGAGGCGGCCATTATTACCCGCCATTAGCATTACTGTCGCCGTTGTTACAAATTCAGCTGTTCCACCCAATTTAAATTCAGCTGAAGGAAGTGTGTGTGAGAGGGAGGGAGAGGGAAGCGGTGGGGAGGTAGTCAGGTTTGGATGGGGAAGACAGAGGTGTGTGAGCTGCACAGGAGGAAGCGTGAGGTATGACTGCATTAGCATAGCGTGGGCTAATGCGGCGGCTCAAAGACGTGAGCAGCCCTCGCCCACGTGAACTGGATGTTTTGAGTTGTTGTGATGTAGTAAATTGGCATTTCTGTGGATTGAATTAATCTGAAATATTTACATTTTTGTTGGGTGACACACGGAGTTACACATTTGTCAAAATACTGTAGCTGCAAATGCCATCGATGACTGCTACAACAGTAAGGCCCGGTTTCACAGACAGGGTTTAGACTAAGCCAGGATTAGATCATAGTTCCATTAGGACATTTAATTAATTTTTATAAACATGCTTACAAAAAAAAATAAAATTACTGGTGTGCCTCTTGAGACAAACCAAAGGCACCGATATATAAGTCTGAGCTGTTTCAACTGAAATAAAATTGCACTAACCGATCGGTTAGTGCAATTTTATTTCAGTTGAAACAGCTCAGACTTGCATTTTAGTCTGGGACTAGGCTTAAGCCTTGTCTGTGAAACCGGGGGTAAGTGTCTGGAAATTTAGCCACTACTGCCATCCAAAAAAAAAAAAATTTATATATATATATATATATATTACTTTTTATTTTTATTTTATTTTGGTATTGATTGATATTAAATATTTAATTGTGCCAGTGTCATCTAACACTCAAAGTTCATCTAAAAAAGTAAGTTTTCAATAAAAACACAACACTATTAAATATAACCTTTACAATTAATACATTTTAAAGTAGTGCTATCAAATGATTAATCGTGATTAATTGCATCCAAAATAAAAGTTTTTGTTTACATAATATATGTGTTTACTGTGTATATTTATTATGCATGTATAAATACACACACATGCATGTATTTATGAAAAATATGTTGTTTATGTTTTAAATATATTTATACATAATATAAAATATAATAATATAAATATATAAATGTATATGCATGTAAATATTTTCAATATATATACTGAATGTGTGCGTATTTATATATACATAATAAATAAACACAATAAATATACATATATTATGTAAACAAAAACTTTTATTTTGGATGTGATTAATCGCGATTAATCGTTTGACAGCACTATTTTAAAGTAAATTTATAGTATCTGTTTCTCATACTATACTATGCAATCATTCCTAAATTCACTTGTAACATTTAAAGTCATTGATTTTAATGTTTGTCATAAATGATTTATAATAACAATATAGTATAGAATTATTAGTAGCAAATTTTAAAATTGGCCACAACATGAACATAATCACTGGTATTGCCCAGGATTTTTATATCAGTGCATCTCTATTTCTTTTAAACACTGATTTGGCAAGCAATTTCCAGCTATTTGCAGACATGCAATTTTAATTTATTATGATTTATTATTGTCAGCATTCATACAGACATGAATTTAAACAAACAGTATGATTCATAAAGCTCTTAAACTACTTCAAGTACATGATGTATAAATTTATTGTAATTTTGCAGGAGTAGAAATAACTGTAGGAACTACGATATTTTATATTTATATCTGAAACTGAGGTTACCACAATCATTTTTGTTAGGGTTTTCTACAAAGACCTAATATTGAGGCTGGAAAATGACTTTCAAGGGATGTTTATCATTGTAGAAATGAGCCCTTTTGCTTATGAGATATTATAAAGAGGAAAGTTATATTGGCTGAAATATTACATGCAGTGTGTTACGTATATGTGACTTGCAAAGTTGTGACCTACGGCTACTTTTTTTTAAATTTATTTATTTTTTTTGCGTTCCAAAGTAAAACATTTTAACTATTAGATTTTTAAAAATGTGTTAAGTATGCTATCAACAATATATGAATCTTACGGGGTAATAAAAGCGTACATCTAAGTTGACATTTCATGCAATTCAATAGAATTCATTGTGGTAATTCTAAGAAAGAATAAGAACAGCACATTTAAAATGAGTAAAAGATCCACTCTGTAAAAAAAAAAAAAAAAAATATATATATATATATATATATATATATATATATATATATATATATATATACAGTGCCTTGCGAAAGTATTCATACCCCTTCGTTTTTTTCACGTTTTATGTCGCTGCCTAATGTTAAACTGCTTTAAAATACTTTTTTTCTACATCAATCTACACTCCATACACCATAATTGTAAAGTAAATAAACTGGTTTTTAACATCTTTGCAAATTTATTAAAAATAAAAAACTAAAATGAATCCATTGCATAAGTATAGATATACCCTTATCTGGGACAGTTGAAATTTAGCTCAGGAGCATTCATATTGATTGTAGATGTTACTACACTTCAAGTGAAGTTAACCTGTGGCAAATTCAATTGACTGAGTATGATCTGGAAAGGCACACACATCTTAATAAAAGGTCTAACAGCTGATAATGCATCTCAGAGCAAAAACCACTCACTGAGGTCAAAAGAACTGCCTGTAGAGCTCAGAAACAGGTTTGCGCCAAGCCACACATCTGGGAAAGAGTTCAGAAAAATATTCTGCTTCATTGAAGGGTCACAGAAGCATGTAGTCTCTGTTAACCTTAATGGAAGAAGTTTGAAACAACCAGGGCTCTTCCTAGAGCTGGCCTCCCGGCCAAACTGAGCAACTGATGGAGAAGGGCTTTGGTTAATGTGGTGACCAAGAATCTGAAAGTCACTTCAGTTGAGCTCCATGATCATATGTGGAGACAGGAGAAATCTACAGAAGGACAAACATCACTGCAACACTCCACCGATCTGGGCTTTATGCTGGTTTGGCCAAACTCAATCCTCTCCTCAGTGAAGACACATGAAAACACACTTGGAATTTGCAAAAAAGCACATAAAGGACACTAAGACTCTGAGAAACAAGATTCTCTGGTCTGATGAACCTCAATTCTAAGCATCATGTTTGAAGGAAACCAGCTCTGCTCATCACCTGCAGAGTACCATCCCAAAAGTAAAGTGTGCTGGTAGCAGCCTCATGCTGTGGGGCTGTTTTTCAGCAGCAGGGACTGAGGGACTCGTCAGAGTAGAAGAAAAGCTCAATGCACCAAAATATTGAGATGGCCTTAATGAAAACCCAGTCCAGCGCAATCAGAACCTCAGACTGGGCAGAAGGTTCACCTTCCAACAGGACAATGACCCTAAGCACACATCAAGAGTGGCTTATAGAAACTCTGTCAATATCCTTGAGTGGCCCAGCCACAGCCTGGGCTTGTACCCAATCAAATATTTCTGGAGAAACCTGAAAATGTGTGTCTGCCCCCATCCAAACTGACAGAGCTTGAGAGGTGAAGAAATGAGGAGAAGAATGGCAGATAATTGCCAAATGCTGATGTGCAAAGCTTGTCGCATCATACCCAAAAAGACTTGAGGCTGTTAAGGTGCTTCAGCTAAGTTAAGGGTATGAATACTTATGTAACGTACTTATTTTATTTTATTTTTTTTAATACATTTACAAAGTTGTGACAGTTCTGTTTTTGCTTTGTCATTATGGCATATGGAGTGTAGATTGATGTGGGAAAAAAAAGTAATCTAAAGCAGTTTAACATAAGTCTGCAATATAACAAAACGTAAAATGAAGGGGTATGAATACTTTCGCAAGGCACTATATATATATATATATATATATATATATATATAATTTATCACATGCACTTAAGTATTTTATTGTGGTATGTTAAGTTTACATTTATGCATACAATTACATTTTTGGATACAATTACATTTCTGGTCCATTTATGGTAACTTTTCCTCTAGTGTGACTCACAGGAAGATGCATTTGGTTGTGATCTAGCAAGAAGTTAGTCTGTTATCCAAGTAAACTGCTCTGTAGTGATAAACTTACTATATTTTGTTTTTGAAATGTATTGACCAATCAGAATCCAGAACCGGTCCTACCTCTGTTTTTATAATTTGTCTTATTTGATAAAAAGAGCAATAAATGTTCACAGGTTGTGCTCCATTGCTTCGACATAAAAAAAAAAAAAAAATCCTATTCATGCTCTGAAACTGAAATATGGTGCATTTGTTTGCATGTACAGTATGTGTGTACACAGGATGTGATTTACAGTTCAGGAGAGGATGTGGAAACCCCCCTCCTTCATACTAGCCTCTTTGTACCCTCATTTTTACAGATCAGATCTGATCCCCTCCTTCATTCCCACTTAAGGTTTGCCTTCTTTTTCATCCTTGATCCCTGAGCCTCCTCCTTATCACTTTATACCATTCCTTCTCTCCTGTTTTCACTCTCCCTTCACTTTTTTAATTTCAAACCCAGCCCTGGGGTTAGTACTCTTATCTTTCTCTTTCAGTCTGTCTCTATCCGTCTTCCAGCAGCCTTTAGTTGGCTAGTTGTCGTCTCACAGGATGTGCGAGGCAGGGCCGTGACCCCTGGATGAACTCTGCTGGTGAGGTGAAACAGAAGGCCGGGGGTGGGGGGGGGGAGTGCAGTCACCAGGTTGCTCGTTAGGGACATGTGATCCGGCTGATGGGGCCACCCCACACACATCTCTCCTCATTAATGGAGGCGGCTGCTGTCACACACACATAAACACGAAACGCCGTCAGAGGAAACGCTGTATAGGGAGGATCGGCCAAATATTCGGGTGAGAAGAGGGAGGTGATTTGTAGATAACAACATGGCAAAAGATTTGTATAACAAAAAGAGAGGATGTGTAAAGGAACAAAACGAAAGTGAAAAATAAAGAGACATAGTGCTGTAATGCTAAAACATCCTTTCTGAACATTTAAATATACGCATGTGGCAGACCCTCAATGCAAATGTGTTTGCAAATATGTAGTAGTATATTCTAAAATGTATCAGTGCTGCTACTGGTTTGAAGTTAATGTTTTCATTTATATTCAATTTAAATCCTAAAATAAATTCCGTAAGTATTGAATTTATTATTATAAAGAATTTATTCACTATCATTCATTATTTTGTTTATTCTCTTTATCAATAATAATAATAATAATAATATAACTATTATAAAAGTTTATATATATATATATATATATATATATATATATATATATATATATATATATATATATATATATATATATCCACATATATATGCGTGTGTGTGTATATATATATATATATAAATATTATATATGAATATTATATAATATCTCATAAATATTATATATAAATATTATATAAATTATAACTTTTAATTTGTTTAATAGGAATTAGTTTATTATTCAATTTACTTATTTTAATTTATTATAATTACTATTGATTTTGTTGTTGATGTTATTATTAATAATAACTATTGTTTTATTTTTTGTTTTTTGTTTTTGGTAAAATTATTTAATTTAATAATTATAATTTTTATGACTAATAGCAACAATAATAATATTTTTCATGCTTAAATGTGAAATCACACAAAACCATTACATCTGAAAGTTTTACAGTCATTTGTAAAATATTTTATGATGATATTTTATCATTTTAAGGAAACCCTACAATTATGTGATAACTCTGTTATTACTATTGTTTTTGTTATTATGAATACTACTAATAATAATAATAATAATAAAATAACAACAACAATAATGCTACTACCTCTACTACAACTAATAATAATAATAATTATTATTATTATTAACTATATTTTTTTATTAATCTGTTTATTTATTGTTTACAATTTGTTACCATTGATTATTTTAATGTATCATAATTACCAATGTTAATCACAACACAA
The DNA here is from genome assembly GCA_039654775.1 of Spinibarbus caldwelli. Classification (NCBI taxonomy): domain Eukaryota; kingdom Metazoa; phylum Chordata; class Actinopteri; order Cypriniformes; family Cyprinidae; genus Spinibarbus; species Spinibarbus caldwelli. Next base: position 47,308,840 of record CM077218.1, on the reverse strand, counting down.
TTACCGTCTGTGTGATATTTCTTTCATTTTGCTTGTGTGAGAAAAAACCCTACATTACAATTGTGATAACTTGCTATAAATCATGACTTTAGCGTATGACGTAGAGATAATTTCCAGAAGTGAGTAATTGTATTAAAGGTACAAAAACCCATTTTTTTGATGTCTAAAATAATCAAGTTAATATACTTTGGATGTAGCAAAGAGTTAAATTGGTGCCTTTGAAAATGACCATACTGTATGTAACAGATCTTAATGGGGAAATTTAATTCATTAGGAAGGGTGTCCCCAGGATGCAGCCATGAGGAATTGTGGGATGTCAAAAAAGGATATTAGTCTCTTCTAATGGAAACAGAAAACCAAATCATTCCACACTCTGAGTTTAAATGAAGTGTCCATGTAATCAGATTGAAGGAGAGGTCACTTGGTCTCCCCTCTCCGAGCGTGATCGATAATTATACAGGTTGGACTACTGATGGCTACGGGAGAACACAAACGGCCCTGGTTTTCCATTACAAAATGTTACAGATGGAAAAACTATTTTTTGGGCCTTTTCTACAAAATATTACTCGAATCAACGTATTAACAGCAATTTTTCATCAGATGTTTAGTCAGATCTTGGTTTTGCAGTTTACGAAAGTAGTGAATTGAAACTTTTCTACTTTAGAAAAGTTAGAAAGCCGCTTAACTGAAATTCTGTGTTTTTTATGTGTCTATTTAACACAAACAGAACACATATCAATTTATCATAAAATCAGTGAGTCATAAACACATATTAAACATGCCCATTTGTATTTAATCCAGTATTTCACCAGTGGCTTTCACAGAAGTTGGGTTTTTCCTACAGAATGAACATATGTGTGATGAAATTAAGTGTAATGTGCTGTGAATGTGCGGGAACGTGTATAAGCAGGCTGATGGGCTTTGCTTCATAGTGTTTGAGTAGAACCTGTACACACGTTCACAAACTGTTTTAGCGAGACATAAGAAATGGGGGGTAGAGAATGTGAAAGAAAGAGAATTGGAGTTTAGCCAAGCTTGCTACGTTTGATCGGGACGCTGAAAAGAATTTACGGCCTGGCGGATTGGGTGTCGCTTGGTAAGAGTGTGTGTGTGTGTGTGTGTAAGAGAAAAAGCTCCCCTCTGACCATGCTCGGCACTGGGCCGAGAGCTCCCTAAATCTCTGCCTACAGATTTATGGTCATCCCATTCACACGAGTAACCAGAAACACAATCACTATCACAATCACCATCAGCCTACACACACACACAGAGCAGCCAGCTGATGCTGAGCTCGCCTCAGCTGAATCAACTATTCAGGAGGAATTAAAAAAGCACACACAAACACACTAAATCAATCCGACTCGCGCGCACACACACACACACTCGCACCATGTGTGGTTGGGAGCGAGAATCAGGAACGCATGAAAAGAGGATCAGGACTGAAACGGAGCATTTCTATCCAAATTACTCCATGTTATTTATTGCAGCAATTACTCTCAGACGTCTGTGTGCCTCTTCATTTGAAACGATTGTAAAAATACATCAGTAGTGGCTCAAAGACCAGAGGCAGTCTCTCTGAGATCAGCTGCTGAACAGGCATCGCTCACCTGGCACAAGAGTCGGCCCGCTGATCTTTGAGAGGCCATGTTTATTTATTCATTTTTTTTTTACTGTGCTTTTACCATGTGACGTTGCGTACTGTAGAGGCGTTTTAATGATTAGAATGTGACATGATATCATTATATATTGAGAAAAAATGTTTGATAAATCATAAACTGCAGATATTAATATTCTATGTGTGATGTTTTGACTAAATACAGAAAAATATGAACTGCTGAAAACTGAATTTTAAATGCTGAGTGAATTCTAGCATCAGACATTATAATGTATAGGATGAAAAAAGG